>JAPDEI010000012.1:0-723509 GCA_027569055.1 Aspergillus baeticus | reverse complement strand
CATCTAACCGGGCCATAACCGCCTGGAGGATCTCGGGCGGCCAGGGAGATTGGCTGCCTAAGGCATCAATAGCCGCGTGCCTGACCAACTGGTCACTGTCATCTAACCGGCCCATGACCGCCTGGAGAATCTCGGGCGGCCAGGGAGATTGGCTGCCTAAGGCATCAACAGCCGCGTGCCTGACCAACTTGTTACTGTCATCTAACCGGCCCATGACCGCCTGGAGGGTCTCGGGCGGCCAGGGAGATTGGCTGCCTAAGGTATAAACAGCCGCGCGCCTGACATCCTGGTTACTGTCATCTAACCGGGCCATAACCGCCTGGAGGATCTCGGGCGGCCAGGGAGATTGGCTGCCTAAGGCATCAATAGCCGCGTGCCTGACCAACTGGTCACTGTCATCTAACCGGCCCATGACCGCCTGGAGGGTCTCGGGCGGCCAGGGAGATTGGCTGCCTAAGGCATTAATAGCCGCGCGCCTGACCAACTGGTCACTGTCATCTAACCGGCCCATGACCGCCTGGAGGATCTCGGGCGGCCAGGGAGATTGGCTGCCTAAGGCATTAATAGCCGCGTGCCTGACCAACTGGTCACTGTCATCTAACCGTCCCATGACCGCCTGGAGGGTCTCGGGCGGCCAGGGAGATTGGCTGCCTAAGGCATTAATAGCCGCGTGCCTAACAAACTTGTTACTGTGATCTAACCGTCCCATAACCGCCTGGAGGGTCTCAGGTAACCAGGGAGATTGGCTACCTAAGGCATTAACAATCGCGTGCCTAACCAAGTGGTCACTGTCGTCTAACCAGCCTATAACCGCCTGGAGGGTCTCGGGCGGCCAGGGAGATTGGCTGCCTAAGGCATTAATAGCCGCGTGCCTGACTAACTGGTCACTGTCGTCTAACCGGCCCATGACCGCCTGGAGGATCTCGGGCGGCCAGGGAGATTGGCTGCCTAAGGCATAAACAGCCGCGCGCCTGACCAACTCGTCGCTGTCGTCTATAAAATTTGCGGTTATAGCCATGAGCTTGGGCGACATATGCCATCGATGGGCTAAGGCTTCCAGAATCTTTTTTTTGTGGGAGCTTCTCCTTTGCAAGAAATCCTTCTCAAGTAATTCGCACAGAACATGATCTGGAAATTCAGTCTCACTGCAGAGGCGCATTTTTGGCAGCCATTTGTCCTCATACTCAGACCATTGGATGCATCCATGTTCCATCTTTTCTCGAAGATGTCGTAAATCACCATCGGTGTTCTCTTCCAGCTCTAAATTATCTGGCTGAGGTATCTCGCTGAAGCAGTGCATAAGCAGCCTCTGATGTGCTGGGCCGAGTAAATCTCGTGGCTCCTCCTCGATTTTTTTAAGGAATGAGCATACCCGCTCTTCGCCGATATTGTGAAGCAGCCCTGTGACGAACCTCCAGAACACATCATACCGCCCACTATACTTTTCTCTCTGTAGAAATTCCTCAGGCGATATTTCCATTGTACCTCTTCTCCTTGAATTTTCAGGATCGAGACAGAGAAGTGGCTTGTCGGATTTCGAACACCGGACGAAATATTGAGCGGCGAAGAATTCCTGAAAAGTAAGATGTAGGAAATGATAACTCTTGTCCTGGCTTGAAGTATCTGATGTGCGCAAAAAGGAGAGTCGGTCAAGGTCATCATCCGACCTCTTGCAAAATTGCGGTTGCTCATATAGCCAATCACGATAACCTTGATGGAATTCAATAATGTCACTGTATAACCCTGCAAAGGCCAGACATTCCAGTAATTCCATCACAGTGCCCACCTCTGCATAAATCTGCACGCGTGTTCGCAGTTTCTGGAGTCCAGCTTCATTTAAATGCCTGGTGTTATCTCTTGTCTGCAAATTCAAGATATCCTTTAGCCATAACTTCAACTCAATGGCCTGGTATATTTCTGTCATGGTTTGTGGCAAAGCGTCAGAATAGAAAGAGTTCTTATTCCAACTATAGCACAATGCATCAAGCTGGATGGGTATTCGAACAAGTCCCTCGATTAGCCAGTGGCTCCGAATGAAAGATTGGACCTGATTGGCGGTATTTGGATCCTTTATAGTTTTGGCCAAGTAAGTCTGCACCTGTGTTGGATGAAACCCAACAGTCTCGAGTTCTAGGTCAAAGGAAGCAAGCCCGGAAATATTCACGGCATATGGACGGGATGTAATAACCACATTATCTTGACTTAATAGATGGTTAAATGTTTCAGTTAAGTCAGCTCCGGAAAGACTGCGATCTCCTGATACCTCATCAAGACCATCCAACAACCAAAGTGTTCTTTTATGGGTTTGATCCAAAACCATCTTCGAGAGCTTGGAAACTAGACCGTCACGTTCGGCTTGAAAAGAGAAGTACTCATGGCGGAAAAATTCATCCAGAGTTGATTTCCCCTTGAGCCTTCGCAAAGGTATCCATACAACACGATCAAAAAGAGTCACCCACATCTTTTGGTGGTAAAAGTCATGCACGATCTTCTTGCAGAGTGTTGTTTTGCCAACACCCGCCCGTCCTCGGATTAAGATCCGTCTCGGCTGGATTACTTTGCCATTCAGTAATTTCCGGTCATGGAATAGGTCTGGAAGTGTGACTTCCCGTTCAGGAGTATCTGCCGTTACTTTTAGGCGTTCGAGTAGTGAGAATCCTGAGGATGGTGGTTGTGCTCGCGGCATTATATCCCGGTTTTCTTGTTGATGTTCTATGATCGAAAGGTTGATATAGCATTGCTCCATATCCAAAAACTCTCCAGAGATGCGCTTAATCTTTAGACGATTGTCCGTCTCGTAGTATTCCTGTAGTTTGACGTCAACTACTTTATCGGTTAGCAGCGTCCGATATACCGATTCCGAAAAAATGTGCGAGGATAGCAAACCTTGTCTTGACCGTGCAGCGGTGCCATCTTCAGCAGGCACACTTGATAACAGTAGTTTTGCATAGGCTGCTGCTGTTAAGGCCGCATATCCCTGCCATTGTTTTTGCTTGTGGGAGTCGCAATAGTCGCAAATACCTCTGACAACAAGTGTTGGAAGCTGGTTCATAATGCCCGCTGCTTCCATTTCAAAGCAGAGTATGTCCTGCTCGTAGGCCAGACGGTCTCGAGTCGCAGCGTCCTTCATCACCTGGTTCCCTGAAGCAATCAAACCATAGTGAATAGAAGGTCCCTTCTTATCACGCTGCTGTCTTTTGATTAATCGCTCTTTGTCACAATTCGTGCAATCAGATTCTTTGTCAAGATGGCAATAGGATGAATCAAAGAGGATATCTGTGTGCTCTTCTGGAGGCGAGAACTGTCCCTTCATATCAGGAGATCGTTCCAGGACTTCGCTTACAATCTTAGACAAGGAACCGTTCCTGCTTGTCAATCGATCTGCTTCCAGTTGGTTCAACCACGTTAGAAGAGCTTGAGGCGGCTGATTTAGAACTCCCGTTTGCTCAAATTTTCCACCTGGAACTTTTTTGCCATAATCGTACTGTATCACACCACCATGTTTCACGCCCGGCTTGCTGACAACGACGTCACCTAATCGAATGTCGTTTTTTCCGCCGGGCACCCCGCCGCCAATCCCCACCATGAGTCCGAATTGAAGCCGAGGAAAAGTCTTCCGCATGCAAGACACAACGGTCGCGGCAGCCACGGTTCCATACACACCAAGTGGTAGAAGAACGATGACAATATAATGACCGTTTAGCTCGCCAAGTCCGTAGGCGTTTGGATCCGTGATTCCGTGAGGTAAGGGGTGGGTCTGATCTAGTATGGCGCGGGCCGCTGCCGCCTCGACGGGCAAGGCACAGATCCACGCGACTGTGTAGTCATAAAGCGCGAGGGAAGCCATTATCGGCACGGCAAAAGCCGGGATGAGAGTCAAGATAAGGTAAACGCTAATATCTTCAGGTCAAGGAGTCCGCACACGACCTCTCTAGCAGGCTTGGGCAGGAAGCAGGCGGGGTAATCAGCTCCGCGTCTTGTAAGACTGACTGGCTTAACTGAATGTTGCTGTTTGGCTAGTTTGCAGGGCTGGGCTGTCACGTGCCCCTCAAGGCTATCCTGGGATTCCGGCTTTGGGGCCAGTAGAAAAGCTAAGCATGGCCACGTGACAAAACGCACATTCACAAGATTAATAACGTTTGCATAATTACGGTACTTTACAGGTAACAAAAAAAAAACTAAAAAAAAACTCAATAAACTACTTATGCCAAGTTTCGGGTAGTGGGGCCTACAAACAATCAACAAGAGTGAAAAGGTCAGACCAACTTCGAGCATCACTGTAGCAGGATATCGAGAATAGATGTGTGTTGAGGAGAAGATAATGTATAGCTATAATCCAACATCCCACTCTACCTGCATCTGACTTTCCGCCCCTTCGATACTCATCTTTCTACCCTTTCCAGTTCTGTGAGACATGTCACTAGATGACAATCCTAGTTCTGAACATCCTGCAAATAAACATGCGCCCCATCCAGGAGATGGCAATCAGTAGTAACACCCGCCTGGTCCGAGTCAAAGCAGCCATAAACCGCCGTTCCCGCATGCGCGTTCAGCGCCGCAGTACCCGTCCAGCCCAGGTGCGTCACGGACAAGGTAAAGGCCTCGATGTCGGCGATCCCGTTGGGGAACGCGAAGCTGAAGCTGTTGTCGGTGCATGCGAAGGGGCCGATTGTTTCGTTGGGCGGGGTCCTGTTACTTTCGTGTTAGACTTGACAATTTGGAAGGACGTGTGGAAGAGAGGGAGAAAAGATAGGAAGGAAGAAGGGACATACCAAGCAGCTGAGCAGGTCGTAGTCGCGCCGTCCTGGCCCTCGCGCAGGTCGACGACGGTAAAGTCGATGCGGTCGGTTTGGGACTCGGTCAGGGTCTTGACGGAGAGGGAGTCGACGCGGAGGGCGTTTTGGGCGGAGACGCCGGCCGCGGCAGCGAGGATGGTTGCGAGAATGAACTTCATTGTGGTAATGTTGCTGTTGATATTCTGCTCAATTGGTGAAGATGCTGTTATTGTTGCTGGTGATGGAGGGTATGCATTTCCTGCGGTGGTTTGAGCCCTCTTATACATTGCCCATGGCCGGCCTGATTTCTCATCTCCGAGACAATGTCTATCCCAACCAGTAATCATCTGCTGTCTGATTGATGATGTTTTGAAAAACGTTCCCAATGAAGTACAAGCGAAGCCGATCTGCGTCAATTTTCCGTATACACAATCGGAACTCCGTGCACCGCTGCCACTGCTTCATAAGCTGAACTGAGACCTGCCGTCAGCGACGCCGATCGTCTTACTCACTCTCCATACAGCTGTCTTACACCTCTCACTAAATCAGCCGTATGACCGCCATTCCATCGACAGCTGTGAGGGGAGAGAGAAGGTAAGCATCGTCAAGTGGCAACCAAGGCCGCGGCTAGAACAAGACAAGATCAACCCCCTGCTCAACCAGCCAGATATCCCACCGCAGCTCAGACTTTGAAGCCCAGAACCTCTTCAAAGTGTCTCGGGCCCGAGTGAAGTTGCCCATGCCCATCTCTTGCATGATTGCCATCCGCTCATCGACGAGCGCGCGCTCGCTAACCTCATCCGTCTCGCATCCGGCGCTGAAGATCGGCCAGAGGAGGAGAATGTTCGCCGTTGAAGTGGAGCGGATGGAGCGCACCGTGCCTAGAATGCTCCGCACGTCATTCCGCACCGTTGGGTGCGTCTTGGGGAGGAGGTAGACGCGCCGGTGGAGGTGGAGGAGGGCCGTGTGGACGAAAGCCGCGTGCGTTGTACGCAGTTCGGTTTCTTTTTCGCCGAGTTGCTCAAGAGCATATCCGGCTGCGGTGTCAGTGACCGCTGTTATTCGGCTTTCGAGGGCTTCGCCCCGGCTGAGAAGCGCAGTTTCCTCCGGATGCGAGTACCGCTCCCGCGCAAGCTCGCCAACTTCAGCAAGAATCGGCAGCAGATCCAACGAGTACCCGCAGATATCATCAACGCCATCCTCTCTGGACCCGGCGAGCGCGACCTGACAAGCCTGATCCATCTCCTTGCTCAACAGATTACTCTTGTGGAAAAGCGACAACCCCGCAGAAACATCCAAGGCAGCGAACCACTTGAACAAGTACGCCGCGAATGGGTCCATCCTTCCACTCAACAGTCCCGACATGAGCATCCCCCGCACGCCCGCAAGATGCACTCGGAAGAGATCAAGATTCCCGTTACATACATCATTTGTGCATAGGGCCATGGCTGTCATTGCCATCTCAACCGACTGATGCGCGTTGGGGTCATTGGACAATGCCGCCCGCAGCCCTGCGATCGCATTGTTCGTATAATTCAGCGCCGTGTCGTCGACCGGCTTCGAGGCTAGTCGCCTGCGCGCATGGCTATCCGACGATGCAAGTAGCGCGAACAGCAGATGTGGGGTCTCCATCGCAGAGGACAGTAACCGGTCTAGAAAAGTCCGCGATGCGAGTGGGAATACAACAGTCGTCGTCTCGGAGAGGATCGCCTGGATA
Source organism: Aspergillus baeticus (assembly GCA_027569055.1). Lineage (NCBI taxonomy): Eukaryota > Fungi > Ascomycota > Eurotiomycetes > Eurotiales > Aspergillaceae > Aspergillus > Aspergillus baeticus. The sequence goes on along the minus strand of JAPDEI010000012.1, from coordinate 717,017 downwards.
GACATTTTGGCTTGAATGCGCGACATGTAAGCTGACGGCGGCGGCGCAAGAGTCGTGTCTTCACCGACACTCTCGCTCGTAGTTTTACTCGTCCTCTCAGGTTCACTCTCAACTTGCGTCAAAGCTTCGGAGCTTTGCACTCCCTCGCGTTGCTTCTGTTTCTCTTTCTGTTTCTGTTTCTGTGCCGCCCGCCGCGTCGCACTCTTCGGCCCCCTCATCGCAATAAACCTCGAGACGTACTTGCATTCCCGTGGATACCGCGTACACCGCGAACAGACGGGCGTCGCGAAGTCACACTTGACTTTCTTCCGCCGACATTCCGTGCAGCCGTCGCGGCGCCGCTCGGGTAGCTGTGCTGAAATCGGAGGGCGAGCGTCGGGACAAGCTCTGGAGTCATCGGATGCGTACATTGAGTCGACTGAAACATGCATTCCGGGTGTCTGCGTGGATTGAAACATGCGTCAGTGACAATCCGTCGGGTTGAAACCAACAATCAATATTGTTGTTGAGGAGGTGCGTGTGTGTGGAGAGACGGCACCCCGACGCCGATTTCCGGGGCGGATGCGGTTTCGGATTAGGGCGTTTTCAACGCCCGGCTTTATGCACTTTCACTACGAAAAAAGTATACGTGTTCTGCGGATATATCCCAAGTGGCGAGTAATATTGTCGAGATGTATTGAGCGGGGTTATGTACAGAAAACAGAAGCTTATTCCCACAGCGCCTTGACAACATCCCACGCGGTCCTCTTCGCCTCCACTCCTCCTTCCTCCGTCGGGTCCTCTTCAAGCTCGTCAATCCCGGTCTTCAAATCTACCTCCTCCGGTTTATACAACCAAGTATCTGACCAATTATACACCCTATGTAGCGCGTAGAAAAACAAGAAAAGTGGAATACCCACATACGCCGTGAAAAACGAGCTTACACTCCACGTGCTCGGAAAGAAGACATCAAATCCATTGATCAGCGTGAGGAACGGGAAAAGCACCAGCCCCAAATACGACCCCCATGGTTGGAACCGCGACGTATACGGCAGAATACTCTGATCCAAGCCCTGCGCGACACACGCCTTCCGGAACCGCAGGTACACGACACAGCAGCAAGTCCAGGAGATGAAGGCAGACTGGTTGGTCAGGTTGATGAACCAGTTGAAGACGACGGCGCTGGAGTCGCCGAGGTTCGTGTACGCGAGCGCGCAGAAGAGGCTGCACACGATCACGCACCGGTAGGGGACACCCCCCTCTGTGCAGGCAAGGAACCAGGCGGGCGCGTTGCCCGCGCGCGCCTGCGAGTACAGCGAGCGCGTCGCCATGTACAGGAAGGAGTTCCCGCTCGACCACGCCGAGACTAGGATCCCGCCGTTGATCACACTGTCCAGCACGGGGATCCCCGCGTTCTTGATCCCCACGACGAACGGGGATGCGCCGGCGCCCTTGCCGCCGGAGGTGATTGTTGAGTCGGTGGAGGGGCAGATGACGGTGATGGCGAGGATGGAGGAGATGTAGAAGAAGAGGATGCGGTAGATGTAGCGCTTTGCGGCGCGCGGAAGCGTGCGCCGTGGGTTGGCCATTTCGCCGGTGGTCAGGATGAGGAATTCGGGGGCGAAGGTGAAAGGTAGAGCGGAGAGGGTTAGTGTGCTGAGGAGCGCGAGGAAGCGGCCTGTGTTGCCGTCGAGGATATAGCTGTTGCTGTGTTAGAGATTCTTCAGAGCCGGGGGAGTTAAGGTATGTAGCGTACGTATTCGCTGCGCCAGGATTACTCCAGTATCGAAACCCAACGCGATCGTGGTTCGGACCCCCACCGAAGAAGATCACAATCGAGACGATGAGCAGGCCGGCCATCATGATGACTTTGAGCGAGGCGAACCAGAATTCCGTCTCGCCGTAAAATCGCACGGGAAGGCAATTCAAAGCCACGACGACAACAATCATCACTGTGATCCAGACTCCAATATTCACCGAATTCGGCCAGTACCCGATCACCAGCGATGCAGCGGTCACTTCGTACGGCGCGAGGATTGCCATTGAGTAGACGTATCTATCTATCCAGTCAGCTATGTATGCCCTCACGCAGTTAAGATAAAAAAAAATAGGAATGAGGAATGGGAAATGGAAGAAAAAAGGCGACACATACAACCACCCCGTTGCAAACCCAAAACTCGGCGAGACGATGCGACTCGCATAGTAACTGACCGAACTCCCCGGAACAGGCATGAACGTCCCGATTTCGGTCAGGCCCGTGATAACGGTGTACACGACAAGCGACATGAAGCAGTAGCACCCGAGGATGAATGCCGGACCGCCTCGTGCGAGCGTTTGTCCGGAACTGACGAAGAGCGCTGTCCCGATCGTCCCGCCCAGCGCAAGCATCTGCGCGTGGCGGGACTTGAGGCCGCGCTTTGTTGTTTCGGGGGAGCTTGTACCGGCATGGATGTCTGAGATTGCTTCATCACCAGGGCTCGAGGATGGAGTGGGGCCTTTTTCACTGTCGGTGGCCGTCATTTTGGCAGGTCTGTTAAGATAGAGCTACCATTTTGAAAGACTGACGCACGCCTGGAAGATATATAGCAACCTCAGCCAGAATATACAGAAGTCCTAGCATCTCCAACGATCCATCCTACTCCCGAAAAGATATACGCATCTCCCATGATTGGCCGCTGCACAGGGGTGTTTCCAGGGCGTTGGGAGAGTGGGTGGCTGCAGGACCCACGTGGTGAAGCGTTAGGGCAGCGCGCCAGTGCCGAAGCGGGCAATTTGGCGATGGGGCCTGTTGAGTTGGGGCGATAGTGATGGGGCCGTTACTCCATTACCCTGATAACTGGGCGATAAGGATTTTTTTTTTTTTTTTACCTTCTCTATCTCTTTGAAGTTGGGGTAGGGGCAGCTTGAACGAGTCAGGGGCTGATGCCGGCTCAGATTATTGTTTATCGCCAGATTCAATTGATTCGACGGAAGGCTAACGACAAGATTGAAACTGAAAACATGCTATGAGCCTTTCTTACCAAGCACAGAGCCTGCATTCCTGAGAAAAGTGCGATCTAGATGGAGTCGGGTGGCACGGAAGAGTGTAGAATATGTTAATTGAACTAGATTGATAGCCTCCTTAACAGGATTGCACAGCATAAATCAACTTAAACCAGCAAAGCCTCCGGCGAAACAAGGTCAACCCATCCCAGATTCGGCTCCGACTGCTGCCACCCAAGCCGCTGTTGCACAAGCTTCGAGTAAGTCTTGACGTCCTCGATGGGATACGAGAGGTACGAGATTTCCTGCAACGTGTCAGTACCGATCACCCACCCTAGACAATCAAAAACCAGAAATCAAGAGAGATATACCTCTTGCCTATAGACCCCACCACACATAAACATAATATGCACCATGCGACTCCCCTCCTTGGCCGAAAACTCCCCACCGCCATGATACAGACTACCCAGCATGATGAATGCCTCTCCGGCCTGAAGTTCCGCATTAACAACGCCCTTGTCCCCATCGGGCCCGAAATCCGGCTTCTCATCCCCCCAAAGATGGCTCCCCGGGATAATGCGCGTAGCTCCAATCTCCTTCGTCGTGTCGCACCCGGGCACAAACAGACCGAGCAGCATGTCACGGTTCTCGTGGTACGCATCGACTTTGGCGTGACGGGCGTGGTGGTTTTTATCGTCGCGGTGGAGTTTCTGCGCAGGGGCGCCGGGCCGGATGTCCATTGTTATCGAGATGGAGAGCAGCGGGTGCGCGGTGTTTGTCGAGGCCTCCTCATTGTACCAGTTCGTCGTCTTGATGGCGAGGAATTCTTCGGCGAGGTCTTGGTATAGCGGGTCCGAGAAGAACTTTTCGCGGACGGTTTTCGAGCGCCCGACGAGGCGCGTGCAGGTTTTTGTGCCACCGTTTAGGGCTATACGGTACATATACACCAAGCACTGATCAGGTCTGCGCAAAAATGCGATTTGCATGAGCGAGAGAGGGGGCGGAGGCAGACGACGTACCACCAACTTGGCTGTTCTTGTCCTGGTTCAAGTATGGATCGACCTCGCTGCGTGCCTGCGCGAGGGTCTCGAGGTCCGTAAAGTCCTGGACGATCACGCAGCCATCTTTCTTCAGGGCGTTGATAAAGTCCTCGCGTGGCGCGGAGTGTGGGATTCGCTGGACAGACATTTTGACTTGCTGGTTCAATGGATTGTGGTATCTGTGGTTTGAACAGTTGATCTCGAAAGTATGTCGGACAGGTAAATATAACCAGACATATTGCAACTGCTCAATAATACTGTTTGTCAAGCAATTCCCCGCATCGCATAATGACAATGTTGCTGTTATCTTAGCAGACTCCTCCCTTATCACGAGGACTATGATTGGCTGCAACGCCAATTTGCCCCGAAGCGGATTAGCGGATTCCAGATGGTGCTCATCTCCTGCGGGCGGATTTCCTCCGCTCCAACTGCCCGCATTGGCGAATGGACTCTGCGTGAACCGAGGATAAAAGCTCCAGCTCGTGTTGAATTGTTGCGAAGGGCTTGACTGGAAAAAGGCTAAGATTCATCTCCGAGATCGGGAATGCCAATTAGCAAAGACGGGTGACAAACCGCGAACATTCAGCCGACGGCGAGGGGATAAAATCCCGCGTGCGATAAGAGAGTTGGAGAACGGAAACGACAACGAAAAAAAGTCGCAACCGTCCATCATGTCTCCAATATCGACCCCAATAATCAACCTTGCGAGCGGCTTCCCGTCGCCATCGCTATTCCCGCTCCAACAATTCAATCAGGCTGCCAACACCGTCCTTGCAACACCAGCGGTATGGCACGAGGGGATGATCTACGGGCCGGATGAGGGGCATTTCCCTTTGCGCAGGAACATCGCGCGGTGGCTATCGCGGTTCTATTACCCAGATCAGACGACAGCTGATGAGTCCAGAAAGGTTGCTATTGGACCCGAGAGGATATGCATCACTGGCGGCGCGAGCCAGAATCTTGCGTGTGTCTTGCAAGTGTTTACAGATCCGGTCTTCACGAGGAATGTGTTCATCGTTGAGCCCGCCTATTTTTTGTCCTTTCGGGCGTTCGAGGATGCAGGGTTTGCTGGGCGGTTGGAGGGGGTTCCGGAGGATGAAGAGGGGATCCATTTGCGGTTTCTGGAGCAGAAGTTGAAAGAGGATGAGCTGTCTTCTCGTCCAGATACCCAGGTAGGAGAGAGCGGACACCGTGGCGATTGATAGAGTTTGCAAAGGCTAACAATATAGCCCTTCAAACCACCACGCCCCTACCGAAAACTCTACCGCCACATCATCTACTGCGTCCCGACATTTTCCAACCCATCCGGACGAATAATGAGTCTCTCACGGCGAGAGGCACTCATCCGGCTCGCGCGCAAGTACGACGCGCTTATCATCGCCGACGACGTCTACGACTTCGTCCACTTCCCTACCGACGCATCCCCGGGAGACTCACTGTCTCCCCAATTCAAACGCATTGTTCCCCGTCTAGTCGACATAGACCGGACACTGGACGGTGGACCAATCGATGCATTCGGGAACTGCATGAGCAACGGGAGTTTCAGCAAGATCGTGGGACCGGGATGTCGTGTTGGCTGGGCGGAGGGGACACCAGCGTTGGCATACGGAATGTCGCAGGTGTACGTTACGTGATACTTTTCCCAGATTGGAATTCTAGGCTCGCTAATAAGGACGCTGCAGAGGCTCAACACACTCCGGCGGCGCCCCCTCGCACATGATGTCGACGTTCATCAACGAGATGCTCGAACCTTCCGCCCCCGAGGACTCATGTGCGATGACGGCGCATATCCTGCACAAGCTAATCCCGGCGTACGCGAGACGGTATATTCTCTTGACAAATGCAGTGGAACAATACCTAGTACCGTTTGGCGTCTCACCGGCCGTCGAGAACAAGTTCCATGTCGGTGGCGGGTTCTTCCTCTGGCTCCACCTACCCCCCTCGTTGACCTTGGCCGAAGTTGTTGCGGCTGCGCGGCAGGATGGCGTTGTTGTCGGTGCTGGGGCTGTCTCCGCACTCCCGGAGGGGAATGCGCGGTGTGGGACCTATGAGGATATGATTCGGCTGTGCTTTGCGTGGGTAGCTGAAGCAGAACTAGTTGAGGGTGTTAGGATCCTAGGCGAAACGATTGGACGGTTGGTGAAGGGGAAAGGGCTGGCGGGGAAGATCGGATAGATGTAGGGCTGCGGGTCATCCAAATAGAACTAGAGGAATATGGAGCAAAGTGGCATGCCTCGGGCGTAGATATCCGCTCTATATCGCAAATCGATAACTGATTTTTATCACGTCACTATATGATCTCTGCATATAGAGACAGGTGTATTGCATTGCATGTCTTTCCGGTGGGTATCCGGATTGTAGTCAACAGCCGAGGAAGGAACGACCGGGGGCTGGGGGTGCTCGAGTACGTGCCTTCCTAATCCGTCGTGAACGAAATAAGAAAGAACGATCGGGCTCAGGCAGTAGAAGAATACGGCAGAGGCGACCGGCGACAGTCTCCTAGGGTAACGATTGGTCCTTCCCTATTTAATGAAGCGGCTACATGAAACAGGAAGCTGCGGCTGTGGTCGTGCCTTCCCGGTTAGATTGGGGATGACTATAACCACCCAGACATGAAATCGCTTCAGCGGCCTCATTCTTGATATCGGACGAATACATGCGGTAACGCCTTCCCAATCTATGACTGAAATAGAGATACTCGCAATTGAACTTTGTTGTTCTTCGTTTCCTCCGAGCTTCAGATTGTTGTCAACCAAGCCAGTCCGATTCGCAAACCCACCGGCATCAGTCTAGGTAGGCTGTTGTCAAGGGGGCAGCAAAAAGCAAGTAAAACAGGCCCAATCGATCCCAATTCTCAAGGACCCATCTGGTCAATATACCAAGCCTACAAGGTATGACTGGCCAGCTGGATGGATGCTCCGGTACAAATGACCCGCACGACGAGCCAAGAGAGCGAGATCTGTGAAAGCAGGGCTCGGCTGAAGTGGCACAAGTTGCAGCATCCTGTTTCTCACTCCCCGGCTAGCCCGCGATCAAATCCTGCTGGTGCCCAAGTGATAAGAGGTGCATACGCTGATCCCAAATCCCGGTCATCTGTTCCTAATGCGCGCCATCGTTCCGAAAACCAAAGACGGCGTCAGTGCAGGCACTTGAATTTTCCATATTTTGTTATATTATCGCTCGTTCCGCTGATTAATGTCGCCAGAGCTGGACTGAAGGCATCAGCGAGTAAAGCCTCTCTCCACTCCAACCCATCACCTGCGTATCTTGACATATACCACTCGAGACAAAGCCCATCCTACCGATAGACGGACCCGTGCTCACCTAAAGCAAAATACAGCATCACTCCTGTTGCAAGGGATGATGTCGCTGTGCATTCAAGCAAGTCAGCTCTCTTCTCGCCTCTCATGCATATATTTGGCACTACTCACCAAACACAAGTGTCATCAAGTAGTATCCGAATTCAGCGGTCAGATACCCTGAAAGTAACGGTCCAACAAACGCGCCAAATTTCACTGTCACGTTTGACATCACAAAGGCCCGGGAGTGGCCAGTGTCCGCGCCGAATATCCCGGGCACCTCGTTTTCCAGCTCGGTGACGCCCCCTGAGTTGTCGATTATACTCGGTTAGTCGTCCTTGTTGTAAATGACCCTCAGGGCTAAAGGGAACTCACGCAGCACCTCGACAGCCCCTAGGCCCAGGATGAGCGTTCTGCAGACCCCGATCGCTACGAGGGCAGCTGTATAGACAATCTTCCCAGTCTGGACATCCGTCCAACGAGGAAACTGCCTGGAACCTGGGATGCCGAGTACCGAGAAAACCGGAGCCATGACAAGAAACGCGATCGCAACGGGTAGCCGTATCCCAATCTTATCCTTTAGCCGCGCCGCCGGAAAAACGAGGAGCAATGTTGGCAGCTGAAAAAGGAAGAAGAGGATTCCCGCTTGCATAGATCCCCAGCTGAAGACGTGCTTGATATGCAGCGGGATTGTCGCTCCGGCGCTGGAGATGAGCATTGCGACGACGCTTTCTGCGATTAAAGCGGCTACGACCCGCCTTTTGCACAGCAGCTTCCAATAAATGTCGGTTGACCTGGCTGGCGCGCTGGGCGGTTCTTCGTGGTGTCGCCCAAAAGAGTGGTAGTTACTATCGTCGTGCAGGGGTTCAGGCGGCACGGATTGGAGGAGAGAGTCTGTCTCACTCTGCTCTTCGGAGACTGGCAAATTGCTCTCCATCTTGGCTAGAATAGCGTGAGGCTCCAGCATCAGGCTCTGAAGACCAAACCCCACCAGTAAGACCACAAACGTAGACAGCCAGGTCAATGCGTAGGGAACCGAGTTGAACAAAGCACCTGCCACAGCAGGTCCAGCAAGGAGTCCTGTAGTGACAGACAGCATGCAGATCGCCACCTCTCGCCCAAGGTCTTTCGGCTCGACCGACGCTCCGAGAATAGCCATCCCGGCTATCCAGAGAAGGGAGCCTGCGATCGTCTGGATGAGTCGGCCGATGAATAGACCGGCCACTGTGTGATAGATAACCTGTGTTAGCTGGGTAGCCAGGAACTTAGTAGAGCGCTGATTATCATAAACGTACACGTAGTGGACCACGCCGTGATCCCTGTCCCTAAAATATGGATGAGATATCCTGTCTGCATAAGCGTGTTTTTGTGACGCGTCCTATCGGACAGATATCCGATTACCGGTCCGATTGCCATTGATACTATCGCATTCATGGAGAGGGTCATGGACGTCACAAGCTGGATGCGCGACGGGGAAACATGGAGGCGGTCTTCCAGGAGGTTCGGCAGGATGGGAATTATGAAGCTGAAGAGGAAGTACTCTGTTTCGCTCGCCTGGGTTAGAAAGCAAAGGCAACTGAGAGTGAGAATGAGCACATGAGTTTCCTTACCTGTTAACAAGGCAAATGATATGACCATCACGATGAACCGTGTTGCGTAGCGCCATGAACAGACCGGCTGCTCTTTGGCGTAGGGAGCAGTGTGAGCCATTGTTACGCGACGAAGGTTCAAGAAAGAGGTTGGGGCTTAAAGCAGAGGATATCCACGAGGATAGGGTAAGAGAGAAAAGTTGAAAATCTTCGGAATCAACCCATTGACGAAAGTTCTGTTGGTAGAATCGGATCTTGTACGACCTCTCTGCTTGGGATCTTTCGGTAACCGGGCTGCAGGCCGAGGGGTTCACTTTACTTTACTGGACTCTTCCGGGTATCACATCGGGCAAGCAGAAGAACCTGCAGACCCTAGCTCACGTAAGCTAATTCTTTGCATGGTAATCCTTCTTCTGGCGGGGCTTTCGAAATGTTTGTTATTCAAGCACAGCCCAGTTTTCAATGCTAGCATGGAGCTTGTTAGGCAAATTAAAGAATGGCCCAGGGCGAGCAGGGGATTACGGACGTAGATATGTAATCAGATCGGACCAGCTGGAACCACGACACAGGCCAGAGTCAAATGTTTCGGCAGATTCAGCGACAGCATCGATTCACTAGATCAGCCCAATGTCTCTCTCTTCCTGTCAAGCAGCAGCTGCTACCACTACTCGTCTGGAATGTTTCCCATCCAATAGCAAAGCGGCATCGACGGCGAAAGGTCTTCAAGGTTGCTCAGGCACGAATTAATGAAAGGAGAACCCCGCGACGCCGTAACTGTGGATTTGATACCATTCAGCATAGCCCGCAGCTTGACTGCTCTGGTTAGAGGGAGACCCTGCGTCCTACTAGGTGGGGCTCAAGGTACAACAGTTATCCACACCGACTAGAGGTCAGCTATTCCAGGAACAGAATCGTGAAGATAATGGGTAGGGAGGTAAAATCATCTAATCACTTTATTTGTGAAAATTAATTCCTTGATTCATAAGATTACCAAGCGGGGCTCCTTCATCCAACAGGTGTTCCATATGTATCAGACATACTAGGACCTTTTCCCCAGATCCCCAGTTTGGGATGTCGGCAGTTCCGCTACGCCGACAGCACTCAACTCAATGGGGCCAACCGCTGTTTGCTCACTCAGCTCAGGCGGCAGGAAGCCTTTATCTTTGGCGGCCAACTCAACCGGAGGGCCTGTCGTAGGTGGATTGTAATTGTAGGAATCAACCCCGCTCCTACCACTTCCTCCACCTGATTGCAGCAGATGAGCCGGGGAGGTCGCTCGGTGAATCCATGCAACAACCTTGGCTCGGTGCCAGACCAGCGCAAGCAAGATGATGAAGGCGATCGCGCCTATTGCAATGCCGGCAATGGCACCACCGGATAAACTGCTGCTGGAGCCATTGGAATTGTTCTCGCTGTTGCTATACCCAGCATCCCCTGACGCGGTGGTGGTGTTGCCACTAGAAGTACTCGATGCGACGGTTGTCGTTGTCGTCGTCATTGTTCTAGATGTGGACGCTGCTACCCGGCCGCTCGTCACCTCCGTCAGAAGTTAGAAGAGAGAATGTAATAGCGCCTCCCCGATACGGGCACCCTTTCGAAAAGAAAGAGGAAAAAAAAAACAATCAAAGCAAGCAACTAGTACTCACTGTGATAACCGCGAATCCGAATGCGCTAATTGCGTCAGAGCCTGAGGTGAAGCTGACTTTTGTGGTCGTCGTCGTTTCCGAATAGGTATCATAATCGGAGGATAGTGTGACGAGGGCAGTGTAGGCGCTGGTAATTTTCTCAACGCAGCTCAGCAGCGTAGACTTGACGATGATGGTGGGCTCTGCCGTCCGACATTGTAGATCGCGCGCACTAGTAATTCCAACAATAAGCAACAACAACGGCGAGATTTGTGTCAGTTCCAGCTAGCCCAGCAAAAAAAAAAAAAAAAAAAAAGTGGGCAGTGCTTCTGGAAACTACAAGGTAGGTAGGGAGGCTAACGTCGGGCAGCAGATGGTTGTCAGACTCATGTAGTCACCCGTCGCGCAGGCTGAGGTGTAGCCATCCGGGCAGCCACCTGTCTGATAGTATGGCAGGGACGATGTCCAGTCGGGCGGCACACAATCAGACGTTGGGGTCGGAGCACCGAGATAGGTTATGGCCTCTCCTGGAGTATAATACACCAGCCAAAGATCGGTTGAAGCAGGGCAATCCTTCGCGGACCATGACTCGGGTATCGTCAGGTATGATGGGGTTGCTGTGGTGCTCATGCTTATTTTTCTTTTTGTGGAGAATTTGTCTGTCCCTGACAGAGTTTGGATGTGAGGAAAGCAGACTAAGTAGACTTGCGCAAAAAGAAGGATCTGACAGGCAAGTTATAAATTGCCCAGTGAGAGGTGCAAGTTCATTGTGCACCGGGACAAGGCCCTTTCTAGTGCTAAGCTATTATAGCGCCGGAAACAACAACCAAGTTGACACCCGCTAATGCACGGGCACCCGTGAAGGCGCACTCAGGTAGCTCCAATTATAAGTGATTAGGTCAATCCGTACTCGGCCCTCCTTTGGATCCCAAGGTTCGTTCTCCAATCTTATCCTACGAGCCTCATTGCCTAGTATGATGTCCATCCCATGGTACAGATACCCGCACCCCCTAAAAGCATGAACCCCGCCTAAACAAAACAAATAAAGTAAAGTTATAACAGTATCGGAGGGAAGAACTGGCACTGTGTCTCTCTCACTCTCTCCAATGGGCGAAGCATCCACCATTGTCGCTGAGATCCTCCTCAAGTTTCAGCCCCCAACTATCTCTGATGCGCATGACAATGCCCATTTCTACCTCTGAGATATCGGGGAAACACCCGGCCTCACTATCTACCTTGCTTCTCCAGGGTCCGCGAGTATGTAATAATTGGGGATAGCTGACGGGTTAGGTTACCTAGAAGATTAAACATTGTGCCACGAGAGTACTTTGTAGGGCTGCGCTGCTCCATATTCATTTCCTTTCCGACTGAGACTCAAAATGCGGAGACTCGAAGGCCTTACCGAAAGTCCCTTCCCAGCCGCACTGCCTGTCTTATATCAGACCCGATAGCTTAGTAACATGTTAGCCCCGAGAGCAATATGACAGATACCATAATTGGTCGAGGGAGCGAGGGCTGGGGGCGGGTAGCGGGGCATACTACTCAGTTGCGGCATGCTCCGTACTTCTTCATATCTTCACGAATAATAATTCCGAATTCCGGACAGTACAGTAGTTTAAAAGGTATCTACTCCGTAGGAAGAGGCTGAGTAGTAACGAAGCGAGGAAAGCCGCGTCAGCTGGTAGTACTAGCGCCAGCAAATGTATACCAAATAGGTTAGTTGTCCGAGTGAGTACAGTATGAGTTTAATTTCTCCAGAGAGCATTCATTTATTTCGCGCTAGCAAAATTGGCCCGCCCGAACCGCCGCTATCTGTATGTGAGTCCAGTGAAGGACGTGGATGCATGGATGGACGCGACTTTATCGACCTGGTTAGCTCTCTGAGTTCTCTCAGTGAAGTGAGCGTGCCACTCTACGAACACTATGTACCCAACTTTATTTGGTGTAATTGCTCTGTTCGTTTGCTTTTTTTTTCCCTCTTAAGCTTGCATGCGAAATCCAACCACCACTACGTATATGGTGTATTTTAGGAATATGGGGAGGGAAAAGGAGAGAGAGAGAGAGAGAGAGAGAGAGAGAGAGAGAGAGAGAGAGAGAGAGAGAGAGAGAGAGAGAGAGAGAGAGAGAGAGAGAGAGAAGGTAGAGAGAGAGAGAGAGAGAGAGAGAGAGAGAGAGAGAGAGAGAGAAGGTTATCATTTACGTGCATCAAACTCAGATGATTGAGTTGTCCCATCCACTCGCTGTTATCCCACAAAACGGCACATATGATCGCGATACCTGTTCGGGATCCCCTGCCCACTGATGAATACCGCCAAGTGCCGGCGCATAAGTCAATTCTAATGCTGCTGCTACCCTCCGTCGCTTTCGCCAGCGGGCGTCAATCTGAAGCCGTGTCTGTGGGTGATCCGTGCCTCTCTGGTCCTGGCCAAGCCATAGCCCCGGCCGCATACCGCATCCAACACGAGAAGTTCTTGCCGCTTCGCGATGTGGTGGAAAAGAGACTTCGAAATATGATCGGACTCTTCCTAGTCGTCGCCGACGATCCAGTTCGTGTAGACTGACCTGGGTTGACGTCTGTTTCTAGATTAGCTGCTGCGCTCTCCAAAATCAAGAATACCAAGAGCGAAGATACATGCGAGGAGACAGAAAAAGCGCCTTCTCTGATGAACACGCATAGCTGGATGGCCTGCCAGCAAAATTCCGCGATACATAATGGTCTTCCTACCGTGCTTCATCTCGTGGCCCACGCCGTCGTTGCGCTGGGTTGCCGTGAGGGCCTCGAACCGCTTGCTGAACTGCGGCGATAGACTGCTGAATGTGTGGGCACTCGAGCTGACGAGTGTATCTCCACCCGCGGTCGCGGGCGACTCGAGCATGACAGTCAACATCGACCTGAGGGTTGCGGCTCGGTGTTCTTGTCCGCTTTTTCAATGTATGCTTCGAAGGGCATATAGGGACTGTGAGTTTTACGGTCATATAAAGAGTGTATTGAGTTGTATAACTTATTATATTTATTGACTTGAACAGGTACAAGTTGAAATAATATACACAGGCCTTGTCATCGTGCAAACAAAGGCTTCTGAAAAAAATCAAACCCTCAACAATCCCGCATTGGACACCCACTTGATGAACCGATGCAGCTGATTCATATAATTCTCGTCAAACCGCGTCAGAAGCAGCCCCAGGCTGGAGCTTGACTCGGGATCACTGATAGTCTGCGCCTGCTGTACGCTGAGAACCATCGCTTGAGCCAGTGTCCAATACTCTGGCGCGTATTCCATGAACCCCGTGCGTTTCAAGCATTCGATAGGTGAAGGTAACCCGATACCTGGAGGTTCAAATGTATTCAGTCTCTCATGCTCAATCCACATAAGCTTCCAGTTGTTGAGGCCTTGCTGGATCGGGATGATGGCGGTTTGAGGGGTATTTCCGCGCCAGTGTCGATTCGGGGCTTGCATGTGCGCCAATGTCGCTGGAGGACGTCACTTTAAAAATAAGTTCGAAGGTTATACCGTACGACAACTCCTTGGAGTACCTTCTCTTAAATGACTGTGGGCAGAAGGTGCAGCAGAAAGGGCTGTCTCCGCGATTTGCGTAATCACAATGAGCTACGCCCAACCTTTTACAGACGGAGTTACGTACGGCATAAAAGATGACGTTCAAGATGCTCCAGCCGACGGAATGACGCAGGACATTGTGGGCAGAGATGGCGCGAGTCCGACATGGCGAGTCCGATAAGGAGAGTTGTCTAGGGCAGGTGAATGTTGACGGGGCATATGCTGTTGTGGAGCCCGGGGTTACCTTTGCCGCGCTTTATCAGTATCTTGTTGATGATGGATTGAGCGATAAATTGTGGATTGACGTACAACATCCCTAATCTCTACAGTGTGAAGCTCGACTAATATAAAGATATAGGTACCGGATATCGGCGGTGGCTCAGTCATGGGAAATGCCCTCGAGCGTGGTGTCGGATACACTCCTTACGGTGGTGCCTTCTACTTCCAGCCCTGTTTATCCGTAAACTAACTCAAGAAGACCACTGGATGATGCACTGCGGAATGGAAGTCATTCTGCCCCCTGGCGAACTGATGCGAACCGGCATGGGCGCCCTGCCGCAAGATCCCAAGAGCAGCTCTAAGCACGACGACAAGGACGAATCCAACAAGTGCTGGCAGCTTTTCCCGTATGGCTTCGGTCCATACAATGATGGTCTCTTTTCGCAGGGAAACGTGGGCATCTGCACGAAGATGGGAATCTGGGTATGCCACTTTGACTCCATAACCAGGAGATGGAGAGCTGATCTGGGTGTATAGTTGATGCCAAATCCTGGCGGGTATCAGGCGTACATTATCACGCTGCCGCGGGATGAAGATCTCCACAAGGCGGTTGATATTATCCGCCCTCTTCGAGTTGTAAGGACCTTACCTCATGTGACGCCTCTTTACAGTAGAAGGCTAACACGACTAGAAAATGATCCTCCAAAATGTGCCCACCCTCCGACACATCCTCATCGATGCCGTCGTCCTCGGCTCAAAATCCTCGTACACTTCTGACATCGACAAACCTCTCGCGGATGCTGAGCTCGACGCCATCGCTAAGAAGCTGAATCTCGGCCGCTGGAACTTCTACGGCGCCCTCTATGTACGCACCTACCACCCAACTACAAACCTCTACCCCGGACATCCCCAGCTACTAACCAATCTGGAAACAAAAACAGGGCCCCGAACCAATCCGCGCCCTGCAGTGGAAGTTAATCAAAGAAGCCTTTTCAGTAATCCCAGGGGCGAAATTCTTCTTCCCTGAGGACATCAAAGAATACTGCGTGCTGCGCACGCGAGCCAAGACGCTGTCTGGTATACCGACATTTGATGAATCGAAATGGATTGAGTGGCTGCCCAACGGCGCACACCTGTTCTTCTCCCCGATTTCCAAGATCTCAGGCGACGACGCAATGCTGCAGTATGATGTAACTAAGAAGCGATGCCGCGAGGCAGGTCTCGATTTCATCGGGACGTTTACGGTCGGCATGAGGAAGATGCGTAAGCTGTCCCCGTACAATCCGGCCTTATTTCCTCATCCATACTAATATCTCTAATCGTCAAACAGACCACACAGTCTGCATCGTCTTCGACCGCACATCCCCCGAACTGAAGAAACGCGCCCACTGGCTGATCAAAACACTCATCGCCGACTGCGCCGAGCACGGCTGGGGCGAGTACCGCACCCATCTGGCGCTGATGGACCAGATCGCTGAGACATACAACTGGAACCACAACGCGCTGATGCGGTTCAACGAGACGGCGAAGAATGCGCTCAACCCGAACAGCATCATCTCGCCGGGCAAGAATGGGGGTTGGCCGGCGGCCTATGACCGGAGGGGTTTTAAGTTGTGAATAGCTGGCACTGGTATATGAATACTGCATGAAGTGTTCTGATTTAGAGAGTTTCTCGAATATTTAGCTTGTCTAAGGGAGATACCACATGTGTCACCCCCTAATGTTATCAGTTATGTGCCAACAAAGGTCGGTCGGTGTGTTTGGTTTCCCCACCGCCGCATACTCCCGATCAAGGATGCTTCTCCACGATTGTGCGAAGCATAATCCGTCAATTCTGTGATCCCGTAGCGACTGTTAGTAGTAAGACTCGAGTCCTTGACCGATCTGCTGGCGTCGCTTAGGACATCGGTTTATGCTTTGATCTCGGCGATGCTCGTGAGCACAATTCTCTCGTCGGCCATTATGCTGGCGGTTGGGGCTTCTTCAACTACGGATTGGAAAAATGAGCGGATGAAAAAGGGGAGAAGACTGAAATGGCTGAGAGGCGTCTCGGTGACAACACAACACCAAATTCGCCGACTAGCCGTGTCGGGAATAGTACGAGCTGGGCCCTCGGGTGCAAATAGCCCGGGGGGTGGATGCCGTCTACAGTGGTCAAGACTACTAGTGGAGGCTGCCAATGTTTCTCATAAAGTGCGGTGTGAAGAAAGATTTTGTGGAGGGGGGGGGTAGACTGGCCGGTCGCTTCTTCATGAACAGTGCGTACAGTACATACATAGTTGTTGCTGGGAAGCTTTATGTATGCCTAAGTTGAAGTTGACGTCAACGCGTGGAAAATCGCACATGGCAGTAGCACCACCAAGTCGAGGGCGATCTAGACCATCGGGAAAAATACGCAGGCCTGATATTGGCCGAGAAGACGCAAGCCAACCCCGCATTTTAACAAGCGCAGTCACCTGCTTGACTTAGCACTCTCTTTGTGCCATTTCCCCGCACAAACTCCATCTCGGCGTCATCGGTCATGAGTATCAGATAAATTACCACGGCGCAAGAGCTCCCTCTTCACTTTTTCATCGCAGCGCAGGCGTAACTCATCGCGTTACTGCAGCTGGAGGGACCTAAGCAGTCTTTCCGCGGAGACCAGTGGTCAACCTCACATCCGTGGCTCTCCTTCCCGTCGTCTCTCACAATGACGCTCTTCATCCTCCCGAACGACATCCTCCTCCTCATCGCCGAGGCAACCTCCACAGAGCGCGACTTCAACGCGCTAACACGCACAAACCGGTACTTGTACAACCTGCTCTGCGACATGCTATACAAAAACAACATCCGACACTTCGAATCCTCCGCGCTCTTCTGGGGCGCGCGCGAGGGCCAGCTCGCGACCGTGCAGCGGCTACTTGAACTCGGCGCAGACGTCGAGGCCACGCAGAGCCACTGCACGCCGCTAGAGGCGGCGTCGTGCGCGGGCCAGGAGGAGATGGTGCGGTACTTGCTCAGCCGGGGAGCGAACTACGGGTTCTGGCGGTGTCGGCCGTGGACGCCGCTATGCGCTGCCGCGGTCGAGGGCCATGCGGGGGTTGTGCGCATCTTGCTTGGTCGCGAGCTACCGCCGCAGAAGCAGGCAGAGGCCGGGGATGGGTCGGGGCCCGGCGCGCGCTTCATCTGTCGCAATAAGCAGGATACGCTGGTCAAGGCGATGTTTCTGAAGGATCCGCTGACGGGGCAGGATCCCCGCATCGAGTATTCTATCGCGCTATTCATGTCGATTGCCAGCTCTGAGGATGAAGTGTGTCGCGTGCTGATTGAGAGTGGCAAGGCCGATCTAGACTATAAAGACGGCGGGCAGCGCACGGCGCTAGAGTGGGCGTATTCGCATCATCGGTATAGGACCATCGCTGCGCTGCTGGAACACGGCGCAGATCCTAACATTGCAGGCCGACGCAATCGGACTGTTATGCATGACGCTGCAGCTATGGGGAATGAGCAAGTCGTGAAGCTCTTATTAGCGAATTCCACGACAGACGCAAACTGCAAGGATGTGGACAACGCAACTCCGCTTCTGCTTGCCGTGAAGGCAAACCACGCATCGACGATTGAGATCCTCCTGCAGCGAGGCGATATCGATGTGAACTGCCGAGACACTCACTGCGTGACGCCACTCGCCTCCGCACTCACCGACCGGCACTTTCCCGTCGCGAAGCTGCTCGTCCAACACCCGGCGATCGACATCGAGGCCGTGGACGCGACGGGCCGGACGCCGCTCTTCATCGCCACTGTGACAGATGATCTAGACATGGTAACCCAGCTTCTCAAAGCCGGTGCACGAACAGACGTCCGGGCAATCGACGGACGCACGCCCCTAATGCAAGCCGTCGAAGCCGGGAGCATAAAAGTCGCGCTGCGACTTATCCTCGGCGACGACGACGAGCGGCCCCTCCTACTAAGGGACCAGAACGACTGGGGGTGGACACCACTCTTCTTCGCGGCCGCAAACGCCGAGTGGGAAATGGTCAAGCTGCTGCTGCACCTAGGCGCAGACCCTTTCCACCGCGACACCGAGGGCAACACGATCCTGCTGGCCATGATCAAGCGCGCGCGCTACCACTCGCGCGGCAGCAGCGAAGAGCGCACGATCCGCATCCTCCTGCAACGGGGCGTCGACCCCAATATCCAGGATAAGCACGAGCGGACCGCGCTCTCGTACGCAGTTGAGTTCCGCAATGGGCCCGCGATGGCCGCGCTGTTGGACTCCTCGGGCCACGGCCACCACCACCAACACCGGCCCAATAATAATGAGGCGCTGGGCACGGATTCGGGCGGGCATCCGATTAAGCTGTGGGCACGGTCGAAGACCGAAGAACAGTTCCGGGAGTTGGGGCTCAAGAGCTTTATTCCGAGTGCGTGGCTTGTGGGGCATGGGATTGATATCGGGATGTCTGGGGCTGCTGCTGGCGACTCGCTTGAGCAGGCGAGGGTGCGGTATAATGAGGAGCGGAGGCGGGTGCATGAGAGCCGGGTGGCGGGGACGCCGGCGGCGGTCGATTAGATGTTTCTGGGATTTAATAGTAGTGTAATGCTTATAATGTAGGAAGAATGTAATCTTGCGATAATTATACTGTTCTCATGTCAGTGCCCCAGGCTGAGCCGACTTCACCCAATACCAGTGAGGCTTCCAGACGAGCCTAAATACGCATTCAATCCAGCTATTGGTTATCATATAGAGATACGGTATCTTCCAAGGGTATGATAACCATGTAAAATGGCGGTTCTTGCATTTTCACACCGGAGTCTGTACACGCCAGCGACAAGTTGTGACTAGGCTAGAGCTAACAGACGACGAGAAACACCTAGAATTTGTACCCGCATTAATTAAAGACTCATAGTTCAAATATGTGAGAGTTACCAGTCAACTGAAGGATTTATTCTGCGTCTAGTGTGTTGTGGGATGATTTTCAGGGGCGATGCTCATACGATGCGCAAATTCCATCCTAACGCCGGCGCCAAACGATCCGTCTGGGCCGACTTTACTGAGTAGTATAATAACAATAAAAGCTCGCGCGTGAGCTTCTTTTATTTTCGCAATTGGTTGTTTAATGTCACCACAAATTCGCCATGGATCTCGTCCTCGATATTCTCGACACATTCGTCTTCGACCGGATATACTCGATACTCCTCCCAGCGGCCGGAGGACCCACAAGACACAGTAATGGCATCTATAACAAAGCAATCCGCGAATACATGCCCCTCGAAGCCACGGAATGGGCAGGCCGGAGCGCGCTTCAGCGCGACAACTTCCTCCGCCAGACAATAAGCCTCTTCGTCATTGCTTGGTGCTTGCTCCCTCCCTCTGACCATTCCCTGACCCTCCGTCCTCTCCATCCTACTAACAATATCGTACCCAGGCTGTTCGGCACACTCGTGTACCTAACAACCTCAAAGCTCTCATACATCTTCATCTTCGACAAGAAATCCCTCACGCACCCGAAGTTCCTGGCCCGCCAGATCCCGCTCGAGCTGCGCACCGCACTGTCGGCCATCCCCGGCATGGCCACGCTCACCGTGCCCTTCTTCCTGGCCGAAGTGCGCGGATACTCAAGACTATATAGCAACAGCGGCGGCGCGCCCTTCCCCCTATATAATCTCCTACAATACCCACTCTTCATCGCATTCACCGACTTCGCCATCTACTGGATCCACCGCGCCGAGCACCACCCGGCGGTCTACAAGTGGCTGCACAAGCGGCACCACCGCTGGATCGTGCCGACCCCCTACGCGAGCTTTGCCTTTCACCCGGTCGACGGCTGGGCGCAGAGTCTGCCCTACCATGTTTTCCCATTCTTGCTACCGCTCGAGAAGAGGGCGTATCTTGCCCTCTTTGGGTTTGTTACTGTTTGGACGGTTTTCATTCGTGAGATCCCTCCCCCCCCTTTTTCCTGGTAACGGGTTAGGCTAATACTTTTGTGTAGACGACGGCGAGTACGTCACCCGCTCCGCGGTAATCAACGGCTCCGCGTGCCACACGTACCACCATCTATACTTCAACTACAACTACGGGCAGTTCACGACGCTGTGGGACCGGCTGGGCGGGAGCTACCGCGAGCCGGATCCCGATCTGTTTGACCCACGTACGAAGATGGGCAAGAAGCAGTGGGATAAGCAGGTGGCCGAGATGGAGAAGATTGTGCGCGAGGTTGAGGGGGTTGATGAGCGGGATTATGTGGATGAAAATCCAACTGGGAAGGTTAGGGGCAAAGAGGAGTAGGCTGCAATGGGGTGGTATGGGTGGGATGGATGGGATGAGGTGAGCTAGATTGTATTGTGGATATATTATAACATGGCTATAAGTAGTTAATATGTAATATTAATGGCGGCTGGTACAATAAGGTGATAGTGCATGGCGTATGGGCTTTCGTCTATATGGCGTGAATCGTGAGGCTGCAGTTGCTTTTGGCTGTTAGGTTGGATGTCATGATGAATCTGAATTGGCCATCGAGGCTTGGAACTCATCAACCGCTTTTTCGACATCGCACTTTCTGAACCCTGGTGATCGTCCGAGACAAATCGCACCTCGCACCAGCGCTGTATATATTAGCAGAGGCCAACTATTGAGAGAGACCGAAGAACTCACCCGAAATCAACCTTGACGCGCTATTCGGGCTCGGGCTCTTCTCGCCCAGCCCCACGCTCGTAACCGCCGGAATATGCGCGGGGAACACGATCTCCCTCTCCCTCAGATACCCCTCCACATCACCCAGATCAAACCACTCGTCGTCAAGCTGCTGCTGAATATCCGATGGGAACTGCGACAGGTCGTCTGTTACCCTGGACGACTTATGTGAGCGATGGAATGGGTAGTACCCGCCTGTCTTCGGCTTGTAATGCGTGCCGGCGCCCCCGATCTGGAAGAATGGGATGTGGTCCCAGTGGTCGAGCGTCTTGTGGCCTGCGCGCGCGAGCAGCCAGTCTTTAAAGTACTCTGCTACGAAGGCGCGCGGCATCAGGCTGAGGAGCATACGGAAGGGTTTATCCAGGCGGCGGAGTGGGACGGCCGGGTTCGCGCAGACAAGATATGCTTGGTAGCTGCAGGTGACGTGCAGGCGGTCGATGAATTCGAGAATGTCCATGGTATCAGAACTCTCCGAGCCACTGGATGAAGGGGATGGGTAGATTGAGAGAAGCTTTCTCTGCATTGAGCCATCCGGTAGCTCCAGCTGGGAGTCTGCGTCGCCGTCTAGCTGCGGAATCGCAGGCAGGGCCAAACAGGCTTGCACGGTGTTGCCCAGCGGCCGGAGTAGATCCGGATGTGTGTCTAATGCGCCCGACCGAACGAGCTCATCCCCAAATGAGATGACAGCCGTGCTCATCTGCTTGACGGCGGTCTCGAGCTGGTTAATGCGATCCTTGAGCAAGCCAACGTTGGCCTCTTTGCGCGAGCGATAAGCGCGCTGCGCCATGCGGACTTGCATGCGGCGACGCTAGTTGATGAATCAGTAACTGCACAGAATATAATTTGAGGGGTTTGTACCTCCTCCGGATTAATACCCCCATCTGCAAATACTTTGCGCGGCCGTCCGCGCTTCCTCACCGCATCGCCAGTTGCTGTCGAAGTAGTTTTGGTGGAGCGTTTCGGCTGGCCGTTGGGTCCAGAAAGAGCCGAGGTATTGGCATCCTCAGCGATCTCGCCCGGATACCCACTATTCTCTAGCAGAACGCCGCCATACAATTGCAGCGGATTGTTTTGTTCGAAACCCTGCGTCTCTGACAACTGCACTGGCTCAGGCATCGGGTATGATGAGGCAGAGAGCAGCAGATCCAGCTCGGGGTCCGCCCACATGGTCGCCGCGCCGCCGTTGTCTCCTTGTTGCTCCGGTCCCAGTCGCTGTGGAGGCGGGGAGGGGAATCCGAACTCCCAGGGGAGCACGGGGTCCCTGGGGTCTGTTGTCGTGAGGCCCCAGTTCAGATTGTATAGCTGTTCTGTTTCCATGATGAAATCTGTCTTGCTGTGAAATCTTTTTGATGAAAGAAGACACGAGGTCGACTGCTCGTTGACTCAGGCTACTGTCCTGCTGTGGGGAATTTGTCAGCCGGTTGAGAGCGGGCGTTGAGGCACGTGATCCTGCACTATTACTCAGCTTCCCTCAGCCGCTTACGACACACATGAAGACCCAGAGCAAAGTTCTTGAAAATAGTAAATAGGTCCGGAGTAGTAATAATGTGCGGCATTCTTATCACCTTGTAATAACATTAAGTGTGGCCACTCCAGAATTTTGCTCGTGGTTTGCAGTTCTACGCCATCATTTATCTCGTTGGCTCCCACGGCGGCTGGTATAGAATGTGCCGCGTTGAGCAAGGAATAGCTTGTCTCACCAGTACCTGGGGTTTGTGTACTCCGTAGAAAAATCCATTGTCAAATAATCCCACATTGCAATCGACCCTAATATATAACCGACTTTGTTCCAAGACTGCTGGCGGATGACCTGCTATCCTACTTCGTACACCCCATAAAACCCATCTATTACTCAGTAGAAGCAGTTGTTAGGAATAGAGCGAAGGAAGTATTATGGACAATGCCGGGGGCGTGGTTGAGCGGGAGGTGGGTCTGTAGTGGGATCCATTAGCAGAGTCGAAGCTCATATAGGCGAAGGTATAATAAAGAGAGCAGGAAGCATGAACGAAGGGGGACATGGCACCGATACCACAAATGAGCCCTCCGAATCAACTGCTGCACATCAGTATCCTTGGTTGCCTTACACCCGGCAACTACCATACCTATGGGGATCTAGTCCATGACGCGAGGGTTCATGGCTTGGGACTTGTTGTAGGTTGGGCTATCGCCGATTAGTCCTTTGACTGGGTTTGTTCCTTCTACTGCGGTGTTAGAAACAAGTGGAATATTCACGTATTCAGATGATATCAGGATGAGCGAATAAATAGGACTGAAAATACATATTTCCAGGTTGTAGCCGCTAGGATTCGCCTATGTATCCGAGGCAGTCGAATACGCTTCAAGCGCCGTCGCGGATACTGACAGTCATTCCACATAAAAAATGTATACGAAGTGACCGCAGATATGGCTCTAGATTGACACCCGCTGGTGAAGAAACTTTCCAGTCAAGGTCGAAGAGGATGATGCGAAATGTGCTAGGGATAAGGTTAGGGTTCAGCTGTAATCTTTGACAGGGGAGATTTCAAAATAGAATAAGTCGCTAATAATACACTTACAAGTCGCAATTCACGGAAACAAACGTAAAATCGATGACATCCGCCCTGGAACATGTCTGTCCTCCCGTATTCAATTTGTACATAACTGTCCTTTCCAGCCGAGAATTCTGTAAAGCCTTGGCTGGGTATAGAAGAATCACTCCGTGTGAATCGAGACGGTCGGATACCAGGAATCCATTGTGTGACCCCTGCGAAAAGGCAGCGAAGGTCTGCTTGATAACGCTCCGAATAACATGCCGTCTGCTTCCCTCACTTATCAGAATCGCATCCTCAAAAAGCTACCGCCGCCGCCATGTAGTCGCCCAAAGTATAGAGCATATTTGCTTTCGCATGGACCTTTGAACCCCTCTGTTTCCAGAACGGGACGCTCACACTTTCTAGGCGCTCGCCATGAGGGTAAGCGCCACAATCACTGTGCCGAATTTCCTCATATGTTCTGCAATGAATATGTTGTGCGGTTTAGAGGTCGAGGCGCCGGGATGGCCGAGATCACCCAGCAGCTCCACAACCTGCCCTCTTCCCACGTGGAGTATGCACTGTTGACACGCTTGAATATCTTTTCGGAGAAGTTCGTGCTTGGAGCACACGACCCAGCAAAGCACTTCTTCCAGCCGCAGTCCGGGGCATGGGTATAGGCTCATGCGCCCGACATGCAGGATCCTCTCGTCAAGCACGAGGTCGATGCGACGGAGCGTTTCTGGCCCTCACACGACAAGGACTCGATCACCGAAATGGATGGTGCCTATACCCTGGGTTCACACCTAGCGATTAAATTTGGCCAGTATGATCGGCTCCCCGAGCAGTCTGGCACACTTGACAGGCTCTCGGGGTCCGGAGCGTGAGTACCTTCCCAATTCCTCTCTATCTTATAAACAGAAGATAACAATAGGCCTTCAATTAGGGATGTCAATGACAACGTCTTGGCGAGCAGATTTTATGACGCCTCGCATATTTGCTGCCGGCGAAATCGCAAGCGCTCTTGCCCCATGGTCCACCGAGGTCGACTCGGCATGGATCCGCGACGTCGACGTCGACGATGACAACAACCTTGCGCCCCATGACACGGCCATACTCATCCATAATCACCATCCCGTTCCCGAAATTCTTCACACAGAGCTTCTCATTGCTCTGGGGGTTACCCGGACGCGGTTGCTAGTTTTCAAAGACCATGCCATTGCGCCGGTATGGCCCTCTCCCTCCCCCTGCTGCTCCTTAGTTCAATACTGACATCTACGCACATAGGTGATGCTAGTTTCCTGCTTCAATGGAACCTAGGCCACTGGCCGTCTCATAGTCTTCGTGAGCGACACTTTCCTATTTAATTCTCCAGAGGCAAGGGCGGAGAACATCCCGCTCTTTTTAGCCTACCTTGCAAGTCAGCCAGTCGGAAATACCAAGAAGATGATACCGGAGTTGGAGGAGGAACACAAGCAGACTTATAGTAGGGTGGGTTGGAGAACTGGATTGGGGGCAAGCAACTGCAGCGCGTCATGGTAGCCTTGTTCAGGTTCTTTTGTCTGGTCCTGACCCTTCAATGCTTACATCTAGAACTTCTCTTGTTCTTGTCAGATCTCAAGTCAACCCTTTATCTATCGCCTAATCGCTCAAGAACCCCGCCAAAATCGTGTTTTCTCTTCTTGTAGCCCCTTCATATTTAATTAGATATGTTTATTGCCCCAGCCGTTTTTAATAGCAAATTAAATGCGCCTGCTTTGCGTGTACAGATCGTTCTAAGGCTTGCTCGCTTAGAGGTTCACTCAGTGGTTCACTTACTCACAGGTTCACTACACACAGTACAGGGGTGCTCTAAGTACTGTTGCCACATGTATGCCCCAATATTGGAAGTGCTTGTATCTTACAGTGACCCGGTACGACGCTGGACCAAGGCTATAAGCAAACTGCTATACGTACTCAAATATTCTTCACAGGTAGATCAAAACAACCACGGTACTCAGAATACAGGAGGTAGTTATATTGCTTTATCCTTGTTTTTGAATTGATTTATGGACCCTAATGTAACTATTCTAGCCGCACACGTCATGTCCAAGTTCATGGACCAGACCACTATAATTCCCATTACTATCATTGCCTGTGTGTAAATGTAGGTATTAGCATGAGGCCTCTTACACGCAGCAAAACTAGAACCACATACCTCGCCAAGGTCATTAGAATTCAGAAGATCAACCCGATTTTACAGTCCCGCTATTTCGGTTTCATCCTCACCCTCATCATCTTCATCCTCGTCATCTTCATCCTCGTCATCTTCATCCTCGTCATCTTCATCCTCATCATCTTCATCCTCGTCATCTTCATCCTCATCATCTTCATCTTCATCATCTTCATCCTCATCCTCATCCTCATCATCCTGATCCTCAAATTCCAGAACCTGAAAGCTACCGATATCGGTCTGTAGCTCCGTGGTGCCGGCCTCGGTAATGGAAAACTCAAAGTCCCTGCAGTTACCGTCTGCGAAGAAGAAGACGCGCTGGTTGTCGGGGAGGTCGCCAACAGTCACCTCCTCGCCCTGTGAAAGATCGGCAGGGATACAGTAGTCCGTTTCGGAGGATTCCCAGAATCCTGTCGTTACTATCCAGGCGCTTGTAGAAGCGGCCATTGATAGGGTAGCAAGGGCGAGTGTGAATCTCATGGTGGCGGGAGTTGTTCTTTTTTGAAAGACGGGTGGTTTTTTCTAGGAGGTGTATTGCTTTTTTCAGTTCACTGAGAGAAGGAGGAGGAGAAATGGATTGTGTTGAATGGAGGTCGGGAGTGGTGAGAGCTTATTTTATAGTTACGTGGATCGGGTCTCCATGCAATCCGTAGGTCGAGGCAACCACAAACATGCAGGGACCGTGGTGATGGATGGAATTGACCGCTAACGGCTGTTCGTATTGGCGCCCTGCAAGGGGCGTCACTACCAGGGTGGCACCGCCCGCATGTCACATCAATATCACATTGATCTTCCGCGGAGAGCCCCGGGGATTGGAAGCTTGGCAGCAGCAGCTCATGGACTATCCACAACTCCATATTCCTGACTTGACCCGAAACTCCGGGTTACCCCTGCTACTCCGTATGCACTGTAATTGATCGGACGAATTCGAATATATTAATTGTTCAGGGGATTTTCCAGCTCCTACCAAGCTATGCGCCATGTCGCACGAACCCGCATTCTTGTCCAACGTCGCCATGGTGACGTTTGCTGAAGCGGACAGTTGAAGTCGCGAGATAGAATTCGGCGCAGCATGATGTGCTGCTCGATTGACCCCTTTACCTTTTTTTTTTCTTCCTGGGGTCAATATTGGGGGGAAAAAAGTGTATTCCCAGGCCTTAAATTCCTGTCAATGCTGCGTTAGCTCCAGGTTAAGGGCTATCCATACGCGACACATTCTCGGCACTCCTGTCGAGTGGTCAGAGTCAAAGATTTCCTTCAGGATCCGGTAAATAATTCCGACAAACCGTTATTGATCTTGATTCGACAGGATCGGCTCTGTACGTATTCGACCGAGTACGTTTTCAGTATTCACCGAATCAGTGGCTTGGAGGCGACGGCAATGAGCCTGTACACATGACGTAACTAGATATCTTCCCTGCTCGTGAAGTTTAGCGCACCAGAGTAGCTGACGTTTGTTTCTCGGACGATGCAAGCCGGTCACCAAAACCAGAGGAACGATCCGGGTGACGACTACCATGGGTAGGCCTAGGCTAGACAGTGTCTTTGTTCCAAATATGTCATGGACGCGGCGTAGAGTACCACTCCAGATGCTACGGTGGTCTGAACTTTGATCTACAAAGTATAAAGTGAATTCAAGATATCTACAAGCGAGAATGTTGCTGCCCAATCAACCATATTCCACCACCACGAGGCTTTTCCAGTCGGTGGATGGGCTCCCGCGTGACAACCACGCATAATCCATCCATCAGCAGCGCCCCCAATCAACCCTATTTTTTTTGTTTTTCTCTTAACCTTCTCATACCTCCCATCTGGATGATGCAAAAGCAGGCCCAGCGTCGTGTCGCATCGACGCCTTCGCACGGAAGCATTCGTCACCTCGATAAGTCCACTTTATGCACCCTAGCCATGTGATTTCTCAGCCTATCTTTGCGACAGAATGCTTTCCCGCACCGAGGGACCGGACACTGGAACGCCTGTGGCGCAACATGGATCGTCTTGACATGCCGCATCAGATCGACCTCTCTGCTGAACACATGCGTTGAGGTGCACTTCTCCCATTTGCAAATGAACTTTGCTTGCTCCTTTGGCCTATCCAACAAGTATATAGGAGTAATGAGAAAATAAAAGAAACAATACATGGATTGAAGTACAAAGTAAACGAACTGGCCTTTTCATAGGGACTACTGTCTCAAATTCCCACGCCCAGGACGTTCGGAATCCACGTCGGGCAGTTGGAGCATTATTGACTTGTACGGGGCTCGAACCGCTCTCATCATGTCACTGAGGTATACTCCATCCGCCGTCCAGGGGTTACAAGAGGTACTGAGGGTCAGAGTATTGAGCCATGTCTCGAAGAAGGATACTGCTGCAGTCGGCATATACGACATGGACAGGGGCTCGAACCCATCTGCAGAGGGCGTCCAAATATCGGAGGTTATCCAGGGGGTGTGGAAGACATTGTCATGAGTGAGTGAGGTCGCGGTATCGATGGTCGAGGATGCCCATGAAAATTCAAGCATGCGATCCATATTGTACGTGAAATTTTAAGGAATATATACGCGATTTCAATAAATTTCTGTTTAATTTTCATGGTACGATGGAAAGATGCAAATGGACAGTCCAATATATGTACAGACACGGGGAATGATAATTATCGAGGCCGAAGGCAAAACGAGCACATAACAAACCGTTAAAATTGGAGCGCTAGACTATGTATCGTACTTTGAGAAATGAAGAGTTACCCAAGGCAATGACGGCCGTGGTGCTTGGTCAGTAAAAACAGCGTGGTGGGGTTTTGGTGCAATGAGGCTGCAGACAGGCAAGAGCAGAGCACAGCTGTGCTCTTGCAGGATTTGTCACGTTATCGCCAACACGAGAACGAAGCCAAGCTGAAGCTGAGGCCAATTTTTCTCTTCTCTTATTTTATTTCAACCCCGTGAAATCACGTAAGTCGCCCACGGGTCTGGGCCAGAAACAATCGACAACATATTCCGTTCAGTTCCAGGGACAGAAAACGCTGCTTTGGAAGACTGACGGGCCGACCATGGCAGACCAGGGCTCAACAGCGATGGCTCCATCTACTGGCGATAAGGGTAAGCACACTGATTAGCCCGCCGCACGAAAATTCACTAAAGCAGCCACTGCAGCACGAAGGAGACTGTTAATATTGCCCAAGGATCCCGATGAGTCGAACGACAAGAAGTCAGACCCGAGTCTTGTGTCTTCGTGTACCAAGCCTGGCCCGCTGGCCCTTCCACCACGGCCAACCCGAAGAGTCGCCCCATCGCCCCGACGCAGCCGCTGCTGGACCTGCAGATCCCGTAAGGTCAAGTGTGATGAGAATCGTCCCGTCTGTGGAGCTTGCATGAGGTTGGGTCATAAGTGCATCTACCCGATATCAGAAGAGGGGTGTTTTTGGACCTGGCAGGGTCTTCTGTGGCCCCGCATGAAGATGGTTCTTTGCAGTCTGTTCACGACGATAAAGCTCAACCGGATGCCGACGAAAACGGGAAGGCAGCGGCTAAGTCGAGTATTGATGCGTTTAGGATGCGTCCGCTGCCCACAGTTGCCTCCTTACTGAAGGGGAATGAACAGCCACAGCACAAAAACCGAAATCTGGAAAACTTTATTGAGTCCAGCGTGCTCTCCAAGCACCTCAGACACATCATCACGTTGTATTCGGCGTTGGAGTCTGGAGAAGAACGAAAGAAATATCATGTTAGCATACTTGAGACTTGGAAAAAGCTAGAGGCTTGCTGGAAACAACTGAAATACCGCTCGCATACCATGAGTCAAAGAAACGATCACGCTCTGGCCGAATTTGAGGCGCTGACATCTAAGGATCGGTGGGAAGTTGAGCGACTATACGTAGCGCATCTGCAGGGACATGAAGCGTGGCAAGCAGGTACGTCTTCAGCGTTGCATGTCGAGTCTATATTAACGTTGAACAGGACTCAAGGTTGCAGGCCAAGCTAAATCTCAGGATCTTGCCATAGAAGGCCGTGATATAATTGAACCAGTGCAAGACCAAGCTATCGCACCTTCAGCAGAATCCAGGAGCTATGCGTATGCTATCCCAGAAACCCTCCGTCAACGGAGCCTACTCATACCAGCATTACTGGAAGGTGGAGGGTCTAGTGCATGTGATCCAAATTCGGGTGGCGGTGATCAGAAGACTCGAACGGTAATGAATCTTACAGAGACAGTCCCCAGTACTAAAGTCCAAAAGCATGCCTTAAGCCAGCAGTTTCGATCGGTAGATCCTGAATTGTCAGAGGATTCTGACTCAATCGATACAGACTGGCTTTCCGTGTCCAGCCCCTCAGAGCAGAGCAACGCAGAAGTAAGCGCGGCTTCTAATCTCGACATCCAACGTGGAGCCAAGTGGGCATTTGATTCGTACAGAAAATGGAGGCAATACGCCCATATTCCAGATAGTACGAAGAATAAAGCTACCGAATACCAGCAGACGACGGCGTATGACTTTCCTGTATCGAAGGGAACGAAACACGCCAGAGACGAGAAGGCCTCAAGTGAAGGCAGCGACTCAACAATTTCACTTGCCAAGAGAAACAAGACTGCGCATGAGTACCAGAGGGTGCTGGCGTGCCATTTCTGGAAAAGCAATCCGCGGGAACATCGGAAGTGTTTTCGGTACAGGCTGAACCGGATCCGCGATGTCAAGCAGCACATTCATCGATGTCACCAGCCACCATGGCGCTGTGGGCGGTGCGGAGAGACCTTTCCCAGCGAAGAGATTCGCGACACTCACACGAGGGTGGATGAGGCCTGTCCAGTACTGAACGTCGTACACAAGGACCTTTCCCAGTCCCAGCTGAGAGCCCTGGCCAAGAGGTCCAACCCCAAATGTGGCGTCGAAGAGCAGTGGTATGTAATCTGGGACATTCTCTTTCCAGACGCTGAACGTCCAGCGTCTCCTTATATTGATGATGCCCTTTCCGAAGAGATCTCATCGTTTCAGGAATTCTACCTGGCCCATGGACCGGCAATCCTTCGCGACGCTTTGGCTGTAAATAGTCACGATCCTCCTCTTGGGGAGGAATACCAACAGCACTCCGACCTAATACTACGAGCTGCGCTAGACAGGATTCTGAATGACTGGCTGACAACTGAAGGGGACAGCGAGACCTCAACGAGTGGGAATATAGCTATGGGCACGAACCCCTCTCCGTCGAGTGAGAACCCTTCCAGCGCCAACCGCGAGACTTCCAACTCTGACCCCCAACCGTCCACAATGCAGTCAGATGATGCCTCAGGGAGCAGCCTGGGGGGAACTAATACATGGGATTACGTCAACTGGGCCTCTTACTACGACGAGACCTTTGATAAGACTTAATCTCATGTTTCCGTACCACACTTCTAAATCTAGTAACTCTATTCATCGGGTGCGAACCTTGTTACCGTTACCAAGCCTCAGAGCTCGAGTGGGTCAGACCACACTCGCAGTAGGCTGTATAGTTTGCGGCCAACCCATCGAGTACCAACAAACCCTACCTTATATAAACTTTCACCACAACCTTCAACAAAGCCGAGTTCCGCATAGCCTAGACACTCGTCAGCCACAGGAATTCCCTTTTCTTATTTGAAAATCTCTCTCCTCATTCTCGTCCTTCTCAATGCTCAACCCAAGGTGCTCCTTCAGCCTTTCCCATCGCTCGAGGCGGCTTCTCATATCGACTGCTAGC
Organism: Aspergillus baeticus; assembly: GCA_027569055.1. NCBI lineage: Eukaryota > Fungi > Ascomycota > Eurotiomycetes > Eurotiales > Aspergillaceae > Aspergillus > Aspergillus baeticus. Next base: position 685,627 of record JAPDEI010000012.1, on the reverse strand, counting down.
ACCAGCATCATCAAATGCCACCCATGGATGACCTCGTAAAGGGCATGTTGCGATTCGGGCGCGGCTTCGACAGAGAGCGCATCGCAGACTGGTCTGAACATCAGCACCTCCATCGCCGACAAAGCATCCGCGACGCCCTGACCGTAATCTTCGACAAACTGTACTACAACCCGAGTGTCTGCATCTCCCTCAACACCGCCAAAGACCTCCAGATTGTTGTGAAGCGGCTCAAGCTCGTCGAAACGGGCAACTATGATGCCGTGCATCAAGACTTCCAACCCGAGTTTTTCAAACCCATGCCCAAGGGTGCGCTAGAGTTTCTCAAGGTTGATTACAAGGACAAAAGCGTGCAGGGACACTTGAGTAGCCTCGATAGTACATGGAGCCTCGCTGAGACAGGGAACTGCGGCGGGTATAACCAGGCCAATGCCGTGGCCGAAACGCTTAGTCGCTGGTTCCGCAAGCTGGAGAGAGTGCCTGTAGGGGAGAATGGGGCCTCGGTGCAGGACAGCCTCACCCTGCAGGAGTGGTCAGGCTGGATACACCGGTGAGCACACCTTTCCCAACTCAATATGACGTAACAATCTAACCACCTTCCCTGTGTGTATCAGACGCCCCAGCCCAAAGATCGAGGGTACAAAGTACATGAGACCGAGCGACCCGGACGGCCCCGAGAGCACGAGCCCGACGCTCTGGAATGCCCAATATAGCGACGGCTGGCTCCGCGACGACAGCAACCCTCACCAGGCCGTCATAGTCGTCCACACTAGCCCCCCACACGACGAACTCCTTCGTTCAGAAGTCCTCACGATCATCGGCCTCATGCGCGAGCGTCTCGCGACTCAGACACTGATCGAGCATAAGATTATCCCGGTGCGCCCCATGCTCCCGTTCCTCAATTGTCTACCATGGAACAAACTAGAACTATATTACTTACTAACGGTAAATAGATCCAAGTAATCTCCTGCATGGCCGATTTCCAGGCACGCATCCTGCAAGCACATTTCCAATACGACCGATTGACCATCTTCAAGAGTCTGCTGTGGTCCTTCAAAACCGTCGAGGACAGGGAAGAGAATCTGCCGGCTTTCTTGCTCTATATGGGTGCGAAGCCCGTAGGGGATACCATTCTGTGAATCTATGACTCGTGCTTTATTATCCCTACTTGCTTGTCAGTGTTTATTTTTCTCGTTATTCTCCCTTTTTTTTTTTTGGATGTCCCCTTGCTCTGGGTAAAGGTTGAGAGAGAAACAGAGACTGTGAGAGACTTGGTGCTTCCGATGATGTCTGCAGTGAGAGCGCTTCGACGCGGACGATAAGATTCCCAGAATGTATTAAAGTAAGACTAGACTCCGACTAGAAGGCAATACGAAAAGCTTTTATCTAGATTCTTGGCAGACTCGTCATTTAGAGTAAATTTAATATACAAAACAACCAACGTGATGTCCAATCTAGAGACAATAAACACAGCCAGAATCGAAACTAATCCAAAGCTTGGGCCTCGCACATCTTGCGATACAGGCCTCCCCGAAGAAAGAGCTCCTGGTGCGTGCCCATCTCTGCAATTCGACCCCCATAAAAGACACAGATCGCATCCGCATCCTTGATCGTACTCAGTCGATGCGCAACAGCAACCGTAATCCTATCGCCTGCTTTCGCCGCCTCTTCCAGCGCTTTCTGGACGATCTTCTCGCTCTCAGTGTCGAGTGCACTAGTCGCCTCGTCAAGAAGAAGGATCTTCGGATTCCGAATGAGAGACCGTGCAATCGCGATACGCTGTCTCTGGCCACCTGAAAGCTGTGTGCCTCCGGACCCCGCTGGTGTTTGAATACCCTCCGGTAGAGACGAGACAAAGTCCCAGGCGTTTGCAGCGCGGAGAGCAAATTCGATCGCTTCGTCGGAGACGGAATTCACGTTCGTTTCGCGGTCTTTTTCTGAGAAGAACGGTTGCGTGTCGCGGTTGAATATGCCGAGGGCGATGTTCTCGCGAATTGTGCCGTGGAAAAGGGTTGGTTCTTGTTGGACCAGAGCGACGATGTTCCGGTAGAGGATGGGGTTTAGCGCTGAGAGGTTCGACGAGTCGATCGTGATGGTGCCGGTTGTTGGATCGTAGAAGCGCTCGAGCATGGCTATCATAGTAGATTTTCCGCAGCCGGAGGCCCCAACCAGCGCGATAAATTGTCCTTTGTTGATCTGGAAAGTGTTAGCATATTGACTAAGAGTGTATTGACGAGCAGTACCTTGAGGTCTACCCCTTTGAGAACCGCCGCCTCGGGCCGCAGTGGGTAAGAAAAGCGGACGTTATCAAGGCCGATTGAGGAACCAAACTCAGGTTCATTGTCGCGGTTATTTGGTGTCTCTCGCACTGTTGGCTCTAGTCTGTTCAACCAGAAGATGTAGTTTGTCGCGTTAATACCCTTTGTGATGCTGGTTGAGAACTGGAACATCTGAGCCGACGATTGACCGGAGAAGAAGACACCAAGGAATGCTACGAAGAAATCGTACATGCTGACATCCCCAAATGAGAGCAGACGACATCCGTACCAGAACCCCAGTGCCTGGAACCAATACTCGATGCACTGGGTCAGGCCGAAACAGATCATGGTGCTCGACATGGGTCTGATAGAGGAAGAGACAGCACTGTCAAGTTCGTCGGTGTACTTCCGCAAAACAGTTTCCTCAATGGCGAGTGATGACACAGTTCGGATGGCAGTGACGGCTTCAGAAGCGATGGAAGAGCTCGTAGCGTACTTTTTCGAAGTATTGCGGTCGAGTCTGGCATCGAGTTTAATCTTGGCCAGGCCAGCACCAACAAGAGGAGGAAGACCAGCGAATATGACGACCAGGCCAATCCTCCACGAGTGCGCCAGGGCGAGAAGGCTACAGCTAAGTAGATTTAATACGGCAATCAGAATAAGAGCAATGTTGAAGCCCATCAGCTCGAGGATTGCCTGTGGATAAGAGTCGACATGGCTGACCAATGCGCCTGTAGTGTTTTCAGTGCGGTCGAAAAACTGAACATCCTGTCGCAACATGTCGTTGAGAATGAGACGGCGGAAATAATGGCTGAGATGCTGAGCGACGGTATTCGTGGACCAGCCCATCGCCCCATAGGAGACAAGGCATCCAGCAGCCATGACAATAAACATGGAGGCGTAAAAGTTGCCTTCGTCTCGCATTTCATCACCAGTCAGTTGAAACACGTCGACTACGTTTGCCATCAGGATCGCCTGGCCAGGAAAGGTCGCAGCGCCTCCGAGGCAGGCCAGGAGAACCATGAGGTACGCCCACCACAGCTCGGGACACTCTCTGACCAAGCGCACTATCGATGTTATCGTTCCCATCTGTTTGTGGTTGTCGTAATTGTCGCGCTCTTTCATCGACTCGATCTTTCCACGAACAGACGTTGCATACCGGCTTAGACCCCCAGCAGTGTCGGTCGCCTCCAGCGGAGCATCGTCTTCGGTGCTGATATCCTCCTCTTTTGTGGCTACATCTTCGGCAGCAGCAACAGTAAGATTCTGGACTCTGACAAGCTGAGCGTAGGCCCCGTCATCCGCGATCAGCGACTCGTGGGTTCCTTGCTCCACGATCCGGCCTTTCTTCATAACGACAATATTGTCTGCCTTTCGGATAGTAGCGAGTTTGTGTGCAATCACGATGGTTGTGCGACCTTCAGAGGCTTTATCGAGCGCCTTTTGAACGATTCCTTCGGCGTGAGGATCCAGCGCACTAGTAGCTTCGTCAAGCAGCAGTACCTTGGGTTGAGAGACAACACTCCGCGCAATGGCCACACGTTGCTTCTGCCCGCCCGAAAGCAGTCCACCACGCTCTCCGATCAATGTCTCATACCCGTTAGTTAGCTCGGAAATAAAGTCATGCGCATACGCCATCTTCGCGGCTTCCTGGACGCGTTCGAGCTGTTCCTCTCGGGGCGCGTTTTCCCAGGGAGTACCGACCAGGCCGTAGCCGATATTGTCGAACACTGTTCCTTGGAAGAGAACTGGTTCTTGCTGAACAAGTCGCACGTTCTTTCGCAGCCAGTTCAGGTTCAGCTGCTCGATTGGATTTCCGTCGAGTTTGATGGTTCCAGAGTTGGGATTGTACCACCGCTCGATGAGCCCGACGATAGTGCTCTTGCCTGATCCGGACTGCCCGACCAGCGCCGTCACCTTCCCTGCAGGGACCTTGAGACTGAAATCGTCGAGGACTGTTATTCCTGGCCGTGTGGGATACGTAAAAGTCACATTCTCCAGTTCGACCTCTCCAACCGTTGCGTCGGGCGTCAGGCCTTCCACGCTGTAGGGATCTATCGTTGATTTCCTGTCAATCAGCCTGAAAAGCTGTGCAGCAGCAGAAGCAGCTCTGCTGAAGTCAATGGAGTACGGAGCCAGCATCGTCAAATTGATGGAAGCAATGACAACCGACATCAGGACACTAAAATGCGCCACATCAGCATTCCAAAGTCACCCCGAGCTAGACGTCTGACCTACATGAATATGTCCCCCGCCGAGTCGATGTCTCCGCCTGCTAACATGTTGATTCCCTGCCAGAAAGCGAGGCCGAAGCCGAGATAGATGATGGTATATTCAGCTGAGAAGAGCAGTCCGAAAAGAGGTGAGATTTTCCTCCCGACCTTGTGTGCTTCGTGCAGGTACTCGTCGAACTTTTTGACCAGGTTCGCCCTCATCTCAAACGCGTGCACGGCTTTTACACCGGCCAGGACGCCCTCTGCGAACGAGTTTGCCTGCGCATGAATCTCCAGAATCTTGGTTTCGTGTCCGGCTTCGATAGCTGCGACCGTTCCCGTTACGATTAACGTGGCCGGCGCAATACAAAGGCAGATAAGGGTGAGCTTCCAGTGCACAACGAAAGCGACGATGAACGCCGTGAAGAAGGCTGCTAGACCCTGGAATAGCAGGCCAATCTTCTCTGCCACACCCGCTTGTATGAGTCTTCCATTCGACGTCGCCTGCGCTGCGATCGAGCCGCTGGTCCCAAAGTCATAGTATGCGACCTCCTGGCTGAGGGCTGCTCTGAGGTAGATATGGCGGATATTGCGAATGATCCGGTACGCCGCATACGTGAGGAGGACGTTATAAGTGTAGGAGAGGATGAATCGTGCGATGCCCAGGTACACAAAGTACAGACTTGCACCGTCAGCAATTCGGAATACACAGCCAGCTAGTCAGGGATCATACGATAGCTCTGCGACATCCTCGCGAAACTCTCCCGGGGTCGACTCCCCGCTCACAAAGTCCGTAATGACGTTGATAAACCTGCCGAAGATGAGGTTCTGCAGCGCAATTCCGGCTCCAGAGGCGCAAGCTGCTACAACAGCGACAGCTTGGAGGACAAGTTCAAACCGTCCGGCATAGCTAAAAATGCGCTTTGCCGGAGATCATCAGCACAGATTCGCAAACGCTGACTGTGACCCACCTTGTACGCGCCGAAGCTCGCCTGTGCCTCTTCGGTCTGCGGCGCTGCTGTTCCCTTGTCGGTCTCCGAAGACGACTCGCTGTTTCCCACCGCGATCTTCTCCTCGACCTTCTCGGATCCCATCCTGCCAATGCACGAGGATTAGGTATGTCGCTGCTGGGGGATAAGCGGGCGAAGACTTTGCGCAGGGGAATTCAGTCCGGGTCAGCAAGCAAAAGATCAGCAAAGGGGGGATGGAACCGCATTTCTATTTCTACGACGCCTGACGGTCATTTTGCGTCGCGAAAAACGAAAGTTGCGCGTTCTCGTATCCCTTTCTGGGCATTTCTTGTCCTGGTCACAAACAGCGATCCTACTCGGCGCCAATGTGCGCCTCTCGTGTTGGTTCCGCGGATGCCGACTGCACACTGGACTCCGAGACCAGATTAATTGAAGCTGCGGCAGCGCCTTCATCTGAAGCGCTCCAATCACGGATTCAGGGATGCCTGGGGCGTTCTTGGCTGACTCATTCAGGGTCTTGGTCGATGCGCATCCTTGATACAGCCTAGTTGTTTCAATCAAAGTTCATTGGCTTCTCGTAACAAGCTCACAAGGCAACAATTGCGGTGTCTAGTACTGTATTCATCTCTGCCTGTGCCAAGCCCATTCTGTCACCCTGTCCTCCACTACAGCTTTTTGAGCCCAGCAAACATTGCGTTCTGCTTGAGCGATTCCTCCAGTGACGTCAGAGGCTCAGTGATCAGCTGTTTTCCAGAATTAGCTTGCACAATTTTCCCCGATTGATCATTTGTATCATACCTTGTGACCCTCCTCAATCCCTGTCTCGAAGAACCCATACTCGACCCCAAACTGAATAACCTGCACGAGATCCTCCTGGAAAAACTCTGGTGCCCCCTTGGACGCAAGTCCCTCCTTGAACGTCGCATGGTCCAGCGCCTTGAAGCTAGCCTCGATTCCAAACTTCTTCAAGATAACCAGTATCTCTGAAATCTTATAATATCGCTCTCCCAAGTTATACTCGCGAGCAAGGGTCTCCTCCGGATTCTTCAGAATCGCCTTGACGAACTTACCCACGTCCGCAACAGGATCGATGAGCGGCAGCTCGCTGTCCTCGCTCATGGGCTCCGGGAAGAACAGTCCATAGCTGGGCGGCTCGTCTGAAAGCGGCACCAGCGACCCAAGCACGAAGTCGGTGTATGTCCCTAAGCGAACGATCGTGTGCGGGACGCCGAGGGCGCGTAGATGCTCGTCAACGTACGCCTTGCCGTCGAAGTGTAGCGCTGCGGTGTATTTGCCGTTGCTAACTGGGTGCGGTTGTTAGTTGTCTTCTTTCCTTCACATATGACTTATATCCAGTTTGTTCAAAAGGTGTAACTTGCTCTTGCTAATATGTGGCAGACTACTCCAGACGAGATGCTTCACGCCGGTTTCCTATATACACCATCACCGCGTCAGTCACCGAATGTCCTCTCTCTGGCCTTCAACTTCTCAATATATTGGTAACGGGCATACCTTGGCAATATCAGCCACGTTCTTCCCCTGTCTCGTCTCGGTCGCAGGATCCATATGCTCGAACATGTTCGTCACCAGGTACACGCCGTAGGCATCCTTCAACGCCGCGCGCAGCGCGGCTTTATCCTCCATATCAGCCTGTCCTCACTCCTGAATTAGCAAGTAATATTCTATCATTGCCAAAGAGAGTGACAGTACTACGTACCTTGATCAGCTCCGCACCCAGCTCAGCCAGCGCAACTGCGGCTGCTTTCGAGGGGTCGCGAGTCACGGCTCGGACATGGAACTCGGCGGCGGTTGGGTCGTTTAGGATGGCTTTGGCGACGGAGCCACCCTGGTTGCCGGTTGCTCCGAAGACGACGATAATCTTCTTGGACATGCTTGCTACGGGTGAGTGAGAAATAAAGAGACGAATTGGATGTGAGACAAGTATTCAGTCGGAAGTTGAGAGGTAATTGATGTTTACTCTCCAGTAGGCGAAGTAGGAATATATATATGGTCCGAGACAAACTATCTACAATAGCCCCCATACTAACCACAAGTTGATTTGTAATATATCACGCATTAGCTCGGAGACATCTATGATGACCCAAATATGAAGTTGATCAATTGTGGTGATATTGAGGACGAAGAGGTCCAGCTGGCGCAACGCCACTGTCGGTTCCAAACAAGGCAGCTGATAGCGCTGATTGGCTCGTTCGCGATAACTACCAAAAGGGACTAGCGCCATCCTCGGACATGACAGTCAGTTGGGGTCATCAGCATCTCTCCGTCTTCCACATCCTGCAAGTCATCTCTCCCTGCACTTCTTTCCATACTATTTAACCGAAAAACAGGTCGACGCGCACACCAACTAACTACTTTGGTGACCTCTGCCCTCCCGGAACCCGGATCGCGCCATATCCGGTTCCTCGGCGCGATGGCTCGCCGCGGAAGATTATCCAAGGGCTGTCAGACGTGTAGGAAGCGGAAGATTAAGGTCCGTTGGAATTTACTCTCCCCTCCCCTCTGCTCTGTTTGCAGGGAATTTTAACGTGTCTGACTCGTACAGTGCGACCGATTACTCCCCGGCTGCTCACAGTGCCGGCGGAGCGGCTGGGTGTGTCCGAAGTATGGGGATGAAGTAGAGCGGATGTTCCAGTACCAGGACCAAAATCAGGCTCAGTATCAAAATACCAACCTTAGCACCAGGGGTAAACCAACGAGGAAGGGATGTTCCCCGCTGAAGGCTGTGAAGCGGACTGCACCAGAGACATCACCTGCCTCCACTGTGGTAGTTCGGACCGTCATTCCCTGGGACTGCCTGTTTCTCCCGCAAGAGATACCACAGTCCCTCACCGACTGCGCAGTCGCTTACTTCCTGCACACGCACGCCCTCAGCGACAGTGACAGCAACGGTGAGGTCCGCGGGTTCTACGAGTACCTGCTCACTCTCGACGTATCGTCGATGGAAGTCCCATCGACGTGTCTGAGCGCTGCGGCGCTAGCAGCATACGGGAACGCGTGTCATCACCGACCCGATATCCTGAAAGAGGCGCGGCGGTACTACGGACGGAGTCTGCGGCTGGTGAACCGGGCGCTGCAGTGTCGCGAACAGGCAGCGGAGACGAGTACGATGATTTCGATCTTGCTGCTGAACTCGTTTGAGGCGCTTACGTCGGGGAGTCTTGAGTCCATGGGGCACAGTGATGGGCATATGAGGGGGGTGATGATGGTTATGAATCTCAGGGGACCTGGTTTGATGCATTCTAGGCAGGGACTGCAGGTCTTTTTACACATGTGTCGGTGTTTGATTACTTATTGTATTATGCGGCCCGTGCGCGTGCCGGAGGAGCTTCTCTCCTTGCGGAGGCATGCGGCCAAATTTCTTGATACGGAAAATCCGGCGTGGAGGTTGGAGGAGCTGATGATAAAACTCGCGAGGTTTCGAGCCGACGTCGAAGCCGGTAGCGTTGGTGATCAGGGGATCCTTGTGGATGTTGCGCTTCGGCTTGATGATGAACTATCCCAGTTGACAAGTGACCTTCCTGTCCATTGGCATTTCGACACAGTCAGTACTAAACTGTCGGATCCCGCTCTTCCAGGCTACTATCATCTCTATCGCGACTTCTGGATTGCATACATATGGAACTATGCCCGAACCTCGCGCCTGATTCTGCACAATATGATCCAGGAGCAATGTTTGAATCAGGACGAAGTCTCCGCACGTTTCAAGAAGAGCACGAATGTACAGTCTCAATCCCTTAAAATCTCGCAACAACTGATTTCGGACATTTGCGCAAGCGTTCCCCAATACTGCGATGACGCGCGCCGATGGCTTAACTCAAGTGACTGTGCCAGCGCGGTGCCTACAATCGCGGGGGCCTACTTCTTCCTCTGGCCGCTCATGACCGCAGGACACTTGACCGAGTCGACCGAACTGCGGGACTGGATCATTGATCAGTGCCGTTATATTGGACTGATGACCGGAATCCGACGGGCTGATGCCATATCGGGAGTATTAGAACGCAGTGAAAACATTTTTCACACGCCCCAGGAGATCAAGAGTACGTTGCAATCAAACGATGCAGCTGGTCTTCCCACGGGCGAATTTCTGCCGGAGTTGGAGCCGAGCTGATGCTCACAGTGAAGCCCGCATTACTTGAGAAGCCTACAAATGGAGTTCCATCGCCCCAGTTACACAGGTCAAGATCGTGGCAGTTACGGCAGACCAAGACGATGACCTCGGATCGCCCGTTATCTTTCAGCCGCTTCCGGCATACGTTGCAGGCCATGGGATATCGGAGATCCTCCTCGTTAGCCCCGCACCGGGCAGCTTGGGTAAATACCGTACGCGCTGCATCCCCGTCAGCTAGATAAACGAGGCATTTTGCGAGCTTGTAATAATCCCCGATCTCGCCGCCTAGAATGCCCAATGCGAACCGGACTACACTCTTCTTCAGCTTTGCGATCTGGGCGTGCTCATCGGTCGGCATATAAGTGACGTCGCAGCTACTGAGAAGCCTGTTTAGGGTCTCCCCGTCGGTGCATGCCAGGTCTAATGTAGTGCGTCCATAATGGTCAAGGAGCAAAGGGTCGGCACCGTGAGCTAAGAGGAGCTCCGCGATTTCAATATGTTTGTTCGCAACAGCAGCATGCAGTGAAGTGTACCCCTCCTGTCCATGTGCAACTTCGACGCCTCTCTCGATCAGCATCTCAACAATCGCCATATGGCCCCCCTCGACTGCCATTTTCAGAACTGTTCGGCCAGACCGGGATCTGACTAGATAGTCCGACTCGTCCTTCTCATGTTTATTCAAGATCATTCTAAAAGTCGCAGGATTTCCAGACAAAGCCGCATAGTGCAATGGGATGCGGCCGTGGTTATCGGTGGCAGTGACATCCGCACCGGCATTGAGAAGCATCCCGAGGAGGTTTGTGGAGCCGTGGCCCGCAGCGATATGCAGTGCCGTTCTCCCCAGATTATCTTTCGCCGAAGTATCCGCCTTGAACCTGAGAAAAAGACCGGCCGCCCTGTTGTTGGATACCGAGACTGCCATCAATAGCGGCGTATTGCCTTTGTCGTCCGCTGTCGAGAGCGATGCGCCGGCTGCAAGAAGGGTTTCCAACAAATCGTGTCGTTTTAGCCGTATTAGCGTGTGCAGTGCACTGAGCCCGCCGCTCCCTTTTTGGTCTGGATTGGCCCCAGACTCGAGCAGAGTGTGAATAACGTCTGGAGGACTGAATTCCTCAAGAGCGATCTGCAGCGGTGTCCGACCGTCTGCCGTAGGCTCGTTGATATCCGCGCCGTATTTCTGGAAAAGGCGTACGGTAACACTGTGGCCCGACTGCGCAGCGGTCATACCTGAAAACCTCTTCCCAGCTGCATGAGTATCAGCACCGGAATCAAGAAGAAATTGCGCCACATCGTTCCGTCTACCCGTAGCATCGCTTCGAGTGGTCTCGGGTCTCGATTCAGCGCCCACCTTGACGAATAATTGCACAGCCTGCATATGATTATTCTGTGCGGCGACGATCAATGGATGGTTGGATCTGCGATGAACGGGAGGAACTGTCGCGCCGTAGTCGAGCAACAGCTGGATCATGTCACAATTCCCAGCACGGGCAGCTTCGTAGATCAGAGCTTCGTCTCGCGCCAAATCGAACCATGCTTTATCGCCTGACCTGCCCGCATTTGATTTTGGGTTCACCCCTGCATTTTCTAGCATAAATTGTACGACGGGCAAGTGGCCAAAATAGACTGCCCGACAGAGTGCACGCTTGTATTCCAGTTGCCTGGGGGTAGTATTTGTACCCGTAACCTCCAACACCAAGCGCAACACATCCACGTGTCCGTGTCGCGCAGCGGTTATCAGGGGGACATCCTCGTCTCTTCCCGGTTGTAAAGGATTCGCTCCAGCATCAAGCAGTAAACGCGTGACGTCCGCATGCCCGCTCGCGACGGCGTAATGCAATGCCGAGAACCCCTCCACTAGTTTGTTGACATCCGCGCCCGCTTCCAAAAGCTTCCGCACCCCAGACAACCTCCCATGTTCCGCCACCCACGTCAACGGCGATATCAGACGATGCTGCTCGGTAAATGTGAACGAAACAGCGAGACGATAAAATCGCGCCGAGAAGACATTATATAAATGGCGGCAGGTTTGGATGAGCGCGGTGAGCTCCCTGAGGTGGAGGGGTTCGGCGATCGAGAGGAGGATCTCGGCGGGGAGGCGCACCAACGAGCGAGGGGGAAGCATTGCCGAGGAAATTCTATGTACGGAGGGCTCTGAGGCGTGTTCGAGATCTGAAATCGGGACACATGATGAAGATTCTCTGGGAAGTTGGGAAAGGAGGGGAATCGAGGTGGGTGGGTGATGCGACTGAAACACGAACTCACGCTAACCAGTGCCGGGCCGTGATTGGCTGGTTGCATCCTCATCCTTTTAACATTTCCAGCTACTCCCTACTATGTCCACGCCCGGCTTGGACAGGTGCAGGGGAGGATGTAGGAGTCCTGCTCCCAGCTCTACATCGAAAAAGTGTGAGGGAACGAAAGCACCTGCCCGGAAACTGGCAGACTATAGAACTTTACGACATTTTCGTAGATGAAGATCCAAGTTTCGATTGCCCTAGCATGTCCACGGAGCACGAAGGTGAGTGAGGTCCGCACGTGCATCATGGGCCAATGGCGTCTGGCTAACTGGTGAAAATTCGGCGAGCGCTAGATCCCTTCTACAACAAACGTGTTCAGGCGCTGATTTAAAAGGCGAAACGAGTAAAGCACGGCTATTTACCGGAAAAGAGGGATACAGCACTGAGTGACCTCCCGTTGGAGATATTATGGATGATACTGGACCTGCTTCACATAGACGAGGTTACGGCGCTGCAGAGAGGCATCGAGCGCCATGTGGGCGATGCCTACTGGCAAAAACGAACCAACACAGACCTCTTCCATGAAGTTAGGGGTCTTCCCGAAGGGGTACTGAGTTGGGAGTCCCTGTGTCATAGGCTTGAGAAACTGATCGTCAACTCAAAATGGGACTCCAAAGGCCGGGAGTGGGTTTTGAAGCAGTTGGGAGTGTTGATGAATCTTCTAACGATATAGAGTGAAAGTTGAATGACTTTGATCTCACTTTTCCCTCTCCAAGGACCTGTCCAGGGTGCCCAGCTGTTTGTGTACAACAGCTAAGGGCATTATATGGTCATTATGGGTCACTTCGCTGGTCACCTTTTGGTCGCCCTTATCTTCCTTTCCTCCTTATAATCCTCCTCTGTCGCAACAAGAAAGGAATACATTTGGGGCCTTTGGTGGTGTGGAGAAGGACCGCGTCGTGAAAATCCTCTGGTTGAGAGGGACTGAAAACAACCATTTTGTTTTTTCTTTTTTGAAACCTTAACACAACGACCATCTGTGGTCTTAGTTTGCACAACTAACCGTAGTGAATTGTAGGTGATGTCATCTCTGATGTCGAAAGTTGCCTGCTCCTAGAAAGATGCTTGATGGCCTCTTGAACGAGGCTCGGGTCAGGGGACCTAGGGTTGCCCAAAGTGGTACTTAAACAGAAAGCCCTCAGGACTCCATTCCTCACTTTTCAACGAATATCTCCCACATTTTGGGCCATGTCGACTCTCCCGCCCGGGCTTGTGGGTCGCCCGCCTCTTTGCTATATCTGCTGTGCGCATACACACCCGCGCGCAACAGGCAGTCCTGAATGTGGAGTCTTTGAGGCCGGGAGCCCCTGGCGCCCGAAGATATGGTTCAGGTACTACCGTTTAAGTGAGTTTGCCTTCTTCCTGAACACCTCGTAGAGATGCCCACGCGCTTATGATCATGCCGAGAACTGGTGAGAAGGATTTCCTTTATTTGATAGGCTAACTGGTTAACCGACGAAGTTTCGCCTCAGGTTCTAGACCCCTTCAACAAGCCCAAGATACAACGAGTGATTCAAAGAGCAAGGCTGATGACCGGCGGGTGGTGGCGAGTCAATGGAGAGTCATTCTTGAATCGCCTCCCAGTGGAAGTGCTCTACATGATACTGGACTTGCTGCCAACGCAAGAAGTCTCGGCCGTCCAAAAGGCTCTTGGACGGAATATTGCGGATTCGTATTGGCGTTCCCGGATCCGGATGGATCTACTTCCCGAGGTCAAGGCAGTATCTGACGAGCCTCTAGACTGGGAGTTCATGTGTCGGCGGCTTGAACAATCTACAGGGTCTGTTGAGGGTGGTCTAGGTACACGGATGTGGGTACTCGAACAGTTGGACTGGGTGGCTGAAGTGATACGTACTGAAGAAAGTTTGAAACTCCATTAAACTGACTATTGAAGTGACACGGGCAGATTACGTGGATAAGTAGTGTCGCTGATAGAAAGCAGCGGCTGCATTCCCCGCAATTCTCCCAAACACCGCGCATTCAAGCAGGGATGACCCGCCCAGTCGGTTCTGGCCATGTAAACCCCCTGTCACCTCGCCCGCTGCCCACAGGCCTGGTATGGCATCGCCCTGTCCATCCAATACTTGGCTGGTCTCGTCGAAGATGACTCCACCCATTGTAAAGTGCAAGACGGGTGTCACCTTTCCGACATACGCAACGGTTTCAGGCTGAACGTCCGTCAGGGTCCAATTTCCGAAAGCTGTCCGACCAAGCTCGTCCGTATTCTTCCCTGCCACAATATCTGCGTACTCCTGAGCAGATTCAATGACTGCCTGGCCAAGTTCACCGAATGTTGTCTTCTTGATCAGCCCTTTCCAAAGGTAAAATTGCATATGCGAGTCGAGAGCCGCAGCGGCGCCTTCGTCGAGCAGAAGAGTAACCTCCCACTGCTGAAGATCGCCCTCCAAGGACGTAGCGGTGCGCGTAATGGCATCTGTGACTTGGTCCCGCCTCTCCAGCTCATTTACAAACCTCTTTCCGTTCCCAAGAAGCAAAATCCCTCCTTCACCCCGAAGCGCCTCAGCAGCAAGGAACTTTACCGTGGCCGACAAGTCCTTCTCATCGACAAAACCAGTCGGATGCACTTGAATCTGCTTCATATCGATAGTCTTCGCTCCAACCTCCTCCAGTAGTGACTGTGACCCTTCCCTGGCCTCATTCGTTGACGGATACCCCGCAAGATCCGGTCGATACCTTGAGACCATCCCACGAATATCGCCCGCAAACCCTCCGCTCGCAAACACAACCGGACCGCGAAGAACATGCGTCTGCTCCTCCGCTACATACTCGACCCCAACAACCTCCTTGGCCTCCTTCAGCACTTTCGTAACCCTCGACTTGGTCCTGAGCTCGAAAAACGGATTCTCCTTGAGCGCGTCCAAAAGCGCACCCACAATGGCTGCACCAGGCGGTTTCCCCTTCGCACTCCGATACGTGCGGGCCCGCGAATGCCCGCCGAGCTGTGCAACCTTGCTCAAATCAACGCCGACCTCATCAGCGAGCCAATACACCGCGTCCGATGAATCCTTCGTAACAGTGCGAATTAATCGCTCCCTCAGCTCCCTTTCATTCCCCTGCGCTGCGGCAAAAACTTCCCCAGCGGACTTGACTGTGTCCGTATAGAATGCGCCATCGTCGTCGCGTACGGGCTGGAATCTGGTCGGTGCACCGTTGATCCCGGAAGACGCTTTGATGCTGTTTCCCCCCGGTCTATCTGCGCGATCGAGAAGGATGACAGGGACGTTCTGTTTCGTAAGTTGAGTTGCGGCTGAGAGGCCTGCGAGGCCGCTGCCCACGACAATCACGCGGTGCGTGGTGGCGGCAGCGGCTGGGGTCAGAGGAGAAGAATTTGCGCAAGTTGACATTTTGAGGATACTAATCATTTCCAGCGATAAAATTCGCATTATTGTTTGGGGGTTTGGCTTGATGTGGGTTTATGTAGCGCGGGTAATAAATATATGGGCGGAATTGCGGGGGCGTACGGAGTATGTGTGGGCTGATCCCGGGCATCCATTGTGTCAGACCACACCCTCCTTCAACCAAGTGCGTCTTACGTCTTCTGTGTAACACCGTCCACATCCGATGCAAGAGGTCCGATCAGTCACATGGCGTGTATGCTCGTAGCCCGATTCTCTTTCGTGTCATTGCATCGCGGCCTTGCACCAAGAGCGAGCCAGTCTCCTCACATTAGAATTGGAATCATTCAACACAAGCTTGACAACACGAGCACAGTGCTTGATCCAATTTCCTAACGAGCTACCGAAGGCAACAATCCTTCATTCTCAATGCTATTATTACCCAGGCGAAGTCGGACAAAAAGCCACAGCTTCGCCGGCCCTGATACCAAGGGTTCAGATTAGAGTAGCCACTTCGTCAAGTTTATTTAGAACCGATCGTTGCTCCCAAATCTCGTTTTTTTATTTGCCAGCGGTACCTGAATTTCTCGAGCTCCCTGGCACAGAAGTCCCCGGTTTAGCAACTTATCATCAGATACTGCTTACACCTCGGCCAGTACGTATCCCTGATGCTGAGCCGGGTAGCCCTTTGAATGATAGAGGTGTCGTTTATAGGTAAGTGATCTAGGATAAGTATGGCTCTCTTTGGTAGGAGCTCGTGGATGTCACAAAAGACATTAGCTTAGAGAAGGCTTAGACACAAACCATTATCCACTCGATGCCACTCGCCTGCCGTTAACCTCTCGCGCTGGATCAATCGTTGCTTACGGGGGTCATAGAAAGGGTCTAGTAGAGGAAATCAAAGAGTGCCCCTTAATCTGCATGGTCCGGTCATTCTGGGACAAAAGTTACTCTCTCGAACGCGGTATCGTTCTTACCTTCACTAGGAGGCGCTAGCGCTTACGAATATACTGGAATTGACTGGGACCAGAGCATTAGAGCTTTCAACTATTAGGTATTCTCGCGGAAGGCTAATTGATCATCGGCACCAAATCACTTCACTGCTTATTCCGACTGACTTCTGACTTATACAGCAAAGAAGAAGTATCAGAAATCGCTGCAGTGACCAAATAATAACTGAACGGAGGATGGATAACGTCATCGGCCCGAGACGAGCTTTAACAGACAATAGCCTAACCACGGATTCCCGCGAGCGCCCTATAAAACTAGCTCTAGCAACATTAGACCATAACTTCCACCCACGTCAAACCGAGAATATCTACCCATTGAGGGGAAGAAAGAGATAAAAAGACAAAGAGAAAAAGATGCAAGCAATCCGCCTTCACCCCGCCGCCCCGGGCCAACAACCCCACACACCCGAAAACCCCGCGCCCGCATCTGCCCTCCACCTCGACATAATCCCAACCCCGAAACCTTCAGCACCGGGAGAAATCCTCGTCAAAATAAAGGCATCAACCGTCGTTCGTGATGCACTCACATGGCCGGAGACTTACGCACACGAATATGTCACGCTGGGGAATGACCTCTCGGGTACGGTCGTCGAGGTATTCTCACCCGAGCACTCGAAATTCAAACCGGGCGACGAAGTCTTCGGTATGACTGCCGCAGACCGGCCAAGGACATGGGCCGAGTACGCGGTTGTTCGCGCGAATGAAATTGCTCTCAAACCGCTAGAGCTAAGCTGGGAAGCATCGGCAGCGATTCCGCTGAGCGGACAGACGGCCTTCGAGGCGCTCTTCGTTCATGGCGGGATTCCAGTCCCGAAGGATGAGAATCAAGTCGTTGAGAATAAGCAGCGCGTAAACCACAATCAAAATGCGAAGGAAATTCTCATCACAGGTGCTGCTGGTGGTGTTGGGGCGTACATGGTGCAGCTTGCGCGGTTTGCGGGTTTACATGTTACAGCGGCGACGAGCGCGAATGCGCGGAATGACGCGTTTCTTCGCTCCATTGGCGCTGATGAGTGCATTGAGTATTCAGCTATCAAGGAGCAGAGAGATGTTTATGACCTCATCATCGACTGTGTGGGTGGAGAGACCCTGGTCAACACCTGGAAGGCTGTCAAGGGCGGTGGACGGTTGATAACAGTCGATTCGAGCAGCTATAACTTCGTCGAAGAGCACAAGAAGCAGGGAATAAGTCGTAATGACGTCAAGGCGTCGTTCTTCATTGTCGAAGGCGGTCCAAATGGGCTGGAGGCTTTGTCGCGCTTTGCCGACCTGGGTATTCTGCAGGTGTTTGTCCTCAAGGTTTACCCCCTCGAAAAGGCGGCAGAGGCGTATGAGTTTGGGAATGGAAGGCTCACGGGGAGAGGAAAGGTGGTTCTAACTGTATAGCCTGGTAGTATTAGTCCACGTGGAAGTCGTATAGCTCGTAAGGGGAAAGTCAAAAAAGACAATTGAGTTTTCGTCCCATTACTATACCTCTGTAGCACTGTGTACCTTCTTGTTCGACAATGATTCCCCTGGCAAGTAAGGTACCACTGGCTGCCTTGGGAGACGCGTTACCAGGTCGTGCCCGCCTGTCTCGGGGGGTGGGGGTTGCCCCGAATATTCTTTCCCAACTCGTGGCGTGCCTTTCGTTTTTGTACAGCTGCCAAGGTCAGGTACGGCAGGAGCGATGGAGGTCTCGGTGATATGGACCAAGCTGCTCCTTCCTCTGTCAGACGATTGGTTTGTAATCACGCTTTTTTTCTCTATAATTGTATATATGCGCCTCTGTGATAGGAGGGGGATCGATCTGGACTCTTGAAATCTATCGAGCAAGTCAGGTGCAGGTAACGTTATTTACATGTTTTGTATCTAATCATATCTCATAGCACTCGTACCTTCCCACATGACCACGTCAACCAATGATAACCGAATATAAACAAAGCTCGGCATTTACAAAAAGCCAAGCCAATCACGCAACCCCCTATGTATGTTCTAGACCTAAAGCCTAATCCAACGCCCCATCCACTCGTCGACAATCTGTTTCGCCTCATCGACGAGCCCCAAATCAAGCAGCAACTGCGTCGTCCCGCGCACGGCCGAATCGAGCGCGCTGAAGATCCACGCGTGCGTGTAGCTCGTGTGCTCACCGATGAAAATCGTCTTCTGCTCCGTCTGGTAGTACGCGGGCAGATAGAGATCTTGCTGGCCCACGAACGGAGACGCCCAGGCGCCTGCTTGGTGCTCGTCGGTTTCCCAGCATTGGCGGTTGTAGATTCCTAGAAATTTGCTTTGTTAGTTCCCAGGGTGGTTTCCAGGGCAAGAAAATAAGTAGTAAAGGAATGAATACTACGTAGGTTACGTACCAGTAAACTGCTGCGCGGCAATCTCGCCATGGAACGCCACCATGGAGCGCTGCACAATACCTACATAATCCTCCTCACTCAGCGCTGCAACGGACCTCGCCGGCGTCCCACTCGTATAGCTAGCCAGCACAACACCAGGGCCCGAAGCATTCATGTTAAACGACGGATAACAGACGGACCCGACGCCGGGAACATCGACAGACCCGCACCCACCGAAAATAGGGTTCTCCTGGTGCTCCCAGAACCTCGTCTCGTATAGCAGGGACAACTTGCAGCTGGGGCTGTAGTTGAGTGTGGAGATCGCGCGGCTCAGGAGCGAGGAGTACCGGGGTAGATCCCACAGACGGACCTTCGAAAAGGGCGTAGCCACGATCGCGTAGTCATATTCTTGTGACTCGGGAGTGACAGCGAGTGGATCATCGCGCCAGTTGACTGCTACCTTCGACGTCGTCACGTTGTAGGAGAGCCCCGAGACCTTGCGGCCAAAGGTCGTTTTATTTGCGACGTGTGGGTAGAAGGCCCGCGGCAGCGACTCCAGCCCTTTGTCAATAGTTCGCCATTCTGAGGCGGAGAAATACACGTTGTCGTATATATCTCCCCACATAGGGTCATTGCCTGTCCCCGCGACGTAGTCGGTGATATTATCCCCGTACCCCAGCGCATACCGCAGGTATCCCGCTTCAGACCAGTGGAAAAGGCCGTTGTCGACAGCAGCCTTATGCGCGCGGAAGACGTTGTTTGCGACCTCTTTCATAGAGAGACCATCTTTGTCTATGTAATCTTCGTACGCGGTTTCTGCCTCGTCGGCGAGCGTCTCGTTTTGCGACGCGGCCGTGTAGACGAGATCCGGGTTCGCGGCGACATCTGCACCGCTAGGGATACGTCCGTCTGCGAGCCGATTCCCGCCCGTGCTCGCAGGCGTGGCTGGGTTGTTTTGGATGAACGGGATAAAATTGACACTGAGTTCTGGGTGGTCCTGCGCGTTTAGCGCATTGAGCGTATCCGCGAGCTGGAAGACCATCTTGTGGTCTTGGATCTCGAGCGTTTCATTCTGCTCGGCGTATGTGAGTGAGACTGGGAACCGCATTGGGCCCATCTCCTGGTACTGGTACTGCTCGGGGGTAGTGTTGTTCAGGTACTGCGTTCTGATTCGCCCACCGACGCGCTGCGAGGACTCATGAATGTGCCAGTTATGCATGCCGACTGAATCAAGGAGAAGGCTTGTCATAAGCCCTGACATGCCGCCGCCGACGATCGCAATTGAGGCGTCCTTTGCGGTGCTCACGACTGCGGGAGACGGCTCCCGGCCCTCCATGTACGCGACCCCGTCGAACCAGGGGCCCATTGCGTCGGCATAGTCCGCGATTGCATAGCCGGTGCGTTTGTCAATTGGTGCTGAGATAGCTATGGGCTCTGAGCGCGCGACGAGGACATTGTCGGAGAAAGCGTGTAGACAGTGTAGGTGTGGGGCGTCCGCGGGAGTGACCCAGACGAGGCGCTCGGGGCGTGCGATATCTCGTTTTAGGGAGAGTGTGCCCAGGGAGTGGTGATGGGTAGTGCTACTTGCGCTACCGCAGTCGCCGTAGACGATGTGCAGGTTTCCTTCAAAGGTGTCGTCAAGGAAGGAGATGTGGATGTTGTGCAGTGAGTCTGCAGTGACGGTCGGAATGCGGAATTCGAGAATATCAGAGGAGTGTCTCTGGATGCTTGCGCTGGCGGCGAGGTGGAAATGCGACAGAGCGAGGGCCAGGCCCAGGCGGAGTGTGGTCCGCATGTTCATGACAATTTATACTCCGTCCAGTGCGAGAACTACTGCTGATTCCTAGAAGAAATCCCCCCTCACGGTGGATCGGCCGTCGCTATTTAACCAATTTTCTACCCCGGCCGTCATGACCCATGCAATCTCCAATCTCTCAAACAGTCCATTGTATCAACGTTATTTACGTAAATACTTCATGCCTCGAAGCCCGCACTATTAATACGGAGTATTATTACTCCTTATCGCAGCGTCATCTTTCGGCCGTCGGGCTCTCCATGTACCTTCTAAACGCAGTTAGACGTAAACGGAAACGGGACGCAAATACTGGGGGCGTCATAGCTTATCAGTTGGAGTCAGACGCTGCAGGAGTGAAACATACCTCGTATACTACCACGACCTTATCGCAATCCCCAGATGCACCCACATTGAGAGGACCGGTTTGCTTGGCAGGTGGGGATCTCGGCCAAAGTGGCCAGTCGGTTCGTCGCGGGGAGGCACATCCATGTTGGAGAAGGGCGTGCCTTTATCTTTGCTTTTGTCGGAGATAAGAGAATTTCTTTGTGTCTGTATCTACAATAAACAATCTATCGAAGAATAATCGAAAGAGCGCCTTCCTCCTGGTCCCCACCCCCCGCTGACCATTACCATCGCATGTTCGGGACCGATGGATATTACTTCTCATGTTGGAGAGATTAAATGGGCCACAGTTCCAGCTGAAATGCTGTGTAACATTATACGGCGGCCAACAGGCTCTTCTCCTGTGCGAGGCGCGCCAGCACGAGCAGGCAACTGCCGACAAGCAAGCTGACGCCGGAGTAAATAGACAACGACAAGTACCCATATTTCCCCGCAAGTTCTCCGCTTATTGGAACACTGGCCATTGCACTGCTTCTGTCAGCTCATTCCATATAAACTGGTTTGGGGACGTACGAGAAAGATGCTGATGCCATGATGGCGCCCGCGCCAAGTCCGGCAGTTTGTGGGGTGGCGATCTGAACGGCGCACACTTGCTGTAGGGATAAAATTGCCTGTGACGTATTTTAGTCTTGTCCTCATACGTAAGGGAAGACTTACCCCAGAGGTGAATCCATAGGCCATACACCAGACCACGAGTCCACCAACACTGGTGGCCTTCGTCCAACAGAGTGCAATAATCCCAGAGAGAAACGCAGACAGGATGCAGAGGTTGAAGCGCCCATATCGGTCAGCAACTATACCTGGTATGATTCGGCCAAACATGGATGCCCCGTTCACAATCGACACAGTGTAGAAAGCGAGATCGGCCGAGAAACCCTCTGAGACGGCATACGACGTGGTGAAAAAGAACGGACAGAACATGCCAAAGTACACGATGAAGAAGGCAAAGCACGATAAGCGGACTGCAGGCTTCTTGAGAATGGAAAAGTCCGGTCGACGCTGTTGAGGAACCTTGGTCTCCTGTGGACCAGCCTCGCCGTCTGACAGCGCAGTAACTGGCTGAGCTGCAGGTGCGGGTCGACACAAAATGCAGGTAACCGTAAGGAGAGGGATCATGATGAAGCCGACGATGCGCATTGTCCAGCCGAAACCAAGACTCTCCTTCTTCAGTAGCTCATTGATGACAACTGGCCAGACCACACCCCCCAACGATGAGCCAGAAATGACAATACCCATCGCAGCAGCACGCTTGACCTTGATATACTGACCGATCAGAGCTACCATCGGGACGACCAGGAGCGACATGCAGATTCCCATCAGGATACCCTGAGCTAGGATGAACTGCCAGAATTCGTAGCAGAGCGATGTCATCATAACAGAAAACACAGTGCCCACGGAACCAATGCTGATTATAACCTGGCCCGTTAGCTTGGTCCACTTAGAATGGAGGCAAACTTACTGTAGGTCCAAATAGATCCATCAGTGACCCCGACACAACCGAACCCATGAAGATGAAGAAGGTGCTGACTCCTCCAAGCCAGGCGACAGTGGATGAGGATTCGCCCTTGAGCTCATGCTGGAGATAGTATTCCTGAAACACACCAAAGGAGTTGATAAAGCCGACCGAGCAGAACAGAGAGCAAAATGCCCCAACGATGACTCCCCATGCTCTTGGACTAGATATTGTTAGCCTTCCCCTCGCGTCAAAGCGGGCGTTTCTGGACGTACGTGTACTCGCTCGGGGACTTGATGTCAGAAGGCCGGGATGGAGTTTCGCCCTTCATCGTGGATTAATCAGGATGCTCCCTGTAGGCTGATGAGTGTAAGTGCACAATCATCTTGTTGACTCTGGGTTGTGTTTTATATGTTGGGACATTGTTGGAAGAAAACAGGGGGCGTCCGGGCGGAGACTGGATCCTCCGCGGACCCTCCGAGCACGATGCAGCTCCGGGAAGGTCAAAAAAGTAGACACTCATTTCAACCACTTCCGTAAGGGATAGGTATTGTAGATATCCTGGTCCCAGTTTTCGGACCTTGACGGTCGTTGCAAAGCAAAAGCAAAGCTGTGAGAAAGAAGAAGATGATGAGAGAGAGTTGCTTGCTTGGCAATTTCCCCACTCGGAAGGTGTAGCACGTGATATCATGTTGTTCCGTGCGGCGAGCAACACTTTCCCTCCACAACCTCACGCCATGAAACGAAAACCAGCCTCCGACCGCTCGGGCGACGCACCAAAGCGCTTTTCTAGACAGGATCCAGTCTCCTGCGAGTCGTGCCGCAGGAAGAAGCTCAAATGCGACCGCCAGAGACCCTGTAGCAGTTGTGTTACCCGACGACTGAATTGCAGCTTCCTTGTCAGCCCACACCCCGAACCTACACGGACTGAACAGCATCCGGAGAGAGCGCTGCAGTCTTCGTTCAGAATCTCTCAGATATCTCAGAGTACCTACCATCGCGATACTAATCCATGCTCAGCTGGCCCCGATCCAGTAATCCAGAGCAGAGAATCACTGGCGACTGCAGAATGGCTTGAACATATACACATGGGTGACCGCGTTCCAGCGGCTCTCTCGCCTCAGCTACGAGCTGAACTTGATGAACGCGATGTTTCGACAGCTCAGGCTGAGTCTACAGGTCCACCACGGGCCGTGCTGTCATTGCTGCCCAACTGGATTCCGAATGCCAACCCAGCCACCGTTGACCTCGTACAATACCTTCCAAAGAAAGAGGACACAATCCAGCTTCTGAGGTACTACTGTGCTTATATCGACCACCTGTATCATATCATCATCGCCTCTGTCGTCGAGCGTCAAATTGAAGAGATCTATCGATGTGTGGAAACAGGGAGACCTCCGAACGCTACCTATCTCGCTATGGTATTCGCAATCACTGGCTCCTCTCTCTTTGTTCAGTTCGCTATCGAGTCTTCTGCGCATGCGGCTCGCTGCAGCCAACAGTTTATTTTCCTCACTGGCGCGGCGCTCGTGCAGGCAAACCACGTCAACTATCCCACGTTTGAAGGTCTGCAAGCTGCCGTTATCGTACAACACAATATCTCCACTGTTCATTGTTCTGCTACAGTAAGAGGGCTATTTTCACTGGCATCAATCATAACGCAGGCAAAGGATATGCTCCTTCACCGCATTGATACCCGCCAAGCCCGCAGTGTGAGGGAAGTCGAAGGGTTCGATCCACTCGAAGTGGAGATGAAGCGACGCCTCTGGTGGGATATAGTGTCTCTAGACTGGTACGTACATCTTGCGGCTATGACACACTCTGATTTCTAACACCCCGTCAGGTTCCTTGGTTTCTTGAGCGGCCCCCAGGAATGGACATATCTCGTTAGCGCCAAGTTTATATGTACCGACAAACCGTTGGACCTCCCTGATAATGCGATTGGAAACCGAGTCACACAGGCGACACGAGCTCCCTCAAATATGACCTACTTTAATGAACGGTTGAGACTGGCGGAAGTATGCAGATCAATAATCGACGTTGTAGGACCAGAGCAGGTTAGCGGGAAGGAGGTCGAGTACTCGAAAATCCTGGACCTCGATCGCCAGCTCCGCGAAGCGCAAAACGAAATCGCCGATGTCTTCCGCCTCGATGCAGCCTCTCGCCGGCGATTCCGCTCCTTGTACCAGGAGAAGCCGAGTCTGGCCTGGCAGCGGTGCATCCTACAACAAGCATACTATTCCCGTCTCTGCCGGCTCCACCGTCCATTCTTCATCCGTGGAGCTCGTGATGCGAAATACTCATACTCTCATGTCGTCGCTATGTCCTCTGCCCGAAAGGTCCTTGAAATAAACCGGATCATGGATGAAGACGAGCCCAAATTCCCACCCTCCACTGCCGTAATATGGTCTGTTATGCATCATGTCTTCATGGCCGCTGTCATGATGCTGCTCGATGTTTGTTACAATCCCGATGACATTCTTGGCGAAAGACGCAAGGAGGAAGTCCTTGATGCGTGCCGCAGGCTCAGCAAAGCGCAGCAGTCCTCTTCGCTGGTGAAGGAGGGAATTGACGCGATGATGGGCGTTTTGCAAAAACAATACAAGGGTGCGAAAGCGATAACTGAAACTTCGGTATCGGCGGCAGACTCAGTTTCCCTCGAAGTGCAGCCTCAACCGGCCTACATCATGCCCCAGGTAGCTCAACAGCTGGCGCAGCCGAGCGGTACAGCTCCTTTTACATCTATCGCAAACCCTGCCGATCAGCAGAGCAGAGATCTGGAAGACATATGGTCGGAGCTGATTGATCACGGAGCTAATTTCGAGTTTGCGGGCGACGATTGGACAGGCTTATTCAGTGACCTGACTAATGTTGCGATGCCTCCGTGATGCTAATCCACGGTATCACATTCCTCTCGGTGAACGAAAGGTAATCTAGGTCTCTATCTTGTCTAGCGAGAGAGCGTCTCTGAGGGTCTCAGTAGAATCGCTGCTCGCGTTTTATGTAACAATATAATGCCGCCCATGTACAAAATACAAATCATCGTGTATAACATGCCGTGCCAAAGCTTTAGCCTTTGTCCAATGTACAATTACTCCAGAGAAGCCAGCAAGTGTTCTATGTCCTGCATACTTACTCACATCCGATCATCTAGATACGTAACAATTATATAAATGACCATGTATTGCTTAGGGCTGTATCCAGCACCGGCTCGATATCGCTGTTGACATTGAAAATTCGTCAAAACAAAGGTGAATTGATTAGAGTGGAGGAGGGAGGGATATGAGCAGGCTAAGTGGATGAACCTAAATTTATATACTTGTTCAAAAGAAATTAACAACAAAAAGCGACGGTCTAACTAGATTCTAATTACGAACCCGATGGAGAAAGAGTTGAGACGGATTCCACAAGAGTGAGAGGTTGTCAGCGTAGATTGAGCCTTGGAGTTATGAGAGTAATACAAGTACCGTCCGAAGAATGAGATCCCATCCTGAGGAAGTTTTAGACGAGCAGGAAGTGTTCAGCACGTGGTCTATTGAGGGAGCATGGGGTTTACTGGTCCGCTTTACACTCTGATGTACAGCAAAGGTAGTTGAAAACAAAACAAAGTAAACAAATATTAGCAGCGATATTCTCGAACTGTACCGATCTTTCCACGCAGTAGATGTTGGTATATTTGATCCACGACATATAAGAGCCTCGCACGAGCTGTTGAGATCGAACCATATCCAACAATCAGCCTGCCACGTCAGTCACCGTTCCCACGTCTCAATTTACGAAACGATATTAAGACCGATTAAAGTTTTGTAGTACCGACCGATTCGCTACTCATATAAGCGAGAAGCAATGGAAGGCTTTCCTTTCGGCTTTTAAGGTTATTAAAGTCGTACAGTCGGCTTTTGTAGATGACGAGGCGAGTATCCGTAAGATGAGCCTGAAGAAATCGAGCTTTGCACTCATTGAAGAATGAGACGAGTAAGATCAGCCTCTAACTGGATTATGATGCATTTGGGTGGGGGAAACCTACCGGAATAACATGATGCTCCTCGAAATACGGAGACTTCATCCTGGTAAGCATCACTCCAACAGTCGCCATCAATTCTCGACGCTGGAGTGTGTCTTTAGCAGGGGTCGTCTCATGGCACATGGCAAACCCTATATACGCCTGTCCGTCGCCAACGCGATCCCAACAGTAACTGAAGGCGCCGTTCCAACCTTCGTCGTCGTCTACGCCACACAAACGCTAGTAATTTTTTCACGGAGTATTTCCGGGTCTAATCGGCTATTAGAGAACATGCCACTGATATATCTTTAGCTGGAAATAGTACTCGTGTGGAGACTATGCCTCACTGACCGAGTCTTCCATCCAGACAACTCGGCCAAGGTGCACGAATATTTCCCCTTCTTCCACTTCATACCAGTGAAATGGGCCCCAATGATAGTACAGGCATCGTAAGCTGTTTTCTCATCCGGCGGCTTGCCGTCAAACCAAAGCTTCTTTCCTCCTTGGACAAGCAGCTTGGTGGTTTTGTCGTGTATGTCGAATGGGTATCGCCCAAATCCCGACTTCGACGATGGCCGTCTTGGCACTTTTCTACGGTAGGGGATATCAAAGTATTTACCCCGCGCAGTGTCTGAGACTTGCCGTGGAGCTCAAACAAAATGACGCCCGCCGTTTATTTGCACGTAACAAAGCTACTCTCTGAGGGGCGGGAAATGGGACTTCCACCGTGCTCTCCTACAATTGAAACGATATAAAAGGGTCAGCGATGATCATCCGGTCAACAAAAGAACACTTGAGCCCCACCCGACATTGAGAGTATTCGAGCTCTTAATCTCCTTTGTCTTATTTTTAGGCGGCACAAAGTGCCGTCTGGTGCTTTGCTGGCCAATGGCCGTTCATATTTTTGTTTGCATGCTCCCTTGCTGTGGAGCCCCAGACTCTGGAAGACAATGCACTTCATCAAAAAAAAACAGCTTGAGCTTCACTCTCTGTGCTTTAATTCCATAATGGAAAGCTCAGAAGTTCTCGCGGTATAATTAGTCCCATTTCTTTCTCGAATCTCTATTTTCTCCTGTCCTCTCATCCTCCTCCCCGCATCCTACCTCCACCTTTCTTACTATCATACTTCTCCTTAGCTCTCATTGTTATTCAACCTCATCTGTTTGATTTCTGTAAATCACATCACAGTTACTACTCTCGTCCTTTGTCATGAGCCATCAACACTTTGGCGGTGATCTGACTTTCCGCTCCTTCGCTCAGCTTCCCCGTCAACTTCGAGCTGGGCATCCTCTTGACCCTAACGAGCAGTACCGCGAGTGGACTTTCGTGGCTCAGCTTGTGGCTATCACCACTTCCAACCATTACGATGCTGCCCTCGTTGTCCGTGATGGTGACGAACAGGTGCTCACCGTAGGCTTCACTCTGGACCGCGAAAATGAAGCCCAGAGACTTCCTCGTAGCACCCTGAAAACGGGGTGTAGCATTCTCCTACTCAATGTCCGGAAGTGCCCAATCCGCGGGAGTAGCAATGTCATGGGTATTGAGGTCAAGGATATTGGTCACATGAAGGTGAGTCCATCGAGTCCCTTTTCTTACCTTCTTGCCCTGTGAGCGGCATTCCTCACCTCAATTCCTACCAACACAGGTTCTGCCATTCTCCTTCACAACCGTTGTTTCCCTCTACAAGCGTGTCACCAATTCCAATGTGATTGAGGACGGTAAGAGAATATGTTATGGCTGTTTGGACAAGCGTCGTGGACTTCACCCTTGCCCTCTATGTGGGTTGGTCTTTTTCTGTGGTCGTGTATGTCCCCTGATCTTCTCTTCATACTTTTTCCTCCGTTTGGATTTAGGTTGCTTACTGATACTTTCTTTCCACTCAGGAGTGTCAGGTCATCTCTCTCGTTGAAGGCGGTCACGCTCGTGATTGCAAGATCCTCAGAGACCCTGACCTTGCTGCCCTCCTCCGTGGCGAGTTCCTCGAACGCTTCAGCAGCTTCAGACTTGTCACGGTTTAGGACAGGGACGACAACAACGAGTGAGCATTGATAATGATGATAATGACGATAACGATTATATGATGATGCATGGCAGTGGTCTCGGAGACCTGTTGATTCTGACGTATTTATTTCTTTGTGCTTTGGGATATGGACGACAACGCTGGATTTGGGAGGATATGTCAGAGTGTGGGCAATGTACTATAGTGTACCTTTAGGAATTGAATAGTTTGACCCGCCATCTCCTACCTACCTTATAATCCTTTTTTTATTTCTCTATCTCTTTCAACGAGGTGACCTTGCTAGAACAATGAAACCCTGGGTAGATGTTCCTGAAAGTTACTGCAACACCACTCGAAGTCAATTCCCGGTCCTCGTATTTTTGATCTTTCTGTTTTTAGGAGGAACAACCTTCAGCCAGGTGCTGAACTTCGCGCTGCTGGTCCAGCGCCAATGTTTACATTTAGCCTGTCACAGCTCATACCGACGAGGCTGGCCCAGAGCGCCCTTCGATGTTGTAGATAGAGCGCATTTCTCAAAGGCTTCATTTTCATGTTCTTCCCTCAATTTCCAGCTGAGAATGGAAATCTTCGTTCCCGATACCGAGGATAGATGGTATATTAGACTCTTAAACATTTGAAAGCCCTCTCTCTTCCCAAAACTACGATTCCAACACATTTATGACCTCTAGTTTGATCCTTCTGGACTGAAGATTGTCCTAACCGTTCGTTCTTTCCGTATGGGTACTGTCAGCCGTGGTGTGTCACTCGCTTCCCTGAGGCGCAACTCCGACCCCCCTCCAAACTCTCAATCTACAGGTTAAAAATTTTCTCTGATATATCAAAGTTTTTTTTACTACAATGCTGGCGATATCATGCTTCCTACTCCCTAACTCGCTCTCCTCTTCACCCTACCTGTTTCTCGACTTTCACCCTCCTTCATAACTATCTTCCATCCAGCTTCACCACTTCGTTAACACATCCAGAACTTCCAATACATTCACAAACTCGCTTTCTCAGCAATCAGAAATCCTATATAAGCAATGCCCTCCATAACGGGTCCCCCACGCCCTCATCGCCTCTCCCGTGACCTTCGCCCTCGCCCTCGTCCTCCCCGATCGATATAACCGACCTCAACCTGGACTTCCCAGCGCAACTAAACCGCGCCAACTTCACTATTTGGGAAGACGCCGACCCCCAAAACCCCGCCGCATTCAGAAATCAGCCCGACGTTCTCGATGCCGCCAGTCCCCAGTTGATGAGACCGGTGAGCCGCCTACCAGCCAGAAGACATATCGAAGGCATAGGTGCGCATTCCGTGTTTGGTAACTCGTCAAGGTGGTACTGCTTCCTCGGTGAAATCCTCGCCGTCGGGACGAACGAGTCGAACCGCCATGAAGTCACGGTACTCGACAACAATAACGAGATGGTGGTCGTGGAGTTTGTGGACACCCAGGACAACAAGGCGCTTTTTAATGCCTTTAGACGTATTATTCAGCCGGGGAATGTTATCCTGGTTCTGAATGCGAAGCGTCAAGCGCCGGTAGGAGACGATAATTCTGGCCTTCATCGGATTCCGGTCTACAGGCCGGGCAAGGTTAAGATACGTAGCCTCATCTTATGCTCGTTTATTGTTTGTTCCTCTTTTTTTCTTTCTTCCTACTACATACTGGTGTGTAGTTAGAGATGGAATTATAGAGCTAACCACCCTTCCCACTACCAATTCCTTGAAGAAGACTTCTTCGCCCTATAACGCCTCGCCGAATCTATCCGGGAGTACAACGAACTCACCGACAACAAAAGACGCTGCTACGAATGCGATCAGTGGCGATAGGGCGTTTTCCGATGCCCAGGATGCGGGTTTTTCTGGTTCTCCAACGCAGTATGTCTCCTTCTTTTCCCGTCTGGATACCCGTCCGACCTACCTACATATTGGTCCCGCGAAATAACCCTAATTGGGGTGCTGAGGCTAACCCACGTTTTATAGCCAGCACCTGATCCAACTGCTACCTCCGTGCGCTCTTTTACCATGACCATCTCTCCATCTGTAGCTTCCTATCAGGCGAAGACATGGCGCGGATATTTGCCGGCTACTATCTAGCCATCGAACGATTTTCTTGCCCCGTCGCACGGCACCGTTTGCCTGTTGGAAGAGGATATTGCGTATCGCGGTTCTATCTTTTTTTTTTTTAAATCTTTTTATATACCCTGTGAGTTTCTATTACGATCCATGTGATCTTTATACGGCGGAAGTTCATCTGTTTTCTTTATTTTTGGGGGTCTAGGTGGTTGCTTGACATAAAGCCGATAGAACTACAAGCGGCATTGTCTCAATTTACCTTGCTATATCCTCTCCTCGATTCGGCGTTTAATTCTTACTATATTTAATAACAAATATAAAAACCGGGTTGGAGCACATATCAATATGACAGAAACGTACTCGGCGGGTGGACTCAGTCTCCGATACCGGTATCATCATTCAAGATGCGAATTGGATAGCATGAGCTTTGAAAAGTACTTTAGTCATGGTTAATTTCAAGGAACAACGCGTCATTTTGTCGAGGATATATATTTGCTGCTGTCCATTTGAACAGAACCAACTTCAACCCCGTTGTATCGTGTATTCCTCCCACCGTGAAGGCCTGGGTCCTCGAAGGGACACTTGGTCTAACCAACTCCAACGGCACTTGATAACTCCTTCAAGTTGGCTCTGGATAAAGCTCCACTACCTGACACCGCTCATGCCAGGATAGAAATCTCCATAATAAACCGAACGAACACTGATATCCTTCGTCTGGGACATACTAACGACCCCATGATGCTACAAATGTGCCAGAAATGTCTACATAAACGCTTCTAGTTTCCCTTCTCGGACCCATACCATGTCAGCGTTTGAAGAATTTCTATTCTACCATTCCTATTCTACCATTCCTATTATCTAGAAGATACTGCCGGCATCTTTCTTGGGTGAAAAGCGTGGCCTACTCGAGGCCATTTGAATTGCTTGCCTCGAGGCAAAAAAATATCTGCGTCTCCTGCTCATCATTCTCTCTCGATCTTCCTCGAGCGGACTGATTCCCGGTTCCGTAATCTCGAGTCCCACCGTAAATGGCCTGCAAGGTACCGGAAACATCTTTGAAGCATGATTCTCTTGACAAGATCCTCTGAATTAGCTCTGAAAATACGGGCTTCAGTCTTCGATTGTGTCCCCTCCCCTGTGGGTACCTCTCAATAAAATCGGGTCCCCAAGTCCTTGGAGGTGGGCTCAAGAATCAAGCGCACGTGCTCAACAATCAGGGGCACCAGCCCAGATTACTTCACTTTTTAACAGGGAACCGCATGTTCCGTCCTAGGTAAAGCTATTTTGGTTTTTATTAGAGATCCAGCGGCAGTTTTCAAGAGCTCATAGCTATTTACAATGCATCCCTGGTAAACTTTGTGAATCGTGTCCCCCCAAGCGCACCCCACCAAAGGTCACCACTGGGCTACGCTGTAGAAGTCTTCACTTGTAGGCGCAGTCCGCATGATTTCTCCGTTCAAGGCTTCCTTGGTTTCCTCGTGAGACCAGCTGCGAATCTTCTAGAGAGAGCGGCGATTCTCCTTCGAGCTCCTTCAAGCGCACCCACTAACATCAACAACTTGGCTCCGCTGCCAGCCTCTTCCTCCTTTTGAGCCATAAAGAGCGCGTTTATTGACGTCCAAAGTCTCTTATCGCGCCTGAGCAAGCTCCTGCAGTTCTCGTTGGTCAATCCCCTCGACCTCATTAGCGAGGACCCACCCCGTGGGCAGGCAGCCAGGCTGGCTCTGCGACATCAAGTCACTTTGTTCAATTCAATGCAAATCGATTGCTGTATTCACCTCAATGGCTTGGGTTTGGGAATTCACCAACACTGCATTTCTGCAGGATATAAATGCCCCGTCTTCTTTCCCTGTGCGAGACCCTTCTTGCTTTCTCCTTCTCCTTCTACCTTCCACCTCTCTCTTCCTCCTCACACCTGCCATCGGACTTTCCATCCTTCCTTCTCTTTCAAACCAGAGCTACCTGTCACACTTCAAAGATGTCCTCCCTTAGCAGTACCCCTCTTCCGGAGAAACCACTAGTGTCCCTTACAGATCTTGCTCGGTTCCCCATAATCTCCTTCCTGCCAGACATACAGTTCCCCGAGCTTGATCTGGGCCTGGGCCTGAACCACACGGGCAACCAATGGTGTTTCGCTGCGGATATTGTGAGCATCGACATCTCGGAACACTACCACACCATCTTGGAAGTTCGTGACCGTATCGGATCGCAAGTTCGCGTGGTGTTCACCTGCCCCCTCGAGAGTTTCCCGAAGCATCGGATCGAGACCGGCCAGGTGATCCTCATCCTCGGAGCCGTCACACAGGCGATTTTGAAAGATGGAAAAAAGGGTGTCCTAGTTCAGGATGCTACTAAGGCCAAGGTATGTCTTTCGTTTTCTTTTCTCTTCTTCTTGCCTCCTCTTTCCTTAATCTCTTGGTGTTGTTACAGCGTTTACTTCTAGACAAAATGGATGATTACTATGTGCTAATTCTCGAATCTATCACCAGGTTCTCCCCTTTCCCCTCAATACCTTGATCAAAGTCAACGAGCATGCCACCTTTTACAACAAATCTCATGAGGAAGGGAAACTTTGTCATGGCTGTATCCAGCCGAAGGACCGCCTTAGGGCTTGCCCGGAGTGCCATTTCTATTATTCGTGCAGCGAGGTTTGTATACCTTCTTTAGCTTGCTTTCTTCCCTATTCCTTCTCAATACCAGCCTGAATACTGACTGATCTCTGTATATAGGAATGTGTTAAGAAAGGGTTCAACTCTAGACACCATGACTTGGCATGCCTCATACTGCGTGATAAGGACGTTGCTGCCCTCCTTGCCAGAAGTTTCGACGACTTGGAGGTGTTTTCATCCTTCTCCCTTATCTTGTAGATCATGATTCATTGATTACGATGTTTACGAAGTCGACGATTGTTTGGTGTTGGGTGGGTCGCAATGATCATGGAATATAAAGTGGAGTTTGGGTGCTTTTATGGTCTGGCACTACGTCGATGTTTTCTTTAGCAGGGGCTTTTTTCTTCATTGATAGTGTGGTCGGTAGGAAGATATGTAATTGACTCTCCTGCCTACATGCTCCATCTCCACAGATTTTCGGTCTAGTTGACCTCCCTCTCCACCTCACCCTAAAAAAATGTCTACCTACTCCGTAACAAACTTGACCGTCACCTCCGCACTAATCTGGACCTCCTCCGGCGTAAACGACAACCCCTCCTCCTCCTCCTCCCCTTCCTCACTACTCCCACTTCCCCTCCGCCTCCGCCTCCGCCTCGCAGCAACCTCTCTCCTCGTCGAATGCACCGCAACCCCACCTGAAGCCCACCCCCCTTCCTCATCAACCTCAACAACAAGCACGTTCTTCTTCCCAAAAGTCCCCGCGTAATCCTCCGCCCTCTCCAGTGCATCCTTACCCGCAAGCGCCCTTACTCTCCTCGCAAGCTCGCGCGTACTCACATCCGTAAGCGCCCAGCTCACCCCGTCAATATCGGCGAGCGGCATCGCCGCGACCTCACTCGCGACCTTAGCTAGGGAACCGAAATCGCGGAACTTCACCTCGAACTCGCACCGTGCCTTGTACACGCGCGCGGAAGTAGCCCCCGGCGCGCCGCGCTCGCGCCGCTCCCAGACTACGTAGCTTTCCGTCGACAGGCTGCCCATGGCCCAGTGGGTGATTGCGGCGGTTGGGGATGCTTCGCCCGAGGCGAGACGCGGGTTTAGGGGTGTCAAGAGGGATTTCACTCTGTTTGCCGCGTCGAGAACATTGGATGAGACGGTGGATGCGGTTGGGCCGCGGTCGTGGATGCTTAGGTGGAGGATGCCGCGTTCGGCGGGGCGAGAGATTGTCGCCTGGCCGGTTGTTCTGATGGTGAAGGGGGGCATTTTGCGTCGTATTCGGGGGTTATGGTTGTTGGAAAGAGTTTAGATGCGAAGAAAGGTGCAGTGAGGGGCTGGGGTAGTTTAAATAGACTTGGGAGATCGTGGCGTGGTGGAGCCGCGGGGTGGTTTGCGGCTGAATCTTGGGGCCTAACCTTGTCGCGCGAGTCAGGGACAGATCGAGGACGGTGGTGGGCCTGCGGCTGAGTCTTGGCTTTGAGGGAGACCGCCAGCTGAAAGTCGGGGATCATACCAGTCATATCATCTTTTCCTGATGTGTTGTTCTTCAAGGCACCAGATGTCATCATCAAGACGTGACAGGCAGTCTTGATCAGGTCTCGGGCACCTGTGCGTCCGGGTTCGGAATCTTCTCTGAATCGACGTGCGAAGGAGAATGCAAAGGTTTCCGGGAGAACCAACCAAAGGGAGGTTTAAAACTTGCGTGCTCATGAATCTCCTAAGGAAATGGAGTTTGAGCAGTTGGAATGGTGAGGTGAGGTTGATGAAAGAGAAAGAACCCGAAGCCGTCGCCCGCCAGCGAGACCTAGAGTTTACTCTCCGATATAGGCCCCGATATCGAAGCTTCTTATGTAATTCGAGGGAGTATGTAATGATCAAGTAGGAGAACAAGACTTTTCCTGTATCAAGCTTCCTGTGCCTTCCTCGCGTTGCATTCAAAATACATCAGCCAGAGACTATGTCGAATCGGTAACCTGGAGGTTGTTCATCGGATCTCGCTTGGAGATGTTAATCAAGGTGTAAATCGGCCCCAATTGGAAATATACTTGCTCTTCTAGATCAAAAAATTTGCAGTCAAACAAACGGGCGCCAGAGCCGTGCAGAGCGCTTGCGTCGCTTCCAGGGTCCGAGCCATTAGCTGGCAGCTTCCTTTCTACCGACTTAATTTACATTCTCTTCACTGATTCTCACCAGTTGCCGGATACTAATTTGCTACTACTTGGGTTTTCTTCTCGGATCTCCTATATATCTCCCTATCTTCAACTCTTCGGCCTTTATTTACTGCAGAATTCAGCATTTTTGCCCAAATTCCTCCTCATTCTAGCCTTCAGGTTCGCTACTCTTTTCCCGGTACAGAGTACGTCCATCAACGCCGGAAACGCGAGGCAAATTCATCAACGATATTTAGCTCTTCTTCGGCATCTTCTAGACCTCAAGAGTTATTCTCGGGTCTATCATGGGGAACGTACCTATATACCACGCAAAGCAGTGTGGTAGTTCAAAGGATGACAACGCTCAATCCCCGCGGGTATCACAAATCAGAAACGGTAAAAGGAAAAAGGATAAAGGAAAATGAAGTACTAACTTATGTTCTTTCTCAAGGACGGCTACCACATACAGTATAACATCCGCCCCAATACGGCGGCAACCATGACCAGACAATGTCCGATCGAACCAGCGCTGATTATCACAGCCGCCGCCGAGAATGTGTAACTGGGTGTAGATCGAATCAGACGCATTTTACGGTCCGATCCCGCTGCTACTCGAATCCCTGCCCTTGATGTCCTCAACCCTTCTATCGATATCGCTTCCCGTTTCTCCAGCACAGATACAGCAAGCTGCTCCCTCTACGGCTCTCCCTCGGTGGCCGTAGCATACAGTACAACTGCGCATGCGGGGGTAGATACTCGTCAATGAGCGTAGTTTATACGTTCCCGCCAGAGGGTCCGGCTGAGATGTTTGCGTTGACCATTCCTGCGGGATCGGTTTCATTTGTTGGTTGTCCGACTGGGGATTTCGGTTTGCTAGCTGCGGGGACTCTATTGGGCCTTGTAGGAAGGGTTCCTAGATGGGATTTCACATCTTCATAGAGCTTTTTTTTTAATATGAGGGACATATGAAATGCAAAATGATATTAAGGTATAAGGTATCTCCCACTAGCTCTTCAATGATAATACATGGAACTGACGATGGCAATCCAGATAGCTAAACATAGGCCGCAAACCTCGCCACAAAAACCCCCAAAACACCGACAAGCACAGCCGCAGTAATAACCATATTCCTCACAGCCCGCTGATGATACTGCACGGTAGTCCTCGCAATCCTCTCCGCCCACGCCTTGGGCGGGTTCCCATTCGGAAACTCGACACCAGCAGGAACATCCTTCCCCAGGAACGCACAAAGAGGCCCCCACCCATCCTCAGCACTCCACTCGAGTAGTCTATCCTCCGGCAACGCCAGTCCCCGAATCATCGCAACATGCTGCTCATAAACCCACTTCCCATTACTCGCAAAGCTGCCCCGAAAGAACGTCGGCATGAGCGTGCGGCACATCGCCTGCCGCACCCAGAACAGCTCCGCGCTGAACCACGACTGTATCCAGTCCCAGTCGACCGGGTTACGGTCGAAGTAGCCCATCGTCGCCTCCATGGATCTGTGCCAGGCGTCGAGGTCCGTCCGCGTGTTCAGGATGACTTTGGCGTCCGGGTAGGCGTCGATCAGCTCCGGTGCGAATTCCGCGGCGTGGAGGTCGCAGACGCCGACGGATGCGCCCAGGAAGGTGTCGAAGTCTGCGGCCGTCAGGTTTTGTGTTGCCGGGGTTGTTCCCAGTTCTGTGGGCGGCGAGTTGTATTTTTTCTTGAGCAGGCGGTACATGTGTTCGAGATCGTAGGGCGGGAGGATCGTGTCGAAGCCGTGGTGCGTGTGCTCGTAGCCTAGGATGTGCAGGGCTTCGCGGAGGGATTCGGTACCTGAGCGGGAGATGCCGACGGCGAGGATTTGCATTGGTCTGGTGCGCTGTTGGGTTGGGGTGCGGACACCGTAGATCCAGTGGAGGATCGGGTCTGGGATGAAGCTCATTTTGGTCGGTATAGATACTGATCGACTACTACGTGTGGTGGAATATAGCGAGGTCGCGAAAACTCAATAGACCGGGAGCAGGACGAACGGAAACACTCGTTCCTTTAAATGATGAGAAAATCAGTGATTGATAGGCGCAAAATAACTCTACAAAGCCTCAACCGTCGCTAGGGCCAAAACGTGCGTCGGCCTTTACAGGCGCCGTATATGCCCGATTAGGGTATAGATGGCCCGGCCGCCACCCCGTCATCGCATATGATCTGCACCTGTCAAACACGAGCTGTAAAGTGACGCAATGAAGATCATTGTCAATAAATAGAACAGCGCTTTAATGCTATGATTCGTAGATATATACAATGATTGGACAAAGTCACAATGCTAGTAGAATCCGCCCAAGCTGCCGTCGATTTCGTGGCAGATTCGCTAAAAAAAAAACAATCACTCATGGTACGCCGGTGCGTGTATTACCGGGCGTCCAGAACACAGAGAGATAGCTCTGTGTCAACAGCAACTATCAGCCGGCATTTTCGATGG
This sequence comes from Aspergillus baeticus, assembly GCA_027569055.1. Taxonomy (NCBI): domain Eukaryota; kingdom Fungi; phylum Ascomycota; class Eurotiomycetes; order Eurotiales; family Aspergillaceae; genus Aspergillus; species Aspergillus baeticus. The sequence goes on along the minus strand of JAPDEI010000012.1, from coordinate 648,126 downwards.
TCGTGGAGACATTCTCCACGACCACCGCCGGATCAATGGTTTCATAACGCAGCAATAACCTTCTTCAAGGCAAGGAGAGAAACAGGCTTGACGAGGTAGTCATCGATACCTGCAGCCTTGGCTCGTTGCTGCATGTCCGTCGAGGCAACTCCTGTGACGGCCATTATGCGCGATCGCGGGAGATTCCTTTCTTCCTCGAACAGACGGATTTCATTTGTAGAGACTACACCATCCATGACAGGCATGGAGATATCTAATAAAGTGTTAGCAGAGCTTCAACTCAATATAAGAGGTATGCATTACCCATAAGGATGAGATCGTAGGCTTTTCTAGACTCTTTATACTTATTAAGCGCGATAAGACCATCCGTCGCTGTGTCATAAGTGCAGCCGATTTTGCGCGCAAATGTGGCAAGAATCTAGAATCGTCAGGACAAGCTTAAATAGTACGTCCAGAGGCGTCTTACCTTGAGGTTGATCTCATTGTCATCCACGATGAGAAGATGCAAAGGCGCCGGAATCTCCAATAGTGGAGGGGTGGGCTTGACAGCAGGTTGAGAGGCCGATTCAGGCTTATTCAGGGTAACATCAGCCAGCAAAGTCGGTGTAAGCTCTTGTCGGGCGAGATCAGGAGAAGGGAGCGTTTCTGATACCAAACACGGTGAATCGTCTAGTGTCTTCTGTAAAAGTTCGTGAACTTTGACTACTGCATTGCGGAACTTGCGACACCCAAACCTGCACAATATTAACATGGGTCTGTGCGTTCGTTGTAGGGTGATACATACGGTTGAGACACACGAATTACGTTCGAAGATTTTATAGGCAATGGATCAGGAGTCTTGCTGTTGAGCATAATGAATATCTTCTTGAAACCCATATGTTGAGCGTTCTCAATTATGGACGGTGCTTCCTTTAAAATATCCATGAATTTAGCCTCTTCGATAATGGCGACGTCGCCTTGTGAATTGCTAAACGACTCGGATGACGAAACACTCCATCCGGGCTGTCTTGCAAGTATGGTAGTGAGACAGCTACGAATGGCGAGCTTCCGTTTTGACTCTGGTGGCAGGATCCCAGTTGGCGTTTCGCCAAGGCCAGGGTAGTCGTTGAATCCGATGAGACAGGCTCGGACAGGAACACTTGGCGGGGCGTCTTCGTCAATCATTGGCAGAGAAGCAGGAATAGACGGCGGTTCCCGAGGCATGTCGACAGGAACGAAAATGTCTACTTGGGTGCCCACCCCCACTTCGCTCCTGACATTGACGTGCCCATCAAGAGAAGCGACCAGCTGGCGGACAATGCTCAGCCCGAGTCCAAGCCCTTCGGACAAAGCATTCTCTTGGGAGAATGGCGAGAAAAGCTTATGCCGGAGGAAATCCGCAGCAATGCCGGACCCGGTATCCGTCACTGAGAGAAGGGCGAAAACATGCGATGAATCCTTCTTGCGCCTGACCTTGGAAAGCGATACCTCGACGAATCCGGCTTTTGTCCACTTCAGCGAGTTGCCCAGGACGTTCATCACGATTCGCTTCCAGGCACCAGGAGACGATTGAATCTTCCATGTCGGCGCATCCTCGACGCGAACGATAACAGACACCTCGTCTTTTGCATTGTCGATGTCGTCCGGCGAGGGTGATGCCGAACGCTGATCAAGATGTGCTGCGGCCTTTGGTAATGTCTGGCCTGTGTACTGAACCTCCACCACTTCTTCAACTAAATCTCCGAGATCGAACGTGGTCTCCAGGCTCGTCAACCCGGCATCCGGCGCGCCTTTCGGAGAGTCTTCCAACGTGGTGAGGTTGTTGATGCCAGAAAAGTCCAGCCTTGGGAATTCGTAAGTAATACGCTAAGCAAGAATGGAGGGGGAAACGTACAGATGATTGAGAGTATCCAACAGAGTCATGCCACATGCCTCAACCATGTTCACCAGGTGCTGCTCTTGCGGCGGTAGCGAAGTGGCTCCGAGAAGCTCTGCGCTAGCCAGAATTCCGTGCAGTGGTGATCGCAGCTCGTGGCTAACCGACGACATAAACGCCGACTTTGATTTTTGAGTCGTTGTCCAATCGACACGAGCCACTTCAGAGATTATCGAGTCACCGAAAACTTTGAAATAGTGTAACTCGTCAGCCCCCAAGGCACGGAATGTATTGCTCGTCCACACCAACGTCCCTGCCAGCCACCGCGATTTGTTCCAGTCCCAAATCGGAGAGAAGAGGACAGAACTTGCATCTGGAAAGTGACGCGCGAGCCGTCGGGATGTATCTCTCACAGGGTCAGGAGCCTGGAATGACCACTCCTCGCTTGTTTGGGAGTCGCTCAGGTTGAAAATCTGGCCTTGTGGAAAGTTTGCCATGAGGTCATCCAGAATCTTATCGGTGATGTTGAAATCGCAATGCGAATACGCAGACTGAGGGTTCTCCCGCAGCGCTCGACCCAGCAGGACACATGGGTCTTCGGCTGCTTTCGAGAGGGAGCCAACCCCTGGAATATCGACTGGGCTCGGATACGGGTCTGCAAGGAAGCCTGGACTAAGTGTTGACGGTAACGGCTCCCACGTTCCTGTATCATTTGCGAGGACACTATGAAGAAAAAAGTCAGCTTTGTCTACCAAGAAAGTGAAAAAACGTACACTCCAGCATTGCACCGAGACGCATCGACGAAAAGTACACCATCCAAATCCATCGAGTCTCGGAGAAGGACGCTTGCTCGAGCAAAGATCTTTGAAATGCGGTTCGCAATGTCCGTCACCGACGGCTGAGTGTCGATCATTGGGCTGTCAGCAACAGCAGGGGCATTTCGTAGCACCGACACGGTATCTCTTAGTTCATCCCCATTCCACGACAGAGCAGATGCCGAACGTTCAAATTTGGGAGGAGCGGACAATTCGGTTTGTTCGGAGCACGTCGCTTTCGAAAATAGAGATGCGAGCTCTGTCCTTTCAGAGGGAGAAAGAGGGCCGAGGTTAAGTTCTGAAGGCTCAGCCTCCAAAGTCATACCGGACAGGCTGATGTGGTTATCGTCCGAGGTCTTCGAGGCTTGCTCAGGTCCCGGTTGCGACTCGGAGATACTTATCGACCGAGAATTCGTAGACTTGTATGGCTCTGTTGGGTCGAACTCCGCATGATCTTTAACAAACGTTGTGAGGCTCTTTACCAGCGTTTCAGTGCGACGATGGGCATGCGATAGTCGAACTGTCTCCAGATGCTGTGCGATAGCATCCGCGAGCTCTTGCATAGTCTCAACCTCGGTATCGCCAAAGTCCGACCGTGGTTTGTCGTCGACGATGCAGTACGATCCCAGGATGTAGCCGCTCGGACTTCTGACAGGAACAGCGGCATAGAATCGCATGTGTGGCCAGCCAATAACGTACGGTCGGTCCTTGTATACCTCCTCCTTTGTAAAATCGCGAACGACATAGCGTGTGGGATTTGCGATCAAATTGTCCGTTTCGATAGGCATTGACGGATTTTGGTTGGTGAAGAATTTTATTGTCTGCGGCACCACCCCCCATCCCAAGTGCAACGACCTTGTTCCCAGGTATAATCCATCGTTAGTTTGATGTTTGTTGACGTTGCCGAGCGACACGGATGCCGTAGCTTCGGCGATGACATGCTGGTTGGCCTCGTCAATAATCGAAACAAACGCACGATTACCGCTGAGTTGTAAAACACCGAGCCGAGCGAGCGCTGTTAGGGCGGTATCCGGCGAGAGTCGTTTGTTGTGATCCGGCTGTTGGTCGCCCTGCAGAGGTTGGATGTCATTGTCGTCGGCCGTGGAGCGGCGATCGACAATGCAATAATATCTAGACACACGAGATCAGCATGATCCGAGCGTTCGGGGGGGGAATCGATACCCACTTTGCAACTTCTCGCAGTCTCTCTCGCTCTGCATCGCAGGGAGGCAGATGGGAACAATCCGTGGACATCCCGTCAGGATGCTGGATGCATTTTCGGCCGTGGAGAGAGGAAGGAAGGAGGCGGGCGGCGGCCGTTTTTCATCATTTTCGCCGTTTTGCTGAGGCGGCGGGCAGCCAGTCTAGACTCGAGGCATCCCTCCACTAACACGTGGGCCCGCCTCAACCCCACCACTCCGGCCTTCCTCCTGTCAACCCTCTCTCGACGAATCACACATTCAGGGAACCAGCCGAAACCTCAATGATTTTTGGGCCTCCTGAAGGCCCGGCCGCAATTTCTGGCGAATTGCATTAATTTCCGTTGTCTGGATATCTTATCCCTTCCTAGCCATCCCCTCATTCGCGACCTGAGCAGATTCTTCCGTCGGCTTAACCGTTTAATGAGAGCCTCGCCACAGCCAATGCCCAATAAGACTCCCCGCCTAATCTCACATCTTCAGAGACGGTGCTTAACGAATAAGGATTTTCTCCACTCGGGGAGGGCAAACATTCGGCGGCATCGCCGCCGGTTGGCCCACGATCTGCATTGTGGCAATTCAGCCAATCTCCGAGTCAGCGCACTCCGCGAGTAGTACAGAACTGCGCTCTCGAACGCTAGACATACGAGTCATCGAAGGTTTGAAACACCGCACAGGACTGTACGAGCTGTTGCTTCTATCTACACTGGCAGCTTCGTATTTCCGGTTGAGAAAGCATTGTTCCTATCTGAAGCCGTCGTCCCGCTGGTACATGCTCGCCACCTCTACTAGCGATCAACCACTCGGGATTTGCTGCTGGCAATAGGACGACTCCGGGTTTTGCCGCACAATACGGAATATGTATAGACCGATTCCTCTTTGGGCCATTTTTACGTTACATCTACCGGTCTAATGGGTGATCAGCACCTTCTTCGCAATGCTTGCAACAGTATATGAAAACGCCACCATCGGCATTGCTGTTCGCTAGTTCAACGAGCTGGCTGGTAGAGAAACCCACAGGACAGGACAAGAGTCCACTAATTGATCATCGGAATGTTGATCACAAGAGCTTCTTATCGTCCGATCATTATTTGGCATCCAACACAGACATCTACAACGTTGTAGCCAACCACGGCTGAGCTTTATATTGTCGAAGTCATACTCTGTCCCTTGAAATTTTACTATAGTCCACACCGTTGGCCAATTGCATAGTTTTCTCGACGTGGTCTTCTCTATGTCGACTACCTCTTGTCATCAGTGATTACGTCTTTCCTTACCCATGTTTCCACTATTCGTGGTGTTTCTCGCCACTATCCTTGACCGACAGACTCCACGTGAGGCTCACAGAAGATGCGTAGAGTAAGTTTGCTCTGGTCCGCACTCATCTCATTAACGTATTTTTTAACTTTCTATCTAGTCATGCGGCTGCGGAGAACAAAAAGTGCTGGGATGGGTTTCAACCATACGATAGGTGACGCTATACGGAGTAGTGCTTATCAAGTTTTGATGTCCACAGAGTGCCTGATCCACATTCTCCAAAACCTCTGACGAGCGAGTAAGCAAACCTTAACTCTAGAATTGGTGTCTCAAACGGTCGTTCCAACCCACAGGGAAAACCAACAGTACCGGACCGCCCCGCCGGCAGATCACGAGATTGACTTGTTGTCGGAATGTATGTCAGCATGACAACATCCGAAGCTGAGCTCCCCGCATTCTCCCCTCATTGAATCTGCGACACTCCTTTCAACTGACTCAATCGAACTTTCCCAGGTGATAATGGCTGGAAACATTGTTCTCGCATTTGATTTGTACGGGACTCTGCTCTCAACCGAGTCTATCGCTCAGGAGCTAGCGTCTCATTTCCCGGAGAAGGCGCAGTCCATCTCGAGTTTATGGCGACGATATCAGCTGGAATACACCTGGAGGCTAAATAGTATGGGTACGTATTTTGCCTAGTTCTTCATCGACAGCGACGCGACCTAATGTTTTCCAGGTGTGTACGAAACTTTTGCTTCGATCACCCGCAACGCCCTCCACCACGCCCTTGCCGAGCACGACGAGACACTCGATGATGATGCGATAACTGCTCTGATGAAAGCCTACGATGACCTCTCTACCTTTTCAGACGTCAAGCCCACACTGACAGAATTGTCATCAATTCCGACCGTAAAGGCAGTCGTCTTTTCCAACGGGACGCATTCGATGGTGTCAAACTCCGTGAAATCTTCTCCAGATCTATCGCCTCACGCGTCAGTATTTTCAGACATCATCTCCATACAGAGTGTCAGACAATTCAAACCTGCTCCGTCGACATATTTCCATCTGGCCGAGAAAGTGGGCAAGTCGTCGCAGCTCTCCGAGATATGGCTCGTGAGCGGGAACCCCTTTGACATAATCGGCTCTCGGAACGTAGGATTGAATGCGATCTGGGTTGACCGAGCTGGCCGGGGGTGGAGGGACTCTGCCGTTCCCCGTCTCCGCCCGACCGCAATCGTGAAGAGTCTCGAGGAAATTCTAACCATCATCAAGGACGCCACTTCGTGACCTTCGCAGTGTGCTTAAATAGCAATAAAAGACCCAGTTTGGTCTATCTGCATCAAGTTGACTGGTTTTGCCACGTATGCCTGTGTCCGACCCAAGTAATGTGGATTAGAAGGGTCATACCGACGACATATATGTTTTCCCTGCTCTCACGCAACGCCAAAGTATCGGAAGGCCTCTGCAACAATGGTTGGCAAACGAGGGGTAGCTGAGCACGAGAACATGGCGAGAGATCCTTTTGCCTTGGTAATACGCCAAAGTTTTAGACGAATGCTCTACGCGACAAGACTACGAGTGGTAGAGTGCTCCTCTTAGCTCCAGGCTTTGTCTACCGAGTGCCTTGTCTCGTATCGATAAGAAGCGCAGAAGTCAGTGGATCTATTTATGCGCAGGATTATTAAGGCACGTTCCTGATTGGCCATGATAGAGCCACTCATAGGCGACGGGCCAAGCATGCGTACGCTAAGACGCGCTAGCAAGGGCCATCACGCCCCTTGCCGAGGCTGGAGAGCTTCGCCAAACGAACCATCCGCCGGCACCTGATATGCAGATCGCACGGCAGGAAGGTGAGCGTGCCTGCATATCCAACTCCTAGTGGGCTGTCGGAGCCGTTTAATCTATCCTTATCGCATTCGTCAACATGTCCGAGCCGTTCCTGGGGCTATATATGTTGGCATCGGCCCTGTGGTCGGGGCTGACCGCTCGTTTGCAAGGGTTGATCGCCATTGTTCTCAGTCTCTGGCAGTCAGCCTCCATGAAGTTCCTCATTCCGTTCAAGACAGCGCCGTTGATGGCGGCTGTCATTATCGCAAAAGCACACTATCCTGCTCTTCCCACGGATTTGACTACCCCGTTCCAGCAGCGTCTTGCGATATATGGGCCCAACTGTAAGACCGCTTGCCCCGCTTTACAGCCCCTGCTGATCCGCCCTAGCTGTCTCTATTGGATGGAACACATATACTCACCTGGATGAGTCTTGTGTTCGATTTGGCACCTCAAGCGACAACCTCGATCATGTGTCCTGCGCGGTTGGCGAGTCAACTACATATCCATCGTCTCGCACATATGAGAATGTGGTTATTTTGAAGAATCTCACGGCTGGTGTAACGTACTACTACAAGATCGACTCGACTAACTCTACTGTCGACCACTTTTTGAGTCCTCGCACCCCAGGCGACAAGACTCCGTTTAGTTTTAACGCCGTCATCGATCTCGGTGTTTACGGCGAAGATGGCTTCACGATCAAAGGTGATAAGACTAAGAAGGACACTATTCCAACCATCAACCCTGCTCTTAACCACACCACCATCGGCCGTCTCGCCAATACAGTCGACGATTACGAGTTCATCATTCATCCCGGAGACTTTGCCTACGCAGATGACTGGTTCCTGTCGCTGGACAATATTTTTGACGGCGAAAACGCCTACCAGGCCATTCTGGAGAACTTTTATACTCAACTTGCCCCAATAGCAGGCCGCAAGCCATACATGGCGAGCCCCGGAAACCACGAAGCAGCATGCCAAGAAATCCCTCACACGACAGGCCTCTGCCCCGACGGGCAAAAGAACTTTACTGACTTTATGCACCGCTTCGGCCAAACCATGCCAACGAGTTTTCCCTCCGTTTCGACCAACAACTCGGCCAAGATTCTCGCGAACCAAGCCCGCCAGCTCGCTCAGCCTCCCTTCTGGTACTCGTTTGAATACGGCATGGCGCACGTCGTGATGATCAATACAGAAACCGACTTTAACGCCGCGCCTAGCGGGCAGGGTGGTTCAGCCGGCCTAGATGGGGGTCCCTTTGGCACCCAAAATCAACAGATCGATTTCCTCAAGGCCGACCTCGCAAGTGTTGACCGGGCCGTTACACCGTGGGTTATCGTCGCAGGCCACAGACCATGGTACACAGCTGGGACAGCTTGCGGACCGTGCCAGGAAGCTTTCGAGGACATCCTGTACACATATGGTGTCGACCTCGGCGTCTTCGGGCATGTGCATAACTCACAGCGGTTCCTACCAGTGTACGACGGCACGGTGGATCCGACTGGCTTGCAAGACCCGAAAGCGCCAATGTATATTGTTGCCGGGGCGGCGGGGAACATCGAGGGCCTTGCCTCAGTCGGCAGCAAGCCTGAAGGTCTGGCGTTCTCGAACGGTGATGATTACGCGTATGCGACGGTGAAAATTTTGGATGAAAATAATATGGAGATTCAGTTTGTCCAGTCGACTACGGGAGAGATTTTGGATAAGAGTGCGCTGTTCAAGAGCCATGCGGAGAGGTTTGTTCGGCAGTAATGGCATTTCATGGACATTCTATTGGATGCATTTTGGACATTGGATTCGGTATATATGAGGAGGACAGGACATACTAGCTTGGTATATACGAAGACATTGATATATATCACTGATACCCACGACCAAGTATCCCTTCCATAGCCGATTTCGACCTTCGGCATTTGAATTAATGCATAATAATTGGGGATTTCAAGCAATTCCCCACCGGAGTTCCCCCAGACTCCCGAACGCCCGTCGTCTCCCGGAGCAGCACCGGAGCCGGGCACAGACAGCATAATAATAAGCCGGGTAAAGCTGCACTCGACACGCACGGTGATGTAACATCTATGTAGCTCCTCGGCGATCGTTGCCTTGTCCATTTAGCCTGAAGACAGGCAATCCGTATTACCAAGCTCTTTTACCCCAGCACTAGTGAGAGCAGGATCCTTCCCCAGGGCTTGGAGAGCGGATGTGGCGCGGTGGAAAACGTCCATGAATTAAGAAACCGGTCATCAAAAGCAATCAGTCTCATTATTCCACCAACCCGATGAATGCATTTCGATTTTGGCAAATGCCTCTCTGTGTCATTCAGGCTAAAGTGACGCCCCCGCATCGTCGTTCGATGATGATCGACAGTCGCTGATGCTTCTTCCGTCAACATGCGGGGACTCGCTCCCTGCACTCATCGGCAATCCTCCGGATGTCATCTTCTGGGGAAGGACATAAATGCCTGCTTTGTTCTCTCTCACATTTCTCTCACTGCTATCAAGCCACGAGAGGAACTACCAAGATGCGCTCCCTCGCATTGCTCGCGGCCCTAGCCGCCTTGTTCCCTATTGCCCTGGGCCAAAACAACCAAAGCTTCGTCGACTACAACCACGAGTCAAACCCAGACCTCTTCCCACAATGCCTCATGCATCTCAACATGTCCTTCCCAGACTGCAACTCTGGTCCGTTATCCAAGAACCTCATCTGCGACCGCTCCGCAACGCCCCACGAGCGCGCCACAGCTCTAATCTCTCTCTTCACCTTCGAAGAGCTCGTCAACAACACCGGAAACACGGGCCTGGGCGTGCCGCGACTCAATCTGCCCAACTACCAAGTCTGGGGCGAGGCGCTCCACGGCGTCGGACGCGCTAATTTCCAAGATGAGGGAGACTTCAGCTGGGCGACCTCGTTCCCGATGCCGATATCAACCATGGCTGCGCTGAACCGCACGCTGATCCAGCAGATCGCCCAAATCGTGTCCACACAGCTCCGCGCATTCAGCAACGCCGGCCACGGCGGCCCGGACGTCTACTCACCAAACATCAACACCTTCCGCCACCCCGTCTGGGGCCGCGGGCAGGAAACACCAGGCGAAGACGCGTACCTCACCTCTGTTTACGGATACGAGTACATCACCGGCCTGCAGGGCGACCCCTCGACGGATTCGCTGAAGATCATCGCAACCGCGAAGCACTACGCCGGCTACGATATCGAGAGCTGGCGCAACCACTCGCGCCTAGGCAACGACATGATCATCACCCCGCAAGAACTCGCAGAGTACTACATGCCGCCCTTCATCACCGCCGCGCGCGACGCCCAGGTCCGCAGCGTTATGTGCTCGTACAACGCCGTGAACGGGGTGCCCAGCTGCGCGAACGCGTATTTCCTGCAGACACTGCTGCGTGAGACGTTCGATTTCCACGAGGACGGATACGTCTCGGGCGATTGTGGCGCCGTATACAACGTGTGGAACCCGCATGGCTTCGCGAGTAATGAGAGCGCGGCGTCGGCGGCATCGATCCGCGCGGGGACGGATATCGACTGTGGCACGAGCTACCAGTTCTACCTCGAGGATTCCTTCGGCGAGAACCTGCTCTCGCGCTCTGAGATTGAGCGCGGCGTCATTCGCCTGTACGCGAATCTCATTCAGGCCGGGTACTTCGATGGGCCCGATGCTCCGTACCGGGATATTACCTGGGCTGACGTCCTCGAGACCGATAACTGGAACATCGCATACGAAGCCGCGGTCGCAGGAACAGTTCTCCTGAAGAACGAAAACTCCACCCTCCCCCTCTCCCGCGATATTAAATCCGTCGCCATCATCGGACCCTGGGCAAATGTCACCAAGCAGCTGCAGGGCAACTACTTCGGGCCCGCGCCGTACCTATCCAGCCCGCTGAGCGCTCTGCAGGAAGAATCAGACCTAACAGTCCACTACGCCTTCGGCACAAACATATCCACAAGCTCGACCGCGGACTTCGTCGCGGCGCTAGACGCAGCTAACAATGCCGACGCGATCATCTTCGCCGGCGGCATCGACGGCACAATCGAAGCCGAGGCCATGGACCGCGAGAACATCGCCTGGCCAGGAAACCAGCTCGACCTCATCGCGCAGCTGTCCGAGCTCGGCAAACCGCTCGTCGTCCTGCAGATGGGCGGCGGTCAGGTCGACTCATCATCTCTAAAGAGCAACGCCAACGTCGGCGCCCTGATCTGGGCAGGGTACCCGGGCCAATCGGGCGGGCGCGCGATCGTCGATATCCTCCGCGGGAAGCGAGCCCCCGCGGGGCGGCTCGTCGCGACGCAGTATCCGGCGTCGTATGCGGAGGAGTTTTCGGCTATTAATATGGGCCTGCGGCCGAATGCGTCGTCGGGGAATCCCGGGCAGACGTATATGTGGTATACCGGGGAGCCTGTGTATGAGTTTGGGCATGGGCTGTTTTATACCGCTTTCAGTGAACGCGCGGATAGTGTTGACGCGGGGTCCTTTAATATCCAGGAGCTTGTGGCGGGGTCACATAGCGGGTTTGATCGTGTTGAGCAGGGCACGTTGTTGAATTTCTCGGCCACGGTGAGGAATACCGGGGAGAGGGAGTCGGATTATACGGGGCTTGTCTTTGTCAATACGACTGCTGGGCCGGAGCCGAGGCCGAATAAGTGGGTTGTCGGGTTTGACAGGCTTGGGAGCTTGGAACCAGGTCACCAAATGGTGTTTAGTGTGCCGGTGACAATTGACAGTGTGGCGAGGACAGACGAGAGTGGGAATCGGGTGCTGTATCCTGGAAGGTATGAGCTTGCGCTTAACAACGAGAGGTCGGTTGTGGTCTCGTTTACCCTGGAAGGCGAGGAGGTGGTTCTGCTCAAGTGGCCAGAGGACCCAGAGGTTGTTCCTGATATTCTGCTGTCTCAGTAGTGGCTAGTTAGCTAGCTAAAAGACTATATACTAGGTAATAGTCAATGCCTAGCCCAAGCCTCCTCCAAGAAATCACGGATTTTAGTCGGGTGAACGTCCGCACACAACTGATTCAGATACGGTTCAACTACTGACATTCCCTGGCCACAAGCCAAGGTATACTCCGTATCGATCCTCTCCATAATATCGCCCGTATCCAACCTTGTCAGCTTGTGCTCCAAGTCTTCCGGGTGAATACCTCTGAGTTCCACCTCCTTCCCCAGGGCTTTTCCAATAGTCCCCACAATATCAGCCATGTGGGCTGTCTCGCCAACAATCCCCAACTCCCTCCCACCCCAGGGCTCCTTAATGTCCAAAGCAGCGGCGACAAATTTCCCGACATCGCGAATGTCCGTCATAGTCAACTTGGGAATCTCCCCAGTTTTCGAAAGGGGAACTTCGACATAGGGCTGGGGACCACTGAGATGAAACATCAGCGGCCCCTCGGTAAAACGGGCAAGGGCATTCGGTTGCTCGTAGAAAGGCCTATCACGATCCTTAGGCGAAAGACCTGCGTCAACAGCCAGATAGTTCATAAACATCCCGCAGGGGAATGCGGCGGCGTCAATTTGGCCATTTCGGACAGCTCGACGTACAGCATCCCACACCTGGATCTTCCCTTGGTCAATGCTGACTTGGGCGTGGGCTTCTTGGCACAGCGCGAACTCGCTCGGCGCAAAGCGCGATACGCCTGCGGCAATTGCTGCATCGAGCAGGTTCAATTGGTAGGATACGATCTCTGGACCGGGGACGAGGAGGGCCGATATGACGGTGTCCACCCCCGTGAGGACCGAGGCTAGAGAAGAGACGTTGTCGTAGTCAACATAGCGAGTCTCGAAACAAGCTCCGAGTGTTAGACTCGTATTACCGACTGGGCTATCGCCATGGGTGATGGTCGAGGCCTCTGGAGGGTGCTTGTCGGTTGCGTGGGAGAGGACGATGGGCGTATAGCGAGGGTGCAGGAGGAGGGCGCGCAGGATCGAGGAGCCGATTGTGCCAGTTCCGCCGGCGATTGCGACGAGTTTTTTAGACATTCCGATCTCTTTCGTCGAGATAGACGAGGAGACAGTGTCTTGAAAGATCAACGCGCAGTAGAGAATGAAAAGGGTGATTACCGTCTCGGTCACTGAAAGCCCCTCAGCACCAGGCTTGCTTGTTTCATGACACCTTGTGAAAAGTTACCTGAGCTCGTTGTATAAAATCCTGCCATTTGCAAAAGGAAAGATTGAACCTACAGTGAGATTGATAGGGATTCAAAGTGAGTGGACGTGTCTGGAGTGATTCAGCAGAGTGATATATGGATTTGCGATAACGATTGCGTCAGGGCTCGTATTCGAGCCTGGTAACGAAAGTTTGATTGGAAGATTAGCAAAACGAGGCAGAAAGATGGTTGGATGAAGAATGTTGAAACGAAGCCAAGAGGGGGGGGACAGGCAGAGGACAGGCAGCACTTGGTGTCACCCTTCCGCATTTGTGCAGGTCAGCTCCAACTCCCTTTGCGGAAAGACCGTCAACCTCCACCATGTAAATACCACATGCTGCCTGAACGCCCAGGCACCCATTCAACCCAACCGCCACCTCCCTGTCCACCATATCTTCTTCACCCATTTTTACCGTCTCGGCGTCAACTCTTCCTTTCCACTTTTCCACAACTGCGAGCTTGGCCACAAGGGCGTATTCTCTATCGCCTCTTCACAGCAGTCACATAAAGCCCTCCTAAATCCCACCCAACCGGGATCTCGACGAAGCCCAAGCCACTCTTTGCCTGAACGCCTTGGAATAACCATACCGAGCACGCTCGCTCGTAATAGCGACATGAGCAGATAAACGGATATCGTAATACTTTTGTTTGAGGAGGAATTCCGCCCAAATTACCCTTTTCTCCTTCGGCGAAGCCCTCTTCTGGATACTGCGGGAGAGTGCCGGTATTTTGCGATTGTGAACAGCCTGGTTTGTTTTGGGGCTTATTCCTGCTTTCCTAATCATTGACAAACGGACTGGTGCTGGTTGCTGCGGCGAAGAATGGAAATCTGAACCTGTTTCTCCCTTGTTCGACAAGTGGAGGGAAACCAGGGCAGCCAACCCAGCAGAGAACTCTGACATGACGGAAGCTTACTGTACGCTGCAATTAATGAGACCGATCGACCGACCGGTGGGAAAAAAAAGAACCATGACAAGGGGCATCTGGGACGGAAATCCTAGCTCACCACCTTCAGCTGTTCTTGGCATCGGCAACATCGACATTGCCCGGATACGGTTACGTCGCAGATCAGATCGAAATCTGGACAAGAATTTGCTTGTATTGGCGGCGCAACATTGGTATACGGCCATTGTGAATGTCCTGCTTGAGGCTGGGTATACCTTGGCCCTGTCGACGCGCATGACCATACCACATGCAGCAGATCCTGGCTACTCTCAATAAATTGCAACATTTCCTGGCCTGCAGCGCCAATTTCACCAAGCGAGACATATAACAAAACTGTTACCAGAGAATTGGGCAATATTTGGTGGCAATTGATAACCCGTGGATATGCTGCTTGGGGCCACGGGCCAGGTCCTTCGGCGTGCTCGAGAGGGGTAGTATGGGACCTAATTATGAGTATACGAGCGGTGTGATGGTGTGTGACATGTGGAATGTTCGTTGATCCCGACGATTCCGATGGAGGGTCGGAGAGCTACCGATGCCACCACCATTCGAGAAAATTGCTCTGATGAACAGGCCGATGGTGCGATGAGAAAGCACTAATGAGTCAGGTGGACTACAGCTCATCGGGTCTGGACCCGGTCTACAGTCGATCACTGGGAGCGCCTTCTATGAACAAGGTCGAGATGTCGATGATTGAACCACCGGATGCGGGAAGCAAACCCCTTCCAATCGGATGAGGATCCCGATATTGATCTCTGCAACCCCCGCTACTCCAACTCTGACTCACGCCACATAAAGACCCCGCGACCGCCGTCCGCACGAAAACCAGAGCCCCAACCATAACTGAGCTCGAGCTCGCGAGATGGACTCGGTAAAGGCGCCTCAGGTGTATACATCCTCTGGCTACGAGCTCCCCGAGTCCTCGACAGCTATCAATCGGGATCGACCGACCGGCAACGCGCCCGAAAATCCCTTCACCTCAGGACTAAGCACACCGCAGGCCGAGCCCGTCGACCTGTTTGATGACTTTCCTGATGGGGGGACGCGGTCATGGCTTGTCGTTCTGGGCTCTTTCTTCCTTCTTATGGCCTCGTATGGCCTCATGAATTCGGTCGGTGTGCTACAGTCATACCTCGAAAACCATCAGCTGGAGGGGTATTCGAGCCGTGACATCGGTTGGATATCGGGAATATTCGTTTTCACGTCGCTCGGTCTGGGCGTCTTTGTTGGTCCTCTCTTTGACGCATACGGGCCGAAGGAGCTGGTCACCGTCGGCACAGGAATCTATGCGCTCAGCGTCCTCCTCATGGCAGAATGCACACACTACTGGCACTTTGTCCTCTGTTTCGGTTTTCTAGGCGGAGTCGGAGCCGCCCTTATTAGTAACGTCGGCATGTCGTGCGTACCGCACTGGTTCCAGGCAAAAGCCGGAATGGCGATTGGGACTGCAATGGCTGGGTCTGGTCTCGGTGGTGTCATCTTCCCATATATCCTGCGAGGGACGTTCAGTAGTGTGGGATACAAATGGGGAATGCGTATTACGGCGCTTGTGATACTTGTCATGTGTGGGATTGCCTCGTTTTTAGTCAAGTCTAGACTTCCGAGGAATGGCCGGCTGAAGGCAGCGTTTGATATTCGCTGCTTCAAAGATGCAAGATTTACCTGGATGGCACTCGCGACTTTCTGTATGTTGGATGGATCCCTTGATTCCTACTGGAGATCACTAATAAGCAGGCCTTGAACTTGTCGTATTTGCCCTTCTCGGCCTTCTGCCTACATATGTCCTCGCCCAAGGCTTCAGCGCCGCCTCTAGCGTCAACCTCCTGGTCGTGCTCAACGTGTAAGCCAGTCAAATATTTCTTTCCGAAATAGAAACCTAACAAAATTCTAGAACAAACTGCATCGGCCGTCTGATTGCCGGCCGTGTCGCCGACAGCTACGGCCGCCTTAACGTCCTGATCCTGCTAATATTCCTCGCCGTTATCCTCATTTTCACCATTCTCTACCCATTCTCCCATTCCCTCGTGGCGCTCTACATATTCTGTGCGCTTTACGGCGTCACTTCCGGTTCGTTCATCTGCCTCGCCCCGGTCTGCGTGCGACAAATTTCCCCCGCCAAGGAGATCGGCATGCGCTTTGGCACATTCTATGGTCTTGTCTCATTTGCGACGCTGATCTGTATACCCATTGGTGGAGAGATGCTCGAGAAGATTGGTGCGCACATGGTAGTCGTTTACCTTGGCGGAGTGCTGGTTGTGGCAATGCTGCTGTTCCTTGTTGCGCGGTGGGCTTGCTTGGATTATAAGTGGAACTGGGGGAGTAAGATTTAATCAGATTACGGAAGTCATGATAGAATTCGGGCTCGATATCACAGAAGTGACCTATTCGGGAAGCCTTGTGGAAGTTACGAGGAATTGATACTAGGAAGAAACGAGGGTAGCGGCACCCGAGGCACGAGGGAGGAGTGATGGATGGTGTACATGAGTATGTTGGCCTCTTGAGAAGCACTTGATATTTCAAAATCCGCATACTTGAACCTATCCAGGCAGGAGCGATGCGGGAGTAGAGTGACATATTGGTGTCACTTGGCAATTGGGAGAATACGGAGGGTTTCAAAAGTTGTTATAGATTGACTGTTAGCGTGTCTGTCCTGTGAGCATTGGTCTTTATCCAATGGTATCCTAGCCAGCATGATGCCTTTCCTCTACTCTAAATTGGAGATAATGTATAATCTGATGAATTATACCAGAAATGTAATGGGGGAACCACAGAACCTACTTGGAAGACGAATAAAACTGCTGTTACTGATGGCTTTAATAGAGAGCCTCCCCTGGATAACGTGTTTGCACAATAGGGAAAACTAATAAAGATATCCGAAGGTCGACATAATCCCTGTATTGCACAAGGACCGAGTCGTGATTGAGACCTACTGTAAGTCTCATCGGGAAAAACCAATGGAAATATTCAAGAGAAGGTATTTTCTATCAGACATCCAATGACCCAATAACTAAAACTAAACCAACAAGAAAGAGACCTGATATTACCCACATGCAAGATATATAGTGGGCTGTGTAGGTAATAGGTAGCCTGAAATGCGCAAGTCAAAGTGCCGCGAGTAGAGATCCCCAAGCCGGAATAACAAAGCGAATTGAAGTGAAAAGAAGAAAACAAATCAGAGGAAGAGAAAACCGCTCAATATGACTCCAACATAAACCAAAATGATCCTTCCCCAAAAAAAACTAGCGTTGGAAAGTGCAGGAAGATCGTCGAGGGGAGTCATCGAGTCAGACAGTTGTGACACCCTGGCAGCTTGGAAGTATTGTATGACTGGATCCACCGCAGCCCTAACTCTTTCGTTTCGGACCACCACCATCAACCACCAGCACCAGCACCAGCACCAAAACGCCAACCACAATCTCAAATATCAAGGACGAAGGCCAGTCCAGCTCACGTCAAAGCAGCCTGTATCTCAACAAGATACCGTAGCTGAACCTGGGCCTCGTCGAAGACCGCATACTGGTTGCCCGGCCCCAAGGCAGTGTCCGGAACCTTAGCCTTGTCCAACCGGTGATGAACCCCCGCCACGCTGTTCCACCGCCTCCAGGAGGCCTTGGCGCGATCTGAAGTCGCAAACGTCTGCAGCGGCACGTACCCCTCAATCCCAATCCTGCCATTGCTACCGCCATCCCTATCCGTCCTGGTATCCGCGCCATTGCCCAACGACGCAAGCCACCCCTTGAGCAGCACATCCACGGGGCTCCTATTCTCCGTAACGCGCCCCAGTTCGACGTCAGCGAGGAAGAGGAAGCCCGTCTTTGGGAGTTGGGGGTCGCTGCCACTACCACCCCCATCAATGTTGCGGATCATGCTCGCGGACGAGTACTGCGAGGACACCCCCGCCCAGTCGGAGAAGTAGACTCCGAGACCCATTGCTGCTCCGTGGATGGTACGGCCGCTAGGTGCGATGCGTAGGCCCTCGCGGAGGATAGGTTCGATGTTCCCTGTTGCAGTGCCGTGCCATAGCAAGCGGCGGTTTGAGGGGAGGGCGTGTGCGTGGGGTGAGGTGTTAAAGCGGACGGCTTCGCCGCGGCGGGAGATGCGGAAGATGTTGGATACCTGTAACAAGAAGGACAAATGTTAAGTGATTGGTCATTGTGAGAGGTAGATGGGAAGAATCGGGAGTTGGTTGGTTGGTTGGGGGGAAGGGAATGAGGAAGTGGGATTCGCTTGTGTTGTATGGGAGACAGAAATGGGCCGTTACCTCGTACTTCCAATATGCACTTGAGCTGTTGAAGTAGTGCTTTACTAGCTGGGATTCACTCGAGGATGGGCCAACTACATAGGGCATGGTTAGCATACCAAAGCGAGGCAAAGAATAAGCTGTACACAGTACGATCCTTACCCAGAGTCATTTCGTCGAGACCTAAGCCACGGAACTGCTGGTCTAATGGGTGGACGGGGGGAATGCTAAAACCTGGCGGAACGGGTGCATCGCGGTCAAGAGCGTACTGCGCCATATACACGAGCCGCTGTGCTTGATCAAAAAAGTCTGCATCGGTGCAAAGCGTCGGTGTGTACGCTTTGTAGTCGAAGACAGTAGGAATGGTGGAAAAGTAGATGCTGCTCAGGTTATCCAGGGCCGAGTAACGATGATACATGTCCGTAGTATCCACAGAGTCAAGCACGGCCGCCAGCTTGAGAAGCACACCGTATCCATCGAGAATTGTCTGCTTGTTAAGCGGGCCCAGGGGGAGCAACGCCTTGACGTACGGGACAAGCTCTGGGGTGGCGTGCGTTTCTGTCCACGCGGGAAGTATCTTTCTCAGGGCTGCACAGACGTCTGGTGAAAGAATACACTTTGGAACTGGGTGCATATACAACTCCGTTTTTCCGGCCCCAATATAGCGGTATTTATTGGGGCATGCATCTTGGTAATGGCGGGAGTCGAAGTGTGTACCAGTACGGTGCAAGAACTTCTCCCTGAACCGGAGTTTTGCATGGGATCTGTCGTCCGTAAACACGTCCGAGGTCCAGGAAGGTTGATAACCAATTCGACCGCGGAAACTCTCGACTCTGAACGTTGTGAGGTGTGGGTGGGTAAGGAGCTGCAGACGGACAAAGTCGTTTTTCCGGGTGCCGCTGATGTTCTTGATGCACAGGGCGTCCCAGATAACTCCTTGGCTGTCGACATAAACGGTCCATCCTTCTGTTTGATACAATTGGAAACATCGTTAGAGCTATAAGCAATGATGAGGATAGGGAGTAGAAGGTTACATACCTTCTTTACGGTCAGCATGGTGAGCTGGAATTGCATTCCCTTGAGTGTATTTTTGGAGCTGGGTAGTGCGGTACTCCAAACTGGACACCTCTTTTCCGATAGCTTTCTCCAGCATAGGCTTGAGCTTCATAATGGGACTTAGTGCATTGAGCTTCTCGCGCGAAATGAGTAATTCATTGGGGGCGTCTTCGTCTTCCGGCTGAGACAAAGACACAGACCGAAACTGAGATCCGGCTTCAGCCCGGTGTCTGGTTTTTGGTATCTTCACTGACTTTGCCGGCCTGCTGCCAAAGGCTGTTTCAGAGGGAGAAGAGTTGGAGCGAGGTATAGCCCTCATTCTTTTCTGTCTCCCTGCGTCATTACCATCCATAGAAGAAGGAAGGGGGCGCTTGGTGCCCGCTACCAGAGTAGGAACGCTGACTTCATCGACTGTGTTAGTGGTAGAGGTAGGAATATGAGTAGCAGCAGTACAACGAGTTATAGCCTGTCTCTTCTTTAGCAGGACTAGCTCATCATCTTCTTCTGTAGAAGGAGAACGACGGCGCTTTTTGCCCGCTATCTGGCTAGGGGCATTTGCTGCATTGCCGTCGGCCGAGTTGGTGTTGGTAGGAATGTTCGTAGGAGCTGAGGGAGCAACGACGATACGGTACGTGTCTACTGCAACAGGCCTCTTCAGAAGCTCTACCATGAAAAGCCAGTAAACTGACACTTTCTCGCATGCTGAAACACGATTTGCTCTGGACACTGCGAATAGAAGATTAGGTTAGAAACAGTCCAGCTCAAGTAGAGAGCTGAATGGTCAAAAAGAAAAGAACAAAAGAAAGGAAAGGAACTTACCCTGTGCAGACACGTTGCGAACCTCACGCTCGGTAGTGATGAGATGAGTACAGTCGCGGCCGACCTTCTTGGTAAGAGTCGCACCTAGCCTCTCAGCAGTCTCCTTGAGGGTCCCTGTGGAAGGTAAGTCTTTAGTCAGAAACTTAGAGTCTCTTCGAAGCAACGCTGTTATCCCGAGCGTGGCGTTGTTGGCCCAGGATGTAGGGGTAGAAACAGAGAAAGAGAGAGAGAGGAGGCTTACCTTGTTTCCAGACGCCGAAAAATCCGCTGAAACTGATGACACAGCCAACAAGTGGACTCCGAGCAGCGGTAGACTGAGCCATTGCTAGAATTGTGCTTGAAGTCGTGGTGTTGGAGGGGAGAGGGGTAGTTGAGTAGAATGGTCTGTGGGAAGGCCTCTGCCTCATTGTGCTCCGCATTCTGGCGGATTCAGAAAATATGAAGGGATGAGTGAGAGATAGAGGATAAATATGATGTAGGAACTGTGACGAGAGATGTGTCTGCTTAGGTTTGAGTAGAAACAGGAAGGATGAAAACGTGAGGTTTGGATGAGAGGAGATGGAAGGTTGAAGATGGTGGGTTGAGATTGGGGAAATGCAGTGGGAGAAGGTGGGATGGAAAGAAGCACAACAACACGGGAGACCGTCGCGAAGCGGTAATATTCAAGCGCAGGTTTTCCCAGTTGATCTGCAGTGCTTTGGTCTTGAGTCGGATCAAGTCTGGTGGGGAGATGGAAAACGAGAGATGGGAAGATGAGCCTCAGTGGGTGACCTTAGGCTGTTCGCTCGAGAAGAGGAAAGTGAATGCAGAGCGAGCCCCACCAGAAAAAATGCCCAAAGGGGAAGATAAAAAGAATAACAATAATAGAAGAGCTTTGGGTAAAAAACGCGGTGCGCTTGAGTTGCTGTTATGGGTCACGCGAAGTTGTCGCGAGATCGAAACATGGAGAGCGCGACTTCTTGAAATTAGGACAATTGGAAAAGTAATGAGTGAACGTTATCGTCTAGCTGAGAAATGGATCATGCAAAATCCTAAGCACTCGAGAGGTTCAGAATCCAGAGACTTGATTTTTGGGCTAAGCGGATAGTCTCCGTGGCTCAGGTTGATATCCAGCAAACAGCTCCAGTAATTGCAGGTTCTACCAAAAATACAAACAGGTCTGGGTCAGGCACATCGGCCCTGAACTGAATATAAACTAGATTTGTGTAGAAGTTGCTCATCTGGATACAATTGTTGGCGAATGTTCCCCCAAAGACAAACAGACCTCAACCTGCCGAACTGGGATCAAGAAACCTTGTTGTATTTGCACGATGCTCAGATATTTAACGAGATCTAGGTCTTATCTTCTATCTCTATAGACTGAACCGTTCTAAATTACATGGTTTCGCTGCTCTGGAGCCAGAAAGACGACCCTCATACCAAACGGATGGCGGGAACGAAAGCATTTTATCTCGAGATCACCCTTCTGAAGCTGACGCCAATGTCCTCCTGGCAAGCTATTCTACATATCCTTCTGTTATGGCCTCCTAGTGACGCTCGTAGAAGCAAATATCTTGCTATAAATACGATCTTTGCAAGCAAGGATCAAGCAAGGTAGATTGGCCGAGCGAGTCCTGGCTCCAGCCGCCCGAAGAGGCGTCCAAATGGATCTGGACCTTGCTAATCCTGAAGTTATTAAACGGAGGACAAAGGAAGTGACAAGTCTATGAATAGTAACATATGAGAGAAAGAATGAATATAATCAAAAACCAGCAGGTCTTCTGTCTGGGTCAGACGGGATGGCGTTGCGGGGAAGGGGGTAAAATGGATGAATTGGGAACCAAGTCTATTGTGACTTCTTCCAATCCCTCCTATCTGACCATTTTCAGACTTTTCAAATCTCTTTATTGCTACTTCATGGTCATCATCCAAAAGAGTCAAGTGTTCAAATCAACACAAATTGCCTTGCACCGAAACTACACCCGTCACTCTCCAAAACAAAAAATAAAAATAAAAATAAAAAATAAACATTTCCCAATCCATCCCCATCCTGACACTTTCAAGCTTTCTGAAGTTAATTCTCTAAGCAGTCTTTGCATCGCAGGAAGCGATAATATACCTAAATCCTGTGTGAAACCATATTATGTCCCCCTAACAAAAGTCGGATTCGCTGATACGAAACGTCCCCGCCTGCGCCGCCGGCTTGGCCTGATGGAATAGTACAATGAAAGGGGGAAAAAAAGACGGAGGCTACTGGAAGAGTTCAAAAATGAAGCGGCAGACCATGATATCGTGGTGAGTATGGGCATGGTACCTGATGGTCGGCCGGAGTAGGTGGCTGACGCCGGAAATCGCGCGGCTCGCTGAGAGTATTGTCATCAGTGAAGCTATTTGGTAATCTTCAAGGCCATTCATCTTTGAGAATGATTCGTAGGTCAGGAGAAGATAGGAAGACTTTGTCAAGCTTGCACCGAGGTAGATGCGGCGTTGGTCAAGTCTAGTCTGGCAACGGATTTGCCGGGCGGGGGCCGTGGCTTTGGAAATTACCAGGGTGCGACATTGATGGGCTTGGGATTATGGAGCGGTGAATCAGGCAAGAAGGTTGCGGTCAAAGCTGCCGGATGGGTGAACACACTCAATGATATAATGTCATCGCTGTTATAAGGTTTGGTGTGGGATGTATTAGGAGACGGGCTACAGTGCTGAGCTTGTACGAGTCGAAAAACAGAGGCGTTGGCGAGGAGCTAATGCACATAGGATTTAGACCATGAGGATAGAGATGCTAATAAATATTAACAGGGGGTGGCAACCAGTAGGCCGCTTTGGGACGAATACACTTCCACAGGGAGCTTTTCTCAAAATGTGTAGTGGGAAGGGATGAAGAAGAATCGGAGGTTTCTCGGCATTCCGCCACATGACGTCTGAAATACTAGAAAGAAATCTACGGCTGCCGAAGTAATGACCATTGGTATTAAGAGTAGCGATATATTTACACATTGCGCTCTATCAGAATCTAAATCTATTCCTTCCGCCCGAGGACCTCTTCCGAAGTAGCAACAAGAATGTCAAATGCCCGCCGGACATACTTCTCCTCCGCACGCTCATTCGTGCTTACGACTCGAATGGCATAGATCCCCGACATTACCGTCGACGTGATGAAGATCTCCCCGCGGGTGTTGATAAGCTCGTAAACCTCCTTTGAGACAGCATCGGCCTTTTCATCAGGCTGCGGCAGTGTCTTTGCTACGACTCCGTTCCCATTAACCGCCGCATTCGATGCCTTGACGCGGAAGACCGTCAACCCGAATGCTGGCTTCGTGATGATCTCGAACAGATCTGAGCGGCTGCGGACAAGATCGGCGAAAGTGTCCCCTAGTGCGACTCCCTTGCGGATATACTCCTTCAACCCCTTGAGTCCATAGCTCCGCATAACAAACCAGATCTTGAGTGCACGGAACCGTCGACCAAGCGGGATCGACCAGTTGCGGTAATCAATAACCTTCCCGGACTCAGAAAACGGATTGCGGAGGTACGCGGGCGTGATATCCAGGAAATCAGTTAGATCATGCCGATTACGCACATATAGCAGACTCGCATCGAAATTGACAAGCAGCCACTTGTGCATATTTAAATTGAAGCTGTCAACGCCCTCGGCAAAGTCCCTCGCGATATACTGGAACTCGTCTGCAACCAGCGAAGCCCCCGCATACGCCGCGTCAATATGCACCCAGATCTGCCGCCACTGCGGCTTCTCGCGCAGGACAGCCAGAATCTCCGCGAAGCGGTCCACCGCGCACGAATTCGTCGACCCGAAGCACAGCGTGATGAAGTACGGCGTGAGCGCCTGGGCATCTAGCTCCTCGAGCTTCGCGCGCAGCTCGGCACCCGTCAGCGACATGTCGTTCGCGAGACTAACGTCAATAGCGCGGTACCGCGTGCCCGCGAGCAGGGCCCCCTTTGCCGTGCTGCTGTGCGTTTGCGTGCTACTGAGGGCGACCAGCTTCGGGCGTATATCCATGATCCGGTCTTCGTATTCGGGTGTACCTTCTTTCAAGCCTTCGCTCTTCGCCTGCGAGTGTACGCGCCGTTCGCGCGCGGCGATCATCACCGTCGCGACGGCGTCGCTGGCGCTCATCTGGATCACGCCGCCGCCCTTGTTCGCCGACGTCGAAAGAAAGCACTCCGGCAGCGCCAGGGCCTTGCACATCCAGTCCATGACAATCGTCTCGAGCTCCGTGCAGGCCGGCGAACAGAGCCAATTAAATGCGGGGGCGTTGAACGCAGCCGAGTACATCTCTCCCAGGATGGCAGGGTACGAGACGGAGGCTGGGAAGAAGGCCATGAATTTCGGCGACTGCCATTGAGTCAGGCCTGGTTTGATCTTGCTGTCGATGTCTGCTTGGATGGAGACCCATGATTCCGGCTCCTCCGGCGGGGAGGAGGGGACTTGCGGGCGGAGGTAGCCCGGCTCGATTGTGGGGAGGACGCGCTGGTTGGGGATGTTGTCGAAGTAGCCGACAACTATAATAATGCGTCAGTTAACTTTGATTCGCAATCTGAGTAGAACCTCGGCACGTACTGTCGTCAATTGCGGCGTGCGCTGCTGTCCGGAACTCGTCGCGGTCCATGCTGACTGAAATGTGCGAAAGGCGAGGCCGGAAAAGTTCCGAGGGGCGAATGTGCAATTTTTTCGAGTTTAAGGGTTGAATTGGCGGGAGTCCCTTCGTCTATGAGGTCCACAGAGGTTACAGGACGTCAATAGATCCCTAGGATACTCTAAATCGGCACAAAGAGAGGTAGAGAGAGACAATGGGTTGAATAAAGAGAAAAAAAAATCTGGATGAGGGGAACCGAGGGCGAGAGGGGGAATGGTGGAATTTATCGATAAGGACTTGGGAGCAGGCCTGACCCGCCATGTCAAAAGGCGCGGTTTTAGTTTGGTCCGCGCTAAAATTCCGCGCACCATTTCCGAGATAGCGACACCTACAGCAAATATCAGTTAATGTAATAACTTGAGAAAAAATCCTGCATATTCTCACATTTGATTCTTCTGATATCTCAAGAAGTTCGCAATCTAGTCTACTGTGTTCAGCATTTGCAATCTGTCAGTATTTCGAGCACACGTCTCACGGGTATCATCCAAACGACGCAAATCGAAGCAGTCGGAACCAAAATATATTTCCGATCCGTCCTGCTAGTCAGTCGGGCCAGTACATGTAATGTAGAAGCCACGTCGTATCTCCAACCGCTCTACCCGCCAAATGCGAGAGAAACAATGGTATATTGTACCTCTTCGCATGCTCGGTGCTGAAGTCGTATAGTGGACTCTTCCTAATCACCACTTTCAGGTCGCCATTCATGTGCGCGTGGAGAATGCGCGCCTTATGCTCCTTGAAGAACGTCAACGCGTGGACCTAACGGAGAAATATATGTTTAGTCGAAGGTTCTTTTTTTTTTTCTTTTTTTTTTCTTTTTTTTTTGTCCGGGACAGTTCAAGGTGTATACTCACTGGTAGGATACTTGAGCACGGACGCGATAGGATCGGATTCAAATCCTTGGTCACGACCGGTGCCTCGTACTGTGTGCGGAAAATGCCCAGTAGAAGGTCTGCCTCGACAGCGAGTAGTTCTTCGGAGGGTGGGCAGTATAGCATTATGGTGCAAAACGTATGAGATCCCGCATTGACACGGTACGGGCTGCGTGGTCGTCCAATATCGAGAGACCACGGCACGGGCGAATCAAGAGGAAAGTTATCCGTTACTTGGCCCTTGTCGCAGAAGATGCTGTGTTTCGAGTAGCTGGCGGTTAAGGTTCTGAGTCAGTCCAGCTTGATGAATGACTTGGCTAGGGTAGATGGTTAGGTAGCAAAAGCAGTACATCTGTACCTAGGTAGGGGAAATGAGGATAACGTACTGAGTCACGATGTGATCCCGTTCAATCTCTTCCGTCTCATCGGCTCCTATAGCAAGGGAAGGAGATATCCCGGGCCGACAGAGGTCGAAAGATTGGAGATTATCGGCAGCCCCTCTGAACTCCAAGTTTAGATTCTTCCGCAATGCGGTCTCGATCTGGAGGACTGCCCCCGAGTTAGAGGAAAGACATAGATTTCCAATGTTGGCACGTTTAAAGAACATGTTGGACTGATAGATATCATAAGTATTCTGGCTGCTTTGGTGGAGGTTAAGTGGCTCTGGGATGATCCAGGCGGCGTCAGCGGTCTTAGCATCACCGCGATGTGTTGCACAAGACTCCAGAGACGAGGAGATGTCTGCGAGAACCTCCACGCATTTAACCCGGAACTCAGCGCGAAGCACGTCGTCAGGTGGTGGCTTCCAGACAAGAAGGTGCGGATCAAGAAAAGCTGCGGATATCATTCTGAAGATGAAACCCCGCTGTGCGCTGACAAAGAAACCTAAAAAGAAGTTGGATGCCAGTGGTTTGATGAACAGTCGAGTCAGAAGAGAACCTTTAATGGACCCCGAGCCAGTAGGTGGCCACGGAAATTCCTTACCACGACGGGAAGGTTTGAGCGAGGTCATTGTCTCAGAGCCAAAGCAATTTCCTGCAATTCGCTCAACATGAACTGGTCGATAGTATGAAGGAAGAAGGAAAGATTCCTGAGTGAAGAGAGACGAGGAGATAGTTCCCGTAAAGGTAGTCTGTTTGCGAGATTGCAGGTTCAAAGAACTACTTTCAGGACCATCCTGCTTTACTGCGCCATGCCTTCAAGAGCAGATTTCCCCCCCAAAAAAGCCAAACCCTTGAATGTCCACGAAAGACAGCCAGAGCATTATACTGACTTGGGATAGCTAATTGCGCAGCAATAACACCGCTGAGTCTCTATTACTCCTCTGTGTAGCTGTAGGATGGCGTCTTTTACTCCTCCATCGGGATTCGAAGCGAACGAGTATCACCGATGGGCTGACTTCCAAGATCCGCGGGGAACAACGGTACATTAGCGGCCCGCGACTCGGGGGTGACAAAGTCATAAACCCGACTCTTCTCGATGACAAGATCGGCTTCTGTCATATGGGCTGGGACAACGCGCGCCTGGTAGCGGTTGAAACAGGAGATGACATTGATCTATAAACCAGCCCAGACAGTGTTAGTTGCCATCCTCACTTTCTTATGTTTCAGCACAGGATGTTGACAGGCGTGATATTGTGTGCTTTCAGGGATACAATCCGATACTGCGTGAGAATAAGGATTATGAGAAGGTCAACACGCAGTAGTTCTTGACTCGGTGCGGAGTGGTTGATCATGGTCAATGTAAGGCGGGGAGTGCCGTCGCGGCGTTGCCACACTTCTCCAGGATCCAACGATCAGGGAGTGATGGCAGTATCAGTTACGTTGCCGCAAGCTTCGTACTCTTTTTTGATAATATTTTTATCGAATCACTAAAGGTAGCATCGGATAAAGGACCGGGATCGATTGGAGATAACACAAGCAACGACCCAGCGAAAAAGCCCCAATAAATCTTCAAGAGAGTAGGTCTCCGAGCCATCAGCCCCAGCGCGAGCGACTGAGCCAAAAAGCTCAGATAGCCAGTAAGCTAAGCGCCGTGTTGCGTCACTGTCGTTAGCATCGATGTGCGGTAGCCACCGCTCCTGACTTTCCAAGAGGTCGCGGGGCAGGCGGTCCCCCAAGTCTGGCTGAAGCTGCTTTATGCGATCGTAGTCCCAGGGCTCGAAGAACCGACCTCGGTTGCTGTCCTCTGGTTGCTCGATCCTTGAATGGAGAAGTAATTCTGACACTGCTATAGCCAGTTCTTCGTAATATACGGGATCCAACTCGCTCACGGGTTCGGCCTTGAGTGTAACGAATATGTCCTGGAGTTCGTTTTGTCAAGCCTGTCGTACCCTGCGGTGGGCAGTTAGCTCGGTGTCTGCAGTGCCATTTACCGTTCGATTGGAGGGCATGCCGCTAAAGAGAAAAGGGGAAACAGGATAATAAAAGATCACGGCGATGAAGGAAGTTCGACCGTGCTGGTTCAGATGGATGGATGGAGTATTGTAGGCGGGGTAGAGATGGTTTGAGGCTGTAGTGCGGGTGAGCTTGTCATGAAGGAGACATGAAATACCCTTTAATTAGGCTGGACTCAGTTTCCAGCGAAAAAAGTCTGACGCCCGCCGCTCGCTCCCAACGTCTCGTCAACTTCTTCCCCGGCCTCAATTCTTGGAGGTTCATCAATACCCTCGACCGTCTGGGCAAAGCACCGCGCTTGGAATCACATTCAGCCTCTCTCTGTCAAACGAAAAAAACTCATTCTGTACCGCATTACCTATGTCATCGATCCCCTTACTGATCGCCTCACCAATGGTTCATAATGGACGTGACTAAGATATTTGGTTACTCGCTCAAGGCCAGCGCTGTAACCGATAACTGGGAGTGTATTCTGGGTAATATCCCACAATCCGAGCTCGACTCGAACGTACCGATCAAGTGGCATTTCAAGTAACCTTTGAGAATACAGTGGCAGATATCCTAAGGTGCGGTAGAGCTCAGTACAGCAGCACGCTCTGGGTCGTGCTTGCCTTGGACGGCGGAGCGACGCAATGCCTTTTCTTCTCTCCTCGTCTTCCACGTCCATCCTACAATGAAGCTGTCCACAATTATTTACTTTTGACAGATTACCAATTATCGAATCTTGTATCATTTTATCCTATACATTCGTTTACACTGTTATCGTTAGAACGTACCCTCTCGATGTCGCCCCACGAGGATATCCATATTTGGCATGAACCGCCCATTTGCGGCGGAATCCCCTTCAGGAAGTGGGAGGTCAGCCTGAAAGCTCATGTTCAATCAAAGCTCGACGCATGGTACAAGGATGGGCGCCCGATGTTCCCCCGCGAGACCCTCGAGGACATACACAGTCAGTTTCAGGACCCGATGAACGTTAACGGCGAGTTGATCGCCGTGAAGGGGCTTGACCATTGGTGGTACGAGTTTCAACTGAGGACTGGCGATGTGGTAGAATACAATGGAGTACCGTGGCGGCTGCACGGTCCTCACATTGTGTACACGCCTTTCGAAAGGCTCATGGAACGTGCTGCTGACAGGAAACCGGCTATCTACTACACCATATCGATCGCCTACAAAATGATGCACGCTGACCAAGGACCAACGCTTATCGGTTCTGTCGAGACGGCAGCAAAGATGGTGGGGGATGAGGGAGAAGCTTGGGGAAAAACCGATTCTGGGAAAGACATCACGTCGAAGCTATTGTCGCTGGAAGTGCCCCCCTTTAAGGTGACGAAGATCATTGGGCTGGCGTGCGGAACATTTATGACAGCCCAGGACCCCAAAGAGACGAAACGATCATTGGTCCAACACGCTTTCCTGATGATTTTGAGGGAGCTTGTGGCGACGGATGAGCTGGGTACTGATAAGCCTACTTGCTATGTCCAGGACCCGATGTATATCGAGGATGACCGAGCCGTCCTCACACGCATGGGCATTGAATCACTTCGAGACCCCGCCGGATTTTTGGAGATTAACGAATCCTCGATTGTGTTCTGCTGCGATCCTACAACTTGTGTCAAGTCTATTATTGCAGACATTGCTCGCCCTCTTATCCTCATATGGAATACCGTGAGCGACGATCCGCACAAGGAGAGTTCAACGTGCGTGGCACCCCCAATAGCTCTCTTCCTGCTAACATTGCATCTGTAGCTATTGGAACCCGGATTGTCCACGTGTCCGGAAAATGATCGAGGAGGAGTACGACACGTTTGAATTCCCAGAAGACGAAAACTTTGGTGATATGGCAATCTACGTGAGAAAGGATGCCCTGGTTCCTGAAGAGTAAGTCATCTTACCAGCCACAAGGTGGACCTTCGGGGGAGCAGGTCGGTGTTTTCGGGTTTCATATCATTAACATTACTGCACAGCCAAACCGTTGAAGATGAGAAAACTGTGAATAGTGACGTTGATCTGGACGGGGTTTCACCGGTGTCTCTATATAGACCCAACACTTTACCTTAACTTTATATAGGAATAATCGTAGGTATTCAGCAAATGTGTATTGGATGCTTTTCTTATCGACTTCCGATTTCACATACTAGGGGAACCTATCGCTGGAAAAATATCTCTGCTACGTCAAGTACGCAATTGACGACTAGTAACTGTATACTTCCATGATCGTATTTGGGGCGCTGGAAAATGTCGAGGATGCTATGCTCATTCTGCGGTTGGACACCTGTAGAGCCGGGAGCAAGCAAGACGGCGTTGGCAAATCTCCATAATTTGTAGGTTAAGAGAGGAACGTCTGTAAAGCCGTCTGAGAAATGGCCATACTTTAGATTGTGTCTCAATCTGTGCCTGCTGAGGTACTTCGGACTGGGCTGGTCAGGAATTGACTACGGGAGAGTCACAGCGTTTAGTGAGTAGGAGATGAGGAACCCACGGATAGAAACATAGGTTGGCGAGTTTTACTACGTCTGTTGAACCTGATAGGTCTAGCCTAGTCGAGGACAGTAAGGCTAAATAAGCTTATTTACTGAGGGCGGCGTTGGCATCACTTGGAGTCACCAGATATGATTCGTCCCTATACTAATCATTGCATATAAAGTAGCGCGTATCTCAATCTAGAGTATTTTCATTTATCCACTACCTCTTCTAGAAGTATAGCAGTCCCTCTAACTAGCATTTCAACCCGAGAAAAAAAAAAGAAACCAACAGGCTCAATTGCACATCTAGAACCACCAACTCCAAAAACATGATCATCGCGAACGAAACCACCAACACCAGATAATAAAACCACGATACCACGTCAAAACCGGTCTTAGTGGTGCTTCTGAGCTAAACAGATATTGGTGAAACTGTGGATATCATCCCAGTTGCCGCTGAAGAGAGCAGCGAGATCGTCGTCCTGCAGGAAAGTACACTCCAGACCGTGCCATTTGTAATTGTGGACGATATAGTTGCACATCTAGTAAAAGAACGTTAGGAACGAATGGAAATGAAGGAAAACGAGGCAGGAACCTGAGGATAGGGTGGGGCAAGATTGAGCAAACAGGGAGAGAAAAGAAATAGTACCTTGGAACAGAAGTAGAAAAACGTGCAGCTATCGCAGCGGCCGGCATCTTTGTTATAGAGCTCGCATTCCTTATCGCAGGCGAAGCAGAGGTGCTTGTAATTCTCCATTCGGCGGGCCTTGTGCACTCGATCGTTTATCTTCAGGAGGTACTTGATAGTACAGGGAGCGATCTGGTATGGTGTGACGGTTGTGTTAGCTTGTATTTCGATGGATGAGAGAAGAAAAGAACGAATCTCTAGTCCAACCGGTGACGGGGACAGCTACCTCCCAGGCCACAGTAATCTGGTTTGGGTGGAATGGGGCCAAAGAAGAAGAAACACACCTTGATTTTCCTCACACCACGCATAATCACCCCAATAGAATTGTCAACGAGGGTAGTCAAAACGGCGTCCTTGAGAATCAGACTCACGCCCACATGCAGTTTCTCGATTGGGAAACGGCTCGCCTCCGCAGAGTTTAGCACAAAGGCGACGGAGAACTCGACGCCCTTCTTGTCCCTGACGAGGAACCTGGCCGCGTACTCCTCGAAGTAGTCTGCCTCGACGACTGGCTCCTCTCTGATTATATCAACCATCAGGAACCAGGCGAAATCTGGGAGTTTCTTCGAGGGGTTCAGTTCCATCTTGATTTCGGAGGGGCAGGAGGCCTCGACGGGGAAATAAGTTTCGTTGTGGAGATCGATTGCGGACATTGCGATTCGGGCGTTGTCAGTGTGGACTTAGAAGACTCGGGTACGTAGGTATCTGAGGACTAAGCCGGAGGAAGTCACGACAAAAGATGGTGGGCACAGGTTCCTAGAGGGGGAAAATAATGCTGGAAGCGGGAGAAGAGTGTTGGTGGTCAAGATCAAGGGTAAAAGATGAAGGCTGAAAAAAAACACTTGTGGATGATATGAAAAGATATTGATTAAATGGTCACAATATTGTGAGCTATAGAGAGGAAGAAGATGAGAGAGCGGAATTGGGATAGCAGAGTGGTGTTGGGTGTTGTTCGGGAGGATGGCGAGTCCTATAAAAGTGGCCAGAAAAGCAATGCAGGATGTGAGAAGAGTTCTATGGTGGATTCAACCACCAGGTCTATCTTCCCGGTGAATACTTTACTAAATGATGAGATTACTCCTTCAAGTGCAGTGGTGACTATTGCACCCTTACAAACAAGGCACGCACATACTGGCAATTAGTATCTGGCACAGGACAACCAAATGTAATGCAAGGAAAATGACACAACTGCCCAAGAAACGGGAATATCTCCTCACCAATGCATGGTGTGAAATTAGATTTCATATCTCACAACTGGGGCCGAAAAACTGAGCGTCATGTGTTGTTCAAAACAGCCATCCTGAGTGGGATACGGTGCTTATGAGATGACGTCCAAACAGGGAGAAGAGTATTATACCAGCAGCCGAGTGCGGGACTGAGGATCGCATCTACAGAATAACACCAGAATTAGGCCTCGTCGAGCTCCGTTATGATAGTTAGTAAATAGTGGTTGACGTAACCTTCCTGCTCGCTCTAAAGCCGTGCTGAAAATAAGATAGATGCTTGATCCTGTAGACACATAACTAAGGCGATCCTACCGTGGGGAAGACATGAACAGTTCTGCATAGGTGGTGCGCTATACGGAAGAGGCCTCGTAGATGAGAACTCTGGCCGTAAGATGTGTGCTTTCTTAAAATGAGCTGCTCAGGATCAGTTTAGGTAAATCTCTCAGCCGCACTAGTTTCTGTCTGCATGATAATGGGAAAAGGCCAAGCCATTGTACAAAAGAATGGACAGCAATGTTTTAAAATTATTCCATTCGTGTAGTGGTCATCTTCCCCGCAGACGCCAAATACGCTCCTAAAATACATGAATCAAATCCGATACTATCTCCAGAGTTTGTTGATAAAAAGGGATCTGAACATTGCTTTCTCCAATTGGTCCAGTATACGAAACGCCAACGATGTATGCTCACGAATCCTCCAACTGCAATGCTAAGGACAACACAAGACCAACTGCAAAGTACCAGGATTAAACCATTATTCAATTGACAAAGACTGGGAGCGAAACCAGGTGAGGCCCTTCCAATCTCCAGTGAACAGTGCGGCAATGTCCTTATCCTTGAGAGAATGGCACTGGTTATTGTGGATGTTCACTCTGCAGAGCTGTTATGGGCGAGAGACGTTAGTATACATACCTAGACACTGAAAAGAAGAAGACAGCAAGGGGGGAATAGACATACGGGGGTGCAGAAGTGCAGCATGCGGCACTCTCTGCAGGTTCTGACTTTGCCGGTGTCATCGTCGCAGCCGGAACAAACCTTCCCAGCGCCAGACAGGTGGGTTTTAATAATCATCAAGCGGAACTCGTTCCAGAATGAAGGGATCTCAGGTAGGAGCTAAGGCAGTTGAACCAAGTATCAGCCTCCACATCGACGTATTTTAGCAAGCTCAATGGCCGAACGGCAGACTTACCTTGACTGTCCAGATCTCAGTCAGCACGATACCCTCCCCACCACCACGCAGGGCAGACTTCTTCGGGTTGACGACTAGGATAGTCCCGCCGTTGCGCTCAAAGAGGGTGATAGGAAGCAGGAAATCATGGAGTTCCGGGAAACAGAGGGCAACGCGGACACGAACACCGGAGAGGTCCTCGACTTCGATCTCGGAACGATAGTGACGAACAGTGATAGCCTTGATAAACCTACAAAAGAAATAGTAAGGTTCTCGGAGCTCGTCATGGCGGATTGTCAGGGAAAAGCTCCGGGGCAAGTCCGCGAAGCTTGGGAACACGTTGGGTCTCTCCAGGTTTGAGAGCTTCATGATGTCAAGTGTAAGCTTTGCCATTGCGATGATAAAGCTGTTTAGCGTTGTGGGATGAGTGAGGATGAGAAGAAGTAGAGGGATAAGGAAGGTTGGAAAGAGGCTGAAGATGCTGTGTTGTGCTGGTCGGGGGAGTGAGGAAGTGTGATATAAGTGGAAGGCGCAGCGTGATCTGACTTAACACAGAGACAAAAAGCGGCCTCAAGAGGGACTGAACAGGGAAATAGTGATCTGGAGTGAATTCATGAATTGGGCGGGGTAGGCTCTTAATTCAATGCGAGTTCAAGTTGGGAGTGGCGAATATCGCAAACCAACGCGTGAAGTAAATGCCTCAATTGCGCGCTTCAAGGAATGTCACGCAAGCTAGTGAGGGCATATAAAAGTGATGGTAGGATTACAGGCAACAGTAGTGACAGACGGAAACAGACCGAAGAATTGAAGAAGGTGAAGAATGGTCCATATATCGAGGCCTGACGGCGAGCACCCCGAACGAGGCAGGCCAAACAGGAAGAAAAATAGCAACCGGACGGAAACCTCCTGTTTGGATGTGTTTTATGGTAACCCAGCGGAGATTCATATACCGTAGACCTCTTCTTATCTTTTCACTTAGGATTATTTTCCTCGTCGGATACGCCGCAGGTGTGGGGAGCTACGGGCCCTTGCCAAACCATAATCGCTGAAGTCCTATGCTTGTCTGTATATCTTCGCGTTACTTCGTCGTAAAGCAGACAGGGAAACATCAAAGCAGCAATCTGCAATTAGCGCAAACCCTTGAATCCATTTGCCCTAAGACCAGTAGAAAGAACGAGGAGATTACGCGTACGGCGAGGACGACCTCCAAAGATCAGGAATGTGGAGCGTTTGTATCCTTGATCGATTCCTAGATGATATATGTTACCTATATAGCTAACTAACGTGCTTCTATTACAAATCGAGCTCCCTAGTTTTCACTGTCCGCTTGGGCCAGGAGATGAGGTCGAGGTGATCCCGTGACCTGCGACTGCTGTCTAACAACTGAAGCAATACACACATCGGTGCAGAAAGTACTTGGGATTCCGTAGCTGCGCCGTAATTTGAGGGAAAAGAGAATTACGGCAAACGGAGATGGATTGAGTGAGATTCATAAATAATAAGACGATTCAGTAATCCCCATAGTCCTAGATATACCGGAAGAAACGAGTAGAAAGAGGCTCGGCCCCGAGAACTGGGGGCTGGGATTGTAGCCACCGCAGTATGCTGCCTGCGATGAAACCCACAGCTTTAAGCACATTAGTAACTCCTTTTGAAGGTGAGGAGTGCCCAAGCTGTAGTTGCCAGCGGTTCCAAAGGAGCCAAGAGGAAGAAAACCTCGAAACAAGGAAGGAACGCCCGTTATCACGTCAGGGGGTTTCTCTGGCAGCCTTAAACAACATCTGATATTTCAGTATACTGAAGTTTGACGGCTCTCCTTGCTCGGGAGATACCTTTAATGGTGCAAGTAGCTGTATATACCCTTAGACCGCCGAAATTTTCAGGAGAGCATGGTCAAGCCACCAACGAAGACAATCAACGGGTTCACTGGTTGGAAGATATTGCGGGCATATTGGAGACGACTCTTGATTGAAATGGAGTCATTCATCTCACAAGAAGCAGCTTCTCTGTTATGTGTCCGTCGCCTATAGGGCTGGGCTCAAAATTAGGCGCCGGCAATCCGGTGTTCGGGGGGTGGCGTAGGAGTCGCGTAGGAAACAATGCCGCTTCGGTGTCGCGGCCGGAATTATCAATCAAACGATGTGATTGAACTTTCGCGCTATCATCGGGCTATTGTGGTTCGCTGTAGGTGTTTGGGGAAGGGGTTGGGACCGGGGAGAGAGAACGGCGGTCGAAGGCGACGAGCTTGGGATGTAGGAGCAATGATCTATTAGGCAGAAATCGATGTCAAATATTTGGTCTCGGGGTATGAAAGGAAGCAATACATGCCTCCTTGTAGGCGCGCAATGCCCAATCCCAATTGCCGAGAGGCGAAGCCCCGATTTGCGTTTGAATTCCGATGCCTCGAGCACCTGCAATGTGAGCCTCCAAGTTCAAGATCATCACCCGATGAAGATGGCCTCACACTAAAGTAGCGCGTTATAGTAGTCATTCCGTCTCTGAAACGCGGGACTGGCCGCAATGGGATCGGAGAGGGTCATGGGAAGTCCAAAGCGTAGTCAATTAAGCGAGTCGAACTTCATACGGCTCAGAGTTGGATAGTATCGGGGCGGTCGAATTGAGATCTATCTCAAGGAGCTATTAGTGCTGTGATAATTGAGAAAAAAAAAAGCGCCTGGTGAGATTTGAAGCAATGCCCTGCCTCAACAGCGGTTCAAGAGAAGTGAGCGAGATGACAATAAAACGAAGGTGAGAGTTCTCATTTCAACCTTTCGGTTTTCCAGGGTCATCGCATTATCAAAGTCGTTTCGAGGGCGTTGGAGTTATGATCGGATGAAATATTGTGTTTGGGTTTGCGAGGAAAAGCAATGAAGGTGGCCGATGTTGTTGAGCCTCTCCACCGCATGTGATTGTGATTTCCAATCCCACCAACTGATGTGGAAGGATGCTGAGATTCATTCGATCACTACACCGAAATGCATCAGACCAGGCTAGTTGCTACGGGGAGCCGGGACTTCCTAGAAACTAACTGGCAAATAATTATCTTAATTAGATTTTATCACACATAAAGCAATGGTGAGCCTCTAAGAAAACATCACCATTGTTTAAAAATAATAAGAGAGGCAAGTCATTGGACGCACAAGATATTGATGGGGGAGGGTTCACTTGCAAGTTGACAGCTGAAGGCGGAGCTACGTTTTCTCTGGGCGGCCGGGAATAAGATCAGGTTAGCTTGGTTCCCCGCCTTCACCTTCCATGTGATGATGATCTATTATGTATGAGAAGGCTTTATTCAACTCACTGAAGCTAGATCTACTGATCGGAAAAGCCTTCAACAACTCTAATCTACAGGCAACACAATATAAGGGCAAAGAAATAATTAAAGAGGAAGAAAGGAGCATGGAAAGACTAAATAACTAGATCACTCATGAAGGCCTGGACGCGTGGAGTACATAAGTGCCCTGCATTTACCCCACGTAGTTTGCGAGGACATCGTGATCGCGCCCACAACAAGTTCACTTTTGACACACGAGTACCTTAGGTACCTCAGGGAACGAGGTACCTAGGAGATTAGAGCTTTTTTGCTGCTGTTCTTAAGATATCCTCGAACTCCTCCTTGGTGGCATCTACTAGGACCTCAAGTGTCTGGATCACTGCATGCGATCCATTCTTTTGAATCCGGTCCTTGATTGACTTTGACTCGGCTTGCGCAGCAGCTTGCCAGTGGAAAACATTGGTAGTTCGGATAGCGCCTGGCTTCGCATTGGGTTTGGCATCGGGCACTTGACGGGTGTTGTCGGCAAGGTCAAAATACTCCGAAGTGCTGGTGAACCGAGGTCCGTGAGAAACGCTAAGAGCTAAGTCACCCAACCTTCTTTTTAAAGGTAACTAGTTAGTTCTCCCCTCGTAACCCTGCCCTCCCAACCGACGATAAGCCTCTTGAATTAAAGCACAGCATTAATCTGTTTCGTTGATCGTTTAAGAAAATGCCAGATATTCCTCACCTTTCGAATGTGGCTCTAAGCCTCAAGAACGGGGTGGCGATTCTGAAATATAATCGGCCTAAAGCTGGCAACGCCCTTAATGTTCCAATGATTGAGGCAAGACTTTACATTCCCCCATTTCCGAAGGTGCTTCTGATCTTTACTTACAGATATCTAGGATATATTGTCCGGATTCAAATGGGCACAAGATCAAGACGAGGTCAAAGTCATCCTACAGACAGGAGAGGGGAGGTTTTTCACTGCTGGACTTGACTTGAAGGACAAGTCGGTGACCGGACCAGATACAGTGATTAGTGACGATTTTTTGAACCCATTGAGGTACGCTGACTTGGATTTTTTCAATTGATTGCTGCTAATTCTTATATAGGGAATTGCACAGGACCATGATAAATTCCAATAAAATCATCGTTACTGCTGTCAATGGGCTAGCCCCTGGTTGGGGAACGACCAGTCTTGCTTTAGCCGACCTTGTTTATGCCTCTCCAAACGCAGTTTTCTTTACCCCCTTCGTTAAGTTGGGACTCTGTGCGGAAGGGTGCTCAACCATCACTTTCGGCAAAATAATGGGCCATCAAAAGGCTGCCTCGCTTCTTCTCGCAGGGGACAAAATGACAGCTACTGAGCTAGAAAACGCCGGATTGGTAACCAAAGTTCTACCCGCGGAGAATTTCCTCAAGGATGTGCTCGAAATTTGTTATCGAATTGCGGACCAACCTCCCGACGCGCTGGAGTTTAACAAAGATCTTTTGATGCGAACTTCCAGGAAGGAGTTGCTTGAGGCGAATGAAACGGAATTGAAGTTCCTTCGAGAAAGGGCGCGAAGTTCAGAAGCCCGGTCAGCCGTCAACAACTTTCTTTTAGATCAAGATCGCCAAAAAAAGAAGAAACCTCAAGCCAAGCTGTAGACTATCGCGCAATTGTATCTACCAACCGAGGAGCTCATTATGCAATCTAGTTATTTGGATTCAAAAGTAAAATCTATACTCCAATCTAGCGTAACGAGACGCACTTGGGGACTACGCGCCATAGAGCGCCAGCCAGCGTCGAGTGAGAATCATTAGCATGGGCTGTTTATCTCCTTCCTAATTCCTCTAATTATCCAGTTTAATCGAGGTATCGGCTAGAACAGACACCTGCCTTGAAAATATTATTTTTAAACTAGTTAAATCCTGGCCTAACCTAGATATTGCTCCTTTAGGCTATAGTAGAACTTGTGCCTATAAAAACTGTGTAATTGTTAACTATAATAAATCTAGCAGTATCTAGGGTCCCACCCCTGTAATATTAAACCTTTTAACCACCTCTTGAGGGTTAAAAGGCTCTATCCCAGCTACACAGAAGCCGCTTTGAATATTCTGAACTGTAAATATTTCCCTATGAGCCGCAGGATAGGCCTTTAAGAAGTCATGCTTGTCGATATGGCTGAATCCCAAACGCATCTTTGCCTCAACAAGGCCTCCGTACGAGGGCTTTAATGGACCAAAGCAACCAACGTCCAGTAGTCGCAAGAGATGAGATAAATGAGAAGGCATGCAGATCGGTATAATATTATCATCCTCGCAGAGCTTGTCGAATCATGAAATCACTCATCTCATCGAGTACCCAAAGATTGATAGCCCCATGAATGCTCTGACATTAACTCACTAATACCATCAACTATTTGGCGCATTTAAGATTTCCTTTGAGCACACAGGCAATCCATATGAATATAAGATTCAGTCAACAGAGCCAAAGTCGTTCTTGAGCGATCCATTGCTCCCCGTTATCCGAACGCTAACTTTAAGTCCTAACCGTACAATCAACCCACCGTCTCAGCGACTTCTTGCTGTCCACCGTGCAATTATGTTCATCATCAAGCTCAGCGGCGCTGGAAGTTATATAGAGGATATCCTTTGTGATTTGGACGAAGTGAAGGTAAGAGCAGATTGCTCAACGAATTTGGGACCGATTTTGAAACTTCAACTTGGAGGCTGATTAGAAACGAGTGTCTATTAATTACACGATTCTCTTCTGGGTTGCTCTCGTTTAGTGTCCCTGAAGTAGGCGAACCATGGACCTCAATCTTAATCTTTGGCTTCATTACTCTATTCATGTTGATTTGGATGAGTCACCCTGTAAGAATTCTCAACCTCCTGAGTAACACGTACCGCATCCCATCACGGTATGCCAGGTGAGCTAACAGCATAATATCGAGGTAAAATTTGCCTATTAGATCTACTCATAGTATCCCAGACTAAACTGTGGATTAAACTAGAGAGGCTTCACAGAATATCTGTTATTAGCTAGTGATTCCTTCTTCTTCTTCTTCTTCTTCTTCTTCTTCTTCTTCTTACGCAACGCCTCAAATCCTCACTCTCAGGGGCTACCTGCGCAAATACCAGCGGACATCCATAATATCAAGCTACAGACGAGAACCTGCCTTGAGAATACTGACTCGAGTCTTACCCGCCACTTTATTGACTTTCACCTCGTGTCATACCCAACGGATATGCGTGTTACCTGCAGCATCTACAGGGAGGAGTTGGAGAGCAAGGCAGCATTGCTAAGCCATGTTGAGACAGTGCATGGAAGGCAGCCGTATATCACGTCAGTTTTGCGAGTTGTCTTTCATCACATAAGATATTGTTGATTACGTATCGCAGAAGAGCAAAGGAACTCATGGATAAGCCCGCAATGTACCCATCGACCCACTGGGAGACTCAAAGCAAGCAAGCGGCTAACGTCTATCCACCCAGTTACTTGCTAGCTGGCTAGGTCACTGGCACCTAGTCTACCGGAAAGAGTATAACGCCGGATGGCCACAGGAAAGGGAACCGTGTTACCAACTCGTCCACCCCATTCCCGCAGCCCGCGAGTGAATATCCCCAAAACTATGCGCAGACTGTATCTCTTTCGTCGACTGACCCAGCCAGTCGCCGATAGTTTCCTCGTCATCATCTCCGGGTTTAGGACTGTCGTATGCGATTCGGAATGAGCGGGTAGTACTTTCTGGCGCGTTGCGATACTCGTCATTCTGGGCTTCGCCTTCGTTATTATTGGTCGTATGCTCCACCGCGTGCTTATCAAACCTCAAGCAAGTGATCCGTTGTGCGTTATCGCGCCAGTTGGCCTCAGGGCATACCAAAAGGAGACCGCGGTAGGGCTCGAGACCGGGGTGGGAGTGGGCCATTCCGGGAAGACGCGTGGTGGTCGAGGTCTGCGCGTGTGAGGAGTCATCATCAAGTACCGCGCTGCGACTACCCCTTTGACTCTTCAGTTGGAATATTCGAGCATTGAACTCACGGATGAGCGTCTCATAATCCGCCCTTGAGGCCCGCTCAGCAAGATAGTGCGTCTTGCAGTCGTCTTCGCTCGCGCCAGGGAGGAAATAAACATCGAGCCGGAAATGGAAGTCGGAATTTATCCTTGCTTCCCGGATGGCTCTCAGGAGGCCACCAAGGTCGGTCGAATATGGTGACGGGATTGCGTTAGGATGCGTGAAGTAGACGACCAAGGGAAACAGAGGTGGAAGTTTTGAGAATTCGGCGCCGATACCGTTTTTGAAGACCATGAATGCTTCATTCCCCATGTGGTCAGTAAAGGTGATGGTGTGGAGTGGTAATGAGCGAGATTTTTTGGTCTTCTTCCGAGGGACTGGTTTGGGCAGCCGCTCGACGCTGCTTCTGTTCCGCTGGATTCCATCAGCGCGGATATTCCAGGTCTTGCGCCAGAGCCACTCACAGGCTCCTCCTTTGTGAAACTCGCAAGGCCCGGGTAGGTATGTACGGGCACAACTGGATGTGACGTGTAGTTGGGTATCGGTTTGTTTACATAGCACCCAGAGACCTAAATATGGTTCTGAACCAGCAGCGCCCATTCCTTCAAAGTCACCCGTCTTTTCGGAGTGCTTAATCTGGTTATAGTATGGGGCGGCCAGGATATCACCAAGTGCAAGAAGCTTAAGGGGCCGCCTGCGCTCGGCAACCATGGCTTGAAGCTCGGTAGTCTGAAAGTTAGGGCTTGTTTCATAGACCCAGCTAGGGTAGACGCATAGGTTCTCTAGACTCTCTGGAATGATGTCCTTTAAGCGGAATGGCGCAAGCCGCTCTGTTGTCATGCCGTCCAGAAGAATGTTTAGCTGAGTATCGAGCCGTTTCAAGCGTGGAAATGCCTGAAGGGAACCAAAATGGCCAGGAGTGGGTTCATCAAGCTGATGAACATTATAGAAGACTGCAAGTTCCTCAAGGCTCTCTCGATGTTTCTGTAGCGCATCCC
Organism: Aspergillus baeticus; assembly: GCA_027569055.1. Taxonomy (NCBI): domain Eukaryota; kingdom Fungi; phylum Ascomycota; class Eurotiomycetes; order Eurotiales; family Aspergillaceae; genus Aspergillus; species Aspergillus baeticus. Next base: position 606,253 of record JAPDEI010000012.1, on the reverse strand, counting down.
AGACCTCAACCACTGGTATTTCCGGGGCTGGCTCTCCGCTAGGTAAATTATGATCCCAGTAGATCGAAAACTGAGTGAGTGATTGTGGTAGATTGACAAGCGCCCGGACATCAGCAGAAGAGCGTGTTAGAGTAGGTCTTACTACAACACGCAGTTTCTCCACTCGGCAAATCCTGTCACTATTCTTTGCAAGAAAAGTGGCAATTCCCTCTGTTTCCAGGTTATACAAAGCAAGCGTACGCAGCCCGGGGAAATAGACGCACGGCCAGATATCATCAAGCTTCAAAGCCGGATCAGACATCCAGAACGAAGGCCCCTTCTCAAACCCATAGACCGGAACCTCCGCGAGCAGATGCAGATGCGCCAAATGTTGCAGACAAGGCAACTCGCCACTCTCATCCTGACACCGCAACGCTTCCTCGAGAACACACCGCAGCACCGAACACCCCTGCGGCAGATGCAGATACATCGTCTCAACATTCGGCAAACTCATCAATAACAGCACAACCAACGGCCGACAATCCCTCTCCGACAAGGCCCGGGGATCGAGTATCCTCGCCTCCAGCGCGTCGACGACAATCTTCCAACCCTCCTCCTCCTCCCCCCGGGGGTTGAAAACCGCCCGAATCGCGCGCCGCATCATCTCCACATCCCTCTCCGAAAAATGCACATTATCCCCGCGAACCCCGTCATCTTCGGCTAGGACATCGGGATAAAACCCCCAATTCCCGATACTCACCTCCCGAGCCATCGCCGCGATTCCCGGATTGTGCATGATACTCCGCAGGAACAACCATAGCGAGATATACGAGTGGCGCGCGCCGTTGTGCGAGTACTTGGCGTAGAGGATTGGCAGGCAGAAGTCGTGCCACCGCCGGCTTACCAGGGTCAACTGGGAGAGCTGGGCGAGGCTTGTTCCGGAGTGGAAGTCGAATTCGCACTCGATCTCGTGGTTGCGGGCTGTGTTTGGGTTTGAGTCGGTGGGTGGGTGGGGTTGTAAGGCCAAAGAGAGTATTTGGGTGAAGAGCTCCGGAGGGAGGGTTGTGGGGTCGGGCATTTTGGCTAATAGGATGTAAATTAAATGCGTCTTTAGTAGTAATACTAGAAGTAAATGACGGAGAGAGAAAGACCCGGAATGAAGGGGAGGGGGGGGATGCGACAGGTCTGAGAAGGGTGGCATGAGTTACATAAGTAGCTTCACAATTGCAGATCGATGAAACACGGGCCTGATGCGTCAAGCCTTGGCACGTGGATTGAGGTGGTTAAATCAGCCCATTGGCTGTACTGCCGAGTGTGCAGTGAGAACCGAGGTTTCTATTACTTCTAGCCTTCTATCTACACAGGGACCCCAACACAGTACGCATTCCCCAACCAGAACCCCTCCGTGCAGTCATTCTTGACCGGGATTCCACTCATAGAATTCGTCCAGCGTGATGTTGTTAGACGCAGCAAGGTCGTAGCATGTATTGCCCTCTGTGATTATCTAGTATTAATTTGCGGCATCCACCACGTTTTACTTTCTTTTGGAGGGGAGAATTTACCTTGGACAAAGTGCCAGATGTTACAGGCGCCTGGGATGCCCGATTATGTGGGACCGGGCGGACTTGCAGAAGTTGTGCTTGTCGCTATGCTTGTACTTGTGGGCTCTATTGTGGTCGGGACATCTATGATTATTACAGTTGTTGGAAATAACGCCGAGTCTGGAATTGTCTATGTGGTCTTATATGCTGCCAGACAATACTGGTACCTCTTATCGAAAGCACAGTCGTCAGAGGTGGCGTTGAGAGACGAATTCCTATAGAGCAATTAGACAAAGGTACACTCAAGCAGAAAGAGAGAGGAGGCACCAATTCGATAGCATGTCAAGGCTGATTCCCTTGACAACTTCAATTCTGCTCACAAGTCAAATCGTAGCTACTGGCACCCAGATCAATTTGTAGCTCCGATCCTGTAGCGTATAAATAGCAGTCTTACGGGTACCCGGGGCATACGGAAGTGAAGCCGTCTGGTTGATTGATGGAGGAACGAATGTAGCCATAGGAAACTCGGTATCAGGGAGGTAGGTAATGCTAGCTTCGGGAGGAATGTACCCTGTGTGGCCGGGGTATTCGTCAATCGGGCCCGCTGGCTAAACGCAGTAGCTCTCCTTAGCGAAAAGATCGGTGCAGTTCTGGTTAATCCCGCCGTTTAAGAAGAGAAAGTCCTCAAGAGAGATGCCCTACTTGATGATGATCTTGTTGCAGTAGTCTCCTGGCTAGACAAGATAGTACTTCCCGCATCGCGAGACGGTTCCGTTGGCAATGTTTGTGGGGACAGGGGAGGGCTTCTGCTACTCGACAGACTGCGGCGTCAACCATTGTAAGACCGGATACGTCAATATTGAGGACTTCTGGTGCGGAGACAACAATTATCCGTTCAACAACCCCGACAGAAAGCAGAGTCTATGCTGTCCCATTGCTTCCGCACCAGACATTGATGAGTGGTGAGTACCCCAAAGTTCTGACATGCAGTGCTAACTAATACTGAAATAGTGTATGGCGAGAGGGCGGAGATTTTCGTAACGGCCAGTGCCATGAGAGTGAAGTCGCCGTCGCCTCCTCTAAATGCGGCTCCGGGGGCTCCTACAGTCTTGACGGCCGAAAGTTTCTCTGCTGTCCATCTGCCACTGGACCGAGCGCGGAGAGGACCGTAAAACCAACGAAAATGAGATGACCTGGGGAGATGGTGTTTGCTCTGGGGATGCAAGAGAAAAGTTGTGCTGCAACAAAGCGCAGAAGTGGGAGAACTGCGCGTGGCATGGAAAGCTAGGCAGTTGCTTTGACAACCACTGTGACACTGGCTGGCAGGTTGCCATTACCACTTCCGATGAGGATGAAGGAGAGGAGTGCAATTTCTTTGGCCGGAAAATGAGCTATTGCTGCGACATTTCAGGAGATACCTCGCCATTCCTCCCTGTGCCTTTGGACTACCTTTTACCGGACCCACCGGATGAGGACTATGTCAACGCTGACTATGAGTTGAAGGTTGATCCGACCTGGGGTGGCTCAGAGCCTGACGAGAACCTTCTCCTGGACGAAGACCCTGACGAGGCCCCCTTTGGGTTCATCGTGATGACCAGCCCTCCAGCTATTCAACAATCATTGGGCCGCCGCGATGGATCTCACTGGAACGTATTCGATTGTCTTGACGCGACAACAATCGGCGAGCATACCATTCGAATGACCTGCACGAACATGGAAGAGGACTCCAATTGCGACAACATCCACTTGGGCCACGGCGCCCCTGGTACCATTGTGCAAGTGCCCAAAGGGTGTGGTCCTGGCAAGTATACCGTGGTGAAACACATGCATCCGAGTACAAACCAGTCGACCCCAGGCCACCTCCTCCGCCGAGGTATTTCCCACGATACCATCTATGACCTCACCTTTGACTATGATTTTGAGGCGCGTCCCTCGGGATCAGGGAGACACACAGATGAGAATCGACTACAGCAATGACTTGAACTACTGGGATGGGGTGGTCGACCGAGCTGCCGACACCAAGAAGAAACGCAAGCGAGACCTGGTCAACAAGAACCACCGACGCTGGCTTGAGGAGGAGTGGCGAGACGATGCACACTTTGGCGGGCTGTCCCACGAGGAGTTCCACAAACGCTGGTTTGGCAGTGATGTAATTGCCTGGTTGAAGAATCTAATCAGAACTGTGGAAAAGACTGTCGAATTTGGCCACTCGTACAGCGAAAACTTTGTCCTTAAGTTGGTGGATGAGACGCTGACATGCCCCAACTATGAAGCTCATCTAGACATACACGCCGAAGCCAGTGTCAAGGCGGAACTTAGCTATGGGTTCACTATTATCGCGAAGCTGGGCTCTCCCCTTGGTTTTAGCAATTCGTATCTCTATTTCCGCACGCGAGGAGAGATGAGTGCGGCCTTTGTGGTCGATGCAGCAATTACCTATCACTTTGAGACTCCAAACAGGGACCACGTACGGCAACCTGGACGATGACCGGGCCGCTCATTGCAAGGTAAGCCACACGAGCCAACTATTCCGTTAGATAAAGTCAAGCTTGCTAACTACATTTTTCCAAATCAGACCGCCGGCGTCTTCAGCTACATGCGCCACACGGACGTGTGGTCCGTCTTCAAGACCTCCTCGCAGGACATCCAACGCGCCCTGGGCCAATTCGACGCCAGCTACTGGCAACAAGCCAACCTCCCCGCGGGGACAATTGGGCGCCCGAACCGGGCAACGGCGGGTCTCGAAGACCTATACTGCTACCGGATCGACACGGAGCTCGCCAACATCGAGGCGCAAGCAGGCGCCTGGCACGGGGACGCGTCATCAACGTTCCGCCAGGCATATGGATATACGGGACAGGCCAAGGCATGGCTGGATAGCCTTGCCAGTGGATCCACGCAGAAGGGGAATTTGAAGTTCCCCAAGGCCGCGGGCAGAGCACATGGAAAGACGGGGTCGTGGGCACGGAGTAATTTTAATTGGTTGTGGACGGGGTCGATAGGGCCATTTTAGAAGTAACGGAGTGGCTGTTAATGCTGGAAGATTAAGCTCCGTGGGGGGGAAAAAGGCGCCCTCTTCAACCTAGAAGATAGATGAGGATGGCTGAATTCAGAATATCAAGGTATCAAGCAGGAAGATACATATAAAGGAACAAGCAGGTGGTCGCTAACTAACCAATCAGGCAAGAAGGGTACTAACCCGTGGAAATATAATCAGATAGGAGAGATATCAGAGAGTCTATAGCGAGTATCTACACGTAAATATGCTACACAGATATGGCCTTACAAGCTGACCATCAAACATGAATTTATTCAGTAAGCGCGGGAGCCGCATGCCTATCTGTTTTGGAATGTTTTGGCTTCACCTCCACGAGAGAACAAGATTTATATCCTGATGCGGTGTTCCTGATAGAAACTAACTCGCATAAAGACACCTAGGAGTCCCAGACATTGGATTCTTACCATAAGCCCTGAACACAAATCCCAGACCCGACAACCATACTACCAGCAATCAGAATAAGAATGCCTTTCCTCTTGATTTCCCAGTTGGATTACAGTCCAGTGACCGCTTGCTACAGTGGAAGGGAGATGTTACCACTAATGCGACCACTGGTCTGTTACTCGATTCGGTGATTGTGAATGATAATGCGGTGGCGAGACCAACTCAAGGTAATGCTCTTGAAACACGTTTTCAAAGACGCTACCACCATTCTATTCTATCTACCTTGGAAGCCGGATGGGAATCGGACCTTCCACTATCAGGCTGCATGATACGGCGATGGACCAGAGGCCATTACTTGATCTTTCGATCTGCACTCTAGGATTGGAAGAGGCATAACGCTGCTGCCTGATCTGGTTCAACTTGGTCGCCCGCTTCACAAGCATATCTTTCCGACTCTTGTGGCATTGCTCCCCGGGCTGGACACTGCCATCCTCATACGATCCACAATTTGTCACCGCCCCAAGATGATCAGCAGCCTCTTGGCCCCTTCGGGGACCCCGAGAGAATTCTCCGAACAGTCCGAGACAGTTTCAACCCCAGCAGTGTCGCATTGCATGAGGCTACACCTGGAAGAACCCGCCGTTAAGCGTGCCGCAATATCTCTGCATACTAGATGCCAGGGAAGGGTCGGCTGGTCGAAGAAGTGCTCAGCCTATCGATTCGCCGGATAGCCACGACTAGGTTATCGCGCAGGGCCGATCACTGAGCACAAAGTTGGAGAACGGTGTCTGGTTGGGGGCGGAAGAGCCAGCTGATGTAACATCGTGTTCGTAGCAAAGTCTTGGCGGCAGTGATCTGCAGGAGGAGGCAGGGGAAGAGGGCGCTTATCTGATTACAATAGATGGCGCAGGATGTAACGACGGGCGGCGCTGAGGGGTGTTGTTATCACGGGAGTAGCCGGGGTCTGAAGCAAAGGGTCTCACTGTGTAACCGCCGTTTGCGCTGTTGTGTGTTGTGGCATCTTCGCGCGGGAATAGAGGCGGAATAAGCAATATGTGGGATCCGGTTGCGTTGGTGGGATAGTGGCTTGGGTGACCACGATTACATAAATCTCACTTATGACATGTTCATACTCGATCGCCAATGCTATTCATAGCATGGCCATCATGATCATAACAAGGACTCGCACTCGTCAAGTAAGAGATTGCCAGGGGTTGAACCGGGGGACGCCAGCAACCTATAAAATTGGGGCTACAAAGCGGAAATGATCTGGGGTAATAGGGCAGCACTGTCGAATCAAGGCTGAGAACCAGGAGCTGGACAATCGAGATCATTTCCTGTTTCGGAATATCGCCCGAAGGACCGCGGCATTTAGCCAGTGATCTGCAATGGCGCGAGCACTGTGGGTTTACACGCGGCGGCCGATCCGCCCTCAGGGTGCAGTGATCGGCGAGGGGGGGCGGCCTATCGAATGCCTTTGTCGCACCTTGGTCTGGCCCATCTGTAACGCCCCGACTCGCAGCTCGATTGCGCCCAGTCCATTCGGTCTCCATCTGAAAGATATAAGAACAAAGCATTCTCGCTTTGTCCAGATCTTTTTCAACACCAGCGCCTCCTCCCGAATACATCTTCCCTTCTCAACTCATCTCAACCAACGCCGCCCGCCACGATGAAATACTCAATCGCCTTCGTGTCACTCCTCTCCGCCCTTCCAGCTGCCTTCGCCGAAGAAGCCATCGTCGGCGGCGACGAAGCCTCGATCGAGGACTACCCCTACCAGATCCAACTGCTCTCTGACGGCAGCCTCATTTGCGGTGGCAGCATCATCAGCAACCAGTACGTCGTGACGGCCGGCCACTGCACTGAGGGCGCCTCGGCCAGCAGCCTCAGCATCCGTGCGGGCTCGTCCTCCTCCTCGGGCGGCGGCACTGTCGTCCCCGTCTCCTCCATTGCTCACCACCCTGACTACGACGCGGCGACGGTCGACAACGACATCTCGATCCTCACCCTCTCCAAGAACCTTACTTTCGGCTCCGGTATCCAAGCCGTGAAGCTCCCGACTTCCTCTGCGCTCCCCGCGGCAGGGACAATCGCCACCGCGACCGGCTGGGGCGCTCTCGAGGAGGGCGGCGATGTCTCAGAGACCCTGCAGTTCGTAGAGGTCCCCATCGTGAACAAGTCCGAGTGCGCCCGCGACTACCAAGGGTATGGCAACATCACCGCGAGCATGCTGTGCGCGGGTGCTCCCGAGGGTGGCAAGGATGCGTGCCAGGGTGACAGCGGTGGTCCGCTTGTTACCGACGGTGTCCTTATTGGGATCACCTCGTGGGGTAATGGGTGCGCTCGTGCCGGGTACCCTGGTGTTTACTCCAGTCCGGCTTACTTCCGTAACTTTATTAAGTCTGTTACTGGAATCTAAATCCACACTACGGAATAGAGAACATGTCCGTACGAGATTGGGACGATGAGTTGTACATGAGCGCTTGATACTGGTTATCTGATCTTGTACATAGATGGATATATATATACATTGAACATGTCACTGCTAAACTACATGCATTTCTTCCTCTCACTCTCATTAATCATACCAGACATCAAATCGAAGAAGAAAAAATTCCAGAACTCAGAATCAAGGAATAAGCCACCCCCTCTCGAGCGCCTTAAGCCCCTGAACCCAGCCTCTCGCGGCGAATCCTCCACCTCGTTCCGCAACCGAATCCCTAATCCCCCAGCTCGTCCTCATAACCTCGACCGCAGTCCGGATATACCCCCAGGGAATAAGCCACCAAAACTCGCGCAGCCGCTGCAGCGCCCACTCGCGATACACGGGGTCATCCGTCTCCGCGCCCGCGATGAACGTCGGCCAGCAGGTTGCTTTGAACATGGGATCCGAGGAACTGATTTGGGAGAGGTGTGAGATTATCGTTGAGACGAGGGTTTCAGTTCCTTGGTTCAGGATTTGTGCATCGGATGCACCTGAGTCGGAGAAAGATACACAGCTAGGAGACGGAAGCCCATCCACGGACCGGATAATATAAATCTGCACCGCAGCACGATGCGCGAGCGCGGTATGTATCCGACTCGTTTGCCGGTCTGGCGAACACGATTCGAGGCGCTCGGCCCAGGGTATGACATCGAAGGATCGGACTTGCTGCAGCAAGTTTTGCGCCGCAGCGATAACGGACGTGTAGGTAGATGTATAGTCGGAGTCCGATGCGTCTGTCGTGCTCGCTACGGAGACGCGATTCGATAGCTCGCAGGCTTTGAAGAGTATTTGGAGAAGCGGGGTGGGGAGGGACAGGTAGCTGTTTGCTTCGGCGCGGATTAGAGAGGCGGTTATGTCGTTCCCGGTTGCGGTGGAGAGATGGAACGGGTCGTCCAGGGTGTGTGTTGTCATCAGGGTGGAGCCGAGGATGTAGTATCTTTTCGTACAATTAGTCCTTGTGTTTGGATATTTGGATGGAGGGGGGGATGTAGGCTGGCGAGGACATACGTCAGACAATCCGAGGTGATCGCGTCTCGAATGCCTCCCAGAGGCGACTGTCTCGTCGACTTTCGACTCTGTCTGTGCTCGAAAGTCTGTAGGTAGCTTATAAGCCGGATCGCACCTTGAACGTGTGCTCGCCATTCAGACTCCCCCATATCGATTAGATCAAAGGTGATGAGGAGGTGGATTACGGTTATGATGAGGTCGAGTTCAACGTCGACACGGATGTCATTTTCCGAGGCGGAATCGTTATGATTGCTACTAGTGTTCATACTTTGAATGCTCTCTAACGACGAGCGTAGGAGGGCGAGCGCTGTGTGTTTTGAGGTGAGGGCATTGATTTTCGATTTTGTCGCGAGGTAAATAGGATCGGATTGTGACTGAGACAGACAGTCTGCCGAGTAATCCGAGAGCAGGTCTAGGGTGCCACTGCTCCGCTGGTATAGACATGATGTGTGGAGTGCGGCGTTTGCGACTACAGCATGTAGTAGGACAGGGTGTTCTCGGGCTAATGGAATCAAGCTGCAGAAAGGGTTTCCACCTTGCGCGGAGGATATTACCATATCTGCGCTGACATTATTTGCGACTGAGACAGTACTTAGCAGATGGTTTGGTTTCGAATGACAACAGGGGTGCATACAATGGAATAGATATCCCCGCGATGCATAGTCCATATCTCCGAAGATGGGGTCTACTAGACAAGCTGGAAGCCGTGGCTGTACAGAACTATGGCCTGGTTCTCTGCAAGCCATCCTCAGCTCATGCTTTGGCTTTGGAAAGTCCTTTCCCATCATCTTCCCTCGACTCGCAACCCCGTGATTCCAGAGAAACAACTTGCCGTATCCCAGACATTCCTGCCCCGTCCATGCACACTTGGCGCAACCCGGAACACCACGGTCACATTTTAGCCGTCGTCGACGACAATTGTGGCAGGGCTTTTCGGCTATGTCAGGTGCAGTGGAGGACCTGGGCATCGATGCCTGAGGAGATAAATAGGAGATAAAGGAGAAAGATAAGGATTAAGGTACGATCTGTAGACTTAGACACACGGGGTATCGATCAAGCTCTCGGACTGGGATATTCGGCCGGTTTCGGCCCGTGGATTTGCTTGATTGAGCAGCTTCTTGTTTGGCGCTGATATGATATGATCGGAGAAGATAAGCCTCGTCGAAAATTTATGATGATGCAGGCGAGGATATCTTGGAGGGAGCAACAGCTCGGAGAATTGTCTCTTGGAGGGGAAAAAAGAACCCTGAGCTGTTCTGGCTGGAACGTGCACTTGGATGAAGCGGGGTTTGTCAGCACAGCTAGAGGCTTGGCTGCTGAATCCGGTTTAGGGGAATGATTAGGGCTGTTTTGATTTTGGTGGGGCCTTCATCGTCCGTTTTTTGGCGTTTATAGAAGCAGCTCGCCTACGCAATCTGCTTGAAAATTCGACGATGCTTTTGAAATGCCTCACTGGCATAAGGGCGACACTTGCAGGCTTACAACAGGATTTCTTCCTTGCTGAACGTCACTCATGTTGACTACTCAAGACAACCATTATCATGCGCGGCGACCATAAGCGTGAGGGACTCGATCTCGGTCCCCATACGGAGTCCCAGTTACAGGCTCCTCTTGATGAAGAGACTATTAAGAAACTCGGGCGGGAACGTCCAGCCCTCTTTCCGAATCGATGGGTTGAGCTCAGTTTCTGTTTTTCGCTGCTCGCCTCTGAGCTTCTCGCGGTATGTTCCATAAACTGCCCTCCACCTGCCCTCAGACCCAGGGCGTTCTAACCTATTGCCTAGGAATACTTTATCTCAGGATTTAACACCCTCCTTCCACATCTAACAACCTCCCTCAATATCCCCCGCGAATCCCAAACTTGGCCCGCAAGCGTCTTCTCCCTTGTCACAGGTGCATTCCTCCTCCCGCTCGCCCGGCTCGCCGACATCTACGGCCCCCGCCTGATCTTCAACGCGGGCTTAATCTGGTTCCTCATCTGGTCCTTCGTAGCTGGCTGGTCGCAGAACTACAAAATGCTCATCGTATGCCGCGCACTGCAGGGCCTGGGTCCCTCGGCGTTCTTACCGGCCGGGATAATGCTTATCGGCTCGATATACCGGTCCGGGCCACGCAAGAATCTGGTGTTCAGTCTGTACGGCGCGTTTTCGCCCATTGGCTTCTATTCGGGGATTTGTGTTTCTGGTCTGAGCGGTCATTATCTCTCGTGGAGATGGTATTTCTGGATCGGGTGTGCCATTGTCCTCGTCGTGCTGATTGTTTCGATCGTCGGTATGTATAGGATCCGGCTGCCGAAGCAGGAACCCACGGCGAAGATGGACTGGTGGGGGTGCGCAACTATCGTTCCTGGTTTGCTGCTCGTTGTCTTTGCGATTACGGATGGGTCACATGCGCCTGATGGCTGGGGGACATCGTATATTCTTGTTACGTTCCTTGCCGGGATCGCCCTGCTGGGCGCGGCGTTCTATGTCGAGGGGTGGGTTGCGGAGTCACCCTTGCTGCATTTTGATATCTTCAAAGTCAAGTATATGAGCCCACTCTTCGTGGCGCTCAGCTTCTCCTATGGTGTGTTTGGCATTTACCTATTTTATGCGAGCTTCTAGTGAGTCCCCTCTCGATCTCCTACACACCTTGCTGGACGTGGCATCGCTGACTATCACAGCATCGAGAACATCCTCGGCAAAAACTCCCTGATAACAGCCGCCTGGTTCGCCCCCATGGCAGCCGGCGGCCTCATCCTCGCAACAATCGGCGGCTTCACGCTGCACCTACTCCCCGGAAAAGTACTGCTCATGATCTCGGGCGCCGGCTACATCGTCTCCATGCTCCTATTCGCCATCATCCCCGAAAATCCTAACTACTGGGCGTACGTGTTCCCAGCCATGGTTGCGGCGACTATCGGTGTCGATATCGGGTACAGCGTGAGCAACATCTTCATCACGAATAATCTACCCCAGAACCGGCAGGGCGTCGCGGGCGCGATGATTAATACTATTGTGTTTGTGGGGATTAGTTTTTTCCTCGGTCTGGCGGATTTGACGGTTGCGCAGACGAGGGATTTGGGCCTGGAGGGGAGCTACAAAGCGGCATTTTGGTTTGGGGTTGCGTGCGCGGGTGTTGCAGTTATATTACTGGCGTTTATTAAGGTTGGCAAGGCGGCTAGTGACCTTACCGTTGAAGAGAGGATATCGATTCAGAGGTCCATGGCTACGGAGGATGCGGACGTCGATGTATAGGCGCATCCCGGGATCTATCTGACATTGTTTCACTCAAGATAAACCCCTACGGGTGGTGAAGGTCAGGTTTCGCCAGACGCGGCTCCGTTCTCGCCCTCGTTCCCGACCGTCACTTGTTGTTCAGCATTCACTAGGCAGCGATGCCCGTTTTCGGTGGCTGTCGTCGAGCACTCAACGCCGCGTCTGTCTCAGCCGTACACACCTTCTCGCCCAATATAGGTCGACATACCCACGAACACACCATGCTTACGATGGGCAACGAAAGAACTAAGGGTTTATATAGGTCTCACGGCCCCTCCCGATCCCTGTCACCCATACGATTCGTTGCTGGCTCCTACTGTGGGATGCACAACATGGGCAGCTGCCTGATATTGCTGTGGGGACGGATAGAGATAGTGTAATGGCCAATATAGTGGGATTTAGAAGGACTGGCATTGCATTTATGTCGTCAGCATATCCGATACCCCAGCCTTCCGGTTTTATGATCGTTGCACACCGATTTCCGGGCTGCGACTTCACCTCTCCAATGCCACCTCTTGTTCAGGCTCTTAATGCCGAAAAGCTGTGGACCTGCTTTATTTTGCGTCTATGGGATTTGGGTTTGTGGTGGGGAGCAATGCTCACCGAGTCGAACAGCACCCGGTCGTATATATAAACAGGACTAAGCGCCGCCATCAGGTGGACCTCAAATTCTAGTTTCGCAAATACAGACCGGTTAAGTAAGAAATAAGAACAGATAATGAATAGGAATCTTTCTTCATGGGCAGCAGTCCCGATTCCTTGCCTTCCAGGTATAGTTGTCATGTTGCGGTACAACCCCTACCCCAAGCTCCTTAAACCAGTACAGTCGAAGTCATCAAGAGCTTCCAAGCATTTTCAGGTATGACGATCGTAGCTGGTTCAACTCCTTCTCCACTCCCTCCCAAGGACCCCTCAATGCCCCCTCCAACATTTCCGCATATCCCTGCACCCTCTCTTCATCATCCTGACCGTCTCGATCACACAAACCAACATCAACGCTAATCTCGGGAATCCCCAGCTTCCCAAAGCCTAATAGCCCATATACAAGCCGCAGCTCCATCCAGTGTCCTAACGGCAACCTCAAGTGGACAATCCTGCTTTGTGGGCCGACCACAAGCTGCAGCCTACGCAGCCCCGTGAGCGCATCTAGGCAGGAGGGCTCATCGCCAAGCAGCAAATTCCACTCTTCCATCATATACCCCTTGGGCTGGACGAAGATGGACACATTGCGGATGTGCGCTAGCTGTACAAGCGATAGTCCGCGGTGCCGTTGTTCGAGGAATCCTTCCAAGGCGCGGGCGAGCACGAATGTGTAGATGTTGTCCGAGTACGGGATTGCGCTCGCCTCGGAATACACCGTCTTGCAGGTCTGCAGCAGGCTGAGGTGCAACTTTTCTTCCCCGGGCCACTGTTGTTTATTTCTGGTGTTGCGGTTGTTGTTGTTTCCACCGCCTCCGAAAGATGGCGATCTTGCGCGATCATCGGAATGCTTACTATCATCAAAGTCGCAGAGCGGCCGTGCGTGCCTCCATCCCATCCTGTCACCAGTCCAGATCCGGCCCATCGTATACTCTGAGTCTGAGCGCTCGTCATGCAGACACTTGCAAATCGTATATCGCCACCGCCGCCGATGCACCTGCCGGACGTGGATCGTCCGGTGTCCAAACGCAAAGCGATAGATGAGTATCCGGATTTCTGGGGGGAGGTCCAGAAAACCCAATGCAGGTCCTGTACGACTGGGCCTTGTTCTGTATTACGAGTTCATTAAAATTAGTTAGTGCCAAACGGCGAGAGTATGGAAGGTATGATTGAGCGCGTGGGGCTTCTTGGGCTGGTGTCTGTAGTGGACCTACTCTTTGAATAGGCCACGATCATCTTCATTATCGCGCAGACTCGTAGGGATACGCCCAGTTTCGGGCATCCTCAAATGCTTGGTTTTATCTCGTTGAATCGCTTTTTGCGGGCGCTGACTGTCTTCCCCGCGGGGTAAGATCAAGTTTCTTCGAAATTGGAACGTGTTTTGACCGAAATGACGGGATGAAAAAGCGGGAGATCAGACCGGTTCTGATATGGAAACACAATCACTGGGAACAACAGAATAGCAAGATAGCCAAGTCGTGGTTTGGCCTGAGTTTGCTTTTGGCGAAATAGCTTGTCGATGAGGCTCTTCTCTTCTTCCACTGCGGGGTCGGCACCACCAAGATCAGCCCGCCACAGCCAGTGACTTTCTCCTCCCGATCACTATTCAGACGCGGTTGCACTGGCACCATTGTGCCTTGGGTTTATCTGTTGTCGTCGAGGCTTTGTTCCCTTTTTTTTTTTTTTTTTTTTCTTCCAATGTGATGTGCTTATTTATTTCTTGCCCAGACATCTCCGATAGCAGTCTTCAGGTTGTTCGCGCAGTTTTTGCGAGTTGACTTGCAGAACTAGCCTAGTTTAGTAAATTCATCTCTATTACCATCGCTTGTAACAGGAGGGTCCGGATGGGGGAAAATGATGTTTGATTGAGATGAGGAAGGCGGGCCCGTCTACTCTACGTGTTATGAGAGCCCAGCATATTGCAGACCCTGGGTGATTTGGATTTTAAAGGCATTGGACTTTTGGATAATGGGCAAATAAGCTTATATTCTATCCAGGTGTTCTTGGAGCCCTCCACACTATATAAATTGCTGGCGACCTAGATACCCCAAGACGACATTGAATCCCACCGCATCCTCGCTCTAATCACCACGACTCTCCTGGTCCCAGTATGTGCATACCCAGTAACCTTCAAAAGAGAGCTCTCCAACTATCTAACCATAGATTTCAAATCCGATTGGAAGGAGCTCACCACGGCAGACTCCCACTGGAGTTCGTAAACGTCCTCGTCTCTCCCCCGGGACCCGCTGTAACAACCTCGACAACCCTCCTCGCCCCCTCCTCAACACTGTTACCCCTCTCATCAAAGCCAGTCAGATTTGTATTCACATAGCCCGGACAAACCGTATTGACCTTGCCCCTGCCACCATCCTCCTCAAGAACCCGCGCGAAATTCAACATGAGCATATTCACCGCGGCTTTACTCGCATCGTAGACTTTATAGTCGATCGGATACCAAGGGAGCGATTTATCCGTTGTCATCTGCAAGGAGCCCATTGACGAGGTGAGGAAGACGATGCGCGGCAAGCCGGTGGGTGCGTTCCTGAGAAGCGGGACGAGGAGCTCGGTGAGAACGCCGGGACCAACGACGTTCGTCTCCATCGTCTTGCTGTACAGCTCCCAGGGCCCGTATTTATCCTTCTGGTGGTCGATGAGAATGCCCGCATTGTTGACGAGGACATCAAGGGCCCCGAAATCTTTCTTGATTGTTTCGACGGCGGTCTGAATGCTCGATTCCGAGGTGAGGTCGAGTTCGAGAGCGGTGGCTTTGTGGCCCTGCGTGCGGATAGAGGATGCGGCGGCTTCCGCAGAGGAAAGTGTGCGCGAAGTTATCAGGACGTGGTAGCCGTGTTGTGAGGCCAGGGCTTCAGCAGTGGCCCGGCCGATGCCTTGGTTTGAGCCGGTGATTAGGGCGATTGGGGTTGGCATGGTTGTTTGATGTGATTGAATGGTTCGCAGGGTAGACTATCGCTCGTTTGAACGTGGACTTTGTTTTGGTGATCTAGGAGGTCGAACAATAGGATCGTTGATGATGTTGAGTTCTCGGCTGCAGGGAGGGTTTATATATCTTGCCCCAAATCTATCACAGAGGCCGACTCGACCGTCTCACCCTATAGCATTAATAATGATATGCCTATCTCCCCGACTCAAACGCCGTGTCGAAGCAAGGAGAATAACTGAATTTCCTCTCAAATACGGAATTAAGCGGCCTTTGCACTCTATATCCTGTCAAAGTGCCCGGAGATAGTACAAAATAGAACAGGATATGAAATCATAGCAAAGGCTTATGGTTCGCGAGCCAATGTTTATAGATCAAGGGGATGGCTTATGCAAGTTATCCAACCAGGAACCGATGCGGGAGCCCCGCTGGATCCCGCTGTTGGTCGGAGGCTCGGCGGTTTGGGGGGCCGATTACAAATCCATCCTTCAAGACAAGCACGACGACGTTGAGGTGAGATGTAGACGGAGGAATGCGAAGAAGGAAAGCTGGACAATATGTTGCAATAATAGGGAGAGCCCACTGTTTGTCATTAGGATCGTTTGGTTCCGAGATGTTCAAAAGTTCCCCAACAAGACCCCAAGCCGGACTATGTATCTGGATATCTCGATTTCATCTTTCGAATACCCCCCCGGACTAACTTGTGCTTCTGCATCGCGTTAATCTCGCCACACATAAGAAAGGGTCCTCATAGGATGGGAGGACAAAATACCACTCCTAGTCTGCATTTACTGGACGAGGATACTGAAATTATTCGAGGTGATTAGACCAGCTTGTACCAGCAAACCTAGTGAGCCGAACAAGGATGTTAGGGTCTTAGTACCTTTGAAAAATATCCATTCTTCATTAGGGGAAACAGGTCGATTTTAATGGCCTCTGTTGTTGATTTTTGTTATATTTCTTGCCTCAATATACGTACATGATATTGGTAGAAGGCCTTCTAGCTAGACTACTGGCGAGCACCCACATTTTCTTTGCCAATAGTCTCTTGTTTGTATCATAGAATTAAAGGTAGGTTCATGGTGTGAGCGATGTGGATCAGATAGTGTCTCCGCATACTAGCAATGACTTGGAATAAGTAGTCTTTCAACTAGCGGACCCTAGAACAGTTCCCGTTCAATAATATCCATTATTGTATGGAAAGGCTCGCCGTATAAGTTTCCCAGTAGCGAAGCTAGTCTTTCCACTGCCCTTGGCCCTGTGTATCTAGCTCACTACAAGCTCAAATCACCGACCCCCGGCTCGCATCTATCTGATCGACGCTTAGCTTTCTGGCGCAGCACGAATGCATGCAAACTAAATAGCAGAATGCCCATGTGTCTCAAACGGCAGCCCAAAGCACAGCACCCCAACCGCAACCCACAGCGCGGCACTCGCATAGATCGGCGCGGTCGTGAACCCCGTATGAGATGAGATAAGACTCGCGACTAGCCCGCCAAACCGTAGGAGCGCACTTGCCGTCCCCGTTGCCGTACCTCTGTGCGGCGCCGGGAATGACTCGGGGGTGAACGCGTACATAACCGCGTACTCTGTGGGCATAATCGGTTAGTCCAGCTGATACTGAGCCTCGGTACACTGCCAAAACGAACCAAAATTCCCCAAAAGACCTGTAATGCAAGAAAATGCGAGACTTGCGTCCGGTGTCTTGACTCCGACGTAGGCGAATAGGAAGATGCCAGTTACTATAGCGGATATGCCCATCATCCAACGGCGTCCGAGGAAGGTGTTTACTAGCGCGGCTGCGGAGATGGGGCCTACTAGACCGACGGCCGATTGGATGCAGTAGTTACGGTATGTAAGGTCTAGCGAGGAGTTCTCCGTGAATTTGGTGGCGAGGTAGGAGGGGAGGAAGTTGAAGTACAGCGGGTATGCGATACCTATACAATCTGTCAGTTCTGGGTGGGGAGGCAGCTGGGTGCGCTTCTAGGAACCGAACCGATGGTCAGCCATATAACCCAAATAAGACCAGTATGCAGCGAAAGTCTTCGAGTGGCGAAGAGTGCTTTGTAGTGTGAACCCTTGAAGTCGTTCATATTCTCCTTGAGAATCTCAAGTGTTGAGAGCCCTGTTTGGCCCGCGGATGGGTTGATTCCCAACCTCACGTCGATGGCCTGGAGCATGGAAAGTGTCAGAGGCTCCGACTTGCCGTTTTGCCGCGCGACATAGTTAACCGCATCAACCGCGGCTTGATCCTTGCCCTGCGAGAGAAGATAACGTGGTGTTTCGGGCATCTTGAAGACACAGATGCGGATGAATGTAAATGCAAGGGATAGGGCGCCGAGGGTTATGAGGGTGTATCTCCTGTATGACGCGAAAACAAGTCAGCAAACATGGCAGATACAATGGCAGTGGTAGCTTACCAGCCCATATTCCCACCTCGCGAACACGTATCCGGCGTAGAATCTGTAGGACAGTTGAAGTTGGCTAGGAAAACCCAAGCAAGTAGGGACACAATCAACTGGCCGAGATTCCACCACGCGGACAACGCAGTGAGCAGCCACTGATGGCTGCCAGGGACAAACTCTAGAAAGATCATCGAGTCCACAGGAACATTACCCCCAGCTGCAGTTCCGATAACGGCCCACATGGCACTGAACGCGATGAAGTTCATTGTCCTAGCCGCACCACAAAGAAAGACACCGGCTATCAAAAGAGTACTGTTGAACGCTGGCTTCCGGCCGATCAAGTCGGAGGATATACCCCAGATGGAAGCGCCGAGGATTAATCCGACATAGTATGCCACGGAGCTGTAGCTGACCATGGAGATATCCCTGAATTCCAGCTGGATGGGCGGCTGGACGCTACTAATCCCCTGTGACGCGAAATTATCGACGACCCAGCCGAAGCCAGTGACTATGAAGAGCTTCCATTGGAACCTAGATAGTCAGATTGGAATCCCCCGGTGACGGTGAAAGGGAAGTACCATCCCATCCCAATCTCCGCCATGCACTGCGAGATGAGCTCCGACTTGAGTCTGTATGCGTCGGTTGTACTCGAGCCGTAGAACTGCCCCATCTCGAAGTCATCGACTACCTCCATCTTACCGATGTCTTCCTGTGGAGGGGCCTCCGCGGGCTTGCGTTTGTCAAGCTGGATTGCATCCATCGTTGCCTACTATTCAGTAAAAGGCTCTCGCTGGGATTCTAGATCACGCTCTGCAACCTCTATATAAGATCTGAGGGTATAGTCGGCTAGCTCAAAGCTATCTATCAAAGAGGTGAAGCGGATCCCCCACTTTTGGAGGAATAAGTACGTTGCTCGCCTCCACTTTGATAGGGGACATACTGCGAGTGGTCCATATGTCAGCTATCCCTCCCGTCATCACCCTAGTAACAACAGTCAAAGGACGCGCAGTATTCATGGGGAAGTTAACAGATAACGCCTACAATGATAGAATCGGACCATCCTACAGCATGGCAAAACGCCTATTACTACTATCCGTAAGAGCGCACGTTGCTTGTGGAGCGGAAAAATTCTTTTCGCACGCGATCGGGTTAACTATGAGCCCCTACTGATCTCGTGAACTAATGATAGTCTTTTATTCGGACAGGTAAATATGAGGTTTGAGGCAAGCGCTTGACGGCGGACATAGCACCATACTGCATTCAATAATAAACTAAATAGGCACCAGAACTCCGCGCAAGCCACAAACGACCTGTGACATAGCTGGCCTCATTCACGCGACGGCCACAGCCACAGGTGCCGCCTGCACCTCATCTTTCTTCCTCTTCGCCTCTTCCATCTCCCTCTTAAACCTCTCGGCGCGCCCATAACTCTCACGATACGCACCACCGACCATATCCTGCACAGTGATAGGTGGGTACTTCGGCTGCTCACCTGGTTGACAGCAGTTTGGGAGACAACTGCAAATATAGTCCGGGTTCCCGCTGAAAAAGAACGGAATCGAGTACCGCTCGCGGCCTGATTTGTTAATCACGCGGTGAATGTTCGATTTGTACCGGTCGTTCGCCATCCGCATCATTAGGTCGCCGAGGTTCACGACGTACGCCCCCGGGGTTGGTTGGACCTGCGATATTCCGGTCAGTGTTAGGTTCGATATGGGATGAACCAAAGGCAAATGAAAAGAAGGAACAAATATGTACGTACGTCCAACCACTCCCCAGAAGGCACATCAAGAACCTGTAACCCGTCGACCTCATCCTGCAGGAGGAGTGTCACGCACCCGAAATCCGTATGTGCACCAATGCCCCGGTTCAGTTTTTCGTCTTCGTCCTTCGGCTGCGAAGGGTAATGCAGCATGCGCATCGTCGCGACGCCGCCGGCCGTAAGGCCATCGAAGAACTCTTCGCCCACGTCGAGCGTCAGCGCCAGCACAGCGAGGACATCTTTCGCAAGCTCGTATATCGCGTGATAATACTCCATAGCGGTCTCGCGGAACTCCTCGGCGTCAGTAACAGTCGCTGGCCACTGGTTCGGTCCGCTGTTGAGTTTCTTCTGCAGGTAGTAAGGGTGGTCGATGGGGATTTCTTCGCCGATGTACAGGCCTTCTTTCAGCTCGGGGCCCGTGCCGACTTCAAGCATTTGCGAGCGCAGAAGTTCGTAGCCGCGATTGAATGTGTTTTGGTCTAATGGCAATGCCGTTAGCAGATATATTACGGAATAGTCATTCCTGTTGGGCGGAAAGCGACACTGTACTCTTGTCAATAGCCATCTTCTCCTCGTGCGGCAGGTCGAAAAATCGCTTTGCGCAGCTCATCACGCGGCGCTGCAGTGACAGGGGGACGCGATGGCCCGTAATCTGGAAGAAGCCATTGTACTCGCAGGATTCACGGACTTGGGCGACGAGCGCGGCTTTTGCGGCGGCGTCCGTGCCGTAGAAGGGCGAGAAGTCGAGGATTGGAGGGGCCGGCATATCGCTTCTCTTGTTGGTACTTCTTGATCGGTTTTGGGGGTTGGGGGGTGAATTGACTGTCGCTACAGGTAGTGATTCTTGACTCGTGTTAGTGTTCACTCTGGTACAACCTCCTCTTGGTTGTCGATTATTATCTACATCTTCTCCTCTATTTGCCGTTTACCCCGCTTGAGCTTCTGGAGCTCCAAATCGGATAGATATCCGACATCTTCAACAAAATGGATCGTTGAGGTGCCTGTATTCAAAGCTCCAACCCAAGGAAGGGGAGAGAGCAAATGAGCCAAAAGTGGGCGGTGGGGAGCTCAAGGATGGGGGTCTGAGATATGAGCCGGGCCTAGACTGCACATCTCCAACAAATCTCGGTCCTGGACAACCCTCTTGCTGATAAGACTGCGCCAAGGTCGAGTGAGGGCTATTTTAGTCGTCGGAGATTTCAAACTGTGGCTCTTATTGCGACCTGAGTAACTCCGAGCTGATAAAGAGGGATGGGGGCAAAATGGTGCACAACAGCTGCAAGGAGGGTATGTAAACGAAATATAAATCTCCACATTTCCAATCTCACGTCCTCTGTCGTCATTGCACTTTGTCAACACCGCTTTTGCATCGATCCTTACAGTCATCATGAGTGAAGTTAAAAAAGCAGCTTCAAATACCCTGGACGTGGAGAGGAAGATGGGAGAGGTTACTATCCTAGTTGATAGTGAGGCGGAGAAGAGCTTTGGTATAGTTATTGAACCCCCACAGGAAGGGATGGGTCGCTAACAGCTGCACACTTTCTAGTTCGCAAGGTGGACTTCTATATCCTCCCTCTGCTTTGTTTGGTATGCTCCACCGGTAGGGCCGAAGAACGTGTGCTGACAAAATAGATGTACTTTTTTGATTGCATGGACCGGGTACGTGGATCGACCTAATGATGTTCAATATCAAGCACTAATGTGGCTAGAGTAACCTGGCCAACGCAAAAACCGACGGGCTCGAACATGACATTAACCTCAAGGGAAATGAGTATTCACTGCTCATTCTTCTCTTCTACATCCCATTTGGTCTGTGTGATTTGCCATGGAACCTACTCATCAAGCGATACTCGGGACGAATCATGCTGTCCTTCAGTACGTACCCAACGATCTTGATAAGAGGGAAATCTTTTATTCACATAGATAGTGACTGTCGTCTGGGGCATCTGCGCTATGTGTCAATGCGCCCCAAAGAGCTTCGGCGCGTTGCTCTCTATCCGACTCATACTCGGAATATTCGAAGCAGGCTTCTTCGCCGGTGCAACGTTCTATTTTACCCTCTTCTACACCCGCGGCGAAATGGGGTTCCGCCTCGCAATCATGCAAAGCTTTGCCGTCCTTGCCGCTGCATTCAGCGGACTGATCTCGTTCGGCGTGTTTCAAATTAATCACCCTAGTGTCAAAGGCTGGCAATGGCTGTTTATCATCGAGGGAGCAATGACCCTTATTGCGGGCGTGGTCGGCTTCTGGTGGCTGCCTGATAATGCGCAGACGGCGTGGTTTCTCAATGACCGGGAACGCGCTGCTGCGCGGGCACGGCTGCTGCGGGATACTTCATCAGAAGTTAACACGAAGCTCGAGTTGAAGGCTGCGTTTCAGACCTGGTCGGACTGGAAGTTCCCGGTCTGGTGTTTGATCACGTTTACCTATCCGGTCGCATATGCGACGGCGATGAATTTCTTCCCGCTGGTATATCACTCACCTGATCGTTGTTTAATCTGTATTCTGTGTACTGATGAATGTAGATCGTCGGCCGCCTAGGTTATTCCGTTGTCAAAACGAACCTCTGGACCGTCGCCCCGAATCTCGTGGGCGCTGTGATCCTGCTCTGCGTGGCGAAATCATCAGACCACTTCCGCGAGCGCTCGATCCACATTATAATATCACTGATCATCTCGCTCGTGGGTATGCTCGTCCTCACAAGCATCGACGTGGTAAACAACAAGGGGGTCTCGTACTTCGCCTGCTTCTTGCTCGCGGCAGGCGCCTACATTCCCAGCTGCCTTGTCCATGCATGGCACAACAACAACAACACCAACGAGAACTCACGGGCCGCAAATACAGGCTTCTTCGTAGGGCTAGGAAATATCGCTGGTATATTGAGCGCAGCGACGTTTCGGACAGAGTATGCGCCCAAGTACAACCCGACCTTAATCGCAACCTGCGCTTGTAACGGAGTTTGTATTGTAGCGACGGCGTTCATGGGGACGTGGATGCGGAAGGAGAATCGACGTAGGGATCGCGAGCAAGGGGTGAGACTGCGCGCTGGGGAAGTTGAAACATCACAGTTGAGCGAGGGCGAGAAGAGTCCCGAGTGGCGCTATTTTGTGTAACCTATTGTCACTCGCTGTATGGCGTCTTCGGTAGCCCTGCCCTGCTCGGGTTATCACGTATCACATCTCTGGCCAAATCCTGCAATGCGATGACAGTTATTGGACCGCTTGATAAAGCAAGAGGAGCTACCCCGCACCCATATTAGGCTCCACCATTCGTTCGTTCGTGCTTTATAATATTAGCTCCGTCGACAACGAAGGCACTGCCGCGCTACTCCAACAACTGCCGGACTGTCATGGACAGCGACGACATGAAGCGTCACGTCTGCGACTTCCCCGGCTGCGACAAGGCGTTCACCCGCGCGGAGCATCTGCGACGCCATTCACTGAACCACGAGAATGCCATAGGTGGATTTACCTGCCAGCGGTGCTCGGTGCATTTTACCCGACCGGACTTACTCTCTCGACACATGATGCGCCATGACAAAAAAGACGCGGAAGCCGGAGGTGTGGGTAAGGGAATCCTCGAAACCAGAAAACGTACTCGCCGAGCAGAGGATGGCTCAATCATTACACGGCCGCCCAAACGTGTCCGCTCGAAAGTCGCCTTGTCATTTTCTTCCATTTCCGTGACCAGTTCGATAGATCATCCACCCATGGGCGCGCCAGTTTCGCCCCCGGGGTCGGCCAGTGAACCCTCTTCGCTTTCGCTCGATGATACGGATCCGGATCCGTTGCTTGCTCCGATGATGCCTGGCGGTCCGTTTGAGCCCTATGTCGACCCAATTGCGGGCCAGTTTGACGCGGCAGATGGGAGCTGGGGCGTTGGGTTTGCGAGCGATGACTTGTTTACGTTGGATACTGGTAAGCGGCTCGTACTTGTCTAGGCTGATAAATCACTAACCAGATAACTAGCGACCGACTTTAATCTTCCCTTTGCGGCGACACAGAATTACAACTGGTTGTTCGATGTGGCTTCACTGGATGATGCGTTCCATCACCTGGAACTGCCTTTGGGACCGGACCTTGTCCCTTTTACAGAGAGCGTCGATCCGGATCCTATGCTCGATCCCAAATTTGATCTCGATTTGAATGACTTTTCGGGACCAAACTTTGATCTAGATGGATCGTCTGTCCTCCTACAAGCGGCCTCTTTTGTCGAACAAGCCGGCGATCTGGACTGGATGACTGGAGCTGCCCCAGCCCCTGTCGACAGCGCGATCCACCCCCAAATAACGGAGGACGCCCGACGGGAACTTCTTACCCTGATCGCCCAAAGCCCCCCAGTGGACATTCAAGGCCAGCCACTAAACCTCGATTCACCACTGCTCTCCCTCTCTGCCCTCCAAAACTACTGCGACCTCTTCTTCACTCGGTTCAATACAATGTACCCGCTAATCCACACGCCGACATTCAGCCTCCAGGGTATTGAACCCGTCTTCCTTGCCTCCATCCTCTCCATGGGCGCCACATATAGTAGCCGCGAAGCACATCAACTGGCCGTCGGAATCCACGACTCGCTTCGAAACCAGCTGTTCTGCCACGCCGCGTTCTCCCCTCAGCCAGAAGACCTTTGGGTGTTGCAGGCAATGCTGCTGATAGACTGCTTTGGGAAGATGCGAGCTGGCCCAAAGCAGCGCGAGCGGGCACAGCTATTTCACTGTGTTCTCATCAAGCTGATCCGCCGGTCGAAGTGTCCTTCCATTCGCTCGACGGGGCTTTTAAGCATCGATTCATCCTCCTCTGTAGGGGAGAAGGAAATCGCCTGGCGCGCCGCCATGGACGCTGAGCAGCGCAAGCGCCTCGCATTTCAATGCTTCATGTGGGACACAGAGCACTCGGTCCTCTTCTCGCAATCCCTCTGCATGTCTGCATTCGAAATCCGCTCTTCACTGCCCAGTTCTCCAGCAGCCTGGGAGGCGCCCACTGCCGAAGAATGGTTCCGCCTCGCAGCCCGAGAGACGGAACACCTCTTCCTCCCCGTCCTGAAAGCGTACATCACACCCGGGGCGCTTCCACGTCCCCGGGATCTGAACGGTCTCTCCCGCCTCGTCGTCCTCCATGGGCTCATGAGCATATCTGCCGACTTGAAACGACGCGACCAGACGACGCTCCGCACTGAAACACCTGAGCGAATCGGTGCCTGGACAACGCGCATGGGACGCGCATACGACTTGTGGAAAGCAGACTTTGACGCAGACTGCCTGACCATGAAGCTGGCCGCTGCGGCGGCGACAGGCCTCGACGAGGCAAAGCGGTCCACAGCCTTGAAATCAGCCGCAATGGCGTTGTACCGCGCCGCGTCTCTTGCGCTACACGTTGAAGTACTCGATCTGCAGATCGCCGCTGGCGCGAGCTCAATTCTTTCACGGCAGGTGACCCCCCCAGACCGCGAGCGCTCGCGCCGGGTTCTCACGCAGTGGCTTTCGAGCTCAGCAGCAGCTCCAGCGGCGCGGCACGCGGCATTTCTGCTCCAGGATGCGGTCCTCAGTCTGCATGAGTGGGAGGCAACGGATGCGTTCCATTTCCCGTGGTGCGTGTATCTAGCGACGCTTGTTGTCTGGGCGTTTCATTCGCGCGAGAGGGTACTCGATGGATCTGGGGCAGGAGGACAGGCACAGGGACAGGGACAATACGTTCAGCGCGCGACGGACCTCAGCTCCCTTATCGTGGCCATGACGACTTGCCCGAGTGTTGCGGAGCTGGCAACGCTCGCGGGGGGGTATGATACGAGACAGCTTGTCCGGGGAATGGCGCAGCAGCTTGCAACGGTCAGGTGGGCAGTTGTGCATGAGGCAATGAAGATTCTTGTCGGGTTGGCTGCGTGATTTTATTTTTATTTTTTCCTGTTGCCACACTTCTCTCTGTAGGATCACCCGCTTAGCAGGAGGAAATATATAATCTCCGGGTTGTGTATCAATGACTCTTAATCTATTTTCTACGGCGAGCTCAAAAAATCTTTTCTTCCCCTTGCTGTAACTGCTTTGTATTCCTCATCGCCAAACTGGCAGAACATATTCATAAGCGCTTTGGCATCATTCCAAGAAAAGCCGAGTGTCCAAAGTCCTCCGATGTCTACGCCTTGCTATGGAAAGGATAATCCGTATACCCCTTCTCCGGCGGGCTGGCGCCGTAGAACGTTGTGCGGTCATACTGATTCAAGTCGAGCCCGTCCCTCAGCCTGGCGACAAGATCCGGGTTCGCAATAAACAACCTCCCGAACGCAAGCGCATCAGCGCAACCCCCGCTAACCTTGCCGCCGGCGGCATCATCGCCCTTGAAGTTTCCTGCGGCGATGAAGCCGACGTTCCCCTTCTTTAGTATCGCGCGGAACGAGTCAAGAGCGGGTTTCTCGACTTCCTTTGTCTCTGTCTCGAGGGAAGCAATTTTCGCGCTCTCGTCAAGGATCTCGTCGAATCGCGGCTCAACCATGTGCACGTATGCTGGCTTGGTCTGCTCTGGGAGCGACCCGATCGCGCTGCATAGGTAGCCCCAGTGTTTCTGTGGATTCGAGTCTCGCGTATCTTGGAAGTAGTTGTACGGCGAGAGACGGATTCCAGTTCGGTTGCTGCCAATCGCAGTGCTGACTGCGTCTATAATCTCCAAGATGAGTCGCGAGCGATTTTCGATGCTGCCGCCGTACGCGTCTGTCCGAGCGTTTACATTGTCGTGCAGGAATTGGTCGAGGAGGTAACCATTTCCGCCTGGATCCTCACTTTAGTGTTCCTTTTCGAAAAGGGTAGGTAGCTAGCTACGTACCGTGAATCTCAACCCCATCAAATCCCGCGTCTCTCGCCCTCGTGGCCGCAGCCGCATACTCTGCGACGGTCTCCTTGATTTCCTCAACCGTCATAGGCCGCGGCGGCGCAGCGCTATACTCAGAGCCGTCGAGTGCGTTGCCGGAGATGGGGATATCGCTTGAGGAGATTGTATCGGCGCCACCGAGCATCCCCGGTGTAGTTGCACGGCCAACGTGCCATAGTTGCAGGAGGATGGTCGCCCCCTTGGCGTGCACAGCATCGGTGACCCGCTTCCAGCCAGCTATCTGGCTTGTTGTGAAGATTCCGGGGACGCCAGGATATCCTGCGGCCTTTTTTTTCCCAGTCTGTCAGTAATCGGAGTTGCAATGCGATGTATAGAGTGGAAATGAAGCGTTGCAAATCTAACAAGAAAAGAAGGTACGCACCAACCGACTAATTGGCGTCGCCTCGGTAATCATCAGCCCTCCCTTTGTCGCGCGCTGCCCGTAGTACTCGACCATGAGATCATTCGGAACAAAGACTCCATCGGACTCCCTTGTAGCTCGCATTCGAGTACAGGGTGCTTGGACGATTCGGTGGTTCAACGCAAAGGCGCCGAGACGCAATGGCTGGAAGAGCGGGTCGAGGGGGGAGAGGGAGCCCATTTCGCTTCGTTTTCAATGGGGGACACACCGGGCTAACGGGCTTTTGATCAGGTTGTGTCTGGGGTAGTAGAGATATGTACCTACAAGTGACGGGGTCTCTTATAGGTAGAAGGTCCAGTCCATCCTTGAGCGTACACGTTTGGTTGGTTCTGTGGCCGATAGGAGAAAGTGGGGGGAGGAGTGAGAGTGTCAAGGTTGGGGGTCCCCGCTCGGGTCACATTTCTGTAGGTTGCATATGTGACTCCAATTTGATCGTCATATTTAGCCTGACTTATTGCAGTCGGTGCCAGATGGTGGTGGGCTGATTACCATGCCCTTCCTTCCCTTCCTCCCAATGGTGTGAATTCTGTGCTTTGGTGAAGCGCGTGGTCAACATGGAAACTCTACTCTTCTCCGGGTCCTCGACCTTGTCATTCTATGTCAACGGGACGGCAATCAATGTATCGGATCCTCATCCCCGCTGGACATTACTAGATTTCATCCGCTCGCAGGACGGCCTGAAGGGGACGAAACTCGGTTGTGGCGAAGGCGGATGCGGTGCTTGTACTGTTGTTCTGCAGACGAGAGACCGCAATAAAAGACTGCGACATTTGGCGGTCAATGCCTGTTTATACCCATTGATTGGAGGTATGGCTTTTCTCGTCTCGTGCCACTCGAATATCATAGGGCTGACTATGTAGTTGCCGGAAAACATGTCATCACCATCGAAGGGCTGGGCACTGTCGACGCTCCGCATCCACTGCAAGAACGCATCGCGAAACTACACGCCTCACAATGCGGCTTCTGTACTCCGGGAATCGTCATGTCGCTATATGCGGTTATTCGAAATGCGTTTGACGCTGATACCGGAACTTTCAAATTGTCGGCGGACGATATCGAGAGTAAAGGCCATCTCGATGGAAACCTGTGTCGATGCACCGGGTACAAGCCCATCTTCCAGGCTGCGAAAACCTTTATAACAGAGGATCTACGGGCTAGTATCTCCATCGAACCTTCGCAGTTACCGGGGAGCAGTGAAGCGGTAGAGCATGATTATACTGACTCTGCGTCCTCTGTCTCAAGGCCTGGCACCTCCGGTTCCTGTGGTCGCCCTGGGGGGTGCTGTAAGGATAGCCCTGGGTCACCGTGCGGCTCATTCAGTGATTCTACGGATATCACAACGCCATCTTCAAACTTAGAGAAGCAATTTGATTTTATTCCCTACGTGCCACATACAGAGCTTATCTATCCGCCTGGGCTATCTAAGTTTGAGCCGAAGCTACTCTGCTACGGAAATGGAACTCAGGCATGGGTGAAGCCAACCACAGTTGCTGAGACACTGGACATACTCTCTCGCTTCCCGGCGGCTACCCTGGTAACGGGTGCTAGTGAAGTCCAGGTTGATGTTCGATTCAAGGATCTCAGTA
Source organism: Aspergillus baeticus (assembly GCA_027569055.1). NCBI lineage: Eukaryota > Fungi > Ascomycota > Eurotiomycetes > Eurotiales > Aspergillaceae > Aspergillus > Aspergillus baeticus. The sequence continues at coordinate 577,933 of JAPDEI010000012.1, read as the reverse complement.
TCCCAATCAGCGTCTTCATCGGTGACATTCCAGAGCTGACCTCTATAACATGGAGCGAGGACGGGCAGACATTAAATGTCGGAGGCACTGCGACTCTGTCAGACCTCGAAGCTGAATGTCTCAAATATATCTCGCAGTATACATCCTCAAATCCAGGGTATTCATCTGTCCTGTCAACAATCGTAAAAACACTGCGCTACTTTGCCGGCCGACAGATCCGCAACGCAGCCTCGTTGGCAGGGAACATCGCGACTGCATCACCCATCTCAGACATGAACCCTGTTCTCTTGGCTCTGGACGCAAAAGTGCACGCCCTTTCCTCGCAAGGAGAAGAAATCATCATCCCAATGACATCCATGTTCAAGGGCTACCGCAAAACCGCCCTCCAACCCGCCAGTCTTATCACCAAGATCTCCATCCCAATGCCATCGAGCGACACCATCGATATCATCGAGTCGTATAAACAGGCAAAGCGCAAGGATGATGATATTGCAATAGTCACGGCGGCTTTCCGCCTGCGGCTTTCACCTGCCTTTTCAAGTGGCGAGGATTATACAATCTCCTCAATAACCCTCGGCTTCGGCGGCATGGCTCCGTCAACCGTCCTCGCGGGCAAAACCTCAGCAGCGCTGATGAACAAACCCTGGAATGAGTCCACTCTATCCCTCGCCCTCGACTCTCTTCTCGCCGAATTCCCCCTCCCCTACTCCGTCCCGGGTGGCATGGCCAGCTATCGGCGCACGCTAACGCTGTCCCTCTTCACGCGCTTCTACCACCACATCAACACCATCCTCAACCACGCTCACCCAGCCGCTGGCCCATCTACAATGTCCGACCCAACCTCAGACACACTCGGGCCATCTCACGATAACTCTGCATCCACGGAGATCCATCGCCACCTCTCCTCCGGCACCCGCGACAGCGACAACCCAACGGCACAGCGCGTCGTCGGGCAGGCCCTTCCGCACCTCAGCGGCCTGAAACACGCCACCGGCGAAGCCGAATACCTCGATGACACTGCACCCTTACACAGAGAGCTACACGGCGCCCTGGTGTTATCGCAACGCGCACACGCGAAACTCGTATTCGTGGACTGGACGCCGGCGATCGGGCCCGGTTTGGCACTGGGGTATGTCGACCATACATCGCTGCCCGCGGAACGCAATCACTGGGGGCCCGTCGTCCACGACGAGCCGATTTTCGCGTGTGGCGAGGTGCTCGCGCACGGGCAGATTATCGGGATGGTATACGCCGAGTCGGCGCTTGTCGCGCAGGAGGCTGCGAAGAGGGTTGTGGTCGGGTATGAGGAGCTACCGGCGATACTTACCATCGATGAGGCGATTGCAGCGGAGTCGTTCTTCCCCCATGGGAAGGAGCTGAGGAAGGGTGCGGATCCCAAGAATATCCCGGGGATTATTGATCAGTGTGAATTTAGTTTGTCGGGGACGAGCCGCATCGGTGGGCAGGAGCACTTTTACCTCGAAACAAACGCGGCGCTGGCGGTTCCAGGGAAGGAGGATGGGAGTATCGAGGTTTGGTCTTCGACGCAGAATACGTACGTACTCTTGTACCTACATACCTCTTTCCACCCCCCTCGATTCATCTTTCCCCCCAAACCGGGTTTTTTGCATAACTTGGCTAATTTGAAAACTAAATCAGTATTGAAACCCAAGACTTCGTCTCTTCCGCCCTGGGCATCCCCCGCCACAAAATCAACGCCCGAGTCCGCCGCATGGGCGGCGCCTTCGGCGGCAAAGAATCTCGCTCCGTCCCCATCGCGACAATAGCTGCACTCGCCGCACAGAAAACCAAGCGCCCCCTGCGCATCATGCTGAACCGCGACGAGGACATGATGACATCCGGCCAGCGTCACCCAATGCAGTGCCGGTGGCGCGTGGGGTTCAATTCCTCCGGGAAGCTCATGGCGCTCTCCGCGGACGTGTACAACAACGCGGGTTACAGCAGCGACATGAGCAATGCTGTGATGGACCGGTGTCTGACGCATTTGGATAACTGCTACTACGTGCCGAATGCGCATTTCCGGGGGTGGGTGTGCAGGACGAATACGCATTCAAATACGGCCTTTCGCGGGTTTGGGGGGCCGCAGGCGATGTATTTCACGGAGAGTATTGTCTACGCTGTTGCGGAGGAGCTGGGGATGGATGTGGATGAAGTCCGCAGGAGAAATCTGTATGACGTTGGCCAGCTCACGCCGTTCCATCAGGTTATTGATGAGGATTGGCATGTTCCGATTCTGCTTGAGCAGGTAAGGCAAGAGGCGATGTATGATGAGCGGCGGAGGGAGATTGAACACTTTAATGCGCGCCATCGGTATAGGAAGAGGGGGATTTGCCTTGTACCCACGAAATTCGGCATCTCGTTTGCAACAGCGCTCCACCTAAACCAGGCCGGTGCATCCGTGAAGATGTATACAGATGGCTCGGTGCTGCTGAATCACGGCGGAACAGAAATGGGTCAGGGCCTGTACACGAAGATGGTGCAAGTCGCCGCACAGGAACTCGGCATCTCGGTCGACAGGGTCTACACCGACGATACATCCTCGTATCAAACGGCAAACGCTTCTCCCACCGCAGCATCCTCGGGAAGCGACCTCAACGGAATGGCAATCAAGCACGCATGCGACCAGCTCAACGAGCGCCTGAAGCCCTACCGTGAGAAGTTCGGCCCAGACGCCGACATGGCCACAATCGCCAAAGCGGCGTACCGCGACCGCGTCAACCTTGCTGCCTCGGGGTTCTACAAAATGCCCACGATTGGCCATGAGTGGGGGAACTATGATCCCGAAACCCAGAAGCCAATGTATTTTTATTTCACGCAGGGGGTTGCATGCACGGAGGTCGAGCTTGACCTACTTACGGGAGACCACACTGTGCTCCGTACGGATATCAAAATGGACGTGGGTCGCTCAATCAATCCCGCCATCGACTACGGGCAGATCGAAGGCGCGTTCGTACAGGGACAGGGCCTGTTCACGATGGAAGAATCCCTCTGGACACGCTCTGGCCAACTCGCGACAAGGGGTCCAGGTGCATATAAAATCCCCGGGTTCTGCGATATCCCGCAGGAGTTCAATGTTTCCTTCCTCAAGGGCGTCGGGTGGAAGACGCTGCGGTCAATTCAGTCAAGTAAGGGGATTGGCGAGCCGCCGCTGTTCCTGGGGAGTACAGTGCTTTTCGCGCTGCGAGATGCGCTGAATGCGGCGAGGAGGGACAATGGAGTGGCTGAGAGGCTGGTTCTTGACTCGCCAGCTACGGTGGAGCGGCTGAGGTTGGGGGTTGGGGATGAGTTGGTAGAAAGAGCGAGGGTTGAGCCGAAAGATGGCGAGAGGGGTTTCTTTGTGACTGTTGCTTGAGAGGTGGCCTCGTATTCACTTGTATGGCAGACGTGCGTAGTATGAAATCTTTTTATTCAACTGGAGGACTATTCCTGTTGAAGGTCTGAGGATAATTTTTTAACTATATCAAGAGAACCGTTACTGTCCCCGTAGGATTCCCCAATTCATGTCGAACAACTAGCCGCAATAGATGGCGATATATATTGCCGATTGGCTTTCATGGGTTGACCTAGCGACGCCCTAATAAGTTAGACGATGGCGGTAATCAGTGTGAGCCAAGCTGCTGTTCTAGCAAAAATGCTGTTATATACGATCTATCTCTGATGTGCACCTAGTACTGCGTTTACAGAAATCCAGATACTCTAGGACCAGTAGGAGGATATCGTCGGTATATGCTTCGAAAAAGCCTCGCCGTTTAGTTACCAAGGAACCCAAAATAACCCCCCAGCCATCCCGCAGCCTGACTCCCCTCATCCGCACTCCACTGACTGAGTGCTCCGACATACCCATCTGGCCTAACAACTGCAATCCCCGCCCTCGATGCATGCAACGGACCCATCCACTTCTCAATACAGCCACCGTCATGTACATCGTCCAGGTAAACCGTCCATCGATTGTGCTGCATTTCTGCGGGCAAGTCCGCCAATTCAAACTCATCCCTCTTCGAGCCAGTCACAAGGGCAAGTGTGAGAATATCAGAGCCCGCCGTGTATCGCTCCGGTGCAACATATGCATCGCTACTTGAGAACCCTCGAGGGTGAGCTGCGTACGATGTGCGCGCCGCTGCTGATACACGCGAGACCGAAGACGCAGCCTCAGAATCCAAGATGCCACAGACTGTGTTAAGAAACCCAGCCGCAGCACGCAAATCCGGGAGCAGGAAATACACCCGGAATTGACTGAGAATGGGGATATCGAGCTGGATATCGACAGGATTCGCGTCGATGTACCGAGTTACTTTCGCGGGCGTGAGCAAGGCACCGGGCCGTAGTCTGCCATGATTTCCTGCCGTCCATTTACCATCTCCATCTTCCATAGAGTCAACAGCCGCGGCTCCTTGTGTCAATAAACCATTCCCATACTCTGCTCCAACGCCAGAAATAAATCGGATATTCTCGTCAAAATTCCTCGCGAGCGCTGTCTCGCCCGCTTCGAAGGCGGCGCAGTGTCCCGCGTCGAAAGCGATGAGGTCATTGGCGATTTTCTGGCGCTCGGTTTCGTACGTTGCTAATAGAGAAGCAGGAGCAAGACCGCGTGAGACCAGATTCAGTTTCCAGGCGAGGTTGAAGCTGTCGTGCATGCTGGTATTCGCGCCTTGCGCTGCGAGTGCGGAGTGGCAGTGCCCAGCCTGGAATTAGCTGTTAGTGAGTGAGTGAGGAGAGAAAAGAGATAGGAGAAGATATACGTCGCCCGCTATGAATATTTGCAGATTCGTGTCCGCAAAGTGTTTCGCAACGCGTTGGCCGACGATATAGTTTCCGAACCATTCTATACATATCAGCTATTTTCTAGTACGTAGTGGAAGTCAAATGAGGAGAGATGTACCAATCGACTTCCACTCAAGCTGAAACGGCTTCATCGCCTCTTTCGCCCGGTTCATAACATATTCCGCCGTTGCCTTAGCCTTGTCGACTCGCTCGCCAGCCGTCGCACTCAACTCGACGTATAAGCGGGTCATATTGCGCTCGCGTGGAATCCACAGGATCGAGCCCACCGTGTGTGTCCGGACGGCAACTTTGCTCCACAAGTCGGGGAAATTGGTTTCGATTACGCCTGTCAGTAGTCAGGGTCTGGAAAAGGGTAATCTTCACGGTAGATACAGAGGGAATGAAAGTGAAGGTTACCATCAAGAACGCCCCAACTCGCATTCGTCATCTCGCCCTCGAGCTGCGCGTCCGGGATAAACGTCCGAACTTGCGATCGTGCGCCATCGCAGCCGACGAGGTAATCTGCACTAACAATCTTTCTACTCTTTGCTGTGCGATCCTCGTACACGACATGCAATTGTCCCGTGCCTGCATCCCTCGACACGGAAACGAAGGGGCTATTTCGCGTCACGGACACGCCGCGCTCGGCGAGGTCATCAATAAGCACATCTTCAAGCATACCCTGGTGAGCAAGGAGAATATACGGATCCGATGCGCCGACAAGGTGGTCTGGGTAATGTAGCTGGCGGCCTGTGCGGCGGAGGGGGTGTGAGGGGGACGACTCCTGTCGCGTATAATGTCAGGAATAAGCCTTGACCGGATTTCCTATAGCTGAGTGGCGGCTTACCCAGAACGAGATATCAAACACCTTGGCCCCATTTTTCAACAGCGGCTCGGCAAGTCGCAGCTGTCGAAACGTCTCGATGGTTTTTGGCTGCATGCCGTCTGCTTTGCCCGTCGAGGTCCTGTCCGGGCGGTCGTCGAGGATTAGTGTGTTTATCCCGAAGCGGACGAGGTTTACACTGTTCTAATATGTTAGATCCAACCTCTTCGTGGAAAACTGGATAGGTGAGGTCATACGCAAGCATGAGCCCCGACGGACCGGCCCCGGCAATAACGACCGTTGTGGTCGCATCTGGGTGAGTGTCGGAGAAACCTTCATGGTCGGCGCTGGGGGCCATTTCGGCAGTCGACGAGTCGGAATGGGGATGTGATGGAGGAAGATTTGCTTCTGTTGCAGTGCGCTTCATTGTTTTTTGTTAGTTTGGAATGACAGGCGGACTTTATTTACTGTGAGCTGTCACCGAGCTCGGGTATTGATCAGAATTGAGGCAGAGGAGCCCCCCACTTTTGACTGAAGTTGGAGGTGCAGATTACCGACCCCTCAGATTGACACAGGAGTATTCTTCTTTGCATTACTCGCTCTACTGCTACTCCGACTGCCGAACGAAGCCTCCTCCGACCGTCCCCATGAATCATGCGATCTATTGCAACTATACACTCGAGGTCTACGAAACCCTAATAACCCCGCCATCAACAACCACATCCTGCCCCGTCATATAGCTGCTCGCATCACTCGCCAGAAACACACACGCGCCCATGATGTCCTCGGGCTCCGCAATGCGCCCGTTGATGGTCTCGCTCTTCCACCCATCCAGAAGATGCGCAAACGCCGCTGTCATCTCCGTCCGCACGTAGCCGGGGCTTATCGAGTTGACGCGGATGCCCTGGTTTAGCATTCGAGATATCAGCACTTTGTCGAAAATGCAACTTGGGTAGGAAATGTGAGCGAAATAATCATACATATTCCGCTAACTCCTTCGCAATCGCTGGACACATAGCGCGCACTGCGCCCTTTGTCCCGCAATACGCGCTGCAGTTCTGGTTGCGCACCGCGACATGGCTTGCCATGCTAGCAACGAGGATGATACTCCCGTGTTTCGTGCCATTGGCGATCATCTGCTTTGCGGCATGTTGCGCTGTAAAATACAATCCCATCACGTTGATGGAAAGCAGCTTCTCGTGTTCTTCGTACGTAAAGTCGAGGAAAGGCGTGTGTCGGTTTATCCCCGCGCAGGGAACGCAGATGTCGAGTCTGTTGGCAAAGTCGGATTGGAATTGCGTGAAGCCGGTGCTTAGCGAGGTGGGGGACGAGACGTCGACACTTTGGTCATTATGAAGTTAGCATCTATTGATTTTGCGATGTCTTGTTTGTGTGTATGTGTGTTCATAGAGGCATGATTGTTGGGTAGGAGGTAAATGTACTTGTAAAACTTTACTCTCACTCCAAGCTCCTTCTCAATATCCCACAGTCCCTGCTGGGGCTCAATGACATCAAAGACCGCGACATCTGCACCGGCCTCTGCCAGCCCGCGCGCAAAGGCGAGGCCGCAACCCCTCGCGCCACCGGTGACGAGGGCTGTGCGACCTTGCAGGGAGAACTGGCATTGATCAGCGGTAGTTCGACAACTCAGCTCTGAACAAAGCCCGGAAGGATCTTCGGCAGAGGAAGGGGTCGTAACGCACCCGAGATGACATGGTGTTTGTATGTGAGATGACGCCGGAACAAACAATCTTAGGACTTCTGGTCGCTCCGCCCATTTATGCTGGGGTATAGTGGTGATAACGAAGTGGAACCCCCACTTTTGAGCTTGCGTCGGTGCGATCGCCGATCCGCCAGTATGCCCATCCCAGCATGGACGCCTGAGTTGGGGGTCATGCAGAGATAGTCAGGGATGGTGAGAAATAAAAACCAGGGGAGGACAAAGACACTTTTCCACCACACCGGCCTGCATACACTAGCTTGAGGGAAGATGTCTGCAATCCCCATAAAGCAGCAAGAAACACGGCATGATGAGTGCAAGTTACAAGTACCTCTCCACCTCCCTCACCATAGTCCCAACTTCAACTCACCACGTAACACCCAACTAAATATTTAATCTAGATAATAATCATCGGCGCCGGGCTCGCAGGCCTGGGCTGTGCAATCTCCTGCCTGTTATCCGGGCACGCCGTTCACATCCTCGAATCCGCCTCCGAAATCAAAGAAGTCGGCGCCGGGATCCAGGTGCTACCAAACTCGGCGCGCGTCCTGCAACATTGGGGGATCGGCGATACTCAGCTTCTTCCGCACGCCACAAAGCCGCGCTTCTGCAACTTCCTCGGCTGGAAGGGGAACGCCATCTCGCGGCTGGACTTTAAGGCCTCCGAAGCACAGTATCCGGGGACTTGGTTCCGAGATTTTCACCGCGCGGATCTGCAGAAGTGTCTTGTCGATCGGGCGATTGAGCTTGGTGCGAAACTGAACTGTAGCGTGCGCGTTGTGGATGTCGTACCGAGTGCCGACGGGGCGACTGCAACGGCAGTCGCTAGCGATGGGCGGCGCTTTATCGGGGACTTGGTTATCGGGGCTGATGGGGTGTTCGGTAAACTAACCGAGAGACTGCTCAAGCGGCCTGATCCGCCGGTGCAGACGGGTGATCTTGCATATCGCCTCCTGCTCTCAACAGAGGAGATGCAGAAGGACCCTGAACTGCGCGAGTTCGTCACAGATCCGCAGGTGAACTACTGGCTGGGGCCGGATAAGCACGCCGTGAATTATGTGCTGCGCGGTGGGAAGCTATTCAACATGGTTCTACTCGTGCCTGACGATATCCCCGAGGATTCGCTAGCGACGACGGCTGAGGGGAATGTGCAGGAGATGTGTGCGCTTTTTGAGGAGTGGGATCCGAGGTACTTATATTACCCTTTTTGTTTGGCTGGCGAGAGGATATCAATGCTAATAGGCCTCCAAGGATACGAAAACTGCTCATGCTCTGCCAATCCGTCCAGAAGTGGAAGCTTTGCATTCGACTCGGCGATTGCGACTGGACACACCCCTCGGGTAGCTGGGTGATGGTCGGCGACTCGGTGCACGCTACGTTGCCATATCTCGCATCAGGGTACCTCCACTCTTTCTCTTTCTTCCCTCACTACCTCCTACATTCCAGTCGTATAATCCCCTAACCTAAATCTCGCATCTAGAGCCGGAATGGCCTTCGAAGACGGCGCTGTCCTCGGCGAAGTCCTCTCTCGCCTCCCAAACACCCCGAATACCCCCAAGTCCTCCCCCTCATTCCTGTCCACAAAGCGGCACGCGCTGTCCGTCTTCGAGAAATGCCGCAAGGAGCGCACGAAGATGGTTGTGAACCGCGGCAACGTCCAGCAGTATCTGTACCATCTGCATGACGGGCCCGAGCAGCGCGAGCGCGACGCCAAGATGCAGATGGTGCCCACGCCAGAGGGCGAGTGTTTGGCCTGGCGCGATCCGGGGCTTGCGCCGGTGCTGCTGGGGTATGATCACCTTGTTGATGTGAGTGCGTTCCTGGGTTTTTTTTTTTTTTTTTTTTTTTTTCCCTATTCTTCACTACATTGTTACGGTGAGGTTGGGTAGATTCTGATTTGAATTCTAGGTCGACCGGAATTGGGGGCTAGCAGACCGACAGGGGGCTGGGGAGGTGGATATGGGAGGTGAGGCGATGGTATCTCGACTGTGAGCCGGATTGTAAATAGCTCAGTTGCTGACATGGGTAGATATAAATATCAAGTGTTAAGACATATTATGAGTTCTCGGGGTCAAACATCAAAGTTTGAAAACTTATTTTGTACTCCCAGATCCCTCGGTAGTAGTGGTTTCATCCAAACAACATATAATCTACCAGGTAGTAACCAGATTGTGGCAGAACCAATAATCAATTCAAGGCCACATAAAACCGTAACTACATAATCTCTCCTACCAGGATCAACCCTTCATAATATCGAACCTAGCCTCCCACTTATCCAACACCTATTAAATACCCTTTATATACCTTAGAATCCCGCCTATATAGCAAACTAGCTTATACGCCTTGCCTGGTATACTACCCCCCAGACTTGTTATAGGGCGGGTTGTGGTGGGCTTTTGACCCTCAGCAACCGACCTATGGGTTATATAAAAACCTATATAACCTAAATAGCCTATCTATAAGAAACTACGGCCGTAAGTGTTGCTATAAGTGTGAAAGGTGGAAATAGCTTCAAGATATAATATAAAAGACTCGCGTAGGGTCTTTGCCCAAGAATCAGGTTGTTATATTAGATTAACGCTGAAGGCAGGAACTCCTGCCTTCACGAGGATAGAAGTCTATCCATGGGCTGACTCATCTTCTTGTAGAGGAGTTGTCTATCTCTCGACAGTCTTACACTATCTAGGCTAGTTAGGTTATTTAGGTTTTTTTAAGGTGTGTTATATAGGTTTTTAAATAACCCATGGGTGAGTTGCTGAGGGTCAAAAGCTCGCCCCAACCCGCCCCATAACAAAGTCTATTTTGGATGGGTGGCCGGATTAACTAGGCGGGAATTACGTTACGAGAGCCCCGCTGCTGGCCGGACGCTCGGCGGGTTGGAGAGGCGATTACAAATCCGTCTTCGTGACCCGCGAGCTTAGCTGGCGCTGGCGTCTGGGCATCTGCTAGCATCTGCCCTCAACAGATGACCTCCACACCTTGATAGCCAAACAGTCATAGCTAGCCGGTAGCCATGGCAGAAGCCATCAATCGTAAATTTATCTGCAGTTGGCCTGAGTGTCGTCGATCATTTGGAAAGGCTGAGCATCTTCAGCGCCACCAACGGGCTCGTGCGTGTTCGAATTAGTTCTCTGCTCCCGAAGACTGCTAATCCTCATGCCCGTAGATACTGGTGATGCTCGACATGAATGTCCAATTTGTCAAAAGCGGTTCATCCGGCGGTATGAACTTTCTACCTTTCCGTGGTTGAATCGACTGATTAGTTGCGGATATCAAGGGATGTAATGACAAGACATGCTGCTCTCCACGGCGAGGGCGTTGGTTTGGTCAAGAAACCCCGGAAAGTGTCATGGTGAGTGAAATTACTTCTCGTCGACTCTTGTCTCACGGTTTTTTAGCAAAGCATGTGCCGCTTCGAAGCTTCGTTGTGATGGAGCGCCTGGAACGACGTGTCGGAGATGTCTGCACTCTGGCCGACCGTGTCTCTACATATCAAGAGATGGCACTCCCCCACATCCCATAACACTGGATCAGTTTGATAGGGTGCAAGCGGATACAGCGTTGGAGACCGGGTCAAGACGGCCTCTGGTCCCTGAAAAAACTGCCATCAGCCCGGCACCTCGCGCCAGGCAAACCTCTGTGGCATACGATGATACTCCCCAACCTTCGGTAATAACCAATTGCGCACCTTTGGAAGGCAACACTGTTGGCAGTATTCAATCACAAGCTCCTGGTAGGCTTTTTCAGGGCCACCACCGACAACCAATAGGCTCATGTGTTAATAGATGGCTTTGACTTGTCACTTGACCGACTTTACGATTTTTCAATTGAACCTTTTGAAAGCTATATGGGATGGAGCCATAGTGGAGACGACATCAATATTGTCGGGGATTTCAACGAGTTTTCCCCTGTTATACCGCCAGCGTTCTGGCCGTCTCTTTCAACACCCATGCATTCGCCTGCGCACTCAGTGCCAGGAACAGTTTCCGATGTGCCAAATACCCCATTAATACGAGACGCGCAGCCAGCTGATAGCCCCTGGGTAAGCAAGCAATCTGTATTTGGAAAGCGAAGTTCATTGCTCACTTTACCAACCTAGCCGCATGTCTACAAACCCAGCAGAGACGATGAACAATTAAGTATCACCCAAGTAGATCCCTGTTCAACCTTACAGCCAACCCCCCACTGGGAATGCCCTGATCATGTCGACATTTCCACTCGCGAAGCAATATTATCGGTCATAAACAATGCCCATCAGTCGCATTGGCCAACGCTCGACGTGTCCGCTTTCCCGTCAACCCGCACGTTGTCCATTTGCATCAATTTCTACTTTCGCCATTTTCACGAAACCCTGCCAATCCTCTGCCGCTCATGCTTCCGATCAGGTGAGCACAGTCCAGTTCTATTGTTAGCCATGGCGGCTATTGGGGCTATGTACTCCCCCAAACGGATGACCGCACTTGCTGTGGCGCTCAATGAATTGTCCAGGAGAGCGATTGTCTACCTGAGAGAAAGTGACCGGCACCTCATGTTCGATACATCGATTGTGCAGGCCTGGTTGCTCCAGTCGATCTTCGGGCTTTTCTGCGGTTCTCGACTGCTCTACCACCATGCCGAAGTTAGTCGTGGTGGACTAGTCACGGCCGCTCGGCGAATGCACCTTCTTCGCCCAGGGTTTTCCTTTGTCAAGGAGCTCGAACAGCGCGGAGCCAGTGCCTCCTCTCACGAACTAGAGAAAGCACGTATGAAGGACGAGGAGCGCTGTAGGTTGGGGTGGGGTATTTATGTACGTTCATCCACCCTTCTGGACTTTTTTTGTTCCAAACTAAGCGTTCCCCATTCTCCAGCTCTATGACATGCAGATGTCCGCTTTGTTGAATATCTCGCCTCATTTTTCGGTTGGGGAGATTGATATATCACTTCCCTGGAATGAGGATGTTTGGGAATCCCGCTCTCCCCGCACACATGATGACTCTGCCCAGCCATCAAGTGACATCCTGAATTTCCGCTGTGTCCTCGAGCACCTCCTATCAGTGGGCAAGCTGCCACAGCCACTGAGCCCGTTTGGTCTCTCTATAATGGCACATACCCTCCACAGGTACGTTGTAGCTGAATCATTTGACGGTCTTGCTGACGACGAGCTGTAGGCTTTGCTCCGACGCGGCCTCCTTAGACTCACTCTATGTAGCCCAACCAGTCGAGAATCCATCGTTCTATCGACTATCATTTCCCGCAAACATCAAGCAGTACGGCGGCCTCCTTATATTCTCCCCTGTTCCTGAAACTTTTGCTGATTTGTCCTAGCAACCCACAGAGATTACTGGATCAAATATCGGTGTACTTTCATTCGCTCTCACTTCCGCCTACCCCTCCTCTTTTGAGTGTCTCAGCTCTATCTCATCTCGGGCATCTACAGTTCACATGGACTGGATTTCTGGACAAAGTAAAAATCGCTGCCGGCAAGTCGGGGACTGAGGAGAGCAAGCTCAATGCACGCGCATGGCTTTCCTCGAAAATCTCTCAGGATGTGGTCGGTGCAAGATCTATTCTTGTCCACGCCGGGCGACTAAATGCCCTCCTTATCCGATTTCCATTCGAGTGAGCCGCTTCTGCTTACAGTCTGCAATTGAGAAACTAAGTTCTTTTTTTTCTAGCAATCCCTGCGAAACGCTGTGGACGTTTTATGCTGCGCTGGCGTTGTGGGCGATTATAAAATTCGGCAGGGATTTGAATATCTCGTCTTCGAGTTCCAAGCGAACAGTAGTGACATGTGAGCTCTTCTTTCAGGTCTTTGCGTTCTTTCTCCTTTTCCATCTCGCTCTGTCTCTTCCCCCCATATATACCCGGGAACTGATATGAGCAACAACGATCGTAGGGTCTGACTTTGACGATGGTGATGAGTGGATTCAACATGGAGGCAAGGTTTTTCTCCAGGGCCTTGGGAATCTAGCGGACCTATCGGTATCCAAACTATTGTCTACTTTTTACGAACGGCTAGAGTTCATGTCATGGGGTGTCTCTGTGCAATTCCGTCATGTGCTGATGGATCTAGCGAAGGAAACTGCTTAATTCGAGTATAATTCTGAAGACCACGAAACAAAAGCATCGAATGAGTCATTGCCAGCGATCATGTCTGGCTGGAGAAGACCAATTAGTTACGTAGTTAGAATGGAGAGCCGAAATGAATCATTAGGTACCATCCACTCGGGGTCTCCACATACATCCCCACCGTTGGCCGATAAACCCCACATCCATTTGAGTTGTTAAGAGGTTGATTTAGAGGAGAATTTCTCCTTTCTCAGTTTATATAGGCAAGTTTACTTCACTCTTGCCAACAAGCGTGTGAAATCTGCAAACACGAAAATGTCCGTTCCGTCTCATTTTAAGCTCAACACCGGCGGCTCAATTCCCGCAGTTGGACTCGGTACATTCGCCTTACTTCATATACTGCAATAACTAGTTACGCTTTAGACTCGAACAGCTGACATAATACTCCACAGGGACGTGGCAGGCAAAGCCAGGTGAAGTTGGCAAAGCTGTCAGTCACGCACTAAAATGCGGATATCGGCATTTGGACTGTGCCTTGATCTATCAAAATGGTGAGTTCAGCTAACGGCAGCCTACGAAGGTACCTATCCTGCCTCTCAAATCTGCTAAGCGCCTCGTTTTATTTTTTTTAGAGAAGGAAGTTGGCGAGGCTGTCAGGGCGTCTGGGATTCCCCGAGAGGAGATCTTCATCACCAGTAAAGTGTACGTTGGTTACAACTACCTACCAAAATACTGCTTTTTTTTAACAAATGCCTTCTAAATGCAGGTGGAATACTCACCAAGATAATGTCGCCGAGGGACTTGCGCAGACGTTGAAAGATCTCCAAACGGATTACCTCGACCTCTACTTGGTCCACTGGCCAGTGTTCGTCGTCGCCTAATGTGTTGTTCATGGAAAATAAAGCTCACCTCTTTCTTCTTTTTTTTGTTCCCTCTTAGCCGTCTAGTTCCCAACGAGACTTCTCAACTCTTACCCACGAACCCGGACGGCACCCGCGCCGTGGACCGCTCCTGGAACCAGCAGGACACCTGGAAGCAGATGGAGCAGGCTTACCGTAGCGGCAAGGTGGGGGCCATTGGAGTGTCCAACTTCAGCGTCCACTACTTGGAGGATCTGGAGAAAACATGGGAAGTCGTCCCCGCCGTGAATCAGGTATGCATGCGGGTAACAAGACAAGCGAAAGCTTCAAGCGCCCGCACCCGGCGTCGAACACCTTTTACCCGGCTAAAGAATTTCTTCTTTTGCAGGTTGAGCTGCATCCTTACTGCCCGCAACATGCACTGAAAGAATGGTGCGCGAAGAAGGGGATCCTCCTTGAAGCGTATTGTCCCCTCGGTTCAACAGGTACTGTTTCCTAATGATATAAAACAAGCACCCCGCCACCCCCCCCCCCCCTTTTTCTCGAAATTGACACCGCGTAATGCCTAACGTGATAACAGATTCTCCATTACTGAGCGACTCCGAGCTGCTAGCAATCGCAGCCAAATACGATGTATCCCCCGCAACGATTCTGATTTCTTACCAGGTCAACCGTGGTTGCATCGTGCTACCCAAGTCAGTGACACCGAGCCGTATCGAATCGAATCTTAAAGTCATTACGCTGCACAAGGAGGACCTTGATACCTTGGAAGGCATGGCCACGGCGGGAAAGCAGCAGCGCGTCAACACTCCACTATGGGGACATGATTTGGTGAGTGGGCTTAAGCTAACTCTACCCTAAGGACAACCACCAACAGGGCTGCTGGTACCTCGTATTTGCTGACTGTTGTATCGCCATAGGGATTTGATGACTGGTATGGACCGGGGAATGTCAATACCCCTAAACAGTAAATTGGGAAAGAATTATCCATGTCCTTTTATGGAGATATAAGAATAGATCAAAGAGGCAGGGGCCCTAACTGATCCTAGTTGAGAAGGTCAATGTTAGCCTCATAGGTTCCCGTTCAGGACAGTAGCTGTCGTTTGATCAGAATAAATGAATCTCTATCGCATTGCTTGGTAGCCAAAAAAAGTGGAGTCGTCTATATAAAGTTGGGAAATGAGTTTGCTTTTTGACTACATATGCCAGCAGATTTGTCGCCAAATTGGGTAGCTCTTCCTATATCTGGCTCGAAATGATTTATACTGGGTTTCAGTAAGATCGTAGGGCCGCGATCTCTTGTATTATTTGCTACCTGATGATCAACCTTCGCTGGTCTAGAACCTGAATCTGGGTAACGAGCCCGAAGACGCTGGGATACAGAGACGCAAAACCAAACCTAAAATCTCCAACGCCAGCACATAGCTCGCCATGCCTGGAACAGCTATGCAAGCTACGCCGAGGGGAGACGAAGGAGATTAATGACGGGGTTGGTTCAGGGTTTAAGGGTCGGTAGGTTAAATAATGCTACGGAGTCAACGAGAGGAGTTGGAGACATCTTCCTGACATTACTGAGTATAGTCATTTATGATCACTTACCAAAATATATAGTGACCCCAGATAGCTTCCCCAGAGGAACCGTAGTTTCTTTGGATGATTATAGAATTATTAGTGTTTTGGAACCAGCTGATATATAAGAAGTCCATAGATGTGTTATCCGCCTCCAAAAACCCGATCTTCGTCCCATTACATATCTTTTGTGAGCCCTCCGCCATGCCAGATCATTAAGGTTGAAGGCCCCCACGTGAAGAACTGGGTTTTCTTTTGTAGCCAACCCCCACGTTCGGAGTCTCCATAAAATCGAGACAGCATCTCCAACCCCACAAAGGATTAGCTGGAGCTTCTTCGGAGTCTCCACGCGAATATGCGGCATCTCCACCTCCGCACAAAAATGCGATTCAAAGCAGCTATATATCCATCAACACGCGTCAGTGGTCTCGAAACCTAACAGTCTGCAGAACGGTTAGCTTTTAACAATGAAAGACCATACGATTCAAGTTGAGGACGCTAGATCGTCTTATCCCAGTCCTTTCGTTGTTAATAGGGACTTGGAAAAAAGGTCTGAAATCACTTTAATCGAACAAAAAAAGAAAAATTAAAAAATTTCGAGGCTGAACAGGCAATAGACTGTTGTGGAAAGTGGATATTCGACTGCTACCAGCGCTATTCATTATGGTCGGTTTAGTTTCTTCAATCGATCGCGTTTAGATACCAGCTAACACCAATTTTTAGTACATTCTCAACTGTGCGTGACAAAAGATCCAATCAAAATTTATGAGAACTTCTGCTGATGATGGATCCTATACAAAGACCTTGATCGAAACAAGTAAGGTGATGGCACAAACCAGGGCAAGGGAATGTGTCACGCTAATCGGGGCATTCAATGCAGTATCGGGAACGCCAAAGAAGCTGGCATGGGGACCGATTTAGGCCTCTCTTCGTCGGATTACTCTTTAGCTGTCTCGATCTTCTTCGTCGGGTATTTGCTACTCGAGGTGCCAAGCAACATGGTCCTAAGCAGGACACGTCCGAGTCTCTATCTTCCCATTCTCATGGTTCGATCTCCATGGCTCCCAAACCCATACTTACGCTTACCTTTTATAGATTGTTTGGGGTGCAATGGTGTGCGTTTCAGGTAATAAAAGTCGTGTCTTGAGCCGCTTGTTGACCCTTTACAGGATTTGCTATGTAGCCGTGAACTCGAAAAAGGGCCTTATTGCTCTTCGGTTCTGCCTGGGTTTGATCGAGGCGGGGTTTTTTGTGAGTCAATCCCGATCCAGACGAAGGTAAAGTTTGGATGCTGACCAGGTAACTAGCCCGGTGTGCTGCTGTTCATGAGCAACTGGTATAAAAAGACCGAACTTGCTCGGAGGTTTTCCATCTTCTATTGTGCATCTCTTATCTCGGGTGCCGTTGGTGGGCTTATTGGTAAGTGTATCTGCAGTGAGACAATATTTACTATAGTTACATACATCTGCTGACTCATTCCTTCAGCCGGGGGAATCTTACAGACTATGCAACATCGTCCACCGTTTCCCGCGTGGAAATGGTTGTTCTTGAGTAGGATTATCCAGCAGCCTATAGCTTCATTCTACCAAGCTAACACATGCGCTGCTAACTAGTTGAGGGGTTGATGACCATTGTATTTGCTATCATCTCCATGCAAGTTATCAAAAGTTCCTTCAATGTGAGGACTCACTGACCAATCCTCTTTCAGATTCGTGTTGCCGGACTTCCCAGCTACGACGAAATGGCTTACCCCGGAAGAGCGAGAATATGCCATCCGACGTCTAGAGCACGACGACAACTCGAGCGGTGCCGGAGATGTCTCTCACTGGCAGAGCTTTATATCGGCTATTCGTGATTGGAGGTAAGTAACCGTAGAGATTCTCCTGAAAGTAAACAAAACGGACCGAGGCTGAATTATCTCAACTAGGACCTGGCTTTTCCTTCTTGCGCAGACATTCTGTACCTGTGCTGGCACCATCACCTATTTTATCCCGACGTTAATGGCTGCCCTGAATTACACTGGGCAAGACGTGCAATATGTACGTGTATCCATTCTATTTCTGCTCCTTGGTTCTCGCCATAGGCTGACTTGATATTTCTTATTGGTGGTTAGATGACTATACCAATCTGTAAGAATTGTCCAATTCTCTAGAAGAGCGTACGTGTACGTGATCTAACGTCTATTACTACGATCAGATATGGTTGCCTTGATCATCGTCCTCGTTTGTGGATTCTCATCTGATTACTTCAATGACCGGCCAAAACATATCATGAGCATGGCTGCCATGTCCACTATATCCTTGATTATTGTGGCCACCGTTGATAACCCCAAGGCTCGCTACACATTCCTAGCATTCGGTTTGTTCTTACCTATCCTGCCTTTGTCCAACCCGGCCAAGAAGGAACCTTCGTTCGAAGCTGATATGACTACAGGCGCTGCTGGTATATGGTGTTGCAGTCCATTAACCCTAAGCTACCTCTCAAACACGATTTCACGACCAGCCGAGAAACGAGCTGTGGCCATTGCATTTGTCAAGTGAGTTGATCGTCATCCCACTGCCCGATTGCGTTGCTTTCTGTTCTCTCCATCTCTTTACTATTGACTAACTTGTAACTAGTGCCTTTGCCAATCTCTCATCCGTATACGGATCCTATATCTGGCCCTCGAGCACGGCACCGGAATACGTCCCCGGATTCACAGTGACTATCGTGCTGATGTCTGGCTGCATCGTGACAGCGCTCTTGTTGAAGTTTTTCACCGAGAAGTATCCATATGAGAACACTGGAGATCGAGCGGAAACGGAGAGGGAATCGTCCAACTAAATACAGGGTAGTATTTTGGTTTGGCTTGTCATGGATCTAGCACAGGATACACTGGGTGTGAAAGGAGAAAACAATGCGAATAGATCCCCCCTATTGTAGGGTGGGTTTCCTTAGAGGGGGAAGGGGCGAAGGGTACAAGCTGAACCCAAGGGGGCCGGGTCAGGAAGGATGCTCCTGTTCCGCATTTACTTCTTGTGGCCGGGGCGCCTGAGGCAAAGTAGTTGCGGCTTTTGTGGTATTATATAGGCTCATAGGTGGACACCGGGGAGTTAATAACAATTTACCTCCGATATAACATGCCCTTAGGTCACATTACCGGACTTATTAATCTGCATCCAGTCCATATTTGTTTTTGGCTCCTCTTTTTAGAACAGGCTAAAGCCTCGCCACGTAGGAAATTGAACCCCTGTAGTGAGAGAAAAGCGCTGGAAAGTTGACTATCCATTAGAGCGAGTAGGGCGGATTGGTTGACGAAAGTCCACAACCCGAGATTCATGTTGTCATAACTTCGGGCTCTAACCCCGCAATACGGCTCGTCTATGCTGACCTCAGATGGACCCGTGTTTATCAATCTGTCCAGATTTGCACATTTGCATACCGGACGCTAGACAGGGATTATCAGCGGGAGGCGGAGCTTCCCCGTGAAGGACTGAAGCAGAGGTTTACGAGAATGCGGGGAAACTGACTGCTCCAAATATGTGAGCTTCGTCAAGCGTCCATGAGGTACGACTTTAAGAATAGCGCTCTAATCTCAGTGCAGGAAACTGATGCATTTAACGCATTCAGCATATCATACACCTACAGAATGCCGACCCATACTGAAACCAAAATTATCAACGGTGAATCTGTTGTGCCCATGAAAGTCGCCTTAAACAAACCCAAGCCCAAGGTTGTACGCGTAGTTGATGATGAGGACGGGATTACAGATGCTAAGGTAACGATCCCCCTCCGGCCATGTTTCAAGATTTCTCCTCGTACCGAATGGAGCTAACCAGAATGAACAAGATAGTATCCCCAATACCTCCCAGTATGGGACCATTCCGAGCAGCTTCCCCCTCTAGAGCCGTACACACACCTTGACCCCGGCCACAACGCCGACCCAAGCTTCAAAGACCTCCTACCACCCGAGACTAGGGCGAGAAGGATAACACCCACAACGGGCACCGAGATCAGCGGAATCCAGCTATCCACCCTAACAAACGCAGCAAAAGACCAGCTAGCCCTGCTCGCTGCCCAACGCAAAGTGCTCGTCTTCCGCAACCAGGACTTCGCCGAGCTTCCCATCGAAGATGTGCTCGGATTCGGCGGCTACTTCGGTCGACACCATGTCCACCCGACCGCAGGCGTGCCCGAGGGCTACCCGGAGATCCACATCGTGCACATGAAGCACAGCGCGAAAAACGGCGACTTCGCGACCTTCCTCGCGGGGAAGAACAGCACCGTGCTCTGGCACTCGGACGTCACGTACGAGGAGCAGCCGCCGGGGATGACGATTCTCTATGCGCTTGAGGTCCCCGAGGTCGGTGGGGATACGGGCTTCGCGAACCAGGTTGAGGCATACAAGCGGCTTTCGCCTGCTCTTCAAGAGAGATTGCATGGATTACGAGGTGTGCATGATGGTGTCTCCCAGGTTGAGCCGTATTATAGGGATGGCAGGTTGGTGAGGAGGAAGCCGGTTGTTGTTGAGCATCCGCTTGTGCGGACGCATCCGGTTACGGGCGAGAAGGCGCTTTTCGTCAATGGACGTGAGTGGGCTTTCCTTTCAGACTCTCTGTCAAATGCGAATGCTCACTGCAATGTTACATAGTAACAAACCGAATCGTCGGCATGAAGAAAGAAGAAAGCGATATGCTGCTCGGGTTTTTGATGAATCACATCGGCCGGTGTCTGGAGCACCAAGTGCGAGTGCAGTGGGAGCCGAAGACGGTCGTTATCTGGGATGTAGGTGTCCATACTCCCGCCGTGCTCTATGTGAATTAGCTGTATTAACAACAGTGTTTAGAACCGCGTTACTGCCCACACAGCCATTGTGGACTGGAATCCGTACGAGCGGCGGCATCTGGCCCGTCTCACTCCTCAAGCGGAGCGCCCGTTCGAGACACCGTATCAGCCGGGGGATTAGGCTATTAGGTTATTCCTAGTTTTGATGTAGAGTATTAAGATATTTGTCAATGGATAGGAGCAAACGAGGTGATGTCATAGGAGTTGTCCATGCCATTTTCCCACTCAGCAGTTGGAGACGCCCAAGGAACTAGTTGTGCCGCCTACCTGCAGTGGCTAGTATGTCACCACCATAGCCGGTTTAGCTGCCACACGTAAGAAATTAGCTCCATCTTGGAACCAAGTGAGCGCTCTGTTTTGGTGTCTGTCACAGTAGAGCTTTGAGATTACGCCAAGTACCCCGCACACTGCGCCCGGGGTAATGTGCGCTACCTCGAGCTGTCGAAAAATCCCCCAAAGCGACTGCCACGCCTCAGCGATACCATTGGCTGTAGTAACAGGCTAGCGGAAGATAGCTGTGTTCGTCCAAAGGCATTGTTCATGGATTTAGGCTAATATTTGCGTTCATCAGGCCCGCAACACAATAGACCGACTCCCGCGGACTCTCCCCGCCGCCAAGAGAGGAGAACCTGCGAGCTCTCTTGCAATCTTGGATGTGAACATCAAACGTACTCATCTGTATACTATGTTGCATCAATTAGCGTGTGGTTGCTCCTTCGCTACTTCAGCTCGAATACGCCGTGTCCAGTGAGAGCACCCCTCGCCGTTCCACGTTTCTTCTGCTATAGTACGGGGTCCCGTGCGGGAATACAGGGACTGGGGAAAGGCTTTGGAAGTTTGGAGAAGCGCTATCTTGGCAGCGGAACGTCTATCTGCATTTGTCAGAAACGATCCCAGTGCACTCGGAGATACCTGAGAGTTGTAGGTCCTTCAGGGTAGAGATGGCATGTGCAAGAACATAAATAGCGGCCACCTTCCTGCCATTCTTCTCTACTTCCTTCCCAACGCAACCAACGCAGAGTTTCAAAGAACAGCTTAAACTCGAACGAAATCCCAACTACGTCGTCAAGGTTCGTCCCTCTTAACAATCCATCCTCATCCTGTACTCGTGAATTCTAAACTGACCTCACACTCAATAGACACATTCTCCCTCTACTTACAGTGAGTAGCGAGCTGGGCAGTTGGCCTGCTACAACGCATGATTCTAACCTACGCATAGGACAAAATGTACCCCTTCAATGATCTCGCTTCTGCTGGTGCTGCCAACGGTGGTGGCGAGGCGCTTCCCAAGTAAAAGGTGTAGCCGACGTGTACGGCGACAGACAGAGATGAACTGAGGAGGAAAGCAGACGGTTGCTGTGTTCGAGAGAAAGTGGCTGATGGTGTGATGTGGTGTGGTTGATTGTGAAGTGTGATATTACAGTGCGGAGGGGGGTTGAGGCTCCTGTTGTTCGGCTCTTTAGTTAGACAATGGAACTCCTGATGCGCCTGAATTATTTTGGACGAGTAGAACTGTATCGCTCACTACTTGTAGTGGCTTAGCTGCAGATCGTAGAGCTCTACCGACCACGGGATGGACCTATATAACGTGGCTAGAATGTTAGCGTGCTAGGGTTCCTGCCTCCGTGGTGGGTCAGGGTTGGACTATATATATCGCCCTCCTTCCCAGTAGATTTCGCTCGTTCCGTTTGTCATTAGATACTCCTTAGACTTCCCACCAAACAATGTCTACCGAAAACGACGCCGTGGTCGACAGACTCCAGTCCTGCCTCCCCCAAATCCAGCGCATCCAGTCCATCGCCCAAACCCCGTCAATCACATTTGGCGTAATCCACCATGGGCAAGTAATATTCAAAAACAGTATCGGTCACCGCGACAGCGCGCTAGCCCTCCCGGTAGGCTCCGACACAATCTACATGCTCGGCTCGTGCTCAAAGATGTTCACATCCGCGGCAGCGGGAATCCTCGTCGAGGAAGGCAAGCTCAGCTGGACGGACCGCATTCAGAAGTATCTCCCCGAGTTCAATCCCGAGGGAGACCCGCGCATTGGACGCGAAGCAGATATTATCGATTGCCTGCGGCATACGACGGGTCTGGCATCGCCGACCATGCTTACGGTTGGTCCGCGGGGGACGATTGCGAGTGATGAGGAGGATCTGGTTTCAATTTTAAATGTGATGCCGACTACCAATGCGGCGACTCAGGAGCAGCGGTTTAATCGGGAGTGGCTGTATAATAATGCGGCTGTTGGTCTCGTTGCGCTCATAATTGAGCGGATAACAGGGATGCGGTTCGGGGACTTTGTGAGAGAAAGACTGCTCGAACCGCTTGGGATGAGTAGGACGGCGGTGGCCCGATCTGATATAGAGGCCGATGACAATGTCGCTGTCCCTTGCACAAAACTAAGCGATGGGGAGTTCTACCGACTTCCAGACTCCTCCTGGCCGTGCGACCACCATTCACCACTCCTAGCTGGCATGGGAATGCGAAGCTCCCTAAATGACATGTTGACCTGGTGCACCGCTGTGCTAGACGCAGAGCGCAGCGAAGCCGACCCCGACTACAATAGCATTATTCCGAATAACCCGCTCAAGCAAATGACACGCGTCCGCCGTGGCTACTGGACGCGGCCAGCAGACGACCCGGAGTTCAGCAAGCCCGCCGCATACGGGATGGGTTGGTTCCGCATGGATCTACCGTCGTCGAAGCTGAGCTCGTTTAGCGGGAATAGCTTGTCGCAGAGTAACGGGAATAAATTGCATCTGCAGTTTATCCTGGGCAAGGATAGCGTAGCGACCCCGTTTCCGGCGATCGGGCATACGGGCGGGATGCGAGGCAGTATATTTTCCGTGTACACGTTTCCGGACACGCAGAGTGCGGTTGTGACCGCGACGAATGGCAGGGATTTGGGCGATGCCAGTGACTTTACGGCGCAGATTCTCATTCAGGCGCTGTTTGGGCTGACGCCGGCTGTTGATTTGATTCCGTGGGCTTTGAAGGAGGCGGAGCTCGCGTCAAACCAGTATCGCGTGCATATTGAAGAGCCTTGGGAACAAGGTAGACGACCGGATGACACTGAGGGAGATCCTACGCTCTATGTTGGAGAATACAGCGCATTCAGCATTCGTTTCGGCTTGACGATCGCAGTGTCAACCTTGTCTCCGGCTGGGCTATCCGTCGTGTTCAACCACCGTCTGGATTCAGAATGCCCATTGGTCTTCTATGAAACAGACATTTACAGCTTTTTCCAACCTGACGAGGACTATGCAAAGATTCAATCCATCATTGCGAAAGACTATAAGCAGATGCTGTTGCGGTTCCAGGTTGATGAGGAAGGGAGTGTCCAGGGTTTGTATTGGCAGTGGGATACGGAGGCGGAGCCAGCCTGGTTTCGCAAACTAAGTTGATAGCGCAGGGGCGTCAATTGCTAGAAGAGGCTGGTAATATCGAAATATTACTATATCCCGAACTATGATTCCCGTTATCAGTTGTTGCTAGAGTGAGGAGGTTTTTGGTTATCTGAATGCCACCACTCTGGCCGGCATCTCCACTTTAGAACCATCGTCCTCGTTCTGAATATACCGTGTGCATACACCATACGACCTAGTCTAATGTGCTAGCCAGTTCAGCGCAAGCGCTCCCGCAAGCAAAAAGCCCGGGCGCTGGTTATAGACATACATACCACAGACACCAGAGTATTTGGAGTAAGTTTGTGGATAACGCGATGCGCTTTGTCAACCTCTGTGAAAGTCAAAAAGGTGCATGGTCTATCTGTCTGACTGTGTTACTTACTGCGGGGCATCGACAAGATCCCTGTTGGTTTTCATTAGTGTTCAAAGAACAGAGTGAGGGGAACCTTGCAATATAAAACCAACGAACTATAATAGCTGTAACCATTTTCTTAATGGAATCAGTGACTTCAGATTCCTTATGCTTGTAGTTGTGTAACTAATAACCTTGGGCGAGAGTCCTGTTCAGGTAAACACTAGGGCGCATCATTTGCGCTAGTCACTTAAGGTGAAGGTGGCCCTTTCAGAATGACAACTGTACTACAAAGGAGCAAAAAAGGGGCCAATATTGCCTTGACATGACACACCTAAGTTGGTTTGGCAAAGGCCATATGTTCTGGCGCAGACACAAGTATATTGGTATCTTGGATGTCAAACAGGACAGGTCGGTCCGTAGAGAGTAAAGCAGGGACGCACCTATCCCCACCCTTGCCCATCCTTTTCCATGACGGCTACCTAGAAGGTGTGGGCACGATGCTGGTAAGCATTCAACATTTGTATGAAGCAGAAGTCCAAATGCTTGACCCAGGGTTGGGTTGGATAGAGACTAACTAAGACCGCCAGTTTGTCCAGTTTCCAAAATAAGATCAGCAGCTCTTGGCACTATTAGTTCGCCAGGTGTTTCTGCTGTGAACAACAGGTCCACCAGAATAATAGTAACACTGAGAGTTATTGAGTGCCATCAATAAGCTCCACCCACCCTCCTGCAGGTAATCAGGTGTATTCACTCTCCAGCCTTCATGTGTTACTCTCAACGGGTAAGCCTTTTCATAACTCTGCTCACCATTTTCTGTGCAAATGTGACCACTCAAGAATGATAAATAGCATCAATCCTGTCTCTTGACACTCTCTTCCTTCTTCTCACCACCCAACCTCTTCTGGTTTCTCGACCTCTTCCCAACTTCAAACCTCGTTTCCATAACACAAAACCCAATCTATTCTACCTTTCCAATCCCCTTCCCACTCCAACCCTAATCCAAGATGCGTTTCCTTGTTTTCACCTTGTTCCTGGCCCTTGTCGCCATTGTCGCGTCCCAGGCTGATAGTGTACGTATCTGCCCTCCACTTACCTTCCACCTACCTTACCCTGCCCTGTCGTCAATGGAAAGCCCAGCTAACTGACAATCCAGGAACTGTCTAACGCCAAGCACACCGTCAACTGCTGGGGCAAGGCCCTTCACCCCGAGCTCAGATACGTCAAGGACGCCATTGCCCTCTTCCGCTCCGCAATTGACAATGTAAACCACAACTTCCCCGCAGCTATCCGCGCCGAGAAACACTCGTGCACTGAGACCTACTGCGTGCATAAGACCTCGGTTCGTTTCTGCAATGATGTGAGTATACATTCCTTCTTTATCACCTTCTCTCATTCTTTTCTCCTTCCCCAGCCAGAGTGGTTTTGTGCTGTGTTTTTGATGTATACTTCGCGAAGAAGTGCAGGTGCTAACGATGTCGTTTCGTTATATCCTTATAGGGTGACCAGCCGCGCACGATGCCCCTCCAAAACATCATGGATAGCACTATCACCATCTCGAAAGACTGCGTGTCGGACTACGAAGGCAAGAAGGTTGCTGGTGGTGTTGTCGATCATCCTGACAAATGGTCGGTTGTTGTGCAGAAGGATGACAAATGCTAGGGGGACTGTGGTGCGAAGGTCTTAATCGAATCTTGCAATGCATTGCCGTAGGTATTTGCGGATATGGAATTGATGATCTCCTTGATTTGGAATTGGCTAACCTTGTTTTCCTGATCTCTCTTCTTGGTGTCCCTGCTTCTTTTCAAATTTGAATTCTGTTACTGCTCCTTCAAGGACTGATTGACGAATACCGTTCTATCTAGCGTGTTAGCTAGTTCTAGGACTGAATAACGAACTTCTTTTCATTCGACTTCTACATACCTCTGTAACCAGTCGGCTTCAATACCTACGCAAATATGTTTCCAACCTAAAGTCCTCAAGCTAGCTATTTACAGTCTTTTGATACTGGACATACATAAGCCTTTGAGGATCATGGAATTATGGGCCCTAGGTACGCTTAGGACCACAATCAAAGAGGTAACAGCATCTCAGGGATGGTGACCAGACTCAAACTTCTCTCCCAACACATCCCCATTCTCAGTAACAACAGGCCGGCACGCGACCATAACCGCCATCATCCTCGACCACCCCGTTTTACTAGGATTCCGCCACTTATGCATTCTCGAGCGCTGAATCACGATATCCCCGGGCTGCACAATCCGAGACTCCCCGTTTGAAAGCGTCAGGACCTGTTCTCCCTGTACCTGAATTACGAAGTCCAGACTGACTGTGCGGTGGAGAGGACTCTCAGATTCCGGAGGGGTATCGACGTACCAGACGTTCAAGCCGTCTGGACGGACGAGGGGAGGAATATTGCCGCTGGGTGGTACTAGGGAGGCGTTGTAGCCCTTCAGGTCGGTTTCGCCGGTGAGGTTCACTGTTGCGCCGCCCGAGAGAGTATACGCTAGACTGGTAAGGGCGCTGCTGCCAAGGGTGGTACTGACAGAGAGCGATTCTGGTGTTGTTGACGTGCACAGCAATGCTGATCCCAGTGGATTCGCTTCCAAGATAAAATCCACCATCTTTGCGCAATTGGGCCTCCCGGCACCTCGGAAAAAATGCGCCTGTCCCATTCCACTCGCAAATGCTCCTCTCTTCGGGAACTTAACTCTACCGGGGCCTCTAAGTGGTAGTTTAGACCACACAGACAATGTCCTCGCACCCCGCAGGCACGCAGATTACCTGGTCAGGCCTTTCGGCAGCGCGTGATTGACGCATTTCGTGGAGTCACAGTGCCAAACCCCATTACCGTGCAAGGCAGCAAAGAGTACATCCAGCCCGTTGGGACAGCAATCAACCCGGCATTGTTTAACGCACCGGACGATGGGACGCAGATTATCTTGTACGTTCCTAATCCACTAAGGTCTACAGGGCAACAAGCCCAAGCACAGAGATATCCGGCGAGAAACCAAGTCTTGATCAACGAGCTCAGAAACCATATTGGGGGTGATCCAGAGGTCTACTTGTACCCCTACAGTGCTCTCGACTACCGCAGGCCGACAGACAAGGCCAAGAAACTTACCACGCGAAGAGGTATGATTCTGTTTCAGTACGACACAGACAGCGATAGACAAGGAACGCGCGCCTGGAGGCTGCTTTACGAGCATAAGCTGTGGAGTGGGCGGATTTAAGTCATGGCAGGGCGTGATTTGGCCAGGCTATTTTCAGTATCCTGCTCTCTGCTGGAGCGATATTGCTTTTTGTATCTCCCTTCTGCGTAGATATCTAGGCGCGGAGGAAATCTACTGTCCTATACTTGCGGCTTTGGTAGTCCTAGCTTGATCAGCTGCAAGTAGAAACGAATCAGCTGCTGATCACCTCGGGGAAGACGCCGAAGCGGGGTAGTGCTTGGCAAATAATCTATCCAAAAGGCTATAAATCATTCAGTGGGCAGTCGGAATTTGACTGCACTGGTCCTATCTAATTCATCCTTATCCTCAAGTATTTCATTTGAGCATGGCTACCTTTTTATCTCTCCCTCTCGAGGCTCTCGAGCTCATCTTCGAGCATGTCACCATCGTCTACCGACCGAGCCTCTGTGCCCTACGACTGGTGAATAAACAGTGTTGCTTCATTGCCACAAGAAAGCAACTTGGACGGATTTCGATCAATATTGCACGAGTTGAAGAAGATGCCAACTATTGGACAAACAGGCTCCAGAAGTTTTCTGCACTTGGCGCTGTCCGTCACTTGTCCATTGTGTCGTCGACTAGCAACGAACAAGGAGTAGACGCAGTGGACCAGGATGAGCTGACCCAGCCGGTCGCCCCTCACATATTAATGCCCCAGCAAAATGACATACCCAGCGAGCCATGGACCCCCCTTGCTTGGCTGCTTCAAGAGCTGCCCGGACTTCAGCATGTGCTGTGGAGCTGCGAGACCCAGTTCCCAGGCTCATTACTGGAAGTGTTGTACCATGCACTTCCTCACTGCAGATTGCATATCAGAGGATTCAACCTCCCCAGCCTGTACTACAACGCCGACCATCCTCAGGATATTGATAAACATGACTTGGCGCTAGCCACATCCCCAAGTCTGGCCAGTGTCGTAGTACCCGTGTCACAGTACGACGATTCCGGCTGCGTGGAATATAACGAGGAGACTGTGATGCAAATAGCGACGGGGCTCGCGCCTAGCCTTGTAGAGGTGCACATCGTGGATCAGCCACCAGGAGCAAGCCCCGACTACTTCCGGGCTGTGGACTGCGGACGTCCGCCTTGGCCTGGCTTTTCCCGAATACGCCTTCCCGACAGAAGAAGTTCGATACAGAATCGCTCGTTTCTCTGCACGTCTTTAGTCTGAGCCCGTGCTGCATGTCTCGTCTTGCACCCTGGGAGAACCGACTCAACCTTTCCACCCTCCGTACGCTCCAGCTGTGGGATGTCGATGCCGAGGCCCTCGAGGCGCTGAGTAGACACGGACACAACTTCTCTTCTCTCCGCACACTGGCAATTCAGCTCGAATACCCCCAGGATCCAATCTCCGAGACATACAGCACCGATCTAGCTTCACTCATAGATTCAGCTGCCGCATCGTTCCTCTCATCCCTCCCCCCTCTCCAAAATATCCACCTTTCAAGGTTACCAGGGGCTGCCATATCCGAACGAGCCTTCCAAGCAGTCGTGTCAAGGCACGGCACCTCCCTGCACACCCTCTCCCTCATAACACCCCCAACCGGCGATCCCCTCCAACCCAAGCAACAAAACTGCACCAAATCGACCAAATGAAATCCCACTGCCCCAACCTCCGCGACCTCCGTCTCCCAATCCACCGCACCCACGGCAACGCCGCCGAAGTCGCCATCTACAACGCCCTCGGTAGTCTTGCTGCCTTAACAGACCTCCTCATCCAATTCCACATCACAGAACCAAGCAGTCCGGAGACCGAAAATCAGCCATCAAAAGAAACACTACTTAGCGCCCCGGTAGACGAAACACTCGTGAGCGAGATCTTTACCCTCGTCTTCGACGCCGGGGCACGGAGACTGCAGCGGCTGAAGGTTCGATACTGTGAGGGGTCGACGCCTGTGGGATTTCGTGGGGTGGCTTCTGGTTTGGTGCGGGAGTGGGATTGTATGAACCTTTCGGGGTTTGGTTTACCATCTGGTGTGGATGGTGTTGGGCTGGAGCTCGAGGTACAAGATGCTGGTGTCCGGAGGAATACTTGCAGACGAGTACTAGGATGGAATTAAGTGTTGTGAGGTAAATTTTCGGGAGATTTGGGCTGTGGGATCGGGGAGGTGGGCGCAGTTTTCCGTTGGAGGGGAGAGATAAAGCGGCGGCATCTGAAACAGGAAGTCGAACCGCCGCCGGCGAAGAATATATCATTATATACGGACGTCTTCAACAACCACAATTCTCGTGGGAGTAGGTGCACATGCCAACTATTCTTCAAGCGAGTTTAATGAATATAGCACAAACTACGACATGCTAGGCCTTAGAATGCCCAACCTTACTTTCAAGGTCAATTTCTCTCAAAGTTATCCAAGTAACAGTCGTATATTTAGCCATTGAAAGTAGGGTTTTAAGGCTCGACTGAAGCTGGAGGACCGACGAAACCCATTTTTAACTCACTATTTACAAATCTCACTATTTACAGAAACAAATAGACAATTGCATTCTCCCTGGATGTCCTTCATCTACCACCCCGTCAACCCTGCTATAAAGCTGTACAGTAAGTTCTCGAGAGCACTGGGGGTGTTAAGTGGTGGAATGATTGCAGGTGCCTGACAAACGATACTTAGGTGACACCCGTTTAGCCTGATCCAGCAGACTGACCACAATCCCGAGAGTATTCAGAAACAGCCTAGCTCGAGCCTATAAAATATTTGTCAGTAAATGATACTCAGAAGGAAATTATGTTCGTGATAGTAGAATCGCAGCTAAACAAGACCTCGTCGCACTGCTCGTGGTCCTGCTAAAAGAAGAGGATGAAGAAGAAGACGGCGACTACTAACCCGAAACAGTAATAGTGGAAGTTCCACTGCTCTCATAACCCTCAGTAGAAACGATCTGGTAGTTGTGGGTACCCAGGTCCATGCCGAGCGCAGCCCAGGCGTCGAAGTGGTTGGCCGTGGTGACGGTGCCGCTGGAGCGCAGGCTCTGACGGATAGACCAGTACTGGTTGAAAGTGGCGGTACCGGAGATAGAGGGCTGGTCGACCTGCTGGTGCTCGTAGATATCGTAGGTCGAGCCATCGCTGGTCACGGTGCCCTTGTAGGTCATGCTGGATCCCGGGTTGTAGTCGCCGTAGTTCTCGAGAATGTAGTACTCGACCAGGGGGCTGGTAGTCCATCCGTAGACGGCGAGGTAGGCGTTGCCGCTAGGGCTGAAGTTGCCGGAGAAGGTGATGTCCCTGGGGTTCTTTGTTTAGCCGGAGCCAGCTTTTTAATATGTACAGTGGTAGGTGTGCGACTTACTGTGCACTACCAGGGTTCCATCCCTTTCCGCAGGTAAAGTCACCGCCATCTGCGTTTGACCAGCTCACGCTATACTCGCCGGCATCGCCATTGGTGTACTCCACGGTGCCAGCGCCGTTGGTCCAGAACGAGTAGTAGAAGCCGTTGTTGGTGCCGGTCTCGCTGGAAGTGATGGTATCCCGCTTGGTAAGGTCGCCTGGCAGGGCAAGGGCGCCTGCGACAGCGGAGAGACCAAAGACGAGAGATGAGAAGGAGACCATGTTGCTTCTTGTTGCGATTCTGTTGCTGTTGAATTGTGTAGCAACTCATGAGCCGGAATCCATCCCGAATTTATATTTTTTTTTCTTGGAGCTGACAAGCTTTAGGGGCTTGAAAGCTTGCACGTGGGCCCGTTTGAAACACCGGCTAATCTCTGGGTCAGCCTTCTTTGCTGGACTCCGTATGCCTCCACTGTTCTTTACCCAGACGAAAGGACATTGGCTATTATTGGGACGCAATTAGGCTTTAATCAGACGGAGCACTCTCGTGCTCGAAAAAATAAAGGACGAAGAACTGTTTCCTTTCAGAGCCACAATGGCCGCGCGCAATTTTGGTGAGTAGCAGGTAAATTAAAGTAGTACGTAAGTTGTTTCGCCTTGTGTAGGCTAAAACTTCAGGTCCACTGCTGGAGATCTACATCCGGGGATGATCGACATCGGGGTAAATGCTGCAAGCCTTTTAGCCTACATAACAGGAGAACTTGCATATATCCAAGCCGGCCGTTCCTCTCGGCATTGCCCATTCCAAGACAATCCTTGACGCAGAGTCGCGCTAAGCATTTATGCTAAGCTTCCGGGGCTTTTCGACGCGGGGTACGGGGTGCATATCTACCGTGTGCCGTGACTCTTCAGCTTTTAGCCTCTGCAGACCTGGACTTGCTTTTTTGGGGCCGGGCCCATTCTGTCGTTTCCTTTTAGGAACGGAACATTCTACGTGTGAGTTCCGACTCGGAATTAAGAAACAACCCCTACCTGTCTCCACCACCACCTACTCGGATCGAATGGTTTGCCTCGGAGCTGCCTTCTTTGGTCCTACGGTAAAAGCTGACGAGAAGGACAAGCAAATGTCAAAGAATCGGAATATACTTCGCACTTAGTAACATAAAGTTTAGGAGAACAAGTAATGAGTCGTCCTAAGTCGGAGACTATGGAAGCGATCTAGATATCTTCCAATATTCATTTCTTCAATGATAGCCACCAATCGTCCATATAAGAGGGCAGCCGTTTCCCGTAATTCTGAATGTCTCCCATTGTAACCCGACGAAGCTAACAAGCCACCTCACTTTCCCTTATTATAGAGTGGACGCGAACTATATCCAACATTCTAATGGGATTTCGCTTGTGCGGCGTCGTCTAATGTCGTCTAATCCTCTCTCGCTTGTGTAGATCAGATCGGGCATCAGATCTCGGTTACTAATATATCCTTGAACTTTCTGCGCGGGTGGAACAAGTTTATAGCCATCCATTCAGAAACTGTGCATATTCTCCCCAAATATGAAACGGGGTTGTCGGTTTCCGCGCAGCCGTATGTTGATCCACATCAGGATCGGTCTGCCATTAGAGCCGGAGATAGTAATTGCATACTCAACGGAAGGATTCTACGGCTTTATCTGAGCGTATGGAGGGATATTAGGCGGATACGGAAGAGGAGGACAAGGAGGAGAAGCTATGAAGAGCAACCATACTGGACAAAAAGCCACGGGATAACCTGAAGGGTGTTTAACCGTAATTACAGGCTCACTCCAGCGCTACTAGTATCACTCGACGTGTTCAAGAAGAGTCAAAACATTATTGCAACCCACAAGTGCTACTTGGCTTCTAATGTAGTACGTTTCACAAGCGTCTAATCTATGTCAGAGCATGTATAGGCTCGAATGGAACAACATCAGAAGGGTTGTGTAGACCTCGCATTAAGGCATCACACGACGGTATCTTCTTTTTGTTTAACACAGCACATTATTCTAGTCTGAGTTGAAATATCACCCCTTAACAGCGTTAGCTGATCTATTTGTTTTGCGGCACATCCATGGTACTGCTACGATAATCTACACTGTCACCGTGTCTCGACGTAACAAAACATTCACCAACAATTCTGATCCGACCCGATCATTATTGAAATCCCTGGGGGCAGTGCTCCTGAAGCGGCCGAATGACATACTCCGCAATTGATTTGCGCAGGACGGCGTCATCCCAGCTCGGAGTAGGATCATTACTCGCAAACGTGAATTCAATGCACCGTTCAATGACCTTGGAATGGAACCCCAGCAGCTCCAATTGAGTTGCGTCGATCCAAGCACGAGCAAGATCGTATTGCGTTGCTAGATCCGGGTGGCCGCTACTCAGCCTATCGGCCCGGTACTGGGCAATCGTCATCCAATGTTGAATCTCGAGAAGCAGGATGCCAAGTTCAAGTATGTGCTCTTTCACACTGCAGGTTTGGCAGGCTTGGGACATATTGGCGGGTGTAGAAAAGCGCTCGGCGACGAAGGGTTCCGGGATACCTGTGGGGTTGAACGCCGCGGCTTCAATCGCCGCTCTGGAGAACCGGACGGAGCGGCAGGTAAGAGGGAACCGGAGCCATGGCGTTGTAACGAGTTGAAGGAGAGATGATGCTACCACCAAAGACAGCGCGATTTTGGGGATTGCTACCCAGGGCTCCCCGACCTTTCCCTGCAGCAGGTCCTCCAGGGGAACGAAATCATCGGACGGCTGCGACAAGTGCATCGAGACACCCGCTCCTGTGTCATGTAAGGCGCAGTAGGTCAAGGATCTGCTCTCCGACAGATAGAGGTCCAGAACTAGGCCGCCTTCACGTGCCTGACGTATTGACCCGCATATATCCGCCATTGCAGATGTGGGAGTGGATTGTGCAGTTGTTCTGGCTGGGAGGCGGATAGTTACTTGTCTTCCGGTGTTGTTTCTTCGACTAGAAGGGAAGTTAGTGCATATGTCAAGCCCGAGGAGAGCGCGATGCCTACCTAGGCTGACCAATGTCGTCCTGTTCAACCACAGTTATATTGCCCTTGTACGCTGGAATCGGGTCCAAGGCAGACACTGTCGGTGAAAATGAGACAGTGAAAGTCAAATCCTTTTTGCTCCCGCCCGCGGCCTGTCTCTCCTTGTGATCGCAGCGGCTCTGGAGAAACAGTCTTGCTTCATGTTGGGTGTGACAATGGGTTGCGTACGCCATCGAGATTGCCGAGTATAACTGCGCTGCATGGCTTCGGACTGTATTCATCGCGGATGCAAATGTCGCAACCTGTCTAGAAGACGGGCGCTCGATGGAATGCTCCCTGAGTGAGCTTATGCAACTGCTAATCGACTGCAAGGTGGAGATGGCATTATTTAGCTCGTCGGTGTAACGAGCGAGCTGTTCGTGTTTGATCGGGAAGTGAATCTTCTTTGGTAGTTCGTACTCGCCACCGTTCGTCGGGTACGTAGTCACGAGCTCGGTCATATTTTTCTGCGAGAGGAATCGGTCAGCGTTAGCTTTTTTTTCTCTCCGGGTTCGGTAGGTAGTTGGTAGAGGGAGCTACCGGCATCGGTTTTAAGCCCTCAATACCCTGGATCAGCTCGGCGAGAGTACTCATCAACGGCATCCGATACCCTAGCGTCTCTGAAGATGGTCGGACTCAGCTCGTCGCAGTCGCGATCGTACGAAACCCCGGCTTTCTCCAGTGTCAATCGAATATCGGCTTGGAGTAGCCAGTGCTGGGCGTCCAGGGACTGGAGTAGCCGCCGCAGCATGGGGTCCTTCCCTCGAAGTCTTATCCGCCCCTTCCTCTCGCGGTACTTTTCCACCGCTTTCATCAGGAATGGAATGACACCAATAACAACGCCCACGATTTCTAAGCCACTCATTGTTCGCGTAGTGTTTGTGGGAGAGAGCTCGTGAGCCCTCGGGGGACAGGAAATGCAAACAGGAGAAAATTAGCTCGTGTCCGAGGGCGATGAGTTGTCCTGAGCGGGGTATTCACAGCCTTGCGCCCAGAAACGGTATCCCTGTCGATTTTGGCGAATTACAGGTTAGGCCAAGTAAGCCCCTCTTTTTTCTCATTGTCAACCACGAGGACTTGGGTTAATATTTTCTTCCCTTCTGCAGATTCAACACAAACCCAAGTCACGACATCTTCCCCGTTCAAAGTCGGAGAGCCAGCCAGTGGCGCCGTGATGGAGATATTGACGAAAAGCGAGTCGCTTGCTGCAGTAGGTAGAGACGTTATCGATGGGTTCTCGACTCTTTCTAGCAATATCGCGGCAGAGAATCGGAAAAGGGTGGTGAACGAAGAGCAAAGATTCTCCCTGTGGGCGTCAAGCCTGGGTCTATACCACACGGGACACAGTTCGCTCGATTATCGTTTCAGAGACTCTCCGCCGCTCTTCAGGTTCGCGCTTGGCCTTTTAACTGATCTAAAGGAGACATTGGCGGTCCGTGAGTTTTTTCCGATCTCTCGCGGGGAGAAACAGAAAGGAATGGAACACTTCGCTAAGTATCTACAGTAACCGAGCCCGAAAACAGGGATATAGATGAAATATCCATCAGCGATGACAGCTCAGATGAGGAGGATCTGTCTTCCTACCCGTTGGAGAATGCGACCGACGAGTATTTGTCCAACATTTCCATCACAGTCGACCGCCTGTACGGGTTGTCATTCAAAATCCGCAGCCCGGCATTACGACGTGGGTTGTCAAGGGCTATATCGTATACACAGGTTGACGAAGAAACTGGGGTCGATCTTATCCAGTGCCTGGCCGAGTGGGATTTACGTTACATGGTCGATGTTTTCCGAACATGGTGGGAGGATATCGAAGCAAAGGATATCGAAAGTCACTTCCTCGTTCAACGCCTCGCCGCCGCAAATACACGTCGAAGACAGCAATTCAAGTACTGGCAGAGGCGTAGCGCAAAGTTCTTGAGTTCTCATTATACTGGGCAACAGGAAGTGGTGCCACACTCGCAGTTAGAGAAGCTATGTCTCAGCCCAGCTGTAGAGACAGCTGACCATGGTCAGCTCTCGGAGCCAAGTACTGCCACTCGGATTTCCTCTGCGATATTTGCCGAATTTGACAAGTACTCGGCCACGACGGTGGAAAGCCATGTCCTCAAAGGCGATGAGAGCAGCAACCCCAACTCCTTCCCCCGTCCACCCGATATCGATCCCGAAAAGAAGGAGTTCAATTGCCCCTATTGCTATATACCATGTAGTCGGAAAATATTGGAACCGAAGGGCTGGCAGTATGCGATCCTACAGTGACGTCTTCCGAAGCTAGACACTGCTGACGCACGCACAGGAGGCACTTGATCAAAGATTTGCGACCGTACGTATGTACTTTCCAGGACTGCAAAGAGTCCGAGCAACAGTACGACACACGTCCTGAATGGATAGCCCACGAGCATTCAAAACATGGCTGCCAACCGCACACGACGCGACAGTGTCCGTTCTGCTTATGCGCAGCCGTCACACCGGAGCATATAGCGTCTCATTTGCGTCGAATAGCTTGCTTTTCGTTTCCTCGCTTCAACCGTGAATCCGATCCCGAGGACCAGGGAACTGGGGCCAACGTACATCTGGGGCAATCCGATTCAAGCGGACATTCTATTCAGAGTTCAATTAAAGATGAGTGGCTGGACTCTGTGAAGACTGTCCGCCTGGTCTTAAAGGGCCATGGTGTGATGACAGCTGGGCTACTCCCGGACCAATCTTCGGATTCGCATCTCGCGGAAAGCCTCAGGGTATTCTTCGGGTTGCACCATGATACTGATTTCGAGTTCAGAGACGTAAATGGCATGGTCATTCCGGTGGCATATGACAGTCTTTACAATGACATGACTATCCTTGTTCACCCACTACCTCGCTGCCGCGAGTGTAACCAGAGACTGACCTTGAATCGCGTTTTAAATAATGATAGAGGCCGCAAAAACCGGCTGTATTACCGGTGTGACAAGTGCGGCGAATTCCGCGCCTGGGCAGACCAGTGGGGGGTTATGGAGCAGAACCCTGCCTGCCAATGTGACATGCCTAGCCGGTTGAATGTGTCGAATAATGGACTTTGGTATTTCAATTGCGCTATGGGGCAGTGTGGGTTCTGGGCGAAGAGGGACCGGAAGGTGGATGATGACACGGGAGTTTCGTATCAGGGAGGAGATTCCGACGTGCGACGGGGACGACGATTAACCGAGAACCTCGAGCCACCGCAAGATACCGGCCTAGAAGGTTCCCAGATGCAAGCGGTATACAACCCCTCCCTTACGATATACAATGCCAGGCTAACCCTACAGTATCAGGGCTCCCGCTCGCCAAATGTCGAAACCATAGTTGCAAGGAGAGGCTCCTCCGCTCTTAGTTCTGATACCGAGTCGGATACCGAAGCTCCGCGATAACGGAGCGTCACTGAAAAGCAGGAAGCACTCTATGTACACTCTATTCTACGCGTAGAATCATGATCCGATCTAAATCCGTAGCAGTCGTTATCATCCAAACCTGCTCGAGACCCATCATCGCCAGGCAAAGATATCAGTTCTTTTGAGATGAAGAACACCAACAATTTCCCTTACCACCATCAGGACCGTTCAGATCTACCTCGGGGTCAAAGAGAAGGGAGCCACACGGAAGACATACAGGAAAAGGCGAGTTCTTGATCGGGCGTATAATTTGACTCAGCTAATGGTGGATTAGGCAGCGCGAGCGCTCGGAGTGGATGCCCAGGCTTCGACGTATCTTTACCACAAGGACGAAACTGACGACGGTCTGGTAGCACAAGACGAATTGCAGACGCCGGCCGTCTCACATTCCATCCAGGCTTACATTGAAAGTAGAACCACAGTTCAGAGGCTGCAGGATCGGGTAAAGCAGATCCTCCAGGAGAGCTCTTCCTTCCACAATATGCTCCAGAGTGGTGAAGACAGAGACGTACTACGATTAATGGAGGAGGGGACGGCGATA
Organism: Aspergillus baeticus; assembly: GCA_027569055.1. Lineage (NCBI taxonomy): Eukaryota > Fungi > Ascomycota > Eurotiomycetes > Eurotiales > Aspergillaceae > Aspergillus > Aspergillus baeticus. Next base: position 540,043 of record JAPDEI010000012.1, on the reverse strand, counting down.
CTTCAATCGCTAACCGACGAGATGTCGAAATATCAATGTGTTAGTTGTGTGTCCGGACGGACATACGAAAGTAAAGGTGCACTCAAGAGGCACGCCTCAGTAGAACACTATCCCGACGTCGAATATGAGTGCAGGATCTGTCCTTTTCCGATCAAAGCAGAGCCTTGGAGGTATAGGCTACACAAGTTTCAGGAGCACATGGCAGTAAAACACGGGCAGCACGATCATGACTACGACGCTCAAAATAGGAGTGAACTTCCTGCGCCGAGCGACTGCCCCTTGCCAACGTGCACCGAGACCCTAGGTTCATGGGAAGAGTTCTGGGAGCACTTTTCCCAGCATTGTCTTATATCGAAAGAAGAGGACCTCTCGGTTCTCAAGAGACATTCTACAGTTTCGAGAATCGAACGGTAGCATGCATTCGTGCTCAATCCTCTCGACAACGACACGAATCGCATGGACAGAAGCGCTAGTCGTAGGCAGCCGGCGCAGAATATCGATGCATCCAAGCTCGACAGCTTCTTCTTCTTTCTTTAGTTTACTCTGCTGCATAGTGTGTTATGGACATAGAGGGTCTCGTTAACCCAGATATCCCGGATCTCAGATATCTTTTTACTTTTTAATTCAACCTCTATGGTTTTGTACAGCCTACGGAGTACTCTACGGAAATAGCTGTCCAATGAGACGCAGGGAAGCTGAGTCTATCGCCGTACCTTTTCTGCTGAGGCTGGGCCCGCATAGGCCAGCCGGGAAAAGATTTCCTGATTTAGTGAAACAGGTAAGCGCCCGCATCTCAAGTGGGAACAATCCCAGTGCGAGTTCATGAGCGAATTATGCATCAGATCAGGGTAGCTGATCGCGGCTTGATGTTGCACGAGAACCAATAACCATTAACGTTCATGGCAGATTTTACTCCGATAGGAGACGCGTTAACTTCCCTATTCAATCACATTGGGAAATACAATTCCAGTCGTGGGGGAGATTTTCAGATTCCAACAATGACCTCGACCTAAAACTCTGTGCTGGGAAAGCAGAGCACAAATCATAGCATATAAACCCTCTCGTCCTCCTCCCTTCTCCCTTGGAACCAACAACCAACCGACAGTCCCTTTGGATTTCTTTCCACATCCGTCCATTCTACACTCTGAAATGCCCCCAAAGAAGTTACAAGTCGGCGCCGCCGGCCTCGGCCGCATGGGCAAGCGCCACGCATTGAACTTCCTCAATCGTGCACCGCGCGCAACCCTCGTCGCCGCATTCTCGCCCGACTCCGAGGAAATCTCCTGGGCGAAGCAGAATCTCGAGCCGCACGGTGTGACCCTTTACACCAAGTACGAGGACATGATCAATCACCCGGGGCTTCAGGCCGTCGTTATCGGGACAGCAACATCGGTCCATGCCGAAGAGGCCGTTAAGGCGATTGAGAAGGACCTCCATGTCCTCTGTGAGAAGCCGTTGAGTATCAGTGTTGATATTGTATGTTTTCCTGGTGGGCCTTGGTGTCGACGTGGGCTAATAAGATATCTAGTGCAATGAGGTCGTCCAAGCCGCTCGCTCCCGTCCACACCTGAAGGTAATGTGCGGATTCTCGCGCCGTTTCGACGAATCCTACAGGGCCGCATATCGAAAGGTTGAGAACGGCCTCATCGGCCGCCCCTCTGTCCTGCGGAGTCAAACATGCGATAAGCACGACCCCTCCGGGTTCTACGTTGAGTATGCCAGCTGGTCCGGTGGCGTCTTCGTCGACATGGCTGTGCACGATATCGATCTTACCCTATGGTTCTTTGGCTCCGATATTATTCCCAAATCCATCTCCGCTTATGGTCTGACAGCCGTCACACCGGACTTGAAGAAGCACAACGACTTCGACAATGCGGTCGGTATCGTTGAGTTCTGGAACGGCAAGATCGCGTACTACTACTGCTCACGGATGATGGCGCACGGACAGGAGGATGTCACGGAGATTATCGGCACAGAGGGTAAACTGAGTGTGAACCTCAACCCGGCGAACGATCTGGTTAACTATTACCATGCGGGTGGTATCACGCGCGAAGTTCCCGCGACATACTGGGGCCGCTTCGAGCAGGCGTTTGTCAAAGAGACGCAGGAATTTGTCGATGCTTGTCTAGATGATACACCGCTGCCGATGAAGTTGGGCAATGCGGTTAAGGCGGTGCAGATCGGGGCGTGGCTGCAGGAGGCGCTGGTTTCGGGGAAGCAGTTGAAGTTTGATGAGACGGGTCGGCGGGTTGAACCCTCGAAGATTTAGACGAGATGATAGTAATTATGAATTGAATTCGAATGTCGTGTTGCAATTATTTCTTGGCAGAAACTACCATCCCCAGGACTGCTTGAGCCGATCCCGCGAATTTCCTACTGGCCAGCCGAGGTCGTATTCGAGCTCGTCCAGTAACCCGAGCAGTGCCTTTTGCTCTGCTCGATCTTCAAAGTGCTCGCCGCACACCACGATTCCCAGCAGTGCTGTGGTCAAGGAGGGAGGGTTCTTCCTGTTGTGCACGGCAATACCACAGAGACGAAGCACACACCCTCTGAGCTCCTCACTCAGCGCACGCATAGCCGCACGATGTCCGAGCCCTAATCTCGGTATGTTGGGATTATAAACTGCCAGTAGGATGCGAGCTAGTTCGACATGTTGCACTCCCGCGATGTGCAAGTTCGTTAGGTAGCATAGTTCGGGAAAGACCTCCCCTTTTCCTTTGTCCGGCTCCCGGAAATAGATCGGCTCGAAGCTCGGTGGTAGCAGATCCACCCATTTTTGTTCCAGGGATTTCAGGTGAGACCATCGGTCTTTCGCCGAGGTCCCGTCTACCTCATGAGCCGGGGGTTGGTGCGAGTTTCCGTAGCAGAATTCCAGCACATCCGCGCAAAAGATCACCAGTCGCGCCGTCCATAGTGCATCCTCCGTCGGCGCAAACGAGCGGAAGACGTCACACCGCGAGAGAGACATATTGAACGGGCGCTGCTTCAGAAAGGCCGAGTATACCTCTTGTCGGAACGCAACCCAGAAGGCCGCTTGGCGCAGGTCTGCCATGTACCATCGCTTGTTCTCGTATATCGCTGCGTTTGGGACCATCGTCGGGGAGCCGTATATTTGAGTTGTGGCCGTCGGGTCCACTTCCGACGGCGGGCTCGCTCCCGTGCTCCCGGTCAAGGATAGGTTCCGGCGAGGGCTAAGTGGTACGTTTGGGATCTGAGCATCGATAAAAACGTTGATGACCCTCAGAAACAGTTCGCTGTCGTGCATGTCATCCTGGAGAGGGTAGTCGACCTCTTCATAGAAGCGCAAAATAATACCTGCTGCTAGCAGATCCTCATTGCGCGTTTGTTCCGGATTCCCGCCTAGTGTCAATAAGTCGTGAATGCACTTGTTATGGTAGTGAAGAGCCGTTTCATCGGTCAAATCATGCAAGATGCGACCATCATACAGCACGGCTCCAGATGAGGTTCTGTTCTTTGGCACTCGCGTGAGATGGCGGGCCGATGCTGCCAGAATTGCGTTCATCAAGGGTGGGCACCGCCTCGCCCGTTGCGGAACAGCCATTTGAAAGTGTCGATCCGGGTCGCAAAAGTCGAGCCATGTACTCAGATGGTCGATGTAGTATCGGAATAGCAGGAATTCGAGCGTGTTGTGCGTAATTGAGGATGATTTGGGAGGTTTGACTAGCCCGTGCATCACATAGCTGCTCTCTTGAGGATGGCTCGTCGGGGACTCTATCCCCTGCATTTCTGGCGTCCCATCCCCCCCTTCCACAGAATTGTCTATGCGAGACACGCCTGCGACGTCTATAGTCGACAGCCCCTCGTGATAAGCAGAGGATGGCGACGTCCCTGGTAGCTTGAAAGGTGCCGATTCATCCTCGCGGGTATCATTTCCGATGGCTGCTGAAAGAGTCTGGAGCAGGTCATCGCCATCAGCTCCGTGCAGGACCATCAACTCCGGTGTCTCGTCGATGTAAACCAATTTCTCTGCGCGCATTAGCCCACACACTTCTCCTCTACAAGTACCATGTACCCACTAGGTATATTCGGTCTACTCGGCTCTACCCCAGACGCACCATCCCCACCTCTCTCGCCTACAACTTTCCCAGACACATCGCTAAAGCGAATGCGGCTTTTCGTCCTCGTGCACGCAACTCCGTCCTTCAAACATCGCTCACAGGCTGCACCATTAGCTTCGGTACGAGTATTATCCCGCGATATACTCCGTTCGCATCGTATATGTTTCTTTGTGCACCGCAAATCGTCAACATTCAACGTTCCAGCAATAGCTTGCTTACTGGTCGGGACTTATCTGCAGTTATCGCAGGTCGCAGCGATCTTGCGTTTCCGGGTCACGTTCGGCGATAGATTGTGTAATTCCAATGAGGCAGCATGAGTGTGTGCATCCTGATCCATAATTGAATCATTTCAGAAGCTAGATGAATCGAAGGAGATGGGAGGTCGGTTGATCAGCGAGATAGCGTCTCGGAGTACGGGGAAACTTCCTCGTATGGCGTTCGCGTTCTTACATATGTGGGGTTCGGATTTTCCCCGATGCTTCTGGTGCCGGAAATTGTTCCATGCTTCAGCGAATGCAGAGCAATCTCTATATTTTCAGTGTAAAGAGAACCAGAAATCATCCAGCCCGGCACCTCGATACTAGAGGTTAAGTCGATGAATCCATAATTTGTCCCGGTCACGTTGATGGTAGTTGTTTGTTTGTTGTGATTGTTGAGCAAAAGCGGGAATGAAATGACCCATGGAGATCCGGAACTGGAAAAACTGCCATGGCCGAACTGTTTCTCCCAACATTCTGCTTCCCAGATTGACATCATCATCGTCGTCATCTAAACTACGTCTATTTTGGTTTATATTTCGCTATTGTACGGCCATGCGCTTAAAGCGGAGATGGTATTCGAGTAGGAGTTGCCAGTGTCAGAATCTCCATTTTCCCATGATATATATTTTCACAGGTACAACGGCTCTCTCCAGCACATAACAGACTGGACCATCTTGAAGAATATGGGTGACATTATCAAGTTACTGGTGCTCTGTTCGTGATGTTCTACCATTCCTTCCTGTTTATGTGGTATTTTCGTTAGCTGATTTTGACATCTATACTACACGTGCCCAGGATCCCCGGTGTGACTGCGCTTGTATTATTGTGATTTTATATCTATATCCATAATTATCGACCAGCCTTGACCCCGAACTGGGGCTACGCTTAGAGAAAGATCCCCATAGTTGCGGCTACATACCGAAATATGTCTCCACCTAGGGGTACTAAAGTGAGAATGATCGAACCCGCGACGCCTCCATCAAAAAAAATCGAAAATTCTATGATACATGAAACGAAGTACGACCGTCCCACGGTCCATCATAGCCTTGCGGCCTCTTCCGCGATATAGCATCATTTATCGCCTGCTCGGCGGCATCTCGGTAGTGGGTACAGCAGTCAACCAAGTTTCGGACGCTTCGTTCGTCCTGAGTGACGGGAAGGCTCGAGAGCGCATCTTCCAGGTTGCGCATCAGGAGAATATCGGCACGGGTGCGCGGGCTGTTCGGCTCTTGGATCGTAAGGGTGACGAGTATCTTGAGTGCGAAGAAGATAGAGTGTAGCATGACCCTATCGTATGGTTAGCGATAAAGCAGGGTGGCCTGCTAGGGGGGTAGTTATGACTTACCCACGAATAAAAGGATTGTCCATTGGTATATACTTTATTAGCCTTAACGATGCACGGGCGGCATCGGCGCAGAGCTGGGTCGAGATGAGAGCGCGGGGGTTTGTTGATCGATATGCGACGTGGGACCTACCGGCGAGCCGGGTGGAGGAGGTTGGACTCGATCGGTAGGACATCAAGCGGCGATGGATGACCAAGACACAGTTATAGTAGCTGATGTGAAGCTGAAGAACGCTGTCTGACAATCTGTTTTCGATGACATCTCGGGCCTTTGGATGGCCAGGTCGGTATTGCTCGGGGATGTCGGCTTTCAACTGTTCAAGCTGAGAATCCAGGTCACCTATCGTTGTGACCGCCTCGTAGTCGTCCTTACCCTGTGCAGCGATGGAATATAATTGGCGGTAGACCTCCTCCTTGAGCTCCAACAGCCGGCAAAAGAACGGGTAGCAGTCGAACGGGACATTGGGATCTTGAAGCGAGCTAGGATTCGCGGCATGATCAACCCCTCCGAGTGCGGTAGGGGGTACTCCGACCTGCAGAGCGTGACTAGAATCAAGTTAGACCGCGGAGGCGAGGCAAAGTTGCCGAAGACCTACTCTATATCTAGAACTTGCGTGACCATGCGCACGAATTGAAATTGCTGCGACGAGCTGCCCTGCTGCGGTGACATTCCACTGAGAATGCGAATTGCCATTGGAACCATAGTGCTGGACGGGTTACTATGAAAGGTTCCGAAGAGGTAGAGGGTCTGTTGATGGGTGAGTAAATTGTAGCTAGGACAGTAAGCAGATTGGAGATACCATTGTCACGAGCGCCTGGGCAGAGCATAAGCTGGGAGCCTGGGTCATAAATGACTCCCAAGAGAGTGCAGCATTTTTCCAGAACAACCACGCGTTGGGTTCCGACTGTTTATCAAGCAGTGAAGCCAAGGCAAGAGTCGCATTGAGGCATGCCCATGCTCCCGACGAGTCCGGACCGATGGGATACTCGAGCTCAAACCATAGCATAAACTCCTGTTCCTGGAACGTAGGAACAAACGAGTTGCAGGACTCAAAATACGTGAGTAATAAAGAGCGAGCGATGTCCTTTGGAGGAAGAGCGATAGACTGTTGTAGTGGGCGAGAAGGGCAGGTGCTCTCGCCGAAACCGACGTCGGAATTCCACGCGGCAGGAGAGAGAAGGTCAGAGCTGGAGACCTCGCTTCCAACTGCCTTTTGCAACCATTCTTTGCCCTCTGGTGAGAATACCGAGAATGGAGAAGAGCCTTGGCACAGGGTAAGCAGCTCGAAGGGTGGAAAGGCCAGGAAGTTACATACTAGGGTTGCTGACAAGGGATCGAGGTAGCGAGAAACAGGACAGAAGAGAAAAAGGATCCGTGTCAGGCGGTGACGGATCGAAGGCAGAGCTCAAGTGATGAAGTAGAGGAGGTAGAGCGGTGTCATGATGCACGTCCTCTGCAAACAACGGGGGTGTCGACAGGCCGAAGAAGTCGGCAAACGGGTCAGAGGCTATGGGGTCGTTCACAAGCTGGTGCAGAGTTGCCGACTCTTCTGCTACCACCATCTGAGTAGTGCTCGGGATGCACGCGGATGATCGTCGATAACAAGCGCGGCATTTGGTCATTCCACTATCATACTGACATCGCACTTTGCGCCGTCGACACGAGTTACAGGCCTAGTGGGATCGGGTTAGCAGAGGCGGGAGGCTGTTGCAACCGCAAAGGGGCTCGAACCTTGGCGCTAAACCGTAGCCTCCGATTCCGAGGCTCCATGTTGTGCACGCCGTTTGGAGTCTGGCCTCTAAACAGAGCGAAAGAGGTTGGTCGGTTAACTCGAAACTTCGGGGGGGTGACGGCGGGCACTCACTGATATTGGCACGCTGGATACGCGCCGGACCCTGTGTATCCGGGGTGTATCAAAGTTTCAGGGCGATAAAGCATCGGCACCCGCGGCAGCAACATCCAGCTCCACAGCTGACGCCTCAGACTCGACGAGGCGCCGAAATGGCTGGACTGGTGCCGAATCGGAGTCGGTTGCCCGTTGCCAGAGCCCCACAGGCTCAGTATTGATTACGCCGGATCCAGTCTGATCCGACCTGTATTACACCCCCGAGCTCGCATCGTAATTTTCATGCCCTGTCGTCCGCCGTTTGAGACTGCCTACTCGGAATGGCAGCCCTCCGCCCGGCAATGAGATATGTACGAAGTATGCCAAGGCATACCATGAGTTCGTGCGGTATCAACCCTGCTCGGAGCTGAGCAGAGTATTATTAATGCATTTTTCTATGGGATCTACATCCTCCGAGGGCCCGAGTAAACAAGCCTACTATTTAGCACAAGCTTATCGCACATGTCCAGATTCTTAAGATTTACGGCGACAATCTCTCTGCATCTGTCATAGCGGGGTCCTTCCTTGACAGCTGCAGCGAAATGTCGGTCTTCGGGGGTATCCCCCCTCTCGATGAGAAGGACCAGCCCTACGATCACCACGGGTCTTCTCAGCGCTTCGAGACGGACACTGCCGCGTCCAGTGTCACCAAAACAGAGGCTCAAAATGGCGAGCTATCAGGAAGCGAGATGGAGGAGGAGATCGAGGCCATGGCACGCCAATTAACCCGTCGTTCCACGCACTTCTCAACCACCAACGCGACAAATCCCTTCTTTGAGGAGAACAAGGAGTCTACTTTGCACCCTGACAGCTCCTCGTTCAAGGTCAAAGATTGGATTCGGTCTTTACTCGCAGCTCAGGCCACTGATCCGGACCGCTTCCGTCAACGCACTGCTGGTGTAGCCTTCAAGAAGCTGAGCGTACACGGCTTTGGCAGTCCGACCGACTACCAGAAAGACGTTTTCAATGCGATATTGAGTGTTGCAGGGCTGGTGAGGAACCTGACAAAGACCGGTTTACAAAAGGTGCAGATTTTGCACGACTTCCACGGACTGGTTCGCAGTGGTGAGATGCTGGTTGTTCTCGGTCGACCTGGAAGGTGAGACTTATGCGAACCTCCCTCTACGGGCTGCTTCCTAATATTGTTCCACAGCGGCTGCACGACATTTCTCAAAACGATTTCCGGTGAGATGAATGGTATCTACATGTCTGACGACGCGTATATGAACTATCAGGGTGAGCCATGACGCCACCAGGATACAGTCGTTTAAACTTCTAACCACCAGACGACAGGAATATCCGCCCATGACATGCAGAAGCGCTTTCGAGGAGAAGCAATCTACAATGCCGAAACTGATGTTCACTTTCCCCAACTCTCGGTGGGAGATACCTTGACCTTCGCCGCCCGAGCACGCGCTCCCCAGACACGCTTCCCCGGCCTCAGCCGCCAGGACTATGCCGCTCATCTTCGCGATGTGGTGATGACCATGCTTGGACTACGCCATACCTTCAATACAAGAGTGGGAAATGACTACGTGCGAGGAGTCAGTGGAGGTGAGCGCAAGCGTGTCAGTATTGCCGAAGCGATCCTGAGTGGTGCACCTTTGCAATGCTGGGATAACAGTACCCGAGGCTTGGATAGTGCCAACGCTCTGGAGTTCTGCAAGAACTTATCCCTCATGAGCAAATATGCCGGAACATCTGCTTGTGTTGCTATTTACCAGGCATCCCAGAATGCGTACGATGTATGACGCCTCCCCTTTCCGATCCACACGGGCACCAACTGACCTGGTAAAGGTGTTTGACAAAGTAACGGTACTCTATGAGGGCCATCAAATTTACTTCGGCCGCACAGGTGAAGCACAGAAATTCTTCACAGACATGGGCTTCCTCTGTCCTCCACGACAGGCCACCGCCGATTTCCTAACCTCCCTCACTAGTCCAAGCGAGCGGCGGGTGCGCTCTGGCTATGAAGACAAAGTACCCCGAACACCGGCAGAGTTCGCTCAAAGATGGCGAAACAGTTCTGAGTGTGCTCGTCTCTTGCAGGAAATTGAAACTTTTGACCAGGAGTATCCGATCGGGGGTGAATCTTTCCAAAGGTTCGGCGAGGCCCGCCGCTTGATGCAGTCGAAGCAACAGTTAGTCTTCCTTATCCTTGTTGGAATACCTCAGGAACTATCTCATTCTGACACTTTCCCGCAGGCGAGCTGGATCTCCCTATACACTTTCGGTTTATCAACAGGTCACACTGTGCCTGGTTCGCGGCTTCCAACGTCTTCGGGGAGACGCCAGTTTGACTATGACTGCGTTGATTGGCAATTTCTGCATGTCATTGATCATCGGTAGCGTGTTCTACGATCTCCCACAAGATACGAGCAGCTTTTTCGGACGCGGTGTCTTGTTGTTCTATGCTGTCCTGCTCAGTGCTTTTAGCAGTGCGCTTGAAGTATGTTCAAGCCCATGACACACCCCTCGCCTCTCACCTACATTGGGCAAGTAGGGAAATGCTGACGATAAATTAGATTCTCACTCTCTATGCCCAACGTCCAATCGTCGAAAAGCAGTCTAGATACGCGTTCTATCACCCCTTCGCAGAGGCAATTGCGTCTATGCTTACCGACATGCCGTATAAACTAATCAACTCGTTTACATTCAATCTGCCGATTTATTTTCTCTCACACTTGCGAAGAGAGCCTGGAGCTTTCTTCACATACTGGCTTTTCTCGCTTGTCATCACGCTAACCATGTCCATGGTCTTCCGGACATTTGGTGCGGCATCGCGCTCACTATCCCAGGCCCTTGTACCGGCAGCCCTGCTGATCCTTGGTCTTGTGATCTACACCGGTTTCACAATCCCGACTCGCGACATGCTGGGATGGTCTCGATGGATGAACTACATCAACCCCATCGCCTACGGCTTCGAAGCGCTGATGGTGAACGAGTTCCATAACCGCCAATATACCTGCGTATCGTATGTCCCATCTGGGGAGGGTTACCAAAACGTAGACCCACTGAACCAGATTTGCAACGCCGTCTCGGCAACGCCGGGGGCGGATAGCATCGACGGCGACGCATACCTGGCTGCTAGTTACGAATACTACCATTCTCACCTGTGGCGAAATTTGGGGATCATTATCGCATTCATGATCTTTTTCATGTTTGTCTACCTGTTTGCTACTGAGTTCATTACCGAAGCTGTCTCCAAGGGAGAGGTTCTCGTGTTCCGACGCGGACATACGCCCAAGATCACCAACGATGATGAAACCAACGGTGCCACCCCTGCGCATGACGATACCAACCCCGAGAACACTGCCACTGAGATTCAGCGCCAGACGGCCATCTTCCAGTGGCAGGATCTGTGCTACGATATCACAATCAAAGGCGAACCTCGTCGGATCCTGGATAATGTCTGCGGTTGGGTTAAACCAGGCACAGCTACTGCGCTTATGGTAAGTTAACACCCTCCCTGTCAGTATGGGAGTGACTAATATAAAGAATAGGGTGTTTCCGGCGCTGGAAAGACTACCTTACTGGATGTCCTCGCCACTCGTGTAACAATTGGTGTGGTGACCGGCGAGGTCCTCGTCGATGGCCTACCCCGAGACGACTCGTTTCAGCGGAAAACCGGCTATGTCCAGCAGCAAGATGTCCACCTCCCGACTTCGACTGTTAGGGAGGCATTGCAGTTCAGCGCGCTTCTTAGACAACCGGCAAATTTCACCCGCCAGGAACGCTTGGATTATGTGGAGGAAGTTCTGGTCCTGCTTGGCATGCAGTCCTACGCCGACGCGGTCGTTGGTGTACCTGGAGTCGGTAAGTACATCTTACTCTATGCTTGGCTCACAAAAACAGCGATCCAGGCCATCGTATAACGAGAATACTTCTAACAGCTGCTAAAAGGTCTCAATGTCGAACAACGCAAGCGACTGACCATTGGAGTGGAATTAGTTGCGCGACCCCAATTGCTTCTCTTCCTTGACGAGCCCACGTCCGGATTGGACTCTCAGACCTCATGGTCGATCTTGGACCTGATTGAAACTCTCACGAATCACGGTCAGGCGATCTTGTGTACGATCCATCAGCCCTCTGCCATGCTGTTCCAGCGCTTCGATCGGTTACTCTTCCTGGCCAAAGGAGGTCGCACTGTGTACTTTGGCGAGGTCGGCGAGAACTCTTCTATTTTAACCAAGTACTTCGAACGCAATGGTGGCCACGCTATCACAGATGGCGAGAACCCCGCCGAGTGGATGCTGGACGTGATTGGTGCTGCCCCAGGATCGCACAGTGACATTGACTGGCCTGCAGCTTGGAACAGTAGCCCGGAGAAACAGGCCGTGCTTGACCATCTCGCCGAGCTAAAATCGACCCTATCCACAAAGCCCAAGCAAGAAGCCTCTCCGGCCGAATACCAGGAATTTGCAGTTCCGACCACAGTACAATTAAGAGAGACCCTCATTCGGGTGTTCACGCAGTACTGGCGGACTCCATCCTACATCTATTCCAAGATCGTCCTCTCTATTTTAACAGCTCTCTACAACGGGTTCTCCTTTTTCCACGCTAAGAATACTCAGCATGGGCTCCAAAACCAGATGTTTAGCATTTTCATGCTAATGACCATCTTTGGTAACTTGGTGCAGCAGATCATGCCGAATTTCGTGACCCAGCGCGCCCTCTACGAGGTCCGCGAACGGCCGTCGAAAATGTATTCCTGGCGCGTGTTCATGACAAGCAATATAATTGTGGAATTGCCGTGGAACTTCCTTGTTGCGGTTCTCATGTTCTTCTGCTGGTACTACCCCGTTGGCCTGTACAGGAATGCAGAGCCTACGGACGCAGTACATGAGCGAGGTGCTCTCATGTTCCTCTTCCTTCTTGTATTCCTGTGGTTCACATCGACGTTTGCGCACATGGTTATTGCTGGTGTGGATAGTGCGGAGACCGGCGGAAATATTGCGAACCTGGTCTTTGCCCTTCTCCTGCTCTTCTGCGGGTGAGTCTTTCCCTCCGCTACCCATGCCCTTTATATTTACGCGCGATGCTAACTGTTCCCCAAGTGTCGTTGCAACCCCCAACAACATGCCCGGCTTCTGGATCTTCATGTACCGTGTCTCCCCTTTCACCTACATGGTATCAGGCATGCTATCAACAGCGATAAGCGGAACAAACGTCGTCTGCGACACAATCGAAACCCTGAAAATGGACCCACCCTCGGGTCAAACCTGCTACGAGTATCTGAGCCCCTTCGCAGACGCGATGGGTGGCGCAATCCAGAACCCGAACGCCACTAGCGAGTGTGCGTACTGCTCCATGGCTAAGACGGACGATTTCCTGGCCTCCGTGCTGAGCCACTGGAGCGAGGCGTGGCGCAACTTCGGGCTCATCTGGGTGTATATTGCGTTTAATATCGTTGCCGCCATTGGTATTTATTGGTTGGCTAGAGTGCCCAAGACTGGGTTGAAGAAGCAGAAGACTAAGACTGCTTGAATTTGATGGTGGCCAACCTCCTACGGTCGCTACTCGACTACTTACTACTGGGTTATTTTTATTCCTTTTTTTCTGTTCCCAGCGCTCATGGGGCCCCTTTCTTTCCTCCTTTATTTGTACATCTTATTTGTCTTTTTTTCTACTCCTCATTCTCTTACTTTTCTTTCCCTGAGTTTCCCCGTCTTTGCCATCCCATTTCATTTACTTTCCCTTCTAATTGTCTCGAGACCTTTCCTTTAAGTTTACATTCACCAGCTTCATCATAAATATATTAGATTTAGACTGCAGATAGTTGTTAAATTCAAAATGTCGATATCACTTGTCATCCCTTCAACCTGGACTTGAACGTATTCGCATGTACTGCTTGACCACAAACCAATTGACGATATTTCACGCCTTGTACTGCTGATAGGAACTTCTCTCTGACAAATTGTTGAAGTGATCACTTTTGTTGCTAGGCTAGCTATGCATCTATGGGTGAAGTAAATAGAGAAGCGCCAGGACAGTGGCATAGCCAAAAAAAAAAAAAAAAAAAAAAAAAAAAGAAAAATAGGAACGAAAAGAAAAGTATAAGCACAATATAAGTATATTTATAATAAATTTTCAGTCGGATAGCCGCAAGATAGGAACCAAAAAGGAAAATCAAATAGATGGACTACTCAGTGTGCCCGGGGCCAAAGTGTCTCATTACTCACGCACTCTGACCCTGTGTGTGACCTGTCACCAACGGCACAAAGAGCCCCTCTCCATTTCAAGAGATATCTACCTCGCACTGACCTTCCACTTCCTATTGGCCCTTGTCACTCTAGTACTTTTCCTCTTCTTCGCTTTGGACTCAGGCGGCGGGGGAGGTGCCGATTTTGGGGACGGCCCCGGAACAAGGACTTCTTCCGCCACACCACTGCCAGCGGCCAGCTCGGGAGTGGAATTCATAGATGGTTTGATTTCAGGCTTCAGCACCGTGATATCATCTGCAAAGGTTGTCTCCGTTGGAGAAGTCTGGCCGGAAACAATGACGATAGTGCGGGATTCCCACAGGCACGTACAGAAGATGCAGTTCGATGCACGTACTAGCTTCAAATGCTTCCCCGGCTCGCTGTTGCAAAGGAGACTATACAGCTTAACGAGAGATCCACGATAAATCTTGGTCGGATGTTCTTCTCCATCGTATATTCCAGGTTGTTTTTGTGTGCCGATGTCCAGAAGTACCCACTCGCTGGGCCGAGGAAAGTGGCTAGGTGCCACGCTTTGCATCTGGAGGATAATGTCTTCGAAGACTTTACAGCATGTTCCAGATAATGCGCGGTTAAGTGCAATTGTGTGCGTGATTTTTTTGTATTCGCAAATCGGTTGGGACACTCCGTTCCAGAGTAGCCTCTGAAGCTCAGCGCGTCCGTACGCGGTAATAAGCATTCTTGGGGAGGATGCTGGGGCGGCGTTTGGAATGGAGTTTCCTGGAGACGTCTCGTGGAATAGCTGATACTGCCAAGAGTAGTTGGCCTGCAACTTTCTGTTTTGGACTGTCTCCCTGACCAAAAGCTCCGGGGGGGATTTGTCGTCATGCATGCTCATAATAATTCGTAGTTTATCGTCAAACCTAGACTTTATTATGGTTTCTTCTTCGAGCCGCATCCCGAGCTTTGCATCCAAGTCGTACACTTCCCAGAACAAAGTATTATCTTTCTGGATATGACCTGGGACAATGTGGAAAATTTCGGTTCCTTTTGGTGGCAGGTTGGGATTAAGGAGAGAAGCACAGCAAATGACAATTCCCGATTGAGATATTGCTGACGCATCAAGAGACACCTCCTCTTGGATTGGGATGCCGGTGAAAGTTTGCAGTATGTTTGCAAGCATATTGCTTTTGTGGGTTTGGGAGATAACTTCGATGCTAGGGGCTTGGTATGACCACGCAAAAGTCTCCCTTGACCCGAGTAAGATGAAATATAGGTGTTGTAGGCCAAAGGAAGAAGGTTGTATACTGGGGTGCAAGTGAACATGCGCAAGAATCCAGAGGTATTGAATAATCGTAGTGGCGATGCAAAATAGGCAAAGTGTTCTTGGTCGAATCCAACCTCCACCACCTTTCATTCGACAGTTCGGACAGCCACAGGCTGAGTGAACAACTTCTCCAGCGCTCAGAAACGTATTATGCTCGGATCGAATATTTGAAAGGACTGGCTTGAGCTCCGGAAGAATTTCCAACACATTTTTATTTTCGCCAAGCTCCAGCTGTATTTGATCGGCGAGTTCACGGAGCATGTAGGCGAAAGCAGACCCGGCCTCGGCTGAAGTTAATAAGATACTTAGAGGTTCAGAAGAAAACGTATCAGACAGTATCGAATCCCATGTTGAGCGCCCTCCCGTGAAGAACTTGTCCCCCGCGTCGGGGCTTGTGTAAAAGATCTCGTTACCACTGGCCAGGAAGCACGTCGTGTCCTTTACTCGAACCATGGAGGACTGCGTGTCAAATGCTCGCAGGATATTGACATGGGCAGCCATTTGACTGGACTCTCCATGCTTTAGATACAGAAAGTCACCAGTGCTGGCATCGCGAACCTCAACTCTAAGGCACAGCAGCCACTCCGCAACGGCTGCAATCCACGCGCAGTCTGCTCCGCCAACAAACGTCGCACTTTGAAGAGCGCCACTTGAAACCCCAGCGAGGGTTGATAATGCTTCGCCCAGGGCCTGTGGCGAGGTAGCCCCTCGTCGTTTCCAGACATCTTGATCCGCGCCGTTGTACCAAAGACGAGCAAACCCTTCGACTAGGTGGGGGAAATCCGAGGACAATAACGTTCCCGAACAGGTATCGATCAGGTTAGACCACTGTGTAATTGATGGACTGAGATGCCCGGGAGCCGCTTGGGTTTTGGTCATCGAGCGTAAGACCTGTGCGCAGTAGAATTTGTCGTAGGACACAGATAACGCCCCACACAAGGCAACACAGGTGGTTCCCTGCTCAGACTCGACCAGTAATCGAACCACATGCTTGATGCCGAATCCGAACCACAAAACGTTGCTGTATGATGAAAGAGGCTTGAGGCCTTCTAAGGTGGTCTGTATCTTCTGCTGCGCGCTAGGGGGGAGTAGGAATCGAGAAAATATTGCCTGGCCCACAGCAAGTGTCAGAGGCTCAACTCCGGCCTGGGACAATCGCGATAGAATTTCCAACGAAAGCGCGACACTCGACTTGGCGAGTTGCGTCCAATCGACAGTTAGTTCCTTGCTGGCTGAAGACTGGTCCGGTCTGGCTGGGAATGAGCGATGAGGATTCCATGCCGAGGATTAGATCACATTGCAATCAGGCTAGTGAAGAGGGAGCATCAAGGAAAGTAAGGCTTGATGACAAGAAAGGAGCAGAACTGATCTTTATTAGAAGGTCGGGCGCAGTTCAACCTCGCAGCCTTTCGTCAAGCACTGCCTCCCTTCCTCCGCAGCCGCCCAATATTTGCTTTTTCAACTGGGAGGCATACATAGTCACCACAGAGACGGAGATTCACCGCCACCACGGTTGGAGTTACCCAAGTATCGGATAGAATTCGCCACGGTACCTGGAGCATACATTGTAAAAAAATTAAGGTGAGGTCAGTGACGAGGCTGCCGGTCGGGAACTTGTTAACGCCGCCAAAGTAGAAGAAACAACCGCGCCAGCCCGGAGTGCCGCAGGTGGACTACAGAGCGTCGCATTAAAAGTGTGCAACAATTCCTCTGTGATTTTTAAAAAAAGACACTAATTTAACGACAGAAGATCATAAAGTACATGCATGGCCTTTCAGATTGGTTATGCAGGGTATTAAGTAAACACAGACGGCTTCTAATGATATAAAAGATTAACCAATTATTTCCAATGTATTGTTTTATGATCTTATCAAAGAGCAAGTCTAGATTATGCTATCATCAGCAAAATTAGGGGGGCGATTTTTGCGCTGAAGGCTTGGGTTATGGTGAATTAGCGGAGACGGCTGCGTGGCGGATATTTTCTTGTCCCTTTGATTGAACATGCGCGGGGTTGAAGCGCAAATACTTTCTAGTATTCACATTAGCACAACACAACCCTGCCTGGAGAAGCATTCTTTGCCCTGGTTCCGATTGCTTAAGATACCTCGGACCTGGCCATGTGCCAGGGCAATCAGCCATAGAGGCATTATTTCTACCAATGGTATTTGGAGACTAACCGAAGACCTGTAGTTGGATGAATCAAGCATTTGGTTTGATAAAACAAGCACTAGAAGAAAGTGGTCTAATACAGCTCTGTACTGGCTAGTCTCTTTATTCGCATCCACTCACGAATCTTGATAGGGCCAGCGCGATGGACCGGAACGAGCTAACGCGTACCTCACTTCACTGACCCCAGTTTGAGGGATTAAACAGTTCCAGAGCTATTATTAGGGGATGTCCGGGCTGGTTTCTAGATGTAGACTGTTAAGCCTGTGTCTCCGTTTTCAACAGCGGATCGTGCCACCGCGAGTCGTTCTACATACCGGCAGCCTCGGGATGTGTAAAAATCCAGCTGATCGTCTCCTAAGAGTCTAGCGTAGCTTCTTTAAAGCCCATTTTAGCCAGGAAGCTGTTCATTCGAGGGCTTGAAAGGCCGACCTATCCGGCGGTAACCTGCGCGCTCGTCTCGTACTCTATTGACCTAGTATTATTTACAGTTCTAGCAACTGCACCATGAGACCAGATCCTCGTAATATATCCATGGCATGCTAGCGACAGAATCCCCAGTATAGCGCGTCCGACTTGTAACAATAGCTACAGCTGTAAGACCAGCAAAGTGGGTTGCTCGAGCACGCACTGTGTGATCTGATCCGGGTCCAAGGCATGATATCCAAGAACAAGCCCTGCGCCGTTATAGGATCTTAATACCTTATCATCCCCAAGATAGATAAATCCCTTGCCAGATGGGTCATGTGGGAGGGTTGAGGCGAGTTCCGAGACGTTATTGGTTGGGTTGTTGACCCCTACCAAGTACATGGCCAGCGAGATATGAGACCATAAGGAGGAGGTGGGGAGACTCTCATTGTTGCAATGGGTTTTTGGAACTGCGACGAAAAAGAATTGCTATTAATGGAGGGTTCAATTAATGGCAACTTGAGAAGGATGGCAAGTGGAAAAGGATGGGTAGGATCGCTTGAGCAATTCCTGGATGCCTCTTTATAACATCGGCTCATCAATCCGCGGGAGTTTCGGCGGCGGAGGCTATTTCTCCCAAGAGCCAGGTTTCAAGATCAAGTACGCAACCAAAACAAGTAACTAACCTATTTCCCTTCCGAAGAGTGATGCATTCCGATTGTTGAACCAAGCCAATCTCCGCTAATGTGATAGCAAATAAACCCTGCTACTGTACCTCCCGTCGGAATGGGCGGGGTCATCCTGGGAAAGAAAAAGAAAACCACGACAAGAGCCAATAGGAGGCAATCCTTGCTAGGCGTACCATTTATAGGATGGAACGCTTTACCTCGGCATAAGACCGTGCTTAACGCCTGACCCCTGCTCGAGTTACATCGTCTCTCTGTGTCACTTCGCCCCTCAAGTGTCCGCGCTTTGAATTATTAAAATGATCCCAGATCCTGTTACGTTGTGGGACCATTTCCTATCACTAGAGAAAACATTCGCTCAGATGGTACGTATGCCGTGGCCCTTAGACATCCATCCTACGCGTTATGTCTATGACTGTCTTTAGTTTAGTTACTGATACTCCCGCCACAGTCTAAGCCAAGCGAGGAAGCCGCAGGAAGTAAGCACGCCTGCGCAACTGAATATAACTCGGCGCTATTCCACGCTCTAGACTCTCTCCCACGAGATCCCGCTGGGGCCGGCTTCTCGCATCTCGGGATGGATGGTGTGTGGCGAAACTATGATGGGAACCAAAAAGTTGTGAGCTATCGAACTCTATCTCCGGGAGAGATTGCAGAACTGCTGGCCACATTTCCGGATTGGATGCGAGAAAAGGTCGAAGCACGGCTCGAGGGCGTGGATGGGAGGTCTGTTACAGATGTTGAACAGTTGATTAATCCTCCCCGTGAGCTGCAACCAAAATTTGAGGATGACGGGTTGGGATAGCAGTCAGGACACTTTCAACATCTAGTTAAGGTATCTAGGTTTTGTTTCCTTCTTATATTAATTGATGCTCTCCACTTTATAATGTAAGACACCATCTGGACACCAGGCGAACATTTCCGAAGATGTAATCGGTGCATGTACCACATTCATGCGGAGCTATATATAAAGGTCCTGGTTGATTGTTGTATGCAAGATGCCCAGTCGGCGATTTTATTCGCTGTGAAGGAAGAAAATTAGGCTTGTCTGGGCAAGCTCATGCACTCCTATACCTAGGGCCACATGTTAATTGGCCAACTTTTGCATCTGTGATTCATCTGAAGCGCTCTCTACACTTGACCCGAACACAGGCATGGAGGTGAAGGCATATGTTAGCCAGAAGGTCCTTATATAGATTTATTCGGTGATTGCAGCCTAATTTTACGGCTTACTATGTCTTTCCTGCTTGCTTGCCTTTTGGAATCTTGGAAGGCTTGCGCTTGGCCTAGACAATTAACTTGGTACAACAGTGCTGCTCGGCGCAACATCGCTACTCATGTCGTGAGCTGGGTCTCCGAACCCGACGACCGCGGCACACCCAGCCTCCAAACAGCCTCGCTAATGACAATCTTCCTCTTCACCTGGGTTGTCATCCACCCGCGCGTCTATATAAGCGAGACATTTGCAAAGCTGCACAAACTTGCCATGCTTCTAAAAACCCTCCTCGCACCAGAAGGCAAGAAGATTCGATCATCATGTTTGGCAAAATGGGGATGAGACGGAAGAGGAATGTTGGCCGAATGTTACCCCACAGTTCGGCTGGAAGGGTTCGCAGAAGCGATTGGCGATAACAATTAATCTTAATCTTATATGTGGGAGGTATAGAGGAAGAGCACAAGGTTATCCTGTGACTGTGGAGGTGGATGTGAATGAAGCACGAGCCCATTATATGTATTTATATCTGTGGTTTCAGGGTTCAAAGCTCTGTTATCTCCTGATACAAGCAGGGATGGATACACGATCACGATAATCTGGACGCTGACTCTCGCCTTAATTATTCCACAAAATAGATAATTTTTCTCTGCGAAGACTCGTCGTACTCATCGCCTCGGTAGTGCCATAGGTCATACCTTGCATTTCTGGTAAGAGCCGTTGATTGACAGAATGATGCTGAAGGGATAGCTTTTGTTATTCTAGCTGCGTAGACGGCCCTGTAGAGTAGACAATGGGTCCTGGGTACCTAGTCAATGATGATAGTCGGAATTTGGAAGTAGAACCCTTCTCATAGCCCCTGCGTACAAGAGCTGACCGTTCCACGGCGCTCTCTAATAGTTTATCAAGACATTCAGCTGGACCTATATTGCTTCTACGCATGGCGCATGGCTAGCGTTCTCACCGGTTTAACCAGAGCCAACGCAAGGCATCGAAATCGGAGAGGAAAATAATACCGTACTAGCTCATGCACCCATGAGCACTAGCAATGCCAGAAATCCCCCCTTTCCCTTCAGGAACAACGGTCTCTGCATTCGCACCAGGGTATAGGAAAACCTAAATCTAGGCGAAAAACCTATACCGAGACCTTCCAAGCAACAAAATAATACAAACCCCTAAAGTACTGCATCCAGGTACCTTCCCCAACAGCCATCACAAAGCTCATAACCCATTTCATATCTTACTGCTCAACCTCAACCTCGGCCTCGCGCGCACGAGCATCGACGCGACGCAGCCAACAGCACGGCTGTTGGATAGAAAGCGGATTGCACTGGTCGAAAATGGTGAGCGGGGCACCGCACGCGCTAAGCCAGACGCGGTGTTGGCTAGATAGGTAAAAGAAGATTTAGGTATTAACATCGCATCGTAAGGCAAAAGCAAACAAACAAAGCCTCAAGGGACAACTCAAACACCACGGTAAAAATTCTGCACGGTATCATACCTTGTCCCAAGCTCCGGCCGACACGCGCCAGGAATGCTAGCCTGGCGGTCGTTCCGGTTCACCGGGCCACCGACCTGGATCGCGTGTGGTAGGGCGCCGCCGCTGAGTTCGTAGTTGCTCAGGTAGATGCAGAATTGGATGGGGTCGGAGCTGATTGATTGAGACACATGGGTAGGTTAGCATATTTTGATGGGTCTATGTGCCATGGTGCCGGGCTTATTTGGTTTATTAGGAGGGTCCCTTACTCGACGTAGTCCCAGCGGACGGTCCAGGGTTGGCATAGATTTATCGGGCTTGGGGCGGGAGGGGAGAGGCAGTCCAGCGCTGAGGCTGTGGCGATGAGTCCAGCGAGGAGTGGCAGAGTAAAATACATTTTTATGTAGTATTGTGATGAATAAAAATTATATGTTTGGTGCGTAGCTAGAATGGTGAGAAGGCAGAGGAAGTAATATAATGCGGAATGAAATTTTAGACAGGGCCAAAATGAAGCGCAAGCACCGCTATTTTATACCAAAAGTGCCCAAGGACAGTGCATCTAAATGCAGTCCCTGGCAAGTACGGACTCTGTGGATGCCTAATTCACGGTGTCATCCATCTATAAGAACCGCTTCCAGCCAGGATCCAGCTTGTCATGTAGCCAATCACTGCTCTGAGAGGCTATCCAGCGCAAGTGGAAATCCATCCCTGATCCTTGTTGATGTTTCTACTATTCGACATTTGCCCTCTGATTCTGCAAAACGTGGGGTAAGATGAGATATTCTACTCGGTATCTACCACAGCACCTCCTTGCGTGATGCGGAGAGACTTACCTGATTTGAGACAAGCGTAGCTACTTGCAAAGGTATTCCTCTAGTCATCGATTAGTTCCCCGCGTCGAGATCGGAAATGGGGTACCTTGGGTAAATGCAGGCGAGGAACAGGTTACATGCGGGTTATGAGGTCAGGGCGTCTGTTGGAAACATGACCGAACCAACCTGTATCAACAGCCGGTCTGGCCCCTTTGTAAGACTACCTATTCGGGCCCAAGGTGTCTGAGGTAACTCCGCGGATGAGAAATTGGCAAAGTGGTTGTGATTCATATGGTTACGACGGTTAGGCCAGTAGAGGCTCAAGTTACTTCTGTACCGACGGCTCATCATCGACAATGACTTTAGAGAACAGGATGACCCAGTCACAACACATTCGAGAGCGGCAAATATGGAGTGAGAACGTGGAGGCGACCATCATTGTTTTCTTTTGGGTAAATGAGAACCACTCATCTTGCCTATAGTTGTATCGTCAAGATCGACAGCAAAGCCACTAGATCAGATCTCCCACGATCTGATGACCTTCTGTCGATCTTACTAACGTCAGCCCCATTTACCCTCAATCCTATCAAATACTGAATCCAAAAAAGAAATCCAAATTCTATTCGAGCTGGAATATCTATCAATTATATGTGCCAGTCGAGGTTGTCTCCCTGCTTCGCATGAATCACCAGGGACAAGATGCGAACACACAGGTCTACGAACCTCGACAGGGGCAGGTGGGTACATACCGAATTTGTCGTACTTGTTTGTACCGATGCTGTGTAACCTTGACTAGAAACACCTATCATTTTTTTAGCCCCGCCTACGAACCATGAGTGCGACCCCGAGTAGGTAGGCTGCTAAGACACCCTTCGCAACCACGCCAGCAACTTCATTCCAGTAGATCCTATCTCTGGGTTTTTTGTCGGACAACCCCCGCTCTGTGTTACGGTATGAGGCTGAACTTACAGGGCTGGCAAATATTGGATTATGGCGCTATTGTATGTCATTGTCCGGATTCTAGGAGGGTCGAGCTTACCTGCAGTTACGATTGCTGGGCGTTACTCTGGGTTAACTAACCATGACTTCCCATTGAGAGGTGACTATCAACGCTTCGTCTATCACATTTTACTAGGCAGTCCTTGAAGGTAGAGGAGATGTTCTATCGCCTATCAACGTCGTTAGTTACCGTAAGCCCGTCGGGACATGTCTCAGGCCAGGTGCGTGCATGACCCCCAATCGTTACACAAAAGATCCCTTGCTTACCTCCTTCTGCCCTTGACAAGAATCGAGATCGGCCGATGGATGTGGGGCAATCCGCTGGCCAGGTCAAGTCAGGTTTCTAAGGAGCTTTGTCCCATGTCTAGAAAGGTCTGCTCGACTACTACCAAGATTGCCTGAATGTATGCCATGAAGTGAACTCGCCAACAGTTTAAGTGTAGTCAGGATCAGCCTTCCTCACGACACAACTACATTTAATATCACTTGGACCCGAGGGAATGATACCTAGAATGAATGGGCTTATGCTGTGCTGATGATGGCCCGTTTGAGTATATTTCAGCGCACTCGGGTCCGGGTGGCTTATGCACCTGTGTAGGAACTTTCGCCTCGTCAAGCTTAGTCTTGTGGTTTGCTCTGCGGCGGACAACCTTCTACCTGCCTCGAGATCCAGTGTGTTGGTTTCTCCGTTTCAGCGTTTGTTTACTCCTGAATTACCACGAGTGTAAAGCAAGACACATACGCATATATGTATATCAGATCGATGTGACACATCAAGAGACTCAAAGCGCTACGCCGAACCTAGAATGCATAGCCATTGGGAACAACTAGGTACTCCGCCCTATCATGTCTGTACAAGCACAAATTTATCTTTTTCTCAACCGGGTTGTCTCCCCTGCCATTTTATTTCTCATCCTAAAGTCCATATTTTGGGGAATGCGTGAAGGCTTAGCTTAGCCAGCGGAATTAGGTTAGAATGACGTGGATGGAGATAGAGAGGAGCCTAGAGGAGGCTGTCGACCGCCTGTCAAGAACCTTTAATGCTGTCGCAAAAAACGCCCCATGTTATCCATTATTTTCCTCTGCGAAGAGTCTATGCACCTTTTCCTGTGTACTTCAATATAAGCTGTGTACTCCTCGGACGTCAAGTCCTATGATCGATATGTGGACAGTTCCGTTCATATATCAAATCTTACTAGTGTAGGAAGTCTTCTTGGCGTAGTACATATATAGTAAGAAATCTGGCGAATATATCTAACTAATCGAGAGTCTTGGTTGGGATCGCAAAGTTTAGGAAGACCCCTTTACCAGGGGATCTCAGGTGGCGGACCGATTGCGGCTGGTTGCGCGATTAAAGCGCGTAATAAAGGGTACCCGCGACTCTGCGCGCAGCTTCTCTCGACGCCGATACTCGATTGCAGTGGGGACACCGTCTCCGCGCGATAGTATGAGTCTATTGGACACTGGTGTGGGCGGACGAATCGTATGGCTTGGGGGGTTCTCTTGGGGGAGGGGAGGGATGTGAAGGGTGAGGATGTCGGCGAGTTGATTTCGCCCTCGCGGGCCACGGATTTGGCAGCGGCCACACCGGCGTTTATCGATGCGGGTGAGGCGGGGGTCTTTTGCGATGAGGCAGTCCGGTATGCGGGGGTTTTGTGGCACGGTGGTGTCTCGGCTGAGTTACCTGTATGGCCGGGCCGCTGGTATGGACTTGATATGCTTGCGCCTGAGGCGAAGGTTTCCAAGGCTGCGACGGCGGCGAAGATGGATGTGATAGGGAGGGTGCTTTGCGGTTAAATTATGTGCATTATGGTAGTCGAGAGAAGTAACTTAGCAACGCATTGTGTTGTGGAGGTCCAATGTACTATTTTACTTATGGTTCGCTAGCACATGGGATGAGGTATCCCAGTATAATGCTCTGCATGAGGGTACGCAGGTAGCTGGTTATATTATTACAGAGTAGCTGGCTACAAAAGCTATCGCAGGGGATCCATATCCCCGCAATCCTTTACAATGTGACCATCACTTGCCTGTGTAAATTGGCAAGACATCACCCAGCGAACAGACCAAGTCTCAACTAGACATCGCTAACAAGCGGGGCGCAGGCAATGTGAATCATGTATATCGTATATATTCTCTTCAACCTGAAAGACCCGCCTGGCCCACGACTTCTTCGCCGCAATCGACGCCTTAGCAACCGCAGCCTCCTTCCCCGCCTCAACCCCAGGCATCGCCACCTCTAACCCATGCCACACCCCCTTCCATACATGCAACTCGGTCGAAACCCCACACGCCCACAGCCGCGACGCATACGCAACCGCCTCATCCCGAAAAACCTCCGCCTCCCCAGCATCCATAAACGTCGGCGGTAGCCCAGTGAGGTCCGTCGCGCGGGCAGGCGCAGCAAGATGGTCGACCTGCGCGTTAACCTGCGCCTCTGAATCGCGCGCGTCATTTTTCCCTTTGCGACCAAGAACACAATCCCAGGCCATCTGGTTCGTAACCCCGCACCACGGTCCCACATTTTCAAACTGGCGCGCCGACACCGTCATGCCGCGGTCATCCAGCATCGGCGTCAGCAGCATCTGGCCCAGCAACTTGGGCCGCTGGTTATCGCGCGCAAGCAGCGCACACCCTGCGGCAATGGGTCCGCAATTCAGTCCAGTCCGGCATAGCTATCATTTAGCGCCGCGGGGGCGGGATGCTCGGGGGCAAGGCGGTACTCGACTGAGATGGCCACAATGTCGGGGACATCGGCGAAGAAGCGGATTATGCTGTCTAGCGCGCTGAAGCGGTTCCATGCGATTTGACCGCTGCTGTGGATGATGTAGACGGCTGGGCGCTTGGTCGTGCTATTGGTAAGTGTTGAATTCGGGGAGAAGACGGAGAGGGTAACGGGAGCATCGAGACTGGGGATCGTGTATTCCTTGTGTTGCGTGTGTGGGACGCCAGCGAGGACGGACTCGGCGGTGAAGGCGGAGGAGACAGCGTGAATACGATCAATGTTGGAAAAGAGATCGAGGTCAAGGGACTCGAGCTTGGGCCGGAGTGATGGGTCGTACGGTGGGCAGGCTATGCTGGGCTCTGGCGCTTGTGTTGCGGTCATGGTGAGATGAAAAGTGAGTAGATGTACGTGCTATGGAAATTTCCTTGGAAATGTAGGGGTGCGCATGAGAACCCGCCTCTGTGCAACATACTTATATGAGCTCACTGGGACTTGTTTCGTCTACTCCATCCGGCAGATTTAAACCTCCGAACCTGAGGATTTGGGTCAGCCCAAAGTCTGGTTAGATCCGTGGGTAGTGGTGTTTCCTTTCCGGTAGTGAACGACATCGTCCAGCTCCAACATGATCGCTTCCGCAAATTACATGTTTCCCTATTCGGCAGCAACCCCATCGCTGACTTTTCCATGCTCAGTGGCCCCCCCCCCCCCCCCAGGTTCTTCAACCCCGGATGCGGCAGATCCGGAGCCAGGGTGACGGCAGGGCCGGGAAAAAGGCTTACGGCAGTAAGTGTACGATGTGACGTATCATTCCTGATCTCACTGGAACGAAGTAATGCAGGAATTGCTGCCAGGTTGTCGGGCGAGAGGAAGAACTGTTATGGTAGGCTTTCGGTAAGGAGAATCGGGTATAGAGAAGAACGCAAACCACCCAGTAATTTTACGAGATTCGTGGATCACGGTTCTCTGAGAACCTTGACAGTAACGCAGAAACCCGGCTGGAATTAATGCCTAGGAAACACAGGCCGAACATAGAGAAGTCGTGGGACAGATGACACTAATGGGTATAGGCGGGACCTGGGGCTAGTACATAGCACATGTAGAAGACGCGCATCACGCTTGCTCACAGCGTTCCACATCGATATATGTCGTGGGTTCGTTGCTGGCAGAGGTAATTACGTGTAAAGCCGCCTAGATTTTATAGAAGTCCGACTTAATGCGGTTTCGGAAGGAGAACATTAGTTTTTTTTATCGCCTGTTGTCAATATATTTATGTAGTCGCAGCTCGCACTATGTGGAAGCTCCGACGGGGTAAAGCTCTGTCCGACAGAGCGGTGATAGTTAGGTCGCATAGTGTTCTCTTGAACTACATAGCCCCTCCGAACAAAAGTGTTTAGGAGGTGCTTGTCGCACCTATCGTGCGTAGCATGATCTCGCGTGGCCAGTATTTACTGCCCCTTTTCGCGCGCGGCGCGGGGACTACGTGCGCGGGTTGATCCACCCCTTAAAGACCTCGCGAAAGCTCTCAATTCCATTCATCTCTAGGGTCCGGGATCAGAGTTGCATCAGCCATGCTCCGTGGCATGTATGTGTTGCCGTCCGAATGGATGGATCCTGTCGTACCGCACATGGATAATATTGCGATGCTGCGTACGAGGACCGAGTTGAGGAGGGACTGCAATCGAGAACTAATACAGATTCATTTCGACTGAATAGCTCGTATATCATCGTGGAGGACTTGTGCCAATCCACTCGATACTACTTAAGGATTAGACACACGCTTAACCCTGGTAACTAGCCCCAATTTGAACAAGGCTGACAATCCCCACGCTAACTCTGTTCGAGGAGGTTCTCGTGGTCTTCCTATTGGTCACTTCATCACACCAAGAAGATGAGATAAGCTGTTCCACACCTTTGTATAGCCACCGGAAATTCAAAAAGCACCTTCAAAAAGTATAAAAGAACGGCTTTCCCCCATCCTACGTTGTTTCGTTCGAAGGCCGAAGGTTTGGTACATTCGCGACCGACGCTTGCGTTGTCTCGGAGCATGCCGTTAAGTGGCGAAATGCCGGACCAACTTAACGAGCTCCGCAATTCGTCCACGGACACCGGCCTTGGATCGCGCTAGGCAAGGGCAAGAACCCGGAGTCCTTCAGGCAGGGCCAACACTCCCACCAGCTTGAGATTCTCGAAGCTCTCCAAAAGTGCGCAGCGTCCGGGTACCGAGATCTGGCCCGGCCCACTTACCCTCACTAGCCGCCTCTGATAGGCGTCGCGCTTCGCACTTTGGGTACCCTGGACGAATCAACACCGATGGCTGATATCGAGTGGATAGTAGTTCCACTCATGCCCCATCAAATCAGCACACAAGCCTTTGGGGGGCTAGAATCACCACCGCGGCTTTCGCGGAGCGACAATCATGATGCAGCGAACTGGGGCAGCAGAGCGGCAAGAAAAGCTCTTCTTTGCAAGCCAGAGACGTCAAGAACACTAACCACAGCGCAACTGAAAAGCATCAACTGTAAGAGATAATCCGATGAGGAACAGCGGTACCACCGACCGGGCCGCGCCAGAATTTCTGTTCGTCGATTATCAGGAGGACAAGCCAGAGAATCGCGCGATTGACAAGCAGAAGCGCGTCTTTGCGCAAAGGACGCATCAGCGGAAGAAGAGACAGGCAGCCGTCGAGAGGTTGAAGACCTCGACGCATGTCTTTCGGCAGCGCCTTCCATTCGCGTATAAGCCGGTCGCGGATGGCTCTGATGTGTGCGGGGACGATAAGGGCAGGCGCGATGGTGAAGACACGGAGCCCGCTACGGCAGGAGCGGATAATACGCGGTACTTTTTGCAAGTGACAATGATGAAGAAATTCCTGTTTCCGAAAACTCACCTGGGCCAAGGGTTTACAGACCCGTTTGGAACAACAGCAGTGCCGATGAACGAGTTTATGGATTCTTATTTCCATCACCGTGCGTCCACACCGCACCGCAATGAACGTTCTGAATGTCAACCCTGTCTAATACTGCATAGTCAGGAATTTTACTATTACACAGTCCTACCCGCTTGATACGTCCCGGATGAGCGTCTGGTGGTGGCAGAGGGCGCTGGCTGAACCGGCCATCCAGCTGGCCCTCCTCGTCTCTGCTGCCAGCCATCAGACGGCAATGAACTCACTCTACAATGCCCCATCCCCGTATCTGCGGCGGTCTATTGGAGAGTTTTATCGCCTGCGCGGGGATACTATCAAGACTTTGAATGGCCTTCTTCGCAATCCCGGTGCTGTGGCCGAGTCAACTATTTTGATTGTTGCAGCTCTTCGGGCAATCGAGGTACGTTTGCTCAATCTGCTGGAATATACCCGAGTTCTCCATTTTTTTTTTCGAATGTGGATGGTTCTAATGATTTGAAGGCTATTGGCGGCAATATCGAAGGCGCGGTGGCCCACACAAACGGCCTAAATGCATTAATCCACCTACACGGCGGTCTCGAGATGCTGGACCACATGACTCTGTCCAAGATCTATCAGTACGCGCTATCTTGTTCTTTACAAGGACTTAGGATGCTGATAAACTTATGTCTAGCGCCGACATCATGTGTTGCGTCCTCACCGACACAATGCCAACCCTACCCTTAACAACGAGATGGAGAAGCGAGATCCGGCAAGAAGCCAAAGTGTTCCATTCCACGAACGACATAGTCTCTCAGCTCAGTGACAAACCAGAAATAGCCGCGCAGCTATCAGCACTAGGAACTTCATTCTTCCAAGCACCCTGGTACACAGACCTGGACAGCACCATGCAGACATTCCTTTGGGTATCGCAACGCCTAATTCAGTACTATGAGGTCGCACATCTCCGGCCTTCGGTGATCTTGCCGACAGATAATGACTTGTTTGTGCTTCTGGAAT
The DNA here is from genome assembly GCA_027569055.1 of Aspergillus baeticus. Classification (NCBI taxonomy): domain Eukaryota; kingdom Fungi; phylum Ascomycota; class Eurotiomycetes; order Eurotiales; family Aspergillaceae; genus Aspergillus; species Aspergillus baeticus. The sequence goes on along the minus strand of JAPDEI010000012.1, from coordinate 510,598 downwards.
ACCAGCTTGTCTCGATCCGATATAGACCTATACCAGCAGATCCATCAACCTCCAGCCCGCTCAACGAACCCCTCCGGATCACCCTGTTCATCTACCTAAACATGCGCATCTGGCACTTCCAACACTTCCCCGTCATGCAATTCATGGTAAACTCGTTATGGAACAGTCTCGTCTCTCAGACAGCACTCGGAACTCCAGCCATTTCAGAAATAAAAGAAACAGCCCCAGATGCGCTCTTCTGGGTCCTGTTTATCGGCGGTATGGCTTCGCAGGGCCACCACGGTCACACCTGGTTTGTCGATCAATTGGCGGATATTTCCTGCTATCTGGGGATCCAAGAGTGGGGGGCAGCGCGAGACATCCTGAGTGGGTTCTTTTATACAGATCAACCAGAGGAGCCTGGGGGTGACGAGCTTTGGAAGCAAGTAGTCCAGGCCAGGTAACCCTTGCTATCGCTTGGTAGTATTTATTTTCATTGAATAATACCCATACAGACGTGCCTATACCATTTGAAGTCGCCGACATCACATAGTCCTAATAGTAATAATATATTACGCCAAAGGAACCCACGAGAAATAACTTCCGTTCCATGAGCTCCGAATGAATGGCACTCACCTCCTGCCCTCTCCCAACCTGCAACTTTAGCCCCCGGGTATGGAGAATAGAGATTCCCCGTCCGCTAAGGCGTACCTAAGCCACATAGTGAGACGCGGATAAATAGCACATGAGCCTTTGATGCCATGAATTGTATTTAGGTGAGTACATCTATACGCCCAAAATCCTCCGTTTCATAGTACTCCCGCATCATCTCAATCCCGCGCCGCCAGTCCAAGTCCTCCTCGGCCCCTGGATAAGAAATCCCCTCCTTAACCAGAAATTCTCTGGCCCTCAGTAGCTATCAGGTCGATGTCCACATCTGCATACACGAGATTTTTGCCGAAGGGATCCATATCCAACTTGAAATTCTCATGGATATCTCGCTTTCCAATCTCTATCAAGCGGCCGGAAGGGGCGACAATATTCTAGGCAGCGAGGAGAAGCGGGCTGGCAAGGCTGTTGAGTGCGACATGGCCGCCCGTTGCCTTTAGAGCACCTTGCACGAAAGAATCAGGGTCACGCGAGGAGAAGATAGCATCGTCGGTAAGCCCAAAACGTCCCTTCAAAAAGCTTGGCTTGCTCTCCGAGCCAACAGTGGCAAGTACCTTTGGCCCCAATCATGTGCGCAATTCGAACTGCAATTCGGCCGACTCCCCCTGCCGCCGAGTGAATGAGGCAATACTCCCCGGGCTGAAGTCGAGCCATATCGATTAGCGAGTAATATGCCGTAGAGCCAATACGGCCCAATGATGCGGCTGTAGCATAGTTCATGTCGCCAATCCTGACACAGAGCACAGCTGGAGTTCGCACTATAATGTCGTGGGACCCTTGATTAGACACCAATCAAGCACTCGGTCTCCGGGCTTAAAGGCCTATAGCGATATCTGCCGGCCTACTCTTCGGATGACTCCTGCACGCTCTGAGCCTAGGTGGTGCTCATCAATCATTCCCAGCGCAACGGCGATATCACGGAAATTCATGGCCGACGCCTTGACTTCGATCTCAACAGCGTCATCTGCCAAACCTTCATCCCTAAAAGTATATCATCCACCACCAGACGAGGATCAGACAGCACCCCGCTTCTCAAGGAAACTTCGCCCTCACAACCAATATCTGAGAGAAGACGGATGACGTACTTGCTGACCTTACCGGGATCAGCAAGGTTACTGTTTGGCTGCTCCGACTTTCGTGTTTCTTAGAAATAGTGGTGGTATAAGCGGCTTGGCGGACACAAGGAGTATATACGTACATAAGGCAAAGTTGTGCAAAGAGCAGATTTATACTAATATTACGTTTTTTATATGACTTAGCCGCGCGCTCAATAATGCATTCTAGACCAAGGTTACGGCTCTGTTGGCAGGACTTTTCTCAGGCCTACGGACCCTGTATGTACGTGAAGGCCTGTTATGCCTCAGGCTCTGAAGTTGCGGGCGCCTGAGGCGTAACTGTGTTGCCCCTGAGGCACACGTGATGCACTCCTTCATCTCAGCGCTCCTGGTCCTTCCGCAGGATGACTAGCGATTAGTTCAACTACGATAGCACCTATACAATCTAACCACTACATTCCGCCTCATATATTACCTCCCCGCAGTATCCCGTTACTGCGGATCACAGCTGAGAGGACCCAGCTCGTTATACCTGACAGGTTGTAAAGGCATACGCCCACGCAAATATGGAAAATCATTATTTTTTCTTGGTGGAAATAATTTCCACGGGTCATGGCTCGAAATAGTTTCGTTTAATGGGAAGCTGATCGTGGTTTGAAATGCCAAGAAATTCTCGAACCATGTTCTGCTTTTATCGAACCACGGTTCACAATGTCCCCCCTGATTTGTCACTAGTAGATCGCTGTCAAGATGGCACCTGATAGTCACCCACGTGACTGTGCTCCCGTTCTCTTTTTCCCATGACAAGTGAGATTCACGGATCACCATCAATCCATCAATGCATCAACCCATGAATATCGTCCAGAATCCCGACAGTCGCATGGTATAGTCAGCGACAGTGCTTTAGGTAAGTTATTTATCTGAGTCATACGGTCCCGCGGACGGCTGCACATGCTATTCTAAAGGAGGAGTGGCAGAACTTGAGCGATCTGTCTGATCTGGTGAGTAAAGTGTGGCGCTTTAGCTTCTAGAAGAGCTTGTGGTTGATTAAATGTACGTTGAGTAAGGCTGTTTGGTCACGTCCTAAAAGTCGAGAGGAGAAGAGCTAAGCCTTGATCCGGAGTGGGGGCGCAGTGTCCCTCTCGCCAAGAAACAATCGAATGAGAGGCACAAGAAGAGGTTTTCATGATGTATTTCAACCTTCATGTTGTCAGGGAACCACGCTAAGACACGGGAAGCTATCAGCCAATAGATCAGCCTTGTAAGATTACGGTATGATGTGATGGCACGTCAGGACCGGAATCTTAGGATGTTCCGGCCGATCATGTCGAAGGACATGATGCCAAGATAAAGCGGGACTACGATCATAGCCGTCCGGGCTGTGGACTATGAGGGCTAGAATGAGCAGCATATCCAGCAGAGCCAGGGGCTATGATGGATATGACGACGGATAGTATTTAAGGACACTCATTGTATGTAATTAGTTTTAGCTACTGTCTGTTATTTTCGGAATCTAAGCTACCCTACCTTTCAGAAAAACCACTCTTGTCCTATCTTCTACCCTAAGATAGCCACCCTCGTCTCCATTTGATCACAGAATACCTTAAGACTACCAGTCCTAAGACGGATCGGTTGGACTTATCTGACACATGTGCGCCCCAATTCTATATACATGTCTTCCATTGAACACAGATATGGGAAAATCTAAGTAGTCTTGGATTCTCCGATCAGTTTTTTGCCCTTTCCAAGTATGAGGTAGGAAAAAGACACTTTATGTTTTTTATGCCTTGGTGCCTGAATCACACTATTTCCTCTTTTGGAGTCGCCCCCCAAATTCCCCAGATTAGTATCGAGCTCGAGGGTGATCCTCAACTTCATCATCTTCATAATTCTCCTATTTTTACTCTGTTCTGCGGGAGAAAATCTTTATCATGCCCTGGTCCACGGAGAACATACTTGCCTTCGTTACCTTAATTATTGCCATCCCTACCTTTATTCTTGCGCTCTATACGATCTTCAAGCGTCGGCGAGGGTATCGCCGGTATTATGCCTTGCGCAATCGTAAGTCGTTTTTTACTTCTTCCCTTCTCCCCTGGCTCTTCCTCTTGAATTCTCTATTCTATGTCTTGGTCTTCGTGTGAACTGTCAATACTAATTGCTTCTCCTCAAGAACTATCACGCCAACTCGAGCCGATCGTGGGCCGCCTCAGCGCAGATCTAGTTCCAGTTCCTGGCCAACACCCGTCGAGATGGGCCGGAACCAGTTCCATACTTCGCTCCTATTTCCTCCACCACCACCCTGATCCCGGATTGCTTGCAGAAGAGGGCTTATCGTCATATCACTATGTGTTGCGTATGTGCGCAGTTATCGAATAGCTTCTCGAGCCCTATAAAGGTTAGATTTTGGGAGTCTCGAAGTTCGCCAACCAATACCTCAGTCTTGGCGTCGACCAGAGCACTAGTCCCGACAACCTTCTTCCGAGTTACTGGTCCGCACATGAGGGTTGTTCCGGGCAGATATCAGGAGTATAGACAATGGTGTTTGGGAGATTCTTGCATAAGTTTTATGGGCATCGCATTTCCAGTTAGAGTTGTATATGCCGCATAACCAGCGCGCCTGGCATCCCTTGCATTTTGTGCATATCAGATGAGTAAGCAATATGTACATAACCAGCCCCCAGCAACCCTTTGGTGGTCGGATTATGATTGGGCCTTGAAATCCAATCCAACTTGGCGACCATTGCGAAGGTCCCGTAAGATGAACAAGGGGCGCTATCTCAGGAATCTACAGTGTCAGTCAGGTCTTCTCCCAAATAAGCCTTTCAAGGCTGACGCTAAATTTGGAAGAGAGATTACATAATTCTGCGATCAACAATGAGCAGGTGCCTTGGTGGCATGATGTTCTCCTTGGCTTTGTAACATCGAGACTGAAGACTCTTTTTTTCATTTTTTTTTTTTTATTTTTTTTTTTTTCAGTTTACTTTATTTGATTCCACAATATGTCGCGGGTTTCTACATTGTAAAGGTCAACCCGCCCCTCGCTGGCCCTCCAAACCAGAATGTAAAGAGGCGAGGCAGGTCACGGTCGCAAAGTGCGAACGTGGTGAGGAGCAGCTCATCGCAGCTAGATCCGGAGGTCGACCCACAGCTGTCAGGTTCGCTGCTTAGGTCCACCAGTTCGTCTCCGGTGCTGGAAGCCTAGTTGATCATCCACACTTTCTCGTGCTGATTACTCGGAGTCTCAACTTTCCAAACGTCTTCTCTACCAGCCTGTCATTCGGCAATTCAAAGATCGAACGAGGCTCTGGCTGCACCCGGGGCTGCAGGCGCGGAGCCAAGCCCGCGTTTTGCTCTTTGTGGTGCGCTTAGCTCTTCGTTTTGTGCTTGGCTGACCAATCTGCGGACGCGACCGGTGGCATCGCCTCTGAGGGCTTTGACAGAAACCTCAACGAGGCCGTGCATCGTGCTCTCCAGGTCTCTCAATCAAGACTCAAGTGTGGCTAACTCTTTATAAATCGAAAGCTTGCCAGACAGGAATGGGCCTAACTTTCCCGGTAGAATACGCAAAAGCGATTTATAGACCTCCAAATTCATCTCATCTTTACATTGTAACTCCCCAAGGTATCTCAAACCATTCTTCCCTCGCAGGGAGTCTATTTCTCTTGACTGATTTCACTCGTCACGAAACCAACCCACCATGACTTGGTCTGTCGAGGGTATCCTTGCGTTTGTCACTCTAATCGCTACTATCCCCACCTTTATTCTCGCGCTCTATACTATCGTCAAGCGTTGGCGGGGGTATCGGCCATATCATCCAGCGCCCAATAGAAGTAGGTCTTAAATGCCCTTTTCATTATTTGTTTTAATTTTTTCCAGATGTCCCATGTTTCATTCCTCCCTCCGCTTTTATTGGCTGCCCATTCCCCTTTTCTCAACATTCTACCAATTCCATTTCTTAATCGCCAAAGAGGGCTAAAACTCTAGATCTCTTTAAAAGCTCGAAGCCTGTCAAGCTCGGGTCATGCTCCCGGGGGCCGGGCCGATCTGGAGATGGGTCTGGTGCCAGTTCCTGGCCGAGACGCGCCAAGATGGTCGAGTTCCTCGCCTCCAGCCAACTCCCGTGACACCGGGTCGTTCGAAGAAGATGGCCTATTATCATATTACTATTTTACGCGTATGTATCCACTTGTCCGACTTATGTTTGCTTGCATCAGACTGACGTTGAAGATCAGATGTTGGGGCGTTTGAGGTTCGCAGACCGGGACCTCAGCCTCGGCCTCAATGATCATTTTTACTAGATTAAAGGTTACAGGTGAAATATTTAGGAAGCATATAACTGGAGTATAATGGCGAAGTTAACCGGGGAAATGCCCAAAAAATGGCTAGATCTGGACTTGGTGGTGATACGGCCGCTGTGTATGTACAATGATACGACTCTGAAATAGATTCTACGGGAAACAGAACTGAGACTTCTCAAGTAGAGTATTTTATTCTCCCCACAAAAAAAAGCCAGGGTATGACCATATAATAAAATATTGACCCCGCTGTAACTTCAACAGGGACTCGGAATGACCGAGTCTTCCATGCCTGCAGCAGCTAAGACTTTTTTGGTTGTTGCACGAGAGCAATCATCAACAAAGCAGGTGCCAAGAGGATTCTTGAGGATCAAATATAGAAGCATCATTCCGTGCAACAAAATGGCTGGCTTTCCTTGATTGGAGGATGGCAACTTGGCCATTGTTCATGGAATTGTGGAGGGGCCTATGGGATTCGGCTGTGAATGCCACTCCGCCACATGAAATTAGTCCATTTCCAACTGAGCTTCTCACTTGCCCATCGACTGCTTAATCAGCTATCAGTCTTCTTGACCATTAACCAATTGATGTTGAGGGTTTGCGCGCTTATTTGGCTTTATATTTAATTCGCCGCGCCCAGCTTGAGGCTTTAGGCCCACCCTCCTTATTCTCCTACACATGGTATGGATACGAAATACTCTTTATCGTTAGTGGTTTTGACTTGGCTATTTAGCGCGCTGTATTCAGAAAAGGAGACGCATCGCGGGCGACCTCGCAATGTTCTTCCTCCGTACCCTCCCTATTGCAGTCTCTAAGAGGCGCTGTCGATATTAATGTTTGGAGCAAGATTGACGGCGAAAAGAACATGGAACGGGATAGAGTAGCCGGACTACCCGGCTCTTCCAGGCCACCCTGGGAGAAAGCTTCTACCAAGTCAGATTGTGCTTTGAGGGTGCAGTGTTACTCTGAGCTAATGCGACACAGAGAGTTAAGAGGGGACTGAGACTGAGCAGAATAGGTCTTAGGGCTCAAGATGACGCGAGGACCAACACGAATAAAAATCTCTTTTCTCTCCTCATCTTCGTCTTTTCTCTTCTTCTCTTCACTCTCTTTGCTCCGCCCTCTTCCCAGTGTTGCTTCTCTCCACCATCATTCCTTGCTTTCCATCATCTCAACTCACTCTCCCTTTGATTTTCTTACCTTTCAAGCTTGGTTCCTTCTACCATACCTTTCACTTTCCACTTTCTGGGCTCCTGGCTATATGCTAATAGAACACAGGGTACGAGACTCTTTCGTTCCAGATATAACCCAATTCCTGCAAACCCCGCGTTTCCAGGTTCATGCGGTCTTTCTCCGCCACAAATATGAGAAAGAGACCTCGATGGGACCGAGCACTGCAGAGCGGAAAAAAGCTTTTGGATCTCATGTCACTCGGCAATCTCCGCTAAAATTTTTACAGGCTGGCTTTATCCCCCTGTTTACATTCCAGAGGCACGAGAAGCCATTCATATCCTTGCGTCGACGTTTTTCAATACGCCATATGTGGCGTCTGTCCAATCGAGATCACCTTTTCAGGCTGGAAGGTCAGATTGGCTACTGAGAATCCTGGGTCGGACTCCACATTCCCGGCCAGAAGCTGGAATGTCACTCCATAGTCCAGGCCAATTTTCTGGAGCGGCTCATAGTAACCATCGGGTGGTCTGCGCTGATTGGTTATCCTTCGCGCTCCATCTACGAGGCTGTCAACCATCGTAGGCATGCCTTCTTCCGCGCAGATGAGGTCATAACAATGCTCGTTGGTTGAGTGTGCGTGGTCAAAGGAAAAGATAGTGAAGCGAGCTTGATGACTGCTTTGCGATGACAGCTTGCGGTTAAAGCTCGAGCATGACCTCGGCCCCAGATTCGCCCTTTTGCAATGTCAATGCCGATTTGAAGACGATCTCACGGAGAACAATCTTCTGTAACTCGGAGTGCGAGCAGTAATCGCCTCCAGAGCCATGCTTATGTATCCAACTCCGCCAAAAATGACCTTCGAGTCTACGATTAGGTGAGACAGCCACGGTATCTCGTTGAGCCGCATATAATTCCGCCACTGAGGCCGCGACTTCGACATTGTTGAAACCGGCAATCCTAGAAGCAAATTGCAATATAGTCGCAGCCGGAATTCACGTTCCGGGCGACTGCGGTTCCCATTCTCCTGCGGGATTTTATACAGGCAGTCAAGGTCGTCAATCTTCGAACGGAATATCCCCAGCTGTGTGGACGCGTTGCTATCCCGGTAGCTCTGGTGCGGGCCCTTGCCGTGCCAGGCGACCTGGTTGAAGGCCTCACTCAGTGATAGATCAAGCCCGATTCGGGGAAGCGAGGTCGGGTTGGATCTAATCGGGGCCATGTCGACTGCAATAGTCATGGCGCCGGAGGTATCGATTGTGTAGCTAAAGATAACAAGTTTAAAACAATATCAACAAACAATCTATCCCGCCGCATATACGACGTCGCATACGGAACCCGAAACACTCGGTGCACGCCCAGCCGCCTATCGATCAGCGTGGTCGTCCCATACGATGAAAGCCGCCAGCTCTCGGGCGAGAGATCGGTAATATAGAATCTTTCGCAGATACAATCTGCTCCTTGGATTAAATCAAGGTCGGAGGAGACCATCTCTTGAAGGAAAATTACTGTCGCGCTGCTGGTGGTGGTGTTATTGTGGGAGGAGAGTATTTGCTGGAGGTGCCTGAGGGCTGCGGTCATGCGTTCTTGAGGGAAGGGGACTTGGAAGTCGATGTTCCAGATTATGAAGTGGAGTTTATCAGTGGGATGTTAGTGATTGTTGAGGTTGATGATGGTGTCGTTGGATGAACAGGCGGGGCGCCATTGCGGGGGTTCTGCGGCTGCGTCGAAAAAGTAGAAGGATTGAAAGTTCGGTTTGTCGAGGCTGAGGGGCTGGGTGGTGGTATTTCTTGGAGAAGGCGATGCCATCGTACTCAATAGGAGAATTGACTAGAGATACAGAGTGGTAAACTGCTAAGGATGAGCAAGCTCGTCAGGGAAGTGGCAGAAATCAGCGTCAGATAGGTCGACTCGATATTTTAACCCAAAACAAGCTGCCTTGATTTGTGCACTGACTCATGAATACGAGGTCACTACAGCCGGCCTCAAGGTTATGAGGGTGTTGACTCCGTGCAGAAAATTTTTTTTCGACGGACTATAATTTTGAAAGATGTGAAATAGACAAAGAGACAATACTGCTACCGCAGGTTAGCGACCTAGGCATTACCTTGTCTGGATCCAAAAGTCTCTAGCAGCGGCAACCAAGCCAGGATTGTTTGTCTAAGTAATTCCACAGGAACATGTACCAGTATTTCGTTTGTAAGTAGGTTCTAGATGAAGTAAAGTGCCTTTCGGCCGTGCTGTATATAACTCCCACTACTACATAGTGGCCCTAGCGCGGACAATCCCCAGAGAGAAATGACGAGGCCTATTTGTCGGCAATAAGTTGAGGCGAAAACAAGTGTTCGTCGACAACTGGAAAGCCCCACTTGCAAATCGGGGCGGATGCCCCTGCGCCAAACGAGGGCGGCCAATCGACATGTGCAGCCAACACAAGCTGGAGGGGGCTTGTCACTACCTCTTTTGGTAGAACACATCTTACTGGCGCCTGTGACCATGTCTTCCCTGGATGGTTTCTGATGTAATTCGGGGCATGCACAAAGGTGTTGCACGAACCTTTCTCGCTTTCCCTCCACATATGCGACAAGGCTGTACATCCTCCAGCCTAAGCGAGATCTCCAACCCGTACGACATATATTGCCTCCTACCCCTGTCTGTGCAGCCCCGTACGCTCTAACCATCCATATGGCCGCCGCATCGATGCAGCAAAAGCAAAGATGGCTCAGATGTCCATCGATCACCCTCCTCGCTCTGTGCCATCCAAGACGTTTTGCCATGCACCAAATGGGAATACAATGGCAAATCACTAAAACGATCTTCTTTCGCTGCTTAGCGAGAGGCTCTAATCGAGAAAGCAAGTAATGCCGATCCAGAACGAGCAATATAGGTTGCTATTCACTGCCTTACCTTGAAGGAGCAGATGATATAAGGGTGCAGTGGAGCGCTGAAAGTTGATCCGGGTCAGAATCCCTTTGGACATACCAGTGACCTTCGCGTATATGTTGGTGGACAGACGTGGCCTATTATGTCGCGGACCCATCCTCCGCCCACCCCCCCAGTCTCATCAGATTGTACAACGCCAAGCCAGATCCCAAGGCCATTTTCGCCCTCGGAAAACCAAGAATTCATGACAGATCATATATTCCACGACACAGAAAGCGACGGCCTTCCTATCCATGAACTTCTCCAGCCGACTCAATTGAACGATGGTCTTTTGCGCCCCTTACTAGAATTTCTAAACCACTACTCGGCAGAAGTGGAGCGAAGAGCAGGAGAAAGATTAGCTGAGTACACAAGAGAGTGTGAGAGGGCTATGACAAGCTTACGGAATGAGCGAGACACAGCACGAGAGAAACTACTTGAGGAGCAAGCTAGCGCAGAAACAAGCGCGGAGAACCTCGAAGCTCAAATTCGAGGCCTTCGTGAAGACGTATCTGCGCTTGAAAAATCCCTTGACGAGAAGACAACCAGCATTCACAATGTGAACGATCAACTGGACGAGAGAGGCAACCGGCTGTCAGATGCCGAGGCCAGATACTCCCTCATGGAGCGTACATTGCTGTGTAGCCTTACCAGAACGCAAAACGAGAACAACGAATTGCGAGCGCAACTGACCGACATGATGCACCAGATTGACAGAGCTAATTCTTCGGCCACTGAGGAGATATCAAGAAACGATAATTACCGCGCAGAGCTCACCACTGTAAAGGACGAAGTCGAAGAGATGAAAAGGCAGAGAATCGCTACCGAAGACCAGTTGGAGACGCGAATTGATGAGCTGACAGTACTTAACAACCGGCTTCAAGGAGACCTACTCCAAGCTCGGAGTGACGCAGAGCGCTTGAATGCCATGCGCCAGGAGAGGGAGGAGCTCCACGCTAGGTGTCGAAAACTGACAGAGAATGTGTCTAACCTGACAGATGAGCGGCTCTTCCAGCAGAATACGATCACTGCCCTAGAGGAGCAGCGGGATGCAATGAATTGCGAAGTCCACCGTCTAGAGAGCGGGCTACACAACGAGCAAGTTCAAAGCACAGAGTTACGGTTGATAATGTCAAATCAACTGCAAGAACTCCACGAGTTGAAGACTCAGCGGGATGGCCTTCAAAGCACCATCAATAAGCTCACAAACAGCAACGCCGAGCTCCGAGCAAGCTATGGTAGATTGAACGCTGAGATCACGCAGCTCAGTTCAACCATCAGTGAAATTTCCAGAGTCAAAGCAAAGATCCCTCGTTCTCCAGCGATGGTCAAGTACAAGGATGCCGCACCGAAGATGTGAGTGTAAGAGGGTTCTACTGCATCTCAATAGCTAATATGTGGCTCAACAGGGCTTCGGTGCAGCGAGGTCCAGTGGTCGTTTACAACCGGCCCAGAAGCTAATTTGAGTCAGAGAATCATACCATATAATTGATGCCTTGTCGCGCTTGATATTCTCCACGAAGACATTTCGGCCTCATTGTTGCCACGCGTTGAAATTAACCCAGTGTATCCATGCCACCGTTAAAAGGTGCTACCTGCCTATATTAGATTACAACCGACCAGGTTCGCTTGCCTTTTTTTCCATTCGAAAGAACATCCGCCACAGCTTTCCTACCACCTTTTGTGTCTGGTTTACCAAGAGTTTTGTTGGCCTCAACCCGTTGTACTAGTAGGAACAACCAACCCTATAATTAGGCGAGAATTTCTACTTGAAAAGGAGTCTATGGAATAAATAAACAGTACACCATGTTAGCGGCTGGCCCACGCCAGACGATCACCCCTAAGGGGTGAGCGGCCTCAGTTCGGCTCCTGCAAATATAATATGGCTTACCGCATACTTAACAGGGCTCCAGTTGAGGGTACCCCAGAAAAATGTCCTGCATTACCAGTAAGTATCGGTATTTGCCGTCGAGCCGAGTATTAACCAGTGCATAGGGCCATGGCTAGGGGGGAGCATGCCGTAGGGTACGTCGTAGTACAGGGTTAGTCTACCTCCCGTCCCCGGGGGCGTGTCCACCATACCGAAATAGTATTAAGCAGAGCCATTAGAAGTTCCCAAAGCACAAGTCTTCGCCGTAACGCCAGACGTTCGTGGTTCCGTACTTAGTCCCTGTCACATCGTACAAACAGTCATTGACCCAACGTTACCACTAACGGGCTACCTTCAAATTCTGTCTGTTGCATCGCAAACACAGTGAAGAATATATACTACATACAACCTAGTCCCCCCAATCACTGCATCTTCGGTATTTCCCCAACGCGATGGCACGAGCTGAATGCGAGACGAGGGTCACGAGGTTCCATGCCCGAGGCTAAAAACCACAATCAAAAGTATTTGTCATTGACAAGGGGGGATGCGGGAACACATGCAAGGCATTTATTGAACAGCCAATCAAATGCCATCCTTGCCCGTGAACAAATCCAAGCAGGACGGCCGCCCCGGCCCAGCCTCCCTCAGCTGAGATTAAATCTCCTTAGCGTATCCAGACCGCTGGGACGGACCGCGGACAGCTCATCTCCGTGGACCAATTGAATCCAGTAAGGCCAGATCTGAGACTCGCAGGTACCACCCAAAGCCGGGATCACCATCCTTTGGCAATTCTGATGAGAGCGCGCTGACTCGCTCGTCGTCGGAGCGCTCGGATCCCCACGGTAAGTTTTGTTTTGGTGTTTGAGCGCCATATGATAACCAACGTAATCCCCCAGGGGGCTCGCTAGTGAGTCGACCACGGGTCAACCTGTGTATTTTGCGTGAAGGTAGTAGGTATGCCAGCAAAACCACGACGTTTCGTTCCATTTTGTCTCCTCTCCCCCTCGCATCCCGAATTCACTGGCAATTGTTCCGCCCACAAGAACGATGGAGACCCCTGCACGTCAAGAGTGTGGCGAAAGAGCTTGTCCTCTAAATTAGAGACACTGCACGCAAGAGCCCAGGAAAGTACGGCTGACGAAAAAACCATCGAAGCCACGTTACGAGAGTTGGCCAGGCTTACGATTTGCGGCCACCAACAGAGGTCAAATGGAGTCATTGAAGCAGCCGTGGAGCAGTGGAGGTCTGAGCTCCTGGCGCCGGAGAATGCGACCATTCATCCAAACACACCAGCAAACGCCGCTGTCGAGACGAACGAGGATGAGAGAAGCTACAAGTTGATCTTCACACCTTTCGAAACGCCCGATGTTGACCTACCACTCTCCCGTGAACTTGATCAGATCATGGACCGCACCATAAACCAGAAATTCAACAACTGCAATTGGAAGGATAAGCGAGACCACCTTTACATATTTGCATGTGAAGAGGCGGAGGGCATGTGCAAGCTTGGGCGCACTCTCAATCTCTCGCGGAGGGCGAGTGAGCATGACAAGTGCTACCCTAACCTTATTGAGCGCTGGTCCCTCTATTGCCCAAACGCGAAGGTATTCGAAAGGGTGGTACAGCTGGAGTTCTCTCAACATCGGTACCAGCATGAGTGTCGCAAGTGCAAAGTTACTCACACAGAATGGTTCAAAGCCAATCTCGAGGACATGTGCCAGCGTGTCAGAACTTGGTGTCAGTTTTCCTGCCGGCTTGAGAAGCGCGAGAGGAGACAGCAGTTGACTATTCCCCTTGCTGGTTTTTCTTCAGACCCGGACAGGTGGTACAAGTGGGCTCAGAAATGGCTTCACAAATGGGATGAAGAAGAGTCGCAATCGGAGCCAAAAACCCCTGTCATATCTGCTGTCTACAACGACATTGTAACGGGAGATAACCTCAACATCGACGACGATGCGCAGTCCGTGCCCGGACTTTCTCCCTCAGTCTCTACACCTGGAACGCCGAAGGATGACTACGACGGTCCTCCCACCCCGACCCCAGTTGTACGGCCCCGAAAGGAACGCTCGAGACCGGGGGTGGTGATACCGACCACATCAGATCCTGAGTTGCCTGAGGTCTTCTGGACTCCTGTGGAGACTATGGTAATGCCCAAAGACCGCGTCCCCTATCCTGTGATTCCCGGCGCATTCCCAGCCTCTCCACTCAAGGCCGTGCCGGAGGCAATCAATGACAATGGGGACGAATTGGACCACATCGTTGAGAGCATAAGGCTTCTCTTGTAGCTGTTTCTGCTTCCCAATGACATTGTCTGGTTGTATTTACGCAGTCCCGATTGGCTGTAGGTTCTTATGCTCGTGTTGGATCGACTTAGATAACAGTAGCTCCATACCAACCGTGAGTTGGGAGGTCACGCTACAGAATAACTAGTCAACGAATACTATGTCCTTAAAGGGCTAGCGGGTCTACATCGGCTGTCTTTGTGATATTGAGAGAAGTGGAAGTGAACTAATTCAAAATAATGCAAAGACCTCGAGCATTACCGCAAGGACCACCGAGGTTATTGAAAATCATTCAAAAAGTACTTGCAACACACTCAATCTCAACCCCATATTCGGCCTCCTATGCCATTCCTCCACAATATATATATATATATATATATATTGTGCCTGACATAGTCGAACGCTCTGTGCGAAACTTCGAGACATCCTTCGCAAAAACACATGTTTTATATGGATTTGTTTATATTGCTCGTGAAATCAGTACGATGCCGTTCGGTAAATGCAGTCCCCCTCCTACAGCTCAACTCTGCACATCCCGAACAAGTAAGCTCATATATGCCCTTTGTCCTATAAAGTGGCCATGAGCTTGGAGAGATAATCGGCGTATCTTAAATACAGTACCTAAGCCGGGTTCTTGGTCGAATTCCACTCCTTTGGAACAGGGTCCAGTGCAAAGCCTTGCTAGGGTCAGACGGATACGCAAACGGGGCCAGCGTACATGTCGCAGATCCTTTGAGCAACCAAAACAAATCCATATTTAGCGTGGACTGGCATTCATTGGAGATGGTGACGTAGCATCGGAAATCCGGCATTTTCTTCAGAAGATAGGCTGTCTGCTGTTTTGTGGTTTATGGGAAAAGATGGCCTTACTTTATTTGATGTGTGCTTGTAGAGAGAGAGAGAGAGAGAGGCAAGGGTTCGATCTAAAGATGAAAATGCGCGGAATAAATGATTTAATTTATTGGGGGAGGGCATTTGAGTTGGCTGGACGTTTCGGGGATGATCACCTGCCGCGTCTGATGACCCTCAGTACCTCGTATTGTCAATCATTAAGTTAAATGAGATTGATATGTATTGGACCCGGCCTAAATAGTCTAGCACCATGGTACATATGCAAGGTGATATTGGGGTTCCAGAAGCCGTAGATGACATAACAATGGTTCCTCGTGCGGATCCCACGTTCAAGGAGCCAGGAAAAGTTTGCCCTTGGAACTAGCCTCTTTACCGGAATAATAGCCGTGTTTGGAGGCTGGTTTGGCGGGTCAGCATGTTGATAATATAAAGAGTGGTCAAAGGTAGTCTGATCTGATTTGCATGATGACTGAAAATAACCGAGGATCATACTGTCGGAACCTATTCATTAGCCTATTCACATCTACCTCGTGATAGTTACACGGTTACAAGGCATTGCTCTAGAGCTCACTGTATTTATCACTTCTCTGCCACAGCTATTCCTAGGACGACAAACGTGCCTTCAGGCGCATATGGACATCATCAAGTCTCCTAATAATCGATAATACCTGATGTCACGACTTTAACGAACAAATGACTCTAAGGGACTGGAAGGACCAGTGTTGAATACTCATCACGCATCTCAGATTTTCATTTTGATTAACCTATCCGTAAGAACTTCTCCAGCTTTTCAGGTTGCCGTGTCATCGTGTGCTCTACAAAGACTGTCGGCCTCGGGTCTGTTGCAACCTACACCCCACCGTCCAACGACCTCTCCAGCGACCCAACAATCCAATCCATCCAAGCAGTGCTGGCAGTAGCCCCGCAATACAGCAGCACTTCCAGAAAGTGAACAACTCCGGCCAGCTCTCCTCGAACGGCAATGCAGCGTGGCAGACAGGCACCTCAACGACGCTTTCCCGCGACAATCCGCGTTTTAGGGGTCTTCGTGCCCAGACCCGAGACCATCATTCAGCACTTGACCTCTGCTGAGATGAATTGGTCCGATATTTCAACTGCAACGTCGTGGCCTGAGGAGCTTCCCCAATAGGCAATTAGAGAAAGATACCTACTAGAGTATAAACCGTTACGAAACAGCAAATGGTTCAAACTCCGACACCAGCCTTTGCTCCACTGGAACGCGGTCCTAGATCAGAAGATAAGCTTGGGGAGTGGAGACAAGGTGGTGTTGGAACGAGAAACTATTGATAAAAACTCATGACGAGGGATGCCTTATCATATTCCAAGGTCATGCAAGCGCGTGATTATATACTGGTTTTACGCCCCGGCTTAGCGACATCTATAACACATAATAGTACGCAAGGACAGAAATGCCGCCGATAGAAGCACGGCCCGGCTCCACCCTCGCGAAGCAGGATCCTACACTCGTACACGGGCACTGGGAGCATGTCAAGTATGCCGTTTTCGAAAGATCAAATGCGACAATGCCCCGCATTTGAGCTCTCTAAAACACAGTGGGTATATCAGGACTTCGCTGATGTCTCCAAGTACGTATGCCTTCTGTACCCAGTATGCTTTGTTTGGATCCAACCTGTTTACACACAAGCCTCTCTTTGCCTAGATTTGATCCCGCCACCATTGCAATACTTGATCACTTGGACAGCATCCAGCACTCCTTTAATTCTCTAGATTCGCAAGGCCTTGTTTCTATTTCCTCTCATGCGGTCAATCACACACCACAACCTGTGATTTTCAGGATCTCCGCCGCCAGGATATGCGAAGATGCCATTCTATCATGACCAGTGTTTCATGAGATCCCTGTACGACCGAGTCTGGATAGTCTTGTTCTCGTGGATCAGACTCAGCGTTTCATTGGTGTCGTCAGACCTGAGCTCCAGTACAACTGTATGCCAGGTATGATCGAACGCTTTATTCAGCATGTGCACGTAAAGAATCCAGTTCTGGACATACCGTCGCTTCGTCAATGGGCTATCACCATGGTAGAGAACGGCCATTTTGAACGCTCAATCATGCTTAGTGGTAAGTCAATCCCTCTGTTTTATCCGGAGGCCCAAGGGATCCTCTATTAGAAGCAGCCCACATCATTTCATTTTCATTTTTCATTGCTATCTTGTAGAGCAGGGCTGGGCATAACTCCCAAGATCCTCGCCTGTGCCCGAAGCTGCCTAGCACATTCTCCACAATATGTTGATGACTCCCCAGGCGATGACGACGATGAAGATGAGTCCCCTCGCCCCACAGGGGACCTCTTCTATCAGGAAGTGTTTAAAACAATTGTCCTACCTGCAGACGACGCAATCCTGACAGCACAATGCCGGTTCTTCAGCGGGGTCTATAACATGTACAAGCTGAAGCCAACAAATGCCTGGATGAAATTTGTCCGCGCCTCGTCCACTCTGAGTCTCCTTTTACAGCACAAGAAATCTCCGTGTGAGGATTTTCAGATTCTTCGACTGGACTCAGACGAGCTACATCTTTGTTGGACGTGCTGGGGGTCGAAAAATGGTGAGCATTATACTAGACCACCGAAAATATTATGCTCCCCGATTTACCCTTATTAATCCGGATGTTTTACACCCTCGCATAAGATTGAACGCGTACAGAATTCAGTGGAGACCTAGACGTAATCCCAAATGCCCACCCTAGCCACCCTGCCGTTTCAGTGAAACGGATGAGATAGTCCGTGGCGACAAATCGATGGAGTCGGCCTGTGGAGCAGTTCAACGGACCCCTTACGGCTTCTTCGAAACTGGTCCTTATCTCTTGCTAGCGCCCACGCTTCAACTGTGCGATCAATAGGCATTGTTGCCCGAGGAGAGATCCTCTGAAACCGGGTATCTCAGTAAGAGAGAAATAGATTTATTCACTAGATCAAATCATTTCTTTGCAATGCCATTGTGTTCAATCCCAAGCCTGATCGAAAGTCGAGAAGATTAGTGTCGGCGCATTCTTTTGAGCAGATAATAGCTCAAATTGCTGCTTATCCTTAAAAGACACTGTCATATGACGGGTATTGATCCCCAAATTCAGTTACCAAGCCATAACAGACAAAACTCGGTTTCCAAACTGACCCTTCGATAGATAGGGGCAGTTTTAAGGGGAATATTTCTTTCAAGGCTGAATCCGCAAGGGGTTGTATATGGCACTCTTAGTCATATTGAGATGATTTCTTCCTACCAATATCAATGCCTGCTGTCGAAAAAATCTCAACGTCGGATAGAGTGGTAGGTTTGGGGGACTTCTACCACTGCACTGCTTCATCTTCGGCTGCAAATTATACAAATTGTATATTACATTCTGAATATGATAGTGTTTGTATCAAGAAGAGGTATAATACAGTCAAATGAATTCAGCGAAGGGAACTTAAAGCATTGAAACCTGGAAAGGGTTATGGGCTTTTGTCAGAAGAATCGTATGGCGGAAAGTATTGATGTCCTGAGTCAAAAATGGGGAACACCGCTTAAAAGCAGGGATTGGGAGGAATGCCGGATGATTATGCCGGGATTCTGTATGTTACCGGGCTCCTAATAGAATCTGGCATCCCTTTTATATACACCATCAATTCTGTGCCACTGGAGCTTATTGTTGCACAGGGAGAATCGGGGCATGTTGTCGTCCGCCAGTTCCCACGGCTCCCGCATGTTTCGACAAACAAGCCCCTTACCATCCTCTAAACCTCCCTGAAATGTAACCGGGTGACCAGGACCCCAGCAAACAGCGCTCAGAAAGACGAGTGCCGCGCCATACGTGCTCTGAACTTTGACTGGTATAAGCCCACCGTCTATTAAGGTCATGGTTTCGATAAGAACATCAATGCTGAAGCCATCATCCGACTTTCGGGTAAAAGCTTTGTGAAAGGGGCCCCGCTTTGATAGGATCATCATATGCTCGAGTTGGAGGAGGATGGCTAGGAACGTTTGGGGCTTCACATTAGATGTTGAGCAGACTTCTGTCACCGAGCAGCAGACAACGCGGCCCTGGAGAAAGTCGCGCCATGGCCAATTCTTAACGCGTAATTCCTTGGCTAGAAGGGCAAGAAATCCTGAGAGGGCCCAGCAGAACAGTGTGATATTCGACGGGTCAACGCCTCTGATCTTAGTTTGAACACTCAATCCGATGGCGACCCCTCCCAGTACGAGGGAGAGACAAGCGCCTATCATCGTCCAACAATACCACCGGAAGGGTATGATAATGCACTTCTCATCAATCACCCACGTCTCCAGCTTCATCAGGGTATCCTGGGTGTCCTTGCGGGCTTTTGCCCGTTTACTGCGCAGGGCTTCGTCAGTAACGAATTTATTGTAAGTTATCTGGCCGTCGGCGAGGCATTTCTGTGCCAGGACGGACTCAGCAATTGTGCAGATCTCCGGGTCGGTCTCCATTTTCGCTCGGGAATTCAAATAAGCGCTTGTTCGAATTGCCACGGCAGCCAGAAAACGCTGCTGGGGGAACGGTCGCACGGGATTCTGCGGCGGGGCAAGGAAGGACACCGCAGTGCTGAAGCCGTGAAGGTGAGCCGGGCTCTGCCCGCAAGAAAGGTTATAAGGGACCAGCAAGCTGATCACTTGATGCATTTGACGGACCATTACGGACCCTTTGCTGTTGTCTTGACTATCAGGATGCGCGAGGGAGCCGTCTGCCTCAGTTCTGGTTTTTTTCCAGTAAAGCTCTGTATGGGGCCTATAGTCCGCGACGGGTCCCACAGTCTCAGGGTATCGCTCTGCTAGGGTATTCCAGCTTTCGAAAGCGACGGTCAAGCAGACGCTCGCACTCTCCAATATTAGTGGGTCCGCAGTCCCTCCAATATCTCCATCGCGCTCATTGTAAAAGAGTGTTAGGCGCTCGTGCACTCCTACGTCATCATAGATCAACGTACTGGTTTCGAATCCATCGATCGAGAACTTGGACGTTTTGCCGTTGGACAAGTTATAAACAGCATCCAAGAGCATGTCGATGATGCTGTCATTGAACAAGCCCATGATGGAGTAATACTCTTTGCCGGGGACGCTTCGCGCGATGTCGACGGACGTTCCACTTTCTCCTTCACCCTCTTGTTTCTTACCATCCCCGTCTGTATCCGTGGAGGACGCTCTAAATAGATATCTAGAGCCTTTCTTGTCTACCCTCTGTCGTGATTGAGCGGACTCCTCAAGGCTGGTCGTGGCTGCCTCGGTCAGGTTGTAGCCTAGCATCTTGAGCTTGGCAGCGAGTGTCGCGAGCGCCCGGATACAGTTATGCAGCCAAAAATCGCCCTTCATCGATCTCTGGAATATTCGCAGCAGCACACAAGTGATGTAATCAATCAGGTCATGAAGATAAAAGGTGTTGTGGTTCTCGACGCGAAGCGATTCTTCGTAATGCGACTCGTCATGTTCAAGAGCAAAGTTCATGGATAGGCGTGCATGCGAGCGACGGTAGGAAGAGCTTTGATGCAATATGGGTGCCGATTCCGAGAGTGTCACTTGGGTGTCGAGCGAGCATATATCGAGGGCCGCCTGCAGCTGAAGAGCGAGCTTATGCAGATTGGTATACCCATCCTTATCAGCTGGTCCCCATCGACCGCTCAGACCATCAAAGAGAAGTGGCTTCTGAGAGTCAGCCGCTAGTGCTAGACGTTTAACCTCTTTTGTCCAGGCGGCATACTCCTTGTCCTCTGGAATGCCGTACTTGGTGAGATCGTTGAACTTGGGGAGGTTTTTGATCTCGTAATTTTGCTCCACGGGAAATGAACGATGCCAGGTAAGGCCTTTGAGAATCTCTCCGACATCACATGGGGCATACTCATCCGAGCATGCATAACCTCCGCGATTGGCTAGGTGGATTCGTCCTTCCGTGTCGAAATTGGTGGTTCTTCGGCGCAGCAATTGAGGCCGGAGCCCGGGAGTTGATCGGACCATCCTCTCTAGGTTGACTTGAACAAAGATTATAATGTGACTTGATAATCACTCCGCTTGATAGCACAATGAGAATATCATGACGCGATGACTTCCGGATTTGGTTGCTTGTTGTGGCATGCATTTCGAAGGTAGGGTTTTGTGAGGGACAGTGTCGGATCTTAAAGAGCATATTAGACACAAGTGTACTTACTCAGGCAGCCACCTCACTAAAGCAGTCATCAGAAGGCGCATATCTGACAGCCTTGCTATGTCACACTGTGTTCCTACTTGCTATTGTGGCGCGGCCATCATAACGTGATGAGATAGCCCGGGCGCCAGGCTGTGCGACCAGATCAGCGTATCCAACACAAGTAATCCGTCTGACGCCCAATCGGCGCCCAACCGGCGCCCAATAGATTGAAGAAACATGGTTTTCGGGCGCGAGGCATACTGATGATCCGCCTTGAGTTTTTTTCAAGTTTGCGTTTCTGAAACCTTGCTCCTCGACAAGGACTTGAAAGTCGATACCACTCTCGGATAGCTCGCGCCAACACCCTCCTCCGCTCAAATCAATAAGGCTTCATTTTTCTTAAATCCCGATGCCATAATTATAAACGCTTGTAGACAGCACGCAATTTATAAAGGCAGCCTTACAGCAACTTCATGAACAAGATATCCACAATTCTATGGGTAATCTGCAGCTAGTTATATACATAGTTCACAGATACTTCAGACTTAAGAGTCTCTTTATATGCCGATTTAGGTTTAGAGAGTGTGACAGGGGTGAAGCAGATGTGGCATTAACGACTCCCATGGCAAATGCTATCACAAACAGTATGTGAACATAGGTAATTTTTGAGGCGCTCTGTGGCTGGCGTGCGGTTGCCTGACCGTATTTTCATGAGGCTCTGCATCACCCCATTTGTTTCTCCCCCAGTCGCGCTAACTCTGAGATTCAGCCTGATGAGCCATTGAGCACAGCCCCAGGATTCGAACAGCAGTTTTAGAAGGCGAGGTGCATGGCATGCAAGTCAACCCCAGCCTAATTTGCCACCTGTGATGCAGGCTGAATCCATGATACAGACGCTCGATTTTCATCGACTTAAAGTTGCTTATCCCCGGCTTAGCATCTAGAATCGACAATTTTGATGTTTCATACGGTGCGGCTGTGTGGATGAGGGCGATAGGGTCTCGTGGCTGACGTTGATTTTCAGGCATGCATGCATTGCCACATAAAAAGCAGACAAACAATACGTTAGGATAGGATAGGACCGCCCAGCTGGTACTTTGAAAAGGCTAAGATACACGGAGGAAGGTGAAAGGCGTATATGGGCGTAATTGACATACGCTCGTGGAATATATATAGGTCCAAGTATGATCCTCGTACCGCTGGAAACTGATTACGGTAGGCCTTTTGTCGAAAAGATTGCAGACTTATTTCCACACACAAAAGTCAAATATCCCACTTGTCCCAGGCCACCACCGGCGCAGCCATCAAATACGCAAGATGTCTGATTCATCGGAAACGCTTCTCGATTTCTATAACGGGGTTGCATCGACTGGTGCATCCAGCAGCAACACAGCGAACTCCAGGAAGGAAGGAGAACCCTCATCTGCGAGAACTGATTCCTTCAACAGTTGCTTCAAAGATGTTACAGAGCTTCGTGGGAGGTTCGGGAGTCGCGGGGAAGTCTATGCAACTGGATCGTCGGCAACACGGGACGCCATAAATGATAAGAAGCTCGGAAATTACTCTCTTCTGCTTCGACGCATAGAATACCAAGATCGATCCTCTAGACCACGGGCAAATCTTGAGATTCAGTCTCAACTCTTGTGCGAGGCAGTACGGAAATTTGCAAGTCGTTTCAACTATTTACCTCTTCACAAGCATCCGATTATTATCGAAGCACCATACTGGGAACTCTATCATTGCCATGATGATATCGTTCGCGTTCGTGACACCACTACCTCTCAGGCTCTGGCGGCAGAGCTCGGGCTGTTACTCGATTTCCATAAGAGATTTGTCTCTCAGACCGCAGCCGAAATCGCCTCCATGGTCGCAATGGGAAAGATCACATTCCAGCACCTTTGGGCTCTTTTTCCCCCTGGGGAGCTGGTTATTCTCCAGAATGAGTTGGGTGGGAAAGAGCCCGTTCTCTCTTGTGCAGCTGTTCGTCGATACGAGCTTGTTGAGGATAAGTCTGGTCTCCTCTGGCGCCTCACGGTTACGCACAGCTCCCCGAATTACTCAGAGAAAAAGAAAGTCATAGATACCCATACTTTCGAAGATTTCACTGGAGCCCTGGATATAACGAGCCTTCCGGCTTTCCCCATCAAATGTCATCCCGA
Source organism: Aspergillus baeticus (assembly GCA_027569055.1). Lineage (NCBI taxonomy): Eukaryota > Fungi > Ascomycota > Eurotiomycetes > Eurotiales > Aspergillaceae > Aspergillus > Aspergillus baeticus. The sequence goes on along the minus strand of JAPDEI010000012.1, from coordinate 487,198 downwards.
TAACAATGCATTGCGTTCCTCCTTGATTGCGAGGGCACAAAAGTATATCACGCTCCATCAAGCATCTCGAAGTCAAATATCTGAAGGATTGGGGGCTCATCTTCAACATAAAGGCTCTTTCTGGACACCCATTGAACCGAGAGAATCGCGGAAGGGATGTACATACTTTGAAGCCCCCAGCGCACATGTGAGTATCCAAGGGTCGAAAGCAGTGATGGCCGAATAATTACTAATTTTAAATGGCACCCTAGATATCAGGACGTTTCATTGTCGACCACGAGGGCATGGTGGAGGAAATGCCAATTTTGACAGATAGGTATCTTCCGGAGGAGAAACAATCCAGTATACCATCGGCAGGTAGCCAGGGGGTGATTTTCCTAGCAGAAACACACTTGCAGGCCGTGAAAGTACGCTCCAGAGCCGAGTCGGCTGCTTCTAGTACTTCCACTCTCTCGGACGAGGACCTCGTCACATTTCCTGCCCGAGTGCAGGGGTATTCTTTGTCCGATAAGGCATGGGGTTATGTTTTGATTGAGGATCTCGATGAGATCGCATGGGAGGAGAATGCTTTCGAGAAGCTTCAAATACACCCAAGCCACAAGGATATGGTCCGGACATTGGTTGCCTCCCATAGAACGTCTTCTAATGTGTTTGACGATATAATCAGAGGCAAGGGTCTAGGACTGGTATTTCTGCTCGAGGGCCCGCCTGGGAGTGGCAAAACAATGACCGCAGGTAAGATCAAGAAAGGTCACGATACCACCTATTCCTGGCCACCTTTTCCTAATCCTGCTTATAGAAGTCGTAGCCGAATGCTTGCACAGCCCCCTATACACTGTCACCAGCGGGGAGTTAGGAAGCAAAATCGGCGGCGTTGAGATCAACCTGAAGAACGCGTTCAAGTTGATTACCAGATGGAATGCAGTGATGCTGCTCGATGAAGCAGATGTGTTCATGATGGAGAGGAGCAAGGAGAACTCCATAGGAAATGAGCTAGTCTCTAGTGAGTATCCTAATTTTGATGGTTATCAATAACATCGTGAGCTGACTTTATACTTTGCACCAGTCTTCCTGCGACTGGTTGAATATCAAACTGGAGTGTTGTTCCTAACCACAAACCTAGCGGACAACCTGGATCCAGCATTTGCATCTCGAATCCACATCCACATACCGTACTCCAGTGCCGGTCCGGAGCAGAGAAAACTGATCTGGAAGCAGCTGGCGGACAAAATGGATCATGTCCTGACGGCCGAGGATTTTGAAGCATTTTCCAAGCTTGAATTGAGCGGGCGGGAGATCAAGAATGTCCTGCGGGTGGCCTCACTCCATGCAAGATGCCCCGGTTCGACGGGCCAATTGGCACGTTGTGATATTGAACGTGCACTTGAATATGCGTTCCGGAAACCTTCATCCCGGTATCCTCAGGAGTGTACACAGACCAGCTCGTCCTTTTAATAAGCCCAGGTGTAATTCGGATTGACCTCCTCATCCCCCAGCAGCACAGGAACCAGCCGTCAATATCCTCCAAAGCTCTTTACCTGAAAGCCCACGGGAAAGACAGATTTCCTCTATTTGGCTGAAAGTAGCTTTTGTTGCTTTTTTATTTCGATCGAAATGATGCCCACAATATTGATATTGTTTTACAAGTTCAAGAAATTAGTGCATGATGATATAGTGCAAGACCGTAGAGCACTTTCTCTTTCGATGTCGGAGGATGGACAGAAATACTGCAATGTATCAACACCTACTGAGGGAATACATTCGTCTTTCTGGGTGGAAAATCGCCTTCGGATAATCAAGACTGGACTCCTAACTTAGAAGCGGCACAGGCTTTAATACTGTTTACAATCACCACGGGCCGACTCGACGCCGCTTAATCATCTGGTCGAGTATAAATCTTGCAGGGCCTGGTGTAATATGAAACACTCGGTGGGTATGGGGGATATCTCCCCTAGATTGTAATTAAATTGGGAATGCGAATTCTTACGGCGACAATTAGGGCAATTGGAAGGAACTTGTCTGTTTTGTCCGAACAAGGCAAATAGTTTGAAGGCATATTGCCGACGTTGTTCACTTCTGTAAGTGCGTAGACCCTATAAGGTAGCATCCAGCAAGCTGGACCATGCGCCCCTAATCAGCCCAGTTATTAGACCGCGGTCATACAACCACCATAGAGAGAGGACCCCTAACTAGCGTCTATACTAGGTATAAGACCCACATAGTTAGTTATTGTACTGCATGGTTGCGGCCCCTCCTATTGTGTAGATATAGATATATATATGAATATTATATTAGTGTAATGCTTAATCACCGACTTAAGCACTATAACAGTGTAAGAACCTGCAGATTTTTAACATAGAACATTGCCCCGGAGTTTCTTACTTCCTTTCTTACCACTTATTCTACCACTAACTCGTCTAACTAATTAATAAGTACCTCATACACCGGCATCTAATACCTATATTTCTCTCAGACCCGGATCATAATTATTATAAGCTAAGGATTTGCCTCTGCCTAATAAGGTGGCATATACTATACTGACTACAGTACTGACTTAGGTTGTTACGGAAGGGCCTTGACCTCTCAAGTACTCTTCCAAACCTTGGCGTCGTGCTTAACCTAAACCCGATAGTTTGGATTGACTTACCTGGATTCACAACGGTGTTGCTCAAAATCCAACTAGCGGGTAAGAGTAGTCACGGTTAGGTCAGGTAAGGCCAGTCTTTAGCATGGATAATAAGCCTGTGGATTTGAGTGTTAACAAAGTATATCACAAGCTAGATTGCAAAGGTAAATCTCTGGATAACAGTAGTATTAATCACAAAGAACAAGTTGGAGAAGATATAATAGGTAAAGAGTGTCCTTATCTATTTCTCTTCCTTAACTCGCATCCTAACTACCATCTGCAATGGTAGTCTGCTGGGTAGTTAGTAGTTTCACGTAACTATTAAAGTGCGGTTAATTCCCGCGTTCTTTAAACCGTTTAAACTTATATTCTTAAACAATTTCAGATTTCTTTTGTTACATGTTCACTGAGGCAGCGTTGTAGTCCTTGGTGGGCAATAACTCGCGGGTGGCAGGACCCGCTTTCAATCTACCCTCTCGACCAATAGGTTACGTGAAAATTTAAGGTAATAAAGCCGGCGGTCGACCAAAGTGCAAGGAACAACTGGCGCCATATCAGAAGTGTGCAGCAGCCATAAAACGGCTATTTCTCTGTCGTTACCGAAACAAGGCACTGATTCAACAACTCGTAAGCGGCGGCGAAGGCCGACCCAGGCAGCGATGGAGCGACGGAGAGGCTAAGTCAGGCACCAACCGGCGGCTCGAAGCGCCAACAGATTCCCTCACAGCTGATTGGACCCTAAAGACCCTTTGGCTGGAACGCGTTCTCTTGGCTCGACTGCCGATCGAGCGATAAATTGCCCCTTTTCCCATGTTGTCTGCATTTTCTTGGAACAAGGTACAACAATGGCCAGCAGTAGGAACCAGCCGGAGAAATACTCCCATCTCGGGAGCGGGGGCTCGGTGCTGACGAATGTCCACAGACTGGGCCAGGAGACTCTTGCGATCGGTGGGTACATAATTTAACAACCAGTTCATCCTTTGCCGCCCGCCCGTGTCAGTGATCGGCGAGCTTGTTTTCCTGGCGCTGACAGTAAGACAACAGTCGATCGCCTCATCGAGCCGCAGACGATTGCCGAGTTTCTAAAATTCGCCGTCGAGGGAACCCTGCCCAATGGCAAGAGAACCGCCCTGCAGCTCATCACCCTGGGAGACATCCCCCTGGTGAAAGAATCGTCGCCGGCCGACGACGATGATCCGCGCGACATCGAGGAGCGAGTGATGAGCCGGATCGGGTCGCTGGAGGATAGAGACCGGCTATGCCTGCTCGGCAAGAACATCCACGCGATCAAGAACCGCGCGTGGGCGGGGATCGTCCCGCTCTCCGAGCAGCGGTGGCGTGAGAAGGGTCTCGACCGCGACGAGAACTTTGACCTTGCGACGCAGTATCTGTCTTCCGTGATCGCGGCGTTCGAGTACCTGAACGAGCCGCGCGTGATGAAGAATATGCGCGACACGTTCAACCTCATCTCCGAGCACTGGGGCCAGCTCGAGCGGATGATCCACGCACGGCGGGAGAGCGGGCGCGGGGTGCGGATGCGCAAGCTGTGGACGGCGTTTATGGCCGCGCATTTCGAGGTCGTCACGGAGCGGGCGCATCGCTGGGTGATTGTGCATATCAACGCACTGCGGCAGCCGCTGGCGCAGCAGCTGCGAACGCATGTACCTGTAAATCTCGATCAGGTAGACAGCGTGCAGTGGAAGATTACCGACAGGTTGCATATCCTCACGGAGCTGGCGGGTCTTGCGGACTATACAATCGTGTTGCCGATGAATGGGTATGTAGGGTACACGCCTCCAGTTGTGCCTTCCGATGTCCCGCCGGCGCTGCGGTCAACGAATCTGTTAGAGCGTCAGAAAGCGTACGCAATGCACTTGAAGCAGGTTTGTCGGAGGGAGCAGGTGCGGATTACAATCGAGAGGGTTCGACGCGAGGGACCGAATCGGCCCCGCCGCCGCAATGCGGACCCCGCTGATTTGGCTGAAACAACGAGGCTGCAGATCGAGTGTCAGGCGAGAGTGCGGCGCGAGGTACGGGGGAACCCGATCGAGCCGATGCCGAAGGAGCCGTGGATCATGCATGAGCTGAATGCGCTTGAGCAGAGTGATGATGACAAGAAAGGGTACGGGTTCGTCATCTATCGGTTGATGTACGGGCAGACGGACGATGAATGGAAGGCGTTTCAAAAGAAGCTGGAGGAACATGTCTCCGACTGGGGAATGGGTCAGACCGGGTCAAGCAAGCTGAAGCCACATCTAAAACTGCACTGGATAGATGGGAGCGAATTCGGAATCGAAGAAGGGGACATCGCCGCCGCAAGAAAGTAAGGCCTCAAGTCTTCGCAGGCGAATCAGTCAAACGTACTAACGTGGCAGGCACTTTCTGGAGCATTACGACGATGAACTCCCCTTTAGAAATGTCGGCTACATCAACAAGCGCGCGTTCCTCGCCGTTGACGTATCTAGTTACGCCTCATACACTGGAACTACCTACGCGGCGGCTACAGACCTCGTCATACCCGGCGACCACACCGGCTTCGTCGTCGCAGTCGACGGCGAGTACGAAGAAAAGGGCGGCCCCGACCGACCGGACGAATGCCCCGGCTACCAGGGCCACATGCGCATTCTGGGCAACCTCGTCTGGGGTGACCTGTTCGCCATGCTGTCCTCGCAGTCGGCAATCATCGAAGACATCTGGCCGCTGGCTCTCGAGCATCCGAACCAGGTCTACGTGGGGCCGACTGTCCCGCTGCAGATCAGGGGCTGGCGCATACAGAATGGGATCCGCGGGATGCTGATGCGGACAATGGCGGAGTACGGCAAGGCCAAGGTAGATGGACGTCTGTGGCCTGCTAACAACAACAACTCGGAGTCAACACCCTCGCAACAGCAAACATCAATACCACGCCGTCCCCAGCGCCCGCGACCAGCACGGCCGGCGCGCCCAGCCCCGTCATTTGAACCGACCGGAGTTCCCCATTTGAACGGAAACCCGCCTATCGACAACGCGATGCGGATGTATCTGGAGTTCCAGTTCGTGCGGTGGCTGCGAGAGGAAGGGCGACATCGGGAGGCGATTTTTGTCGAGGAGATGATGCGTGTTCCGCGGGGACAGATTCCGGACATGGATAATGTCCATCGGCGGATGGTCCTTGAGGGCGCTATTGTCGAAGGTGCGAATCGTAGTAGGCAGCGGCCGAGGGAGGAGGATGGGGATGAGGATGCTGGTGGAGATAATAGTAATAATCCTTCTGGGGGGAGTGCAAATCAGTAGATCTCTAGTTGAACCCTGGTAGATACACTCGAACTTAGGTATTTATTCGTGTACATTAGTTAGATGACTGATAAACTTGACATCATATTGCATTCATTGACTCAATTTCACATCCCTCCCTGTTGAATACGATCGATGAAGCTAATCAATTCGCCTCCAACGCCCTCAACTTCTCCTGCAACGCCGCAAAGTTCCTCTTCATCGCATTCGTATTAAACTCCTCCCCGGTAACAAGCGGATACTTCTTCTTCGGCCCCTGAATCCTCGCATCCTTACACGGCTGGTTAAAGAACGCAATACTATACCGATCGCCAAAATAATCCCCCTCATCTGCCGGCGCTTTCACCCGATGAAACGTCGACTTGAACCGATCATCGCTCCACGACATGAGCAGATCTCCAATATTACACACGATCTCGCCCGTCTTCGCTTCGACTTTCGTCCACTCATCCCCGATCCCGAATTCGGTGACAACTTCGCGCCCAGGGCAGATCTCCAGCCCGCTCTGCCCCTCCTTCTGGAAGAGTAGCGTGAGGAAATCCCAATCTGCGTGCGCGCCCGCGCGGTGGTAGACCTTCCCATCCGATTGGTCGCTCGGAAGCGCGAAATAGTGCAGAAGCCGCATGGTGGTCTGCGCGTTGGGTCTACTCACGTCGTGACACTGCACGAAGAACTCGTCTGGGAATCCGAGCCCCCGAGCGAAACAGCGCATCAGCTTCTCGGAGACGGATTGGACCTTGTGCATGAATCCCAGACACTTCTCGCGGAAGCCGTCGATGTGCGTATCGTCTAGCCAGAGACCATGCTCCATATTCTCGCCGAACTGCAGCTGGTACGATTCCTTCGTATCCGGTGCGCCTGTCGAGGGCCGGATCTGCGAGTTTTTCTCCCAGCCGACGTTGTTGGGGTTCCAGGGGACGGTGCCTTTGATATTTTCGGGGAGGGAGAAGAAGGATTCTGCGAGAGTGAACATGGATTCGATTTCGGAGACTGAGATCCCGTGGTCGGTTATGGTGAAGAAGCCGATGTTTTCCGAGGCGGAGATTAGCTCGCTGGTGATTTCGTCGATTCGGGACTCGAAGGAGGCCAGCGAGATGCGCGGGATTGGGCGCGTGGTGTAGCGGGTCATTTTTTTTTCTTCCTTCAGCAGTCGTCGCTGATGTGCTAGATGATAGTAACTAGAGTTCAGTGATGAAGTGAGTTCATCTATAGTCGCCTATTTTATACGAGGTGGAGGCGGAGCTTATCAGGTCGACCCCGCTCGGCCGTGATTGATAAACATTTTGGTTGATAACGGCCGAACCCCCCGCAGGTTACACGCACAACAATCTCACATTACACACACAATCTCGGCCGTCCAATCAACTAGATGAGTGCTGCAAGGAAACGGCTAGCCTGTGTCGAGTGCACAAGGCGCAAGATCCGCTGCGACAAGGTCGTGCCATGTCGGAACTGCACCAGAAGGTGTGTATTAACGTTATCACTGACGTTTTGGAGGAGCGTATGAGGGCTGATAAGCAAGCAGAGGAACGAACTGCACTCGAGTCAAAGAGAACAAGCATGACTTGCTAGTCGAGCGATTGCAAGCGCGCGTCCAGCAGCTCGAAGCGACCGTCCAGGACCTCACAGAACGGCGGCTATCAGTCCCTCCAGATGACGGGGTAGACGCGGACCCGGACTCGGAAATGGGCGACGCAGCAACAATCCTCGAGTTTCTCGCCTGGGGCCGCCGAAAGAACCCAGATTATTGCGACGATTTATCACCAGGAGATGTGACGGCCGAGCTGGAGCAAGACAACGGCCGAGGACAGCTCCTGGGGCCAGATAGAACCTCGGCCGAGGCGTATCTTCGTCTTTTGTTGCCGCGTCGCTTGCTCCTCGAGCGGCTGGTCTCGTTCCATTGCGAGCGCGTGCTATGGTACCACAACTCTTTCGAGGCAGATCGCTTCCAGGACGAGGTCGATACGTTTTACCGCGTCGCCCAGGGCCAGCCGGGACACTCCTCCGTCGATTTCCAATGGCTCTCACTGCTCTTCGCCGTCCTCTGCGGCGCCCTCGCCTGCGCCCCTCGAAATCAAGCGCAAAGCTGGGGATTTCCCGCGTGGGAACAGACATCCCTCGCGCAGCGCTGGTTCAAGGCGGTCTCGACATGCTTTCATTACGCAGACTACACAGCCGCGCACTCGCCCTACGCGATCCAAGCTGTCGCGACGCTAACCATGTCCGCGCACCTCCTCGGCTTCTCCAACAGCCTCTCCGTGCTAATCGCATCCGCCGCCCGAATTGGCCAGTGTCTCGGTCTGCAGCAACGCACCCGCTTCCCAACGGGCGCCTGGCGCCAGCTCTGTATTCAGGATTGGTTCAGCATCCCGTTCTTCGAAAGCTACATCATCTCGCGGCCGAGCAGGGCGGATATCGACGCCGACGAGACGAGGAACGACACCGCAACACGGGGCGCATATTCGCATTTCTTCTACAAGGTCGCGGCTGTGATGTCCTCACTGCACGACGCGATGAAGAATACGCATACGCTGTACACGCGCTACGAGCAGGTCCTCGAGCATGATCGACGACTGCGCATGCTCGCTACGCAGGGTCTTCCGCGGTTCCTGCAGAATGTGCCGATCCAGCCGGACTGGCCGTGCTATGTCCCCTGGGCAAGACGGTGTTTGGCGATCAGTCTATCGCACAAAGTCATCATGATCCATCGCAAGTTCCTCGCGTTGAGTTTCACGAACCCGGTCTTTGTTCGGACTCGGCGGACCTGCGTCGCGGCCGCGCGCACGATTATCAAGGAGCAGAAGGAGGCGAGACAGGATGGGGGGCCTGTGCTTTGGATTCAGCAGGCGTTTGGGGTTACTGCGAGCGTATGCCGAACTCTCTTCTAGGACTACACTCTTCCTTGTGGTTTTTTTTTTTTACTAATATTAAGGGCTAGATAATCCTGTGCCTCGACCTCTTCCACCGACCCCGAAACGACACAGAAGCAACGCATCATCGACAACTAATCAATGACGGCCTCGAGATGCTCGCAGATGGCCCCTCAAATATGATCGCGAAGCGCGGCGTCGGACTCCTTGAGGCCCTACTCGCTCGGGAACCCCGACAGGCTAATGAGTTAGATCTCGCGGGGATTATCCGAGGTGTATGTGAACACACTGCATCTTCGGCGTCGCCGAGTACAAATAGACGGGATAGTGTTGAGTGGCCGCCGGGTGTGGAGTGGTCGCCGGCGGATGAAGGAGAGGGTGAGTTGGGAGTGGGACTTGGTATCGGGGTCAGCTCTGGAGGTGGAGGCGGGTATGGGCATGAGAGGGAGCCGTTGGAGGATATCCTTTCGCTTGCTGCGAGTTATATCTAGTCCCAGAATTTGCTGTACCCGCAACTGGGAATGTACCTGTCACCGAGTGTCCTGTTTCCATATGTATCCTGGGATGGGCAAGCCACCTTGGGTGTGCCACCGCATCCTCTGAAATCGTTAAGCATAAATCCAGGTAAATGATGTTCTCCTGTCATGAAACGGTACCACATGACCAAAGAGCCCCTCGAAGTAGAGGAAGAGGAGATGAATGATGGCCTGGATCCGAAGTCGAGGGTGAACTTTGGTAAAATTTACACCGTGGAATATAACGTCCAGATATTAGGGATTGGAAAGCTATCGGCCGATTCTATGCGTCGATTCCTAGCTTATGCAAGCACGGAGCTTGAGATTTAGAGAAGACAACACACTCAGGCCGTGCTAGCGCGGCCTTGATCGCAAATTATCCAGGAAGCAGGCAATTATTCAAACCAGGACTTCCCCTAGGGACCTTTTACACTCTAGGAAATGCTTGTGCTTGCTAGTAACGGTGGTAGTTAATTAAAAGAAGAGTAGATTTATGCCCAGTATAGGCTATATAAGGTGGACTCGTTGTTCATGGCCTTCTTTGGAATTTTTTGCACGGGTGCAGGCGTCATCATGTGGCACCAAGGAAGAGCCTCGCTATTTTCCCAACTTCAAAGAATGTCCCCTGGCGAATGAAGGGTGAATATGGCTAATATTCAACTCTTCTTGCAGCGTTTCCTTCGGCAGGGCGTTTGCTAGGCCACGTGGCCGACTTTTCCCTCTGTCTGGCGGTTGCTTAAAGAAGTTGGACTGGAGTCAGCTTAATCACTCTTAAGGGTGGAATATTGGCGAGCCGAAAGGGAGACGGGTTTGCTAGGGTGGAGGTTGTGTCTCAGTAAACTCGTCTTCCAATGTGCTGGCTTTATTATACATGGGTGGTAGGACTTCAAACCAAAAGAGCCAGCGCAACTACAGCTACACTCGCTGCAAATGGCGATGAAGCCAAACTTCTTCGTTTGTCAGGACATATTTTGAATGCACTCCAGCGCAAATGGCACGAAAATTATTATTTTTTAAAAAAATCTAGACCTCGGGAGATTCAACCGCAGGGCAGATCCGTTCCCTGGTTCGACGTCGATCATTGATATCACGGCCGTTCGATCGCCAGCAGTACGGTCAACATGATATGTCCTGGTGTGTCTTCAACTTATTACTTTCTCTAAGGATCAGTTTTTCTGAGAACTTCAATCATATAACCCTACATTAATCTACAACTCATCTGGCTGGAATACCCATTTCCTCGTCAACTGGACGGATGGGGCCCCCTGATCTAGTGGCCCTCTCCAACTGCGGGGCATTGACGTACGAGTCCGGCTGGTTCATGTCAAGTACGTCCTGCAGTACTTTGTACCGGTTGAAAGCGTCCTTGATTAGACTCGTAACGTCTTGATTTGACTGCTCGCCATCATCGCCATATTTCAGATTGATTTCCACCTCTTCAATATATGTCATGACGTTTCTAATCTCCGCCAAATCCTTGCGCAGACGCTGCGGGAGGCCGCGGCCCTTCATGAGGGCAAGGACACCAGCAACGACGGTATTTACTGCTCCCAGGATGGTAATTGCCACCATGTGGTCGGCGGCCAATGGGCCCAGCGCTGTAATAGTTGCGCCAAGAACCAGCTGGAGTATAGCGAGGAAGTTGAAGATGATGGAAAATAGTTGATTGAGTGAGGACTTGTGAATCTCTTGCGCCCTCAGCTTTTTGTATAAATGGCCTGTGGACGCGCGGAACAAGTCGTATTTGTTGTGGTGGGGCTGTGTGCCATTGTTCGATGATTCGGGCATGATAAGAAAGTAACTTATCCTAAGAAGAAGACTTTGGCTGACATGAAGCTGTACTGGTGCGTGCGGGCAAGGACAACAAACTCCTGAATTCAAGGGGAAAATATAAGCAATATATCCCCGACCCTTGTGAAGAAGACGTCATAGTTATTTCTTCAGAACCAATTTTATTTTGGTGGAAATAACCTGCCAGCCTATGGGTGGGCTTAATGCTCCAGTCAATTCTCCTAGACCATGGTGCGGAGAGAGGTGGCTCGTCCGTGTGTCCCAGAGAATTAAAGTAGCTGGGAGACGAGTTCCCCTTCATCAAAACATTATTTGGCAGCAGTTAATCGATGATATGGCTACAAGTTCGCAGGTTTGAGGAAGTTAAGTTATACTTTCCATTCGTACGTACAATTCATATTGAACTCCCGAGGTTTTTGGGTTTTTCGTATACTGTTCCAGTGCACTTTTATAAAGAAAAACAAACCAGGGAGCTTCCAGTTCACTAGCGGCAGTACATACCGTCCCCATAATTAGTGGACAAACCCTCTGTATCGAACCTGTTAACACTGGGCAAGAGTCTGTTGAAAGTCACACCGCACTTACCAATGGAACTCGAGGTATCCATCATAATTGTTGATTCTCTCAGCCAGATTCACATCCCTGTTACGGAGAAATCTGCCAGCCGAGTCGCGAAGATCAGCGCGCAGTATAGGATTACGACCACCGCCTTCTTCAGGATTGAACTTGATGTTGGATGCCTGCTCGGTGAACTCGGACCCTCCCCACTCAAAGCGGCCTATTATTAGGTTAGTGTGTAATGTTATCGCCATCAATCAAGTCGGAGAGTTCAGGACGTGCCGCCATTATCGCCAAGGCAAGAGTCCAGCCGGAGCCTGCTCTCGTTCCAGCCGCCCCCGTTTCTGTGGCAGTAGCCGACGAGGTAAGTGTCACTAGGATACTGCTCGATGCGAAGGTCTGTGGTTGCATCCATAACGAGTATGTTCAAATAGATTTAGTAGGATCTGCTTTCTTGCGAGTTTGTTGTGGAATTTCAACCACCAACGGCCGGACAGTCACCCGAAATTTATAGAGAACTAGGCGTACGCTGGTCATGGGTGCATGGCTCATTTGGTTTAGCACTATGATATGGTTTAGAACTACGATATAAAGTTTTGACAATCTCTTCCGACTCCTTTACCTGGTCTATTGGGGATGAATTGAAAAAGTGGCCGTTTGCAGACACTGTCTATCCGTCGCTTGGTCAGACCACTTCTGCACTGACGTTGTGTCCAGTCAGGTATGCTCGTACAGCCCCGAAGTTTGGTTCGGAACCACGAACCGGGTCGGCACATAATAGGGCACATTGATTGTTTGGGCCCTGGCTTCTCCACAAAAGAATAATTCTTTGTCTCATGGTCCCTTGCGTGACCCACGTCTCCGAGCGGTCATCTGTCGGGCCATATCCGGCGATCGGCACTCGGGATGAACTTTGGACATGGAATCCTATGGCTCCGCATTAGATCTAGATCAGCTGTGACCATAATCCAAAACATATCCATGACCCGGCCATCAGGCATGGTCCAGAGTTACGTATTTCGCGTGGGTATGCCGCCCTTACAATGCAATCAGCATTTGGCTTGCGCAAGAAAGGTTGTTGGAATATAAGGAAGGCCTAAGGCCTTAACGGAGACTCGCGAGTTTCCTGCAAACCTGTCATTTTGTACTTGTATGGACTCAAGTGCTACGCCTACGGATCGGGTTGGGGTTGTCATAACATGGAATCCCATGTGCTAAATCAGGAAACATAAATACAACAGGGCAGTTAAAACATTCCTGCAACGACAAAAGCGCTGTAGAAGCCGTAGTTGATGGCTTATATGTCGAGCGCTTGCATTATCTCATCCAAACTCTTATCTGCTCGTGTGAAGGATCTCTCAAGGTTGGCCGCAAAGCGCTTAAACGCGTTTCTTTGCGCCACTGTATCCCATGTGTATTCTGGATACCTCTCCCACGAGAATGAGAAATTGAGATCATTGAGAAAAGCCGAGAAGTGAGCGTGCAGTTCATGGGTGGGACCATCCTCCGGTAGAGTAGGCACGTTCATGAGATCCCTGGGCTCGAAGTACCCGCGTCGATTGGAGGCCTCTATTCCAGGCTTCTTGATGAGGAGATGCTTGCTCTGGCACCAGCCCGCGAAATAATCTAGCAGAGTATCTGTAGCTTTGATGCACTCTGTGAGATTCTTTTCGTTTTCCTCAATGAACTTGAGGAATAATGACGCGTCGGCGCAAAGCCAGGATAGCTCACTGTCAACCACGGCATCGACAGTAATGTCTTCGTTGAACAAGCCCAGACCTTGAAGTTTCTCTTCGAGATCGCTGAGAATGTTCTCCCACCGATTCCCGTCTGCGGTACACGAACTGGTCGGTTCCTCTGTTTTCGACTGACTGGTAGATGCCGTTTGAGCGCATAAGGCCCGGGCACGGCTTTGGCAATCCTCACGCAGCTTCTTGATCGAGCTCTCCCCTAGGCTTTGGCCCCCCGAGCAATACCAGAATGCCTGCACGAACTCGACCAAAAGTAGCCGGCGAAAACAGCTGTACGTCGGATGGTAATTAACGGCATAACTCGGGTGAAACGCATTTACTCTCTTCGTCTTAAATTCTCCCCCCAGCAGGAGGTACGGACTGGAGAACACCTTGCCCACTCCCAGGCTGCTCATCAGTTTTACAAACTGGTCACTTTTATTTTGGTGACAGCAGATAACGACGTCGGGCTGCTTAGCTTCCACCATCTTCCTGAACTCAATCCGTGCTTCCCTGAGGACATCTTCGTTTTTTGTCCCGTCCGGACAGTGTGGGGTGGTATCGAATATGCTGACGTCGTCAGCGCTCATCCGTCCACCAGTCGCCGTCTCGATAAGGTCGCAGACTGCGCGTGTCGTAGGGCAATCCTGTTGATCCTCTGTGAACCCCCTCCCGAATGTTTGTTTCCGGTACGGTTCGAGCAGTACCACCAGGATGCCTCCCTTGGTCGCTGGCTTTGCAAGTTCTAACGCGTGGTGGAGCTGCGCGCTGGGGATGGGCTCTACACCGTATCTTAGTGAGTCTCCCCAGCGTTGCAGGATTTCCAAATGAGTGCTTTTCCTCGTGTAATTTGGGATTTTCATGCCCCTGATAAGTGACATGAGCCTGTGGTCAACTGGAATGTCAAGGCACTCCATGTTTTTGCTGAAGTGAATGATTGATCGAGAGAGGATTATCCTTCGAAATGATGAAAGAGGGAAAAAATGTTGGATATGCGGCTGACACTGTTTATTTGTGAGCTGACATGTTAAATAATGACTCCACGGCTGCGTGGCTGCGGCTTGGATGCTCACCCAGGATACAGCCTTGCTGTGCCGCACACACACACACACACACACACACACACACACACACTAACAGGCAGATATCAAGAAAGCCTTGCTGTGCCGTGTACCCAACGCGGAAATTCTCGGTCTAGATTTTGATAAGTCCAGAGTCTTAAAAGGCTCCATCATCGTAGTGCTGATCCTTCAACGCAATCTAGCTAGATTTCTAGTGATCTGACAGGCCATTATCCTCAAATCTTGCTATCTAAAGCCCCAAACTCCGTAATATTGATTAATAAAAAAGAGTTTAACGCAAGGCTACTTGTACCATTAGGCTCTTGTCACCACCAACCATCGCTTTCGACAAAAAACCCGCTGATTCTGGCAAGCAAACGTAACAAAAAAAAAAGATCTCGATAGGTATGCCACCATCTGTCTTGAAGGACTGGATTGTGGCGTGGTGGTTTAACCCGGGGATGTATTTTAATGAGCCAAGGATGGTATGGTTTTACGGTGACGGCGAGGATGAGCTAAAATGCTAATGATCGTTTGAAAGTGTCGCATGCTTCCCCATTCCCAAAGAAATAACTGCCGCCGTCTCAATGCTCCCCCAGTGCTCCATATTCCTCCAGTAATGGCCACATTCTGTCTCTATACCAGGCGAGCCCCATCTCCTCTCGCCTCACATCCATGTCGAGGTACCATAAATCGATCTTCTCCTGGTCATCCGGGTGACGATCCTCGCCCTCTCCATCCGTAGTGGACTCCACATCTGACGGCGCACTCTCCTCCTCCTGCGCAAAAAGAACATCTTCGACCTCCGTGATTGAAGCAAGACGCTCTGGCTCCACCCAAAGCCGCGCCCCGGCCTCAAGCAGCACACAAACAAGATGCTCATTCCCTCTCATAACAGCATGTATTAGCGGAGTCCTGCCACACCGGCCCGGTATATTGACGTCAGCACCGTAAGATACAAGTTGGTCGACAACTGCGAGCAGGTTATGTCGCGATGTCCACGCCTCCTCGGCATATTCAACCTCAAGAGCGAGGGGTGTGCGGCCGTAGCGATCGCGGAAATTGACGTCGGCCCCGGCTTCGAGAAGCATCTCAACGGCAAGTACGCTTTCGTTTGCGGCGGCGATGCAGAGGGGAGAGCCGAGCGGAGATCGGGTCTGGCGGGTGTAGAGGGCGCGTGTGGGTGTGTTGATGTATCTAGTCCCGGTGTGGAGGAGACATTTTTCGATTTCGCTCAGCCAGTTGTCTCGTGCGGCGCAGAGGAGGGCGGAGCTGCCGTGGATTCTGCCCACGTATCCTGCGAGGAGGTTGTGGAGGTAGCGGCATGTTTGGAGGAGTGGGATCAGATCGTTTGCGGAGGAGGTCTCTTCTGGCGATGCATAGAAGCACTTCTGCGGGCAGGTGTATTAACAGCATGGTGGAAGATGATGTTGCAACACACCAAGAGGGAAGCATCGCACAGGAACAATAGATGGATGGGTAGAGGAGGTTTTAGACACTTGGGGTAGGATGGGGCTAGATATAAAGGCTTTCACATGGGGTCGCCAACTGGGAAAGGAATAAAGGAATGAGCTAGATCGTGTTAGATTGGTGAATGAGCCCCTCTTCTCATGGTACGCGTGAAAGCAGAGTAGATTAAAAGGAGTACTCTATTATATTATGGCTCCCAGGGCATAATGTGGTCGCCTACGAAGCAAAGTCCCGTAACGTGAAGTGGTGTTCTTTCAATTGTTCATTCAGCTAATGCTCCTGACGAAGTCTACCTTCCTTGTATGTACTACAAAATCTCCCTCTATTCACGAACGTCCTCCTTGGTATGGAAGGCGCTACATAACTCTGCTACTCTGCCCCATACTCCCTCAACAGCCTCCTCATCCTCTCCCTGGCGTCTCGCCTCTCCTCAAAACTGGAAGTCCACCTCCACCGAACCGCACACTCGGTATTACCATCCCCAGTCTCATCCCCATCGCCAACCCCGCGCGGCTCAACCTCCTCGTCCTCCATAAGCCCCTCGCCATCCTTCTCATGAAAGTAATCAAGGGCGCTGAACCCCCAGCCATCCTGCGCATTGACATCCACCCAAGCATCAAGTAGAGCGGGCTAGAATCAGCCCCATGTTTGCGGATGCAACACTTAGCCTTGTACTAGTGTGCACTTTCAAAATGGAACGGGCAAAGTGGCGGAGGAGATTTTCTTTCTCCTCACACAATCACGACGCCATAACATGGAACGGTTGAAATTTCTGAAGGTTATCCTTTACAAATCGTTTATTGTCGAGATAAGGCTCCTGTAGATACTATGAAGGCCAGTCAGGTCTCCCTCCTCTGGGACAGTATTTCTTTCCGTGAGTATGTCTGCACTTATGTTAACAGTAATATACTCCCTTCGCAATAGTGCCTCCCCACTCGTGGACGCTACGCAGAAGACCGCAAAATGAGAACGAAGGCCCAGTGCTTCTCGACAAAGGCAAGAGCATGCGAGAGGACATGGGTTTCAACTCCGTGACGATTGAAATGCGGTAAGCATAGACTTTTCCAAATGGGAAGTACTCCATCAATATATATACATGCTCAAGGGCTCTTTCGATTGTTATGTACTATATTTTCGGGTTTGAAAGCGAAAGATACTCGGAGTCCGGTAGATCGACAGCAGGAAAAGGATCCAGTCACACAGAGCTAGCAGAAGCACAGCAAATAGCCGGTTAAACCGCGCGGTTTTATGGTTCCTCCCCCATGGGGCTACGCTATGATGTCTCCAACTAGTCTACCAGCGGAATGTTGCCGAGATGCCGAGACAAGATATATCTCCCGCCCTACCACTCAAACTATGGGAACAATCCACTTTCAAGTGATGATGTGATTGGTAGCCTCGTGTAGTGGGAATGACTCACAGGTGTTTTATCTTTAAAGCAGATCAAGTGCTGCACGGGCACGGCTTCCCAATGCTGACTGGGAATGACATCCACGGGTCCACGCCATCGGCCCGTATGGCGGAATTAGTCCCACTAAAGCCCGCTATCTCCAGCTGGAGTCGCAGATAAAGGGCGGCGACGCCCTCCTCTTTCCACTATCTAGAAAAGGAGATATCGCTATCCTACTAATAGATCACAATGGCTCAAGTCTGGTTCATCACGGGCGCCTCATCCGGCTTCGGTCTCGATCTCGCTCTCCTCGCCCTGTCAGCCGGCCACAAGGTCATCGGAACAGTTCGAAATGCCACAAAAGCAGCAGATGCCGTCGCCGCGCTTAGAGAGAAGGGCGGAGAAGTCGTCGAGCTTGACGTGACGAAAGCTGATACAATTGCGAGTGCCGTGGAGAAGGCCAACGCACTCTACGGTGGGGTGGACATTCTGGTGAACAACGCGGGGTACTCGCTGCTAGGCGCCGTCGAAGACATGAAGTACGTGAGATCGCGTCAGCACGAAAATTCCCCACTTTATACGCATACGCACAGTTGCACAAGATGACCATACACAACTAACAAACCTTGAATAGAGAAGAAGAAGTCCGCCTGCAAATGGAAACAAACTTCTTCGGACCCCTCCGCCTAATTCGCACCTTCCTACCCACCCTACGCGCCCGCGGCAACGCCACAATCGTCAACTTCAGCAGTATAGCCGGCCAAGACGCACAACCAACCTGCGGGCTGTACGCCGCCTCCAAATTCGCATTGGAAGGTCTTTCCGAAGCTCTCGCCCGCGAAGTCGCTCCCTTCAACATCCACGTCCTCATCGTCGAGCCGGGCGCATTCAGGACGAATTTCCTGCACGCCGTGCAGAAGACCGAGACGCCACTTTCGCAGCCGTATATTGGTGGTCCCGTGGATGTGACGTTGCAGAAGTTCGACGAGTTCCGGGGCAAGCAGAGGGGGGATCCGGCCAAGGCTGGGAGGACGGTGTTTGAGGTTGTCTCGGGAACGGGCGAGGCAGGCGTTCTCCAGGGGAAGATTTTGAGGTTACCTCTGGGTCCGGATTGCGTTCAGCGCATTGGGACTAAGCTGGACAAGTTTAATGCGGACTTGGAGGCAACAAGGAAGTTTGCGCTTGCCACTGATCTTTGAGTGATCATTGTATATACATGACGACTTCGAAGGACATGTGTTATGAAATCCGAACTAGACGCAAAGAGGCATTGATAAAGGGGAACGAGCAGGATATCCTACAATCGCCTTCCTCTCCAGCTCAAGTACCCAACGTAGGAAGGAGCGACTGGGGTCCACGCGCCACCTTCCGTCGTCCCTTCCCTTCTAACATGTATCTCTAGTCGCTGGGGCAGTCGCGACCACCGGCCGACCCTGGCGCACCTGCCGTTTCATTCTATGTGTGCGAGGAAGGTACCACCGACAGCCAGAGGTGTTCCTTCCAGAATTGTTATGGTTCTGGTCGCTCCTTCCTTGTTTCTTCTAACTAAATCTAAAGGGAAGGAACGACCTTTATCCATATCATTTCTTGCGAGTTTGCTCTAGGCAGGTGCTTCATGATTTCAAACCAGTCCTCGCGCCGTGCGTTCCCCGCATTATGCGATAGTGTAAAACGAGGAGGACCAACCAGTGTGTATGTACTCGATCGCCGGATTCTCCTTCCTTCCTGTTCAGCTTTAGGAAGGTGTGTCCTCGAGCTGGAGCCTTTCGGGGTACCAGGGCCTGGGCGTGCGGGGTTGGACCGGCCTCCCCTGCATTATGGATTCTAGGGTTCCCTACCTAAAAGGCACAGCTCCCGGTCTTCCTCAAAAACGTGTTTCTTCTCGGGAAGAGAGGTGAGCCATTGCCCGCTTATACGCGCGGATCCCATGGTCCAACTATTGCCGCCCGATGGTAGACACCTGCGGTGTAGGTGGGGCAGATTTCAAGAGATCAAGGTGGAGTCTATAGTTGCTAGACGTGGACAGGCGTTGCGAAAACCTCTTAGTCGGGATATCGAGGCTTATACAGACCATATTGAAGGGGATCCGTCTTATTGCCTATGGATGTTATTCGCCGCGATGGATACGTGCCACTAGGTCCTCAATGGTGTATCGAGAAGCACCCGTGACACTCTATTTAGGAGGAAGTTTGCCAATATAGCATGTATCCATCTCGAGGGGCACTCGAGTGGTTTACTATGAGACAGACTATGAGTAAAACCACGTACATACGACCTAGTAGCCCCATGCGTCGTGCGGGGGAACGTTAAGTTGGGTCCGAATAGTTATGCCCTGGACGATGCCAATTATCACCACCTCCATATGGAAACATTACATGAGTGGCGGTGAATACTCCCCAGCAAACCGTACAATTTATCAACTTTGCAAGGGTCAGCGATGTAGAATCTAGGATCTTCTATCGAGATACATCGTCGTCGTGCACGTCTAAGGGCGCTTGATCTTTACTTATATGGCTTGGCGGTGTTGACCAGAGGTAAATATGCGCGAGTTTTTAAGAACTGATGAGTCGTCCCCCTGCCAAAGCTGGAGAGCAAAAATGTTTGTTCACGAGGCTCGTGGGGAAAGGGAGGGAGGGGGGGGAGGGGGGGAACCGTGATTAGCAGGGGGGTTTCTAAAGGTAGGGTGAACGTAGTAATTCCCAATAATAATTTTTGAGGACACATTGCCAGGTACTCCGAACTAACCACTTAGCTCTCTGGCTCTCTGCCGCTAATTATGCAAACAGGAAGGCCATCATTTGGCACCTCAGGGATCACGTCTTAAGAGTGCAATGGGCCGCTAGGCAATGTCGGGCGCGACCGGCATTGGGAGGCTCAAAGAAGATGGCTCCGGGCTTCTGGGTGGCTAAACGGCAGGAAGCCAATGATTAAACAAAAAGCCGGGGTTTGTGTTCCTGATACACCTCGGGGTTTAATACCGTTGATTAGTTGAAAGGAGTGTCGATCCGGGGTTTCATGTGGAAAGGGGGTTTTTTGGCGACGGAAAGCCAGAGGCCATGTTGCATTGACGAATAATATAACTAGCCGCATGCTCCGCTGCCCAGTGAAAAGGAAGCTCAGAGATCATGTCAGCCAGGGTCAGCAGGAGTTCCAACAGATTGTCGCCGATATATGACGGTTGATTGGTTGGTGAACGAAGGCAAGACCCCTGCACGGCACAGGCACTGCCACCTGTTTCAGCCTCGTCCGTCCAGGAGGGGAGGATATAATTAAAAGATCATGCGATCCAGATCTTTCACTGAAATTTATTCCTCAATAATTCGCGATGAATTCCAATTCAGATACTGTATCTTTTGCATTACATGCATTTTCAAACACCTCGGCCCCGAGCACCACAGCAGAAGTTAGAGCCACCTCCGCTACAAGTCTTTGTGAGAAGACCTCATGACTCTCGTCTGACCGTTATATTAATTTCATGTCTATTAATTTCATGTCTTTAGTAAGCAGTCGACGCTCAGGCGAAACGGAAAGAGGAGTTGAACATGGGCGGAATAGGAGTACCAGTCGCGAATCGCGCTCCCTATCAGTTGCGCCAGCACAGAACCAAGATGCTAGCGGGACATGTCAGAAAAACGAGCCGTTCACCAACAAAACGGGACAATTCTTGCTGGGAAAGGATAGTTGGCTATGGGAGATAGCGTCGCTCGTATTTAGCGCTGCCTGTGTGGTCGCAATGGTGGCTGTCCTAATCAACATCCAAGGAATGGCCCTCGCCGCGTGGGGGCTATCAATTGCACCCAACACTGTCATCTCAGTCCTCGCCACTGTCTCCAAAACGAGCTTGCTACTCCCCGTGACTGAATCTATCAGTCAGTTGAAGTGGTTGCATTTCAACCGGGCGCATCGATTGAGCGACCTGGATTTGTACAACAATGCAAGTCGTGGACCTCTGGGTGCCCTACTTTTCCTCTTTCGCCTGCCGCTCACACTGGGCGCTTTCGGCGCGATTATAACGATTATTGCGCTAGCATTTGACCCATTTGCACAGCAGTTGGTATCCTATCCCAGTCGCCAGGCTGCCCTCCACAATGAGACAGCGTCTTTCCGAGTAAGCCAGGTTTATGAATCCGGAGCGTACTACAACATGCAAAACGGCATAGACAGTGAGTCAGCACTCCGTCTCGCGTCGACGATGTGGTATACTTGCAGATTGACAGTAAATAATAGACTACACCGACTTCGCCATGCAGGGCGCGATTTACAACGGGGTTTTCGGTTCTCCCACACCGCGCGCCTTCACCTGTCTAACCTCCCACTGCAAGTGGCCGGATAACTCCAGCTACATCTTACTGGGCGTCACCGGCGGATGCGAAAACGTCACCGACTCGGCCGTGAACACCTGTGATTACCCCTTTGGGTCATATTCAGCAGACTGCAACATCACCACGCCCGGCGGCTACAATCTCACATCAAAAAGGCGTCGCCAGAGCGCGACCTTCCAGTACACGTCCTTGAATACGACTGCTGGCCCTGCACAGACCGAAGCGGACCTGATCAACTTCGCCGTGTGGCGTCTAACCGGACTAAACCTGTCTCAATTCGACGTCCACGAGTGCAGCCTCAGCCTAACCGCATTTCTCTACCGTAACGTCTCCGTATCACAGAATACGCTCAAGGTCGCGGATGAAGTCCTGGTGCCTCTGGAAAGCGTGGGGGGGCCCACTGCCCTGCTGAACACCTTCAAACCCTCAGCTGACGACTTTCCGCCGGGAGTCATGTTTGCGATTAACGGTGCGGATCTGTCGAAAATTGCGCGGCTTCTAAATGAGATTTTCATCGATGATGCTCAGGCCATGATCCCCTGGTCTGAACCAGCTTCGCCCACTACTGACGTCCTGATTGCCGGGAATCTATCCAGCATCGTGGAGAATATCGCCTGGGGCATGACAGAGCGGATTCGCACGGGGAGGAACAGTACCGTTGCTGAGGGGGTGGCGTATCAGGCTGAGACGTATATCCACGTGAACTGGGCCTGGATCACGCTGCCTGTGCTGGTAGTGCTTGGTGCGGGGGTATTGCTTGTTTGCAGCATTATTTCGAATTCTCGGCACAAGGCTGCGCTGTGGAAATCTTCCAACTTAGCTGTATTATTGCATTCGGTGGAGGGGGTAGAGGACTATGGGCCGCTGCCTTCGTCATCGAATGATGCCCCTCTTGCGAGGATCGAGGCCTTGGCTGAGAAGATGCGGGTCTCAAGGGGTGATAATATGGAATTTATACCGACGGCTTAGTGCGTGAAGTTAGGTTGAAATTATATACCACATCCTGTGTCGATCAACCGCGGAATCTTCGGAAGCAAAGCGAGCGGCCCAGGAGCATTCTTTCGAGTCCAGAAAGATCCCGACGGGGAATTTATGTCCCGACGGGCGCCGGCCCGTTCGACAAGAGGGACCCCCATACATAGAGTGAGCGCCCAATCATGTCTGCCCAACCCAAGACCTATATCGCCTGCGAAATCACCTAAGCGTCCTAGCGGACGATTTTCAGGTGTTAGAACAAGTCCCATGGGACGTGCAAGAAAGAAGCCTGGCTCGCCGATCATGCAAATACCACCTGCAGCGCGATGTTTGAAGGCTGCTGCTGTAGTTGGGGGCGAGTGGTGGCCGGTGAGCAAATCCACGCTGGGGGGGAGGACTCTAGGCGAGCAATTAGGGGAAGCGAAGTTCCTGAAAGCCATATCCATTTAATGTAGATATGGTAAATTTGAAGCCTCTACATTATGTTCGAAGACATACACGCTACAATACCTAATCGAGCTTAGCCTCGGCCGCCGAGAACCGAGGCTGGAAGCTGGACTGGACGGGCGCAGAAACTGCCGACAAATGGAACCGAAGGCGAAATCCCCTGGCGGCCGCACCTCTTGTGGAGACACGCAGCCGATGTCCGCATTTACCCCAGACCCAGGACATACTTCCAGCATATCGGCTACGGGGTCGGCAGCTCATCCTGAGAACTGGTTGCAGTTATAAGCCTTACTGAGCGACGCATGTATAAAATGCACAGTGTGACCCTCTCTCTGTCCGACTGAAGCTGTTAATTCAAGATGGCCAAAGTCTACCGCTCCCCCTATCCCGACCTGCAGATCGAGTCCGTCGACCTCCTCTCGAAGGTCTTCTCGAATCCCTTTGACATACCGCTATCCCGACCGTTGTATATTGATGCGCTTACAGGCGACCAGTACACGTACGGGGATGTCATTAAGCGCACCCAGTCGCTGGCCAACGGCCTCCGAACCGAATACGGTCTGAGAAAAGATGATGTGGTCGCGCTATTCAGCCCAAATACAATCGAATATCCCATCGCCTGCCATGCAATTATAGGATCGCAGGCTATTGCCGCACCGACCAGCGCTGCGTTGACACCGTCAGAATTGCACGCCCAGCTCCAGACCAGCCGTGCTAGGTTTATTATTGCGCACTCGTCTCTGCTTTCCACCGCGAAAGCAGCAGCAAAGGGCACATCGATCGAGAAAGTGATCATTCTCGACGGACACTCATCTACAACGGGGGAACCAACCTGCCAGCAGCTCGCAAGCACCTACCCCCCAACCGAACTTCAACCAATACCCTCACACGAAGCCTCGTCCCGAATCGCATTCATCTGCTTCTCTTCGGGGACATCCGGCCCCTCCAAGGGCGTGATAACCACACACCAGAATATAACCTCAAACCTGCAACAATGGCGCGCCCAACTCCTCGACTCCGGCTCCGCAGCTCAACAAATCGACCGCACCGCCGCAATCGCCTTCCTCCCCTTCAGCCACATCTACGGCCTGAATCTGTACATGTGCCAGTGCCTGATGTGGGGCACGCCCGTCGTGATCCTGCCACGCTTCGATCTGGAAATGTACCTCTCCTGCGTCGAGAAATACAAACCGCAGGAACTCGCCCTGGTCCCGCCGATCGCGCTTATGCTCGTCAAGGACGACCGGGTACGGAAATACGACCTGCGAAGCGTGAAACGTATTCTCTCCGCCGCGGCGCCGCTAACGATTGAACTCGCGTCCGCGCTCGAGACCCGCTTCAGGGATGTTTTCGGGACAGAGGTTTTCTGTACACAGTCATGGGGTCTGACGGAGACGTCGCCGATGGCGACTGGGATCCCGAATGATCGGATGGAGAAGCGGGGTGCGAGTGTCGGGTGTATCGTGCGGAATATGGAGTTTCGGTTCGTCGATCCGGAGACGATGCGTGATGTTGGCCTTGACACTGGTACAGGGGATGGAGTGAGTCTTCCCGGGGAAATCTGGTGTCGCGGGCCGAATGTTACTCCTGGGTACTATAATAACCCTGAAGCGACGAGGGGCGCTTTCCATGTAGATAATGATGGGACCTCGTGGTTCCGCACGGGGGATGTTGGGATCATTGACGCGGAGGGGTATATCACCATCCAGGATCGCATCAAGGAGATGATCAAGTACAAGGGATTACAAGTGATCCCCAGTGAGCTGGAGGGGAAGTTAATTGACCATCCGGATGTGGCTGATGCGGCTGTTATCGGGGTGTGGGTTGATGAGCAGGCGACGGAGTTGCCGACGGCGTTTGTTACGCTACGCAACGGGGTACATGAGAAGGAGGTTGGGAAGGCCGTTAAAGGGATTCAGGCGTGGTTGAATGAGCGAGTTGCGAATCATAAGCGGCTGCGTGGCGGGGTCCATGTTGTCGAGAGCATCCCGAAGAGTCCCAGTGGTAAGATTCTCCGGCGAGAGCTAAAGCAGCGGTTGAAGGATGCCGCACCGAAAGCTCGGCTGTAGTACATGTAATTTTGTTCCACACCGCACAATAGATATGTTTATGGGTTGCTGTTTCCGTATTGCTTTCGCCCTAATATACAAAGTAGTCTCTCACGATAGAGGTACAATTTACCCGATGGGTTCGTACTGATCCACATATTCAGAGTCGATACCAGGGATACCTCCTACGGCCACTATTCTTGGGCTGCTGGCACAGTGGGCACAGGAACGGACCAAGGACTCTGGCTGAGCACGACAGGCACCGGCTCTCTTCAGGTCGAGGGAGTCGCCTTCCTACCAGAGCACCAAACCAGCACCTATCCCCGCTGCCACGACACCAGCGAAGACCGGCTTCACTACGCTCGACCCGCCATTCGAAACCGTCGAGTTGCACTGATACCTCCCTTCCCGTGCCCACTCAGTGTCCACAATGTCTGCTGCAATTGGCTTGAATTGGTCATTGAGCGGACTGCAGTCGAGCGGTAGGTCGGAATGGATTTGCAGCTTTTGGAAATCCGTCACGTTCGGGAGGGAGAGGCTACGTCGGGTTTTGATGGTCAGTATTAGTAAAATCAAGTTCGAGTGATGGGAGCAAATAACTCACCCCTCGATTTTACAGAAGAACCCGAGGAAGCGCGGGTTACCGGCCAAGGGAAGGCTAATGTTTAGCGGTGTAGTTGAGGAGACTTTAACACTCGCCGTGCTGTTGCGTAGTGAGGGAATGTGGATGCTAGATAGGAACTAAATGTTAACTTATTCTCACGTCGAAAGTCACCGTGATCTGTATAAGAGAACGGACCTCGATATTGCGCCTTCGACCTCAAATGAATGCCCAACATGATCCAGTTCAGGAAAGTCGAGCGATGCTGCAGATTCCGGTAGCTGGAACTGTGCCGACTCGCTCACGTTGGTGAGTTTGGGGCGCCGAGATACTAATTCACGAGGCTAATAGTGGGTTCCCTTTACACACAACAGTGAGTGAGTGTATGTATGGGCACGCACCTGGCTGTCCTCCCACCGATAATCAATTCGCCGACGGATTCCAACGCCGGCAGAGTAATCTTTAGAGGATCGATAATGCTAGGACCAGGCCCTTAGTCTACCCCAATGCCGCAGTTGTTACCAAAGCTACAGAATCTAAATAATCTGCCCTTTTGAGAACTGGCACCTCGACCCTGGAATTCGAACGATTAGCATTCGATTTGCTCCGTCTAGACTTGGCCATACTCACCTAGAATAGTTTCCTCGAAAGCCCAACCATTCTACCTCCCTCAGCGCCGGAAAATGCGCCTCGCTCCCATGCGCCTCCTGGCCCAGCCAGATACCCCGTGCGGATTCCAGCTTCGGCGCGGAGATATTAGCCGCCGGTGAGAAGAGAAAATCCATCTTGTAAACGTACTTGAGGTCGGGAACTCGACACGGGTTACATTCGGCTGCCGGACGCGGCCCTGCTGCCAGCGCTCGACGCGGATCGTCCCCGTGGTGTTCTCGACGCCGGGAGGGATGAAAGGGCCGGACCATGTGTCGTTGAAGCCGAGGTCGCCGACGATCGTTGTGCAGTCGCGGCCAATGATTTCTAGGTCTTCGGGTTTATAGATGAGGAGGTATTCGGGGTAGTCGGCTTCGCATATTTCGGCTACGCAGACTGGACGAGTGATTTAAGGTGGGGTCAGCGATGCAAACAGACGTGGTCCGTGGGTCAAGTAGCGCTACAGTAGGGAAGGGAAGCGGCTATAAGAGCCGCACCTAACTTAATAGGCCTGGAGATCTGCATCTCGTCCCGGAAGCCGATTCGTTGGTGGGCCACGGTGAATGGTTGAGGGAAAGAACTGAGAGGCGCGGGAGGATCCAGGGGTAACTTTAAGGGACACATGCTTAAAAGATCGAAAGGTGCGATAGGACCCCGGCGTTGCATTTGTTAATCTCAGTTAAAGCTCGAGTCCCCGATTCCAAGACTACCCTAGAAGCACCCACTCGTTGTTGCGCGATGCCAAGTGAGAAGGGCCCATCTAGCGGGCTGGGCGGGTGCCAAAGGTTCCGAAGCGAAATTTTCGCCTATGAAGATTGGAGGTGTATCTTAATAGGGTCATAGATAACCCCTGCACACTAGTTGATGTTCTATTGAACGTTACGCGGTTTGTTGATCGTCGTGTCGCTGTTCCCGGGGATATGGTGCTGCCACTCGAGTGACACCTACGATGGAGGCAATTCTACCAGACGAGATAATGCGAGAGGAATCATGTGCACTTCTACGCGACCAGTTTATATACGGCTACACTTGCAGGTAACGATGTGCTAGGCTTGTAAGGCCATAGCTACTTCCAGCACCCCACTATTATTAAGTAGAACATGCTAATGATGCCAGGTTAACATTGCGCCTAAGTAACGTAGTCCCTGACTACTCGACACGCGATGGCTTTTGTTATCCTTCACTGCCGCCTAAAAATAAGGCTACATTTTGAGGCGTGTGAATATCACTTCTTACAAGGAGGGTGGAATGAAAATGGTACTGGACGATACGAGGAGGCGCAGCTCGTCCCATCTCATCCTTGTCGCGCGTCCAGCCTTGCCATACCGACGGCATAAAATAACGCACACAGCCCCAGATCCGTCCCACTTACTTTCCTGAAGAAAAAAAAAAAAACAGAAATGAGTTTCGGAATCAGCATCAGCGACCTAGCCCTAATCCTTAACGGCCTCGTGCGCGTCTACGAAACGATCAAAGACGCGCCGCGCAATTTCGCCGACCTCTTAGCCGAATACAAACTCTTCTCCGCGAGTGTTCAGCATGCGTTAGCGCTCTTCGACTCGGGAATGGCTGCCGGTGCAGAGCAGCAGCGGAGCGCAAGGTTGATTTTCAAAGGGTGTAGCAAGACGCTGAAGGGGCTGAAGGGGTTTCTGTTTACGGCTCGGAGTCTTGAGAGGGGGTCGCCGAAGTTGAGGGATATGTTGAGGGTTACGCCTGAACAGGTCGCAAATTAGAAGGGGAGGATTGAGGCGCAGAAGGCGTATCTTATTTTGTTTCATAGTGCGCATCATAAGTGAGCTTGTCGTGCCCTTTCAAATGGTTGTTTTTTCCGCCCGTCCAACTAGCTAACATTTCATAGCGCTGACTTGGTGGATATTAAGAAGTCTATACAGTTTCTTGTGGCGAGAGAGGCATCCAGGATCCAGACGCATTCGTCGAGTTCCGTATATACTATTGATTCACTCTCGACAACGAGCAGGGAGCATTGGACGGAAATTCGCCGGGCCCTCGAGGAAAAGGGAATTTCGCCTAGGACCCTCAACCAATACAAGGACCGGATTCTGGTGGAAATTGACAATGTTGTCTCCGGCAACCGCGATCTACACACGGAACCAGACGGTGATGGCACATTGATAGAACAAACCATCGAATATGACAAGAAGGCCTCGACCGCTCTTCTCTTAGCCGCAGAACAGAACAACTGGGATGGAGTAAAGCAATTCTTAGAAGAAAATCCCGCCCTCGATGTCACGACACTTGCCTCACGGCTCACGTTCGCGCTAGCAGTTTTGCGGCACGCCTGGGACGTCGTCACAATTTTTGTTGAGAAAGGATTCAACCCAGACGGCAAATCCGCGGATCTCCAGCCCGTAATCTGCATCGCAGCATCATGTCAAACCTGGAACACTGTCAGATTACTAGCGGAGAGAGGCGCAAACCTCGAATCGCGAGATAGCACCGGTCATACAGCACTCTTGCGCGCCGCCTTCCACCGAAACTGGGCAATGGTCTTCTCGCTCGCCGACGCAGGCGCAAAGATCAATGCCGTCGCCGCGGCCTCTGACGGCACAGATTCCAATAGAGACACTTCACCCACCACGGTGCTATCATATGCCGCTACGCATCGTGCCTGGGGGCAATTTGCCTCTCTACTAGAGAGAGGCGCGGATGCGAACTCGCAATGCCTGCGCGGAAATCCCGTCGTCACCGTCGCCGCGAGTTTCAAGTGCTGGAATGTAGCCGCGTGTCTTATCAAGCACGGAGCCGATATCCATGCAGAGGACCAGGTGGGGAAGACGGTGGTAGATTACGTGGCTGCGTCCATGTCCCCCGAACTGTTGCCGCAGCCGAGCCTGGAAGAAAGACTTCAGTTGGTGGCGGTTTCGGTACATCTATTAAAGAAGGGGGTTCCGGCGGGGAGGGCATGGTTTCACGAGGAGAACCCTTTAATTCCGGTTCTTTTCCCGGATTGGGATACCTTACGTAGTTTGGTCTAATTACCGCGAAGAGCACATTTATGCATACATTAGCAAGGAGTCTGAATCGTCAAGGGGAGGTATACCGTGCAGTTGACGGCGGTGTAGACGCTCTTGCCGGTCGAAGACATGGTTGTTTGGGTTTCGCGGAGGCTATATACAAACAATCCGAACATAAATGGGTGGCATCAAGAAGTCAGGACTATTATAGCATATCTGATACGCTGTTTCATGGGCTTCGGCACATTTCAATGGCCCGTTTCTAGAGCGTATCGGAGGGGGGTCATTGGATGATAATTCAGGAATACATAGTTAACAATAAACAGATCTCCGTCACCAATATACCAAAAGAATTCCTCGCGATCTTGGAATGGCCAGCCTCGCTTGATATTCTCCACCTCTTCTGGGCTGCCGCCATGCGCAAATCCAGCCTTCAGCGGCTCATTCCATTTCAACGCAGCTCATACTTCTTAGCGAGTAACCAGCCTTCTTCTGAGAGACGACCGATCTCGTCGTGCCATTAAACACAGGATGGAACGACCGTGCAGACAGACTCCGGGTTAAAGCCAAAGAAAAACGGCATGGAATACCGAGACGTGCTCTGTATATTGAAGACGCGGTGGACAGTGGACTTAAAGCGATTGTTGGACAGCCGCTGCAGGAAGTCGGTGATATTCACGACCATAGTCCCTTCCAGCGGACGAGCATCGAGTCACTCGCTGTGCGCAGAGCGTACCTGCAGGTCTCGGACATATCCTGCCAGAGAATTGTAAAGCACTGGGCATCCGTGTGCGAGCCGATTCCTACATCAATAGGCATCCTCCTCTTGCCCAGAGGCGGAGGATGAGGAGTCCCTGGGTAATGGACGCATACCCCGTCAGCGCCGGGTCACGTGGTAACGTCGTCAAAGTAATCCTCTCGCTCGCCCAGTGCCAGAGCAAAGATTCGGACAAGGTTCCGGGGGAGTTCGAGACGTCTTTTCTAAAATATGACGGTCACGTCGCGGAATCCGGCTAGATACGCGGTGCCTTCCCAGATACGGTCATCATCTTCGAGGCGGCGCGCATCCTTCCCTAAATATGCGAGCCGCAGGATTGGAGCGTTCCCCAGTTAAACCTCAACACGTTAAGTCCAGATCACAGATGCCTTTTTGTCGAGATGGCCACCACCACTATAGTCAGGCTTGATCGCCCGCAGGTAATCTCCTACTGTCATCCATCGCCGTCCTAACTAGGTGGACCAATCTCCAGCCATTGGCACCTCCATGCTTGGTCAAGGTGTACGTGGTGTTATCTTCTGTGGGCACTGTAGTAACTCCTTCCTATTCTTACTTTGGGTTTTCTGGCGAGGAGTGGTACCTAAGCACATGACAAGTCCAATTTCAGGTAACAGACATCATATATTCCCTGAGCATGAGACATTCCCCATCAACTCGGGACATCCACAACAGTTCGGTGGCTTGCCTGTTTAGTTTGGCAAAGAAGGGCGGGCGGCGATGGCAACCATCCCGTGGGATACCCTGTGCGCATCGCCTCGGAAAAGAAGCTGCAACCGGTCGACGAGCGCCCATTCGATCACATTATGTTGAAAATGCTGTTTGTGCCAGATTCCAGCCAGGAATTCTGCAGCTGCAGTGCACCGCCGCGCAAAGCTCTGTTCCGCGAACTCGTACCCGGCGTCGATTCGGTGCACAGATATATCGCCAAACCCGTATTTCGCAAGGAGCTCTGTCGCCGAGTGTAGAAGATGGCCCTGGTGATGCACGGGGGCAGACCGAGCGACGGAGGTCAGAAGTCTGACCACCTCGTTATACGGCGCTCCCTGGACGATCAAGATTCGCGAATTCTGTCGGCCTGCTAAACTGACCATTTGCTGAATAGCCCTTTCTAGATCAGGCACGTAATCCATCTGCCACAAGGCCATTACCGTATCAAAGCTGGCGGGGGCAAATGGTAAGAAGCCCTCGAGCAGAGTTGAGCGGTCGACAAAGCGAGCTCTATGGCGCTTAAAACGCCCCCCTGTAACTCGGCTAAGCATTCAAATAGAAAGGAAAGCGCAGTTTGGTTGACCTACGAGTGAGTTCCTTTCCAACACATAAGACTTTCTCACTGTCCTCGATGCCTCCAAGCAATATCTCCAGATCTTCGCTAACAAGGTTGTCCGCAAAGAGATTTTCCGCACCCATCAAATCCGAGGGTTTTAAGCAACTTGGCAGAGGGTACGGTCCCATGAGTGGCTCTCGCTCGACCTTCTTTGCCAGCCAGAGACAATGGGCTTCAGGAGAGTGGTCATGGCCCATCGGAGAGAAGAGATAAGAAACTGGCTCCATCTCAAGGACAAAGCCCGACTCTCGAAGAAGCTGCTGCCATCTCTCCTCCGATAAGAACAAATCATCGACAGCGTTCCCCATCCACATCTTGTCTAACATCCAACCACAGTCCCATGTCGGGTCATAGGTGACCTTCTGCGGGGCCAACGCGGTGCTTGGGGTGACTCCCAAAATAAGATATCCGCCAACCCTGATCCATTGGGAGAACCTCACAATGATGGAACACATATCGCATGCCGGCATCTGGAACAAGGAGCGGATGGTGAAGACTGCATCAAACAACTGCGGTGGCTGATAGGTTCTCATGTCAGCCACTTGGAAATTTCCCGGAACCTGCGATCCAGCTATCCTGATCATCTCTTTAGAGATGTCTATCCCGTGGACCTCATGGCCAGCAGCGGCGAGTATGTGAGACACCGGCTTTCCTGTTCCACAACCAACATCTAGCACTCTGCTTCCGGGTGCTAAGGTGTTTGCTGCGAGCTCGGTAAACTTCCACAGCTCCTTGTCCATTCCGAAAGCAGCCTCGTAGCGTGCTCCTAGGGTGTTGAAGACGGTTTCTGCCTCTTCCGGCATAGCTGACGATTCTTGAGATGGTGTACTAAATGACTTAGTGGTATAGCAGGCGCCTTGAATAGACTGGGGTCACAAAGATTCCAAATACTAGAACCTGATGTTGAATCCGCCCACGTGCCCCTTGGTAGGGCTCCTCACTATACGTCACTCAACATAGGTACATACGTCTTCCGCCGATCTTTCCCTTGGACGGGGTTGATAGTATGCAGTATACTGGGGCTGTTCGCATTGTTACTTAGTCTAGGGAATCTGAACAGATCATCGCTATTCCCCTATGTAACCCCAATCCCAGAAGCCCCCAGAGCATCTAGCCGGTCTGCATCCTGCACTATTACAATCTCTGGGTGCTGCATCAGCAGTTTACGCAGACGCTCGGGGTCTTCGGTCTCGTTCGAATATGAAATGCTTTTCACGATTGTCTAGAGCTTGTACGCAAACTCGAACCGGATTCCATGCTCGAGTAGAATCAGCGCCAGGTGGTCGGCTTCTAATTGCTTTTCTCCCGTGTACTTATGGTCGTCAATGCCGTGAAGGGGCCTTTTCTTGCGTTTTACCATGCTACATGTTAGCCAATTGGCCTTTTTTTCGCGGTGTTGCTTGTGTTTGTTTTCAGTAAGCGGATGGTAGAAGAGAACGATCGATAAAAAGAACGAATCAAATTTATATAAATCATGGCTCATCAGACAACTCACGCGCCAAAAAGACCAACATAGCACCGTAGTGGTTCTGCCCAAGTTCCCTACGTTCCGAGTCCAGGATGCGGCGCGACAGAGCAATGACACGAAGAACATGTTCAAAATCGTGAGAAAGGTCATATGTGGACATGTTTCCTGAAAGGATTCCGCGACTGAGGAGGGCAGGACCTGGTTAGCCGGCGGCAGATTGGCGAACTCGTCGGCGAGTGCCTTTCTAAGCAGATGCCGAATCTCTGCGTGTGGACATGGGTCCCCAGCTTCCCTGCTATGACAACCAGCCATTATTATGGAGTTCTTGGGTGAGATGCGGAACATGGACATTGTTCCGGTTGGGTTCAGCTGCTCCGCGTGATTTCCAAGTTTGAGGGGTTAATATATTGGGTGTAGAGAAAGACTTTTTCCGGGTTCCTGAAGACGAGAGGGATACTGGACGATTGCATGCCGGAGGGAGTGCAATTCAACATTCACATGCCGTTAGAGTATTAGTATGAATCACCTGTCATTCGGTCCACGTCATGTTGAGATTTCTTAGGCCCCGCTCTTTCAAAACTTGACATCTTCAAACAAGGAGCGATCTCTTCAATCATGGCATTCCAAGAAATTCATCCCTGGCTTGCAGGTACAAGATATAATCTTGGTCAGATCACCAGGCTCAATAGATACATTTGGAAAGCGGTATTCTACGGATAATCGCCTTCTGAGGGGTTTACTTCCTCCTCGTGCGCCGGGGCGTAGGGAAAATCTAAGTAACAAAAGGTTGATAATTTGATGTATGATTAAAAATCAGGTTGGCAGAGGAATGTGTCGATCTCTCTCGTTTTGCCTTGGCCGTGCTAGGCTGCACCATAATTACCTAAGTAATTGCATAACATCAGCAAGGGATATGCTAACTAAGTTATTCCTGTATTTCCGGAAATTGTTGTTTCGAATACTGATATGCAACAAAGTATGGCTAAATACTACCTAAAAGCAGATTAAGGGAAGGGGGGAGACGAATACTACGAAAAGTTCCCTGGGAGCTCTTTTTATACAATGGCCAACGAAGTAGCAACGCGAGAGGTCCACCAGTCAGAAAACATGAATGTGGGTTCCAGTGCCCCAGAATCGTATCCTGAAGGCGGCTGGCAAGCCTGGCTTGTTGTACTTGGGGCGTGGTGTTCTGTGTTCCCTGCTTTTGGGCTCATGAATACTGTTGGTGTCTTTCAGGATTGGCTCGCAACTCACCAGCTCAGAGGGTACTCTGAATCCTCAATTTCGTGGATATTTAGCGTCTACATCTTCTTTCTTATGATAGGGAGTATTCAGATTGGTATGTACCCTGCATTTCGATAACATGGAAGATAAACATAGATTTAATTGTCGTAACAGGTCCTCTCTTTGACACATACGGACCGAAAGCTTTCTTAGCAGTTGGTTCAATTGGCCTTACAGCTGCTCTAATGATTCTCAGCGTCTCTCAAGGTAGGAAATACAAAGCTCAGGCCTCATTCATATCTTGGTATTTAGACTACACATGGACACCTCTTGATATGTTTTTATCATTTTTGTATTGCCTAACAAAGGCACCAATAATGAACTTGATTTGACCTAGGACAGACTATTACCAATTCATGCTAGGCTTCGGCGTGCTAGGTGGAATATCAGCGTCTATGCTCTTCACACCTAGCGTTGGCACTGTTAATCAGTGGTTTTTGCAACGCCGCGCATTAGCAATAGCCATTGTTTTCACAGCTAGCAGCATTGGGGGTATAATTTTCCCCCTGATGATTGAGAAGATTGCCCGATCCGGAAACTTTCCATGGGCCATCCGGTCCATCGCCTTCCTCTGTATGACTCTTTGCGCGACGGGGGCCCTGTTGCAAAAGTCCCGGTTGCAGCCCAATAGGACGGGGCGCAAAACCATTGATCTTCGGGTGCTATGCGAGGCCCAGTTTACCTTGACTGCTGTTGCAATCGTACTCGCCGACGTGGGGTCAACAGTCCCCCTGACCTATCTGACATCCTATGCTCGCGCCAATCAAGTGTCCCACGCAGGATCCTATCATCTGATGTCTATTCTCAACGCAGCCTCGGTAGTGGGTCGACTCGTACCGGGCTACGCGGCCGATCGCTATGGCCGCTTCAATACAATGATAGTCACCACAGCGATAGCGTCTGCGCTCAGCCTGGGACTATGGCTAAAGTCCGGCCACAACAAGGCGGCGATTGTGAGCTATGCTGCTCTTTTTGGCTTCTGGAGTGGTTCTGCAATCAGCCTATGCCCAGTGTGCGTGGCCCAGATTTCCAAAACAGAGGATTTCGGGAAACGCTATGGAACAACATACATCTTTGTTGCGCTGGGCACTCTGATTTCGCTTCCCATTGCTGGGGCGATCTTGAAGGCCCAGAGTCCCTCGGCATCTCAAAATTTTCTGGGCCTCATTTTATACTCCGGTCTGAATTACCTCACTTCGTTTGTCTTCTTTGTGGTTTCCAGGGGGGTTTGCGCAAGATGGGCCTTCAGGCGTGTGTTTTGAGTGACTAGACAGGTCACACACTTGATGAGATACAGAGAGTGTGTTGATTACTACGTACAATATTTCGGTAGATAGAATCCTAAAAAACATCATCAGCTGAATCCTTCCTTCCTTACCCACCAGTGGTACCAGGGGCTCTATCTGGCAGTCGCGAAATGGGTAGCCTGGTGGTGTCAATGATCCCACTCCATTTGCGACTCGATCAGTATACAGTACTAGAGTGCTAGTTAATGGCTGATGTCTCATCAATCAACTTCGGCCCGTCATCCAAATTTCCCCCACCCTTCAGGATTGAGATAACAGAACAGCCTTGAGTTTTCCGCTGGAAGTATACACTGACTGCTTCTAAGCAAGTTAGGACTTTAGAATTAAGGTAAGTTATTTCTAGCAAGTCGTGAAGTTATGAAGATACAATACTTTCACTATGGAGAAAGCCAACCATAATACAGTACTAAAAGCTATACTATATACAATCTTAAGTAGGGCACAGGAGGAGACAAATTGTCAGCGAGTTATGCAGCATGCAGGCGTGCAACACAAAATCCTCAAGAATCCAGAACAAACAACTTTAATTTGACACGCAATACACGTAGCTTCACTAGCTAATCCAAAAAGGAAAGCAAGTAAGAGTTCACCGCGGACAATACACAGATAGGCCCCGTATGGAGGTTCGCTATACTCAACGCGAATAAAAAGTAGCCAGGCGAGTCACACTAGCAAGCTCACCTAAATGATGCTTTTTGGCGACGAATGACTGCTAGCCTAGCGTTGTTCTTATGTATGTTTAAAGGCTATAAAGTATATATCAAGTCTAGAAAATTCTTCTCTTATGGTTTTAAACTTACCTTAATTTTTATATATTAGTACTCTGGGGTATATGTCTAGTCCAATAGCACCATAGTTTCTTACTATTCTTAGTTAGGCCTTTTAGATATATAATAATAAGTACGTATACAATCTATATACCTCTTTAAACATCTTCATTTATATAATATAAAGGACTTGAAAGTATGGGGTGTGGTAAGAGTAGTACCCCCAACCGAAGCTGTCTCAATTTTTTGAACACGACAGATTATTCACCATCCACGGGATGAAGAGTCAGCAGTGGTGTTAGGTATCTTGTTTGCTGTTCCTAGCCTTTCCTCGATGATTGAATTTCTTGATTGCTCAGCTACCTTGGCTTTGTTTTTCTTTTGATTGGGTAATTACGGGGACCTCACGGTATAGGATACCACCGAGCAAAAAATCCGGCAGTGCATGAAGTACGATATCAGCAGGGGAATATGGATGTGGGGGAGTATCTACGGTATCGTGCGGTTTCTGGTGGAACCGGGCGAGCAGGGTCGGAATTATATCAAAGGGGGCGAGAATGATGATGCGGTCGAGCTCGGGTTTGAGCAAGGCCTTGTGAGGCTGAATTTCACCCTTGCCGGTGGGACTGAACTCTCGGTAGGCGGAAAATAGTGTTGTCGTGGATCCTCCCGGTGATGATATGGTTCTTGTCAATCATGAGTGATTCTAACTCGATCTTCTGTCGTTCCAGTTGTTAAGCCGAGGTGCTGCTAGTCATGCTTTGTGACTAGAGGTACAGAATAGGGCACAGCAGACTAGCTAGAGATGTAAAGTTTTTTTTTTCTTATACACAGCATATACCATAAATCTGTTAGGTTATTGACACAGATGCATGATAGTATCCAAATAGGCATATTAGAGTATCGAGATGCCTCATTAAGTAGCATGCAGTCGTCTGCCAGATGAAACTCCTGGAGCAGACCGGCATTTCCAAACATCTTGAACGAGCTACACCCTACTTAGCATGTTTGATGACCTTTCCGCGTATTCGTTTAATAGTCGCGCGGAACTGAGGTCATCTTCCGCCCTCTTCCTTCCCCAATTACTAATATGTACCTCCAGTCTGTGATATCCAAAAGCATGGATCCACAACTACATTTGCTTCGTATTTCCCCTCTAATTCTGAAATGATCGATCCTTCCCAAAAAAAGACCACGCTGCCAAGTCCAAAATGCCAATCCATCCGCGTCATCTTCTCCCCCTACTACATCGGCCTGCGCGACCACCGCGTCGGCAACGGCCCCCACCGGATCCGCTCCACAGGCCTGGTCCAAGAAATCGAGAATCTTGGTGTCCCCGTTGATATCGTCGAGATCGACCCCGTCGACGACTTTGAAGGCGAGATCGGGCGCAGCTTTGAGGTTCTACGTCGGATTTCTGCCGCCGTTAGTGATGCTGTTGCGGAGAAGAGGTTCCCGTTAATTCTGTCCGGGAATTGTATGGCGAGTGCGGCGGTTACATGCGGGTTGCGCTCACAGCTCCAACAAGGTCAAAAAGACGAAGATAAACAAGAGGACGACTTGTCGTTCATCTACTTCGACACCCACGACGACATCGACTTGCCGGACGGCAACGGAAACGGCTACCTTGACGCGATGAGCCTGTCGATGCTACGCGGCGAGGGCTAGAAGACGCTCATGAGGTCCGTGCCCGGGTTCCACAACAGACCTTTCAATTACAGCGACCGCTTTCTGTACTGCGGTCTGCGCGACCAGTCGAGTATCTAGCGGCAGTGCATCGTCGACGCTAGAATGCACTCTTTCTGGGGTGGGGAGACTGAAAATAAGACCGACTTGGCGCGGAAGCTCAAGGCGGCTCTTAAGAAGAGATCGTATAGTCCGGCCCTTGTGCATCTCGATCTCGATGGCCTGGATGACTCGCACGGCAAGGTGAATGACTACCCGTCGCCCGGCGGCTTGTTCGTGGATGACCTGGTCACGTGCATAGAGCTTGTTCCGCGGCTGAGCGTGCCCATGTAGTTGACGGTGTGCTCGTTTGATCCGGATGCCGGCGATGGGGATAAGATTGCGAAGATTGCCGTTCGGGCGATTCTGGCTTTTGTCACGTTTCTTCTCAACGAGGGTGCGTTGCGCTGGGATCTAGGTGCCTAGGCTAGAAGAAAGACAGTGGATCCCTGGAAGACACACCACACCTAGCCCGACATGGGCATTCATTGCACTGATAAGTTCGGGTTCCGTCCGCATGCCTGACATACGCTTAGCAGAGGGCAAGGACAAGCAAAGATTGACGTCACATTACCTGAGAACTGACAAACCACGCCTCTGCGATACAAAAGATGTCAACGGGACTGACTCCAGGACCCTGGTCCAAGCAGGCACGCCCACATCGTGGGGAAACAGCTTGATGCTTGGTGGAGTGGAAGCATATACTAGTAAATTCAGTTCATGTATGAAGGAACCAGGTCAAATATAGACAAGAAGATAAAAGAAAGAAGAACATGATCCCTCCAACTGGTATCAAATGCAAATACAAATGCAAATACAAATGCAAATACAAATGCAAATACAAATGCAAATACAAATGCAAATGCAATGCAAATCCACAACCTCTCTTCACCTTCCCTCCCCAAAACCTATCCTCCCAAATCACACTCACTTACCCGCCCCCCTCCCCCTCGCCGCACTATAAAGAGACTCAATATCATCCCTCCACTGCCTCTCATTGACCCTCTTAACTCTGCGATCATACGTCATAAGCCCATTGATCTCGCCCTCGACGTCGGTGGTCTGCGTCCAGACCGCCGCGCTGCAGGCGAACCGCGCGATCTGCTCGCGCAGCTCGGAGAGCAGGAAGTGGCCGCGGTAGTTCCACGTGTCGAGCTCGGCGCTGATTTCGTACGTCTCGTGGATTAGGGAGATTGCGATGGGGCTGTTCCAGAGGCTAGAAAATAAAGATGTGGTTAGTAGGTGTTTGGAAGGAAAGGGAGATAAGGGCAAGGGATGGGAGGGAATGGGTACTTTTCAATCGAGACGTTATGTCCAATACCGCCGAACTCGCCCTGGATGCCGATGCGCTCGGGGTCGTAGGGGCTTGCAGGGTAGGAGTAGAAGGGGGTTCCGCACTGCGGGTTTGCGTAGTGGTGGTTGTCCTATTGATATCTTTAGCCTCACTCCATACCTCCTCTTCCTCGTCTATAGCTTCAACTCAGTCACATGGAATATAAAAGGGAGTCATACACTATAATCCCCGGCCCCGCGATCATGCCACCCCGAAACTGCATTCACAAGCCTCGTCGGATCCAGCTCGCGCACGCGCTCCGTGAGCGCAATCTCCGTCAGCGCCGTTGGCTGCGCCCACCCTTCGTTGTAGATGACCCAGGAGAAAATACTCGGGTAGCTCTTGAGCTGGTTGACCAGGGCGTCGAGCTGGCGCGCGAATTCTTCTTGCTGCGCGGCGTTAGGTTCCACGAGGGCCATTGATGGCATGTCTTGGATTACGAGGAGGCCGAGCTCGTCGCAGGCGCGGTAGAAGAGGGCAGGTTCGACTTTTATCTGATATTTCTTTGTTAGATAGAGAGGGCGTAGAAGGGGTAGTGGGGGTAGTGGAGCATACATGTTTTCGAACCATATTAAACCCCAAATCCTTCAGCAGCTGCAGATCGTAAACCATCGCCTCCCGGTTCGGAGCCGTGTAGATGCCATCAGGCCAGTACCCCTGATCGAGCGTCCCAAAGATGAAGCGGAACTCGCCATTAACGAGGGGCCGGACGATGCCGTCGACCTCGCCCTTGGAGATTGTGCGGAAGCCCGTGTAGCTGCGGATCTCGTCGTCGCCGAGCGTGACGGTGAGGTTGTATAGGTTGGGCGCATCGGGGGACCATAGCTTTATGTCGTCGACCGTAAAGGTGAAGAATTCGTCGGCGGGTGCGGTGTGTGTTGCGATTGTCTCGTCGCCTTCTTCGACGCGGATCTCGATTGAGGATCCGTTTCCGGAGGCGCTGTGGACAATTGCGGTGACTTGTTACGTTAGTAAATACGTGTAAGAGATGGGTAAGGGTACGTACTCTCGCCGTTCATGTCGGCAGTCAGGTCAAGCTTGGTGATGTACTCTTGCGGCGCGGTCTCAACCCACACGCTCTGCCAGATGCCACTGCACGGAGTGTAGAAGATGTGTCTGATGTTGAGCGTCTGTTTCCCGATGGGAATGATAGCGCCATCACCATCTGTAGGATCGAAAACGAAGACAAGGCTAGTTTATTAGCAACGATAATACTTCTAAGGGGAGGTGTGCTTACAGCTCGTTGTCCGCGCCAAAATTGACGGCGTCAGTAGCATCGACAGTGAACTCAAAGTATCCTCCTCGGTTGAAGGCGACATTCTGTCCGTTGATAAAGACAGTCGCTTCGTAGTCGACGGCTCCAAAGTTGAGCAAGACACGCTGGCCCTCCCAGTCGTCCGGCACGGTGAAGTTCGTCGACAGCCAAGAGTATATAGTGTTTTGTCCTTGCAGGCCTGCTGTCGTTAGCACCATGCACGCCCCCATAAACAGATAAATAGATAATCCCACCAGAAAGCCCACTCTCAAGACACGACGGAATCATCACCTCGACATCAAGCTCCTGCCCAAATGGCGGGGCTTCGATAGCCCCCGCATCGCCAGCATTGCGATACTGCCAGATCCCATTCAGGTTCTGCCACTGCGAGCGCTGCAGCTGGGGCCGCGGATACTCTGGCCAAGGGTTCGTCCCGACCTTGTCCGTCCAGTCTGTCGTCAGAGGAGGGGTCTGTGGCGCATACGGCGTGGCAGCAGCGGTGAGACCGGCGGCCGCCAGCAAGGGGAAGAGGACAACGCGCCCAAGAGAATACATTGCGCGACTTTGTATTCACCTCTTATTCGATTTATCTGAAGAAGAAGAAAAAAAACTAAACTAAACGAAGCGAAACCGGTCAGTCGCAGGGCCTCTTTATACCCATCTCTTCTTTTTTTTTACCTTCTCGACCTATTTCTTTTCCTCCGGCCCCTCCTCCACTTTCTCTCCCTCCCCTCTTCACACCCCCCAGCTTCGACGGCCAAGAGTCGATATCGGTCATTCTGCAGCCACCACCTTCCTATCCAAGCCCTGGCACCCCGCACTGCCGTAGTATCGCACCCATCCAACCGCATCCTAGCGCGGCGCCGAGAGCCGTAATTGCTGGGCGGATGGGCTGGCACTCTTGGTGAGGATACATCATCTGGCCCTCCGAGTACCCCTGAGTCTCGGGGAGAAAAGGGACCCCGAGAAAACCCCGTCGATCAGTATGGGGATGGCGCGTGACCAGTGGCTGATTATTGGGAGTTAGTGGGCGGCTCAGGGGAACAAGTGGGACAACAGAAATACAGATCCGTGGAAAGTGGAAACTCCACATAGACCAAACGTGGAGGAAAACAATAATAAGTAGCATTGCTTAATGGTTCAGTCCCTGATCCGCGGGTTGGATTTACTTGTTCCTGATTTCCCTAGTGGTGGCGCTGTGTGGCTGTCTTGCCTGCCCTGGAAGAAGGAGCCGAAACGCGGCGCGGGCGCACCGCTGGCGATCGTTAAGTTGCGGGGCCGAGGACGCCGAGACGACGCTGGATCACATCCCTGGCATTTTCCATCTTGGAAGAATAATGCAAGGTTGCATCAGAGTAAAATCATGCGATGCGATTGCAAGCCTCGGCGCACTTCGAGTCCTTGACTTCGAGCGATTGCCATTGCTACGCTGGCTCTTGGACATCGTCACCGGTGAAGAGCAGCTGCCCTCGTCACGCATTGATTGGCGTCCCTGTCACATGCATTGGCTGTAAGGCTGCCGCTAGTGGCAGACGCCCATTCGCCAATTTTTAACGCTCGACCGCTAACCAGATTGGATTGTGATGCATTTACCAGGCTTGGGTTGTGGTCTGGTTGTCCAGTGAAATGCATGCAGTGCCTGGTCACCCGGAAATTACTCGAGGCTGGTGTACCAATAGCCTTGAACAACCGCTAGACAAGCAGAGTCGGTCTGCGAAATTGTTCTGCGGTTGGGTACAAATGCATTGCATGCCATGCCATGCCATGGCTCATCAGATTCTACTCCACATATATCCATCCCTCACTTCATGAGGTCTCAGATTCAACATTCAATCTCAATCTCAATCTTTGCCTACAATCTCCAACCCCAACGCCTTCGCCTCGGTCCTCACAATCCCCGGAATCTCCTCCTCCAGCGTCCGCTCCACGGGCGCCCAACCCAGCAGTCTCCTCGCCCGGACTGCCTCCGCCCGCACCGCATAATTCGTCACCGGGCGCCCCGCCGGCGTGAGGAGAGCCCGGTCCTCCACGCCAACACTGCGCACGCTCTCCGACGGTAGCAGACCGAGTTTATACGCCTGGGTTGTGATGCGCTGCGCGATGTCGCCCCAGTGGTAGATGCCGTTCTCGACGAGGTAATACCCGTCGCTGTTCCAGGTTGCTTTTCCTCCTCCCCTTCCTCCTCCCTCTGGATAGAGTGTATCGACCGCATCCTCCACGATGGCAAGATACAGTCTCGAAAGATCAAACACATGCACCGCATTCCAAAACGTGCGCCCGTCGGCAAACTGCAATCCTTCCCGCGCCTCGAGAATCAGCCGCGTCAGCTTGTAGATCTGGTCTGAGCGCTGCGAGACGGGGCCCCGGCCGGCGCCGTAGATGGTCGATGGGCAGATTATGGCGGTTTTCAGTGTTTCAGTGCCGGAGGCGAGCACGAATTTGTCGACGTTGCGGTGTGGGGCGGTGTCTGTGATCGATATTGTATTAAATTAGTATTCGTCGGGAGGAGAATCTTCCAGGGGAGAATTAAGATGGGCAAGTATGTATGTACCAGGTAAAGACCTCAACTCTCCGATCCCCTCCCAATCGTCATACACATGCACGCTCTCCCCCTCCGCCTGCTTCAACGGCTCAGCTTTCGCCCGCGGGTCAAGCAGGACATCCGTCCCGCTCGTATGGATATAAATCCCGCCTCCCCTCTTCCTTAACCCATTAACTATAGCCTGCGCCGAGGGCAGATGGTCCGCGCTGACCGCGAAATGGAGGACGAGCTCGTGCTTGGCGACTTCGGCTTCGATAGCCGAGACATCCGAATCGCTGTCGTAGGTCGCGAAGAAGAGATTCAACTCCGGGTATTTGGCTCTGAATGCGCGTTCGTGGGAGCGGTTGCGGAGCAGGACGGTGATATTGCCTTCCCAGTCTGGGTGTGTGGTGAGGAGCGTGTGCAGCACGTCGCCGCCGACGTAGCCGCTCTAAAAAAAAAAAAAAATTAGTTACTCAAGAGAGGAAATTGCGAGAGAGGGTACGGACAGCGCCAGTGAGGAAGATCTTGGGTGCAGGCATTGTCCCAGTGTCTGGTTTCTTGTTTCCATTCACGATGGTGCCAGTTTATACTTGGCCTCGTATTTCGGACTGATTACCAATCGAGACTATAAAACTCCCCGCGCGGGGCAGGTATGAGATCACCAGCGACATAAGCAAATGACAGGCATTTCATTGGAGAATACTGCTTGTTCATCGATCGTGATCGCACGTTATATTAGTTGATTATATTTCTTTAAGACATAAGCAGCAGCCCCAGACTCCGACCTGGTATATATACGCTATAAATTGTACAGCCCCGCTCTCCGAATATTGCCACCCCTCCTCCCCTTGCCCATATTAGACATTATCCTTATACATTATAATATCAGACACCCCTCTTGACGCCATGAGTGGGATATTCCCACATTTGCGCCCCAGAGAGTGACCCATTCGTCGCATGCAGATGCCCCGTAGGAGAACCACTCCCACTCCCACCCCCGCTAACCCTGTTGTTATTTTCACCTGCAGCAGGCTGTCGAATCTCCTCACTCTCAACAACCATCTCCCTCGTAACCGTGATGCCGGCTCCATTCTTATTATGATTATCGCCAACACTCATCCCGAGGATCTGCTCATCACTCCCCCACCCGCCGGTTTGACTCACCATGGTCAGACTCTCGCGGTTACTCTTCTTGTTGTTCTTCAACTTCGAGATCACCGTCCCGCTCATCGTCCCATTCGTCGTCGACTTATTATTCCCAAGACCCGTGCCAGAGGTAAGCTGGTG
Source organism: Aspergillus baeticus (assembly GCA_027569055.1). Taxonomy (NCBI): domain Eukaryota; kingdom Fungi; phylum Ascomycota; class Eurotiomycetes; order Eurotiales; family Aspergillaceae; genus Aspergillus; species Aspergillus baeticus. The sequence continues at coordinate 442,846 of JAPDEI010000012.1, read as the reverse complement.
TGATTCACCTCTCCGTCGACCCGAGGGACCCTGATAGCTGCTGGGGCCGGAGTTGCTGAAGAGCCCGCTGAGTCCGATCTTGCTTGCGCCGCGGCGGATCAAGGGTTGGATGATCGGCAGGTTCGAGACTACGATCGAGACGAAGGATTCGCGGCATGCCCATTTGGATCCAGAGACGGCGCCGTCGGCTCCGGCCTATTTTTTTTTTTAATGAGAATGGTTAGTAGGTTGATCCGACAGTAAGCAGGAGATCGAAAGGTTGGGACAGAAAACGAGAAATGGGTAGGGAGAAGGACGAGAAGGTCCGTACAGTGATAATTGTCACAGCGCGAATAATCGCCGCCATGATGACGAAGACGGCGCCGCTGAAGAGCGCCATCAGCGTGACTTTTCGGCGGATTCCGATACGGACCGTCCACAGGAGCTAGTTATTTCCTTCCATCAGTATATACTATTCAAATTTGTAGGGAGGTTGTTGGGGTTTGGATGTGTGTTTTTGAGATGGGCGAGTGACGAACCGGCAGCGGGATAGACATGAGATACAGATCCGTCAGGACGTTGGGGATCATCACGACGAGCACGTAGACCATTGAGCGGGTGGGCTGGCATATATCTAGACATCAGATTCTGGGTTAGCATTTGGCCCGCATAGTAACATGGAAGAGGGGTACGCACTCCCTGGGTCCGGGCTAATCTGCCAGAAGCGATGCATGGGCTGGCAGCTCAGCACGATCGTAAGCGCGACAGCAAGGTATGTTGCCCCAAGCAGGATGTATGCGATCCTAACTCGCGACGGTAGGTGGTTCAGTCCGGTTCTATTCCGAGGATTATGAAGTCAGGTCTCCGTTCGGTTCATTCCACTTCCAATCTCGAAGTCGAGTAGAGAAGAGTGGGCGGGCGCACGTTAATCTCGAATAAAACACCGCAAGGCTGAATTTCACCAGCCACAGCACCAGCGCATACAGCGACCACCCCATCACCTGGATCTTCGACCCCCAGACTCGGTTGTAGTATTCGCGGGAGGACGGGTCGATGGCGGCGCGCTGCTCGTCGGTCATGTAGCTGTTTGTGAGGCCGTCGTATTTGGCGCCGACCAGGTACGCGAGCGAGACTTCGACTGCGAAGACGGCCTGAAACGATACAGTATCTGTTAGATTCGGGGTACCAAAAAAAAAAAGGCTACAGAGGGGTTGAGGGGACGCACGCCCGCGGTCGGCATGAGGTAGTCATCGAGCTGGAAATTCGCAGGCCCCGTCTGCGTCCACCGCACGTAGATCCGGACGAGGATCAGAGCCAGCGCGAGGGCGAGCAGCGTCCAGCTCTCCGCGTAGCCGTTCATGGCGAGAGGATAACGATGACGACGGCAAGAAAGCACAAGCGCTGGAAGTTCCAAGCATTTTCCGCGAGAGTCAGGGCGGGCAGCAGATATAACTCTGCAGCAGTGCTATGCACGGCTCAAGCCGCACCCGCACCCGCGACGCAAGAGACTGACCCATCATCCATCTCCATCTCCTGACAATCATTCATGCCCTGTTCGGAATAAGCTGCTGCAAGCGGTGCAGAGTTTCCTCAATTCTGGGTCTTTGAAGCGGCCGAATAGGAAGCGCGCCGTTCCGATCCTGTTCGATCTGGATTCGAGTCTGCAAGCGAAGCTCCACTCATAATGGAGTCGACTGCAAACTCTATAGAGCGTGAATACGGGATGTGGATTACATAGTGAAATCCGTGACAGCCAGTGTCGTGGCCGTTGGGTGGAGAGGCAGCTGTTTCGTCGATGGGTCCCCAACCGCCACCGGCGGAGAAAACTGCATCGCCGTTCCCACCATATTTCCGCGAGATGAATGTTATTATTCAAAGGCCAAACTCTAACAGCCGCCGAGATTAGATTTTTTTTGAAGAGAGTCCAGACTGTCGAGTGAATGAATCCTTTTTCTACACGAGCTGCGGAGGCGGGAATTGGTCCCGACCATCGTTCTGCTTTCCCGATGAAGCGATCGCACGTTCAAGAAAGGGCCTGAAGAATTTTACAGTCTACGACGAATCCGGTATATCGCGATGGGAGCTAGAGAGCGGTCTGCGTTTAATTGATGTTAGTAGTCTCTGCTTGACCCCGTTCAAGGCTCGGCGCTTGTCCGAGCAGGATTTTAACCTCGGCGATCAGAATACAATCAATCCAATCACTCGAAGAATGAGTTCTTCGGCGAGTCAGCGAAGGAGATAAGCAAGAGAATCACTGACACAGTTGTCTTGAGGAAGGGCAGATTTCCTCTTAATATGTTTGTTCTACGGATATGGCATTCAGGTACTCTTTTCCGATATTCAGGGTCGTGTTGCCAACACGATAGACCGACCCAGCTGTCAGTCATTCGTACCAAACTCAGGGGCAGTAGCGTCGCTATATATAGAGGGCTCCTCCCCGTAGCGCATACTATTCGCCGGTACTTTTTGGCGATCGGCATTTCAGCGACTCCATCTACCGGGGCCGGAGAAGTAGATTCCCTCAAGGCAGATAGACATCGATCGCATGGAGAACCGCCGTTACTCAGAGGAAAATGATACATACATACTTATCCTTGTACTCTAGAGGAGACTAGCTCTTCGATCTTGCGGGGATCTTCTGCAGTCCTTACTAGCTGGCTGGAGTGCGCTCGTACTAGTGGTTGAGTTGCCCCAGAGTTAATTCTCCGGAAGGGTCAAGAAATACGAAGGAGCTGGTGGAGTCCATTAGGGTCAACTTGTTGGTTACAGTTGCCCTCTTCCTTTCCTGGCCTTCTCTTTTCGACTAGGTCAAAGTTCTCAAGCGCCAGCCAGAGCTACGCACAAGAAGAATACTTTAATTCACATCATGGGCAAGCCAACTACATAAGAGCGAAAGTCCGTTGCGATATACAGCAAATTGGAAGCAAAAGGCAGGTAATAAAAGAGCACACGACATTCACAGAGCCCCGTCTCGCGCAGCGTTTCCCCGCGCCCCTCAAAATTCCCCAGCGCAAGGCCATCCAATAAGCGAAATTAAAGACCCCACTTTCATATTGGATCTTGCTCTTATGCTCCCCTATGCCGGAGCATCTCTCCAACCTCCCCTCTCCCCGTTTGCTCCTGCAAACTCGATCTCACTCGCCGCTAGTCTCAGCCGGATGGTACTGTCTCCCCCGGCCGGAGAGCCTTCACCCTGCCCAACTTCAGATGCGCAGGTTGCGACATGTATAACTTGCGGTCCCAGATCCCGTCTCTGGCGCACACTCGCGCGAGGCAAGAGATGATGCGCTCGATTTCAGTTCTGGATGCCAGGACTCTGAATGTTGTCGTGTTGGATCTGAGGAGACTTCCCGTTTACAGGGCTCGCTTTGTGCAGAAGACTTCTGACGGTGAGGAACCGCTGCCTAGAGTGTGGCCCATAAACTAGCCGAGGGTTATAAGATGTCTCTGCGACGAGTGTTTGAGGTACAGTCGCTGTCAGCCGGTCTTCGGTTGGAGTTGTTATCTGTTGTGCAGCGCGTCTCAGGCATTGCTAGGAGAAACACTTGTTTCTGAGGTTTCCGCCAGCATTTCGTCCAGCCGTGCCTTGCGGTCCTGAGATAGCAAGCCCCGAGAAGCTCCCGCTTCAAGAAGGATCCTTGCCAGCTCCGTATTCTTTCTCTCGACCGCAAGCGCGAGTGGAGTCAGAAAAGAATGGGAGTCGAATCGGGCCCCCGGGCCCCCCACCCGGTTCATGAACCACGGCTCCCTCCTGCTTTGAGGTAGAATAGCATCCAAGTCGTAATGGGCGGTGTGCTTTAGCAAAACCGAGATAAGATCGTTGTACCGGAGACAAACGGCTGTCTGGAGGGCGTTGCCGAATACGCTCTGTGCATCGCTAACACGGGCTCCCTTTGATATCAGGAATTCGACAAGGTTAAGCGGTGCCCCCATGATTGCGCCCATCAGGGGACTGTTCCCACCCAGCGCCATGGGGCTCTTTGGGCTGATCGCATGTCCGTATTCGAGCAGCAGCTTAGCTGTTTCCACGTATCCACGGGCACACGCGCACTGCAGGACTGAGCCATAGAAGCGGCTTTGGAAATCCCTACGTCCCGCCTGCAGTAGGACTTTGACAGTATCTTTCCAACGCTCCCGCCCGCTGATCTCGACTGCTGTGTCTAGACTGACTTCGAGTATATCCGCTCCTCGAGCGAGTAGAAGCTCTGCAACCTCGTAATGGCGGAGTGACAGCGCCTTCTCCAACAATCCCGGCATCATGCCTTTTCCGCGGTGAACTAGCTCATCCTTGTCCAGGAGCATGGTCAGTATCTCCAAATTGCCATGCGATACAGCTCGGGATAAAGGAGATGGGAGGTCTATTGGGCGGAAATCCCTGTTCTGTGATAACATGCTACTACGAGGGTCCACCCCCTCGAACAGACAGAGTTGTTGAACCATCTTGGAATTCTTGCAATCAATAGCGTGTCTCAAAGCGTCTTCGAAGCCTTCCGCGCAACCTGCGTCCCAGAAGCTGATCATAAACCGAAAGATGTCTCTCTGGTTGTTTCCCACAGCCAGGTAGATCTTATCTTGCACAAACCTATTATGGTCGCGCAGGTACCGCCACGCAGACTTGAGCGTTACCAGGGAGTTGGCCATAATTGCTGCAGACCCAAATCTCCTAACGAGCTCCGTTGTGTGGCTGGGGAAATAGTCGTAGAGCACCTGGATGATGTCGTCGTATCGCCGCTCCATTGCAAAGTCGGTGTACTTCTCCAGTCCGAAGTACGAGGGTATCCCGAAGAAGGCGTCAGTGTGATTTTGCCTTAACCACTCGGCGCATTCTTTCAACATGGTTGTGTGTCGTCGATAAATGGCGTAGCCCAGCATCAGTTTCGAATACTCGACGATGCTCTCGCTAACAAAACTTGATTCCAAGTGCGATCGGAGTTCCTGGACATTACCATCCTTTATATTCCCCCAGACCCCGTATCCTAGAGCTCGAAAGTGGGATTGATCGAGCGCGTATTTATATTCTGGCTCGGTGTTCTGGACGGTCTTTTCGCTTTGGGCCTCGTCTCGATTTGTTTTGCGATTTTCTCCAGTCTCCTCCGAAGCTTGGTCCTGTGAGACATAGCCTGGATCAGACTCTTCCGTTACCAAATCCGCCTTTTGAATCGCGTCCTGGGGAGTAGCTTTCTCCGCCGGCGATTCCGTGTTCGTGGCCTTGGAAGCGCTGGTCAAAGAGGGCACGTCTTGAGTAATTTCTCGGTCGGTAACGCTGAACTGAGCAAACATGGCATACGAAAGAAGCGCGAGGATGAGCCATTGCACAATGTGATATACAACCCGCGCGAAAAAGGAACTCATCCAAGGGGTGAGGGGGAATGAAGGCGTGGCCGCTGCTGCGCTCCCCGAGGGTGTAGCCGTAAGGAAGGCACCTGTTCCATCGTTCTTTCCCAAACTGTCAGCGGTAGCTCTTGCGTAGTCAGATATCCAGACTCTGAGGGCCATACTACTGCACTCTCATCACACTGACATTCCGCCCTTGCCACGGCCAATAGCGCTCGAGCACTGTGACCGACGTACGATGCCGCAAATAATAATAACCAGCACGGCAAGAACTGACTATTCCGAGTTCTCCGTATTGCTATGTGATCATTTGAGGTCTCCATTTTGGGGACGGTCGAGTGGGCCAGCGAAGAGCATAGGACGCGTGGAGTCCGGCCATCTTGTCGTGAAAGCGACTTGCTAAAGATATAGCAGCCCTCGGCGTCAAAATCCCATCAACGAAATCCCATCACCATCCATCATGCAAGTGCTGCGGTACAAAATCCTCCTATGCCGTATGGTGGCCCATTAACGAGGAGGTGAGATGGTGTCAGGTAAGGCTGAGCGTTTCACCTCACCTCGGGCGCTTAACTCACGACGAACCGCACCACCAGCGCGATCCGAAAAACCAACACAACCAAAAATAGCTGAACCCGATCGCGACGAAGATTGATTGATTTCCAGTCAAAATACGCGCCGGTTTGAGGTTTCTCCCCGGGAGTCTCGGCTGTCGCACCATCCATCATCATCATCATCATCATCGCCATCGCTGGCGTTACATATCTCGATAGACTCGGCGGCGCTGTACCCGACGCGAACACCGGTCACCTAGTGGCCACTCGATCTAGATCTAACGGCCCTACGTGTGACAAGAGTATGCAGGGTGGACCGTGCGTTGAGTCGCAGATATGTTTCACCCGGCCAGCATCACACACCCGGCCGTGGCTGTGGCTGGCCCGGCCCCTCGCGGGTCGGCTGGAGATACCTGCAATCGAGCACGCCGTGGGGGCTAAATCCTCCCAGAATGGGAAGCTATCTTGAACTGTACATAGTTGCGATGGTAAGCAGGTGCGCACGCAGTAGTCCCGCATGGCGTTCGAATCTCGTAATGAGAGCCGAGGGCCCGCCATGTGAGGAAGATTCAAGATCAAGACTCTCGTCATGACATCGACAAAAAGGATAGAGTTCGCCGCTGAAGTGAAGGATGGTCGCATGTCTTGTTTCAGATCCTTCCAAGAGATGAAGAGGTCGGGAAGTGTGGAAAATACCCCAAGTCGTAAGCCACAATCGATGCAATCTCCCTCAGAATCATCGGAGGTGCCTAGATCCGATATATGCCGATAGCGCGAGAGCTACTTCACTACTGTAGTTGAGTCCGTCGATACGCGCTGCAAGGCACCGTGGCCGGAAATCAGAAGCCGGGAGTCCGCGAGTCGATTCCCGCCCCCTCGTCCGTCGTCCCTCGTATGCACCTACCACTCCGTGGTTGTGGATGGGGGACAAGTCCCGACACGAGCCCCGGGACTTGTGCGGGCCAAGGCCCAGGAACTGGCTCCTGCAACCTTACGGCCGTCACCGCCACTCAATCACTCGCTCGCTCACTCAACCCTACATCCAGCCAAGGATGTTTCCATGGAAGTACATATGCAAGAGGATCCCCGGAATCGTCACACGCACGGGTTACCTAGGATGGAGTCTGCATGCTGACCCCGAGTCAGTCTGCACAAGCAGCGCGCAAACGTCGAGTCATGTTGCCGGATCGAACCGTTACTCCAACTTCAGGTGAAGTATGTGACAAGTATCCACATGTCCAGAGGCTGCCTCGGCAGGCTCAGCAGCGGGAGATTGGGGCTCGGGTTTTGAGTTGGGGTGAGGAGAAAATCATGTCGAGAAATGGATTAGCTTACTCATTTGTCGCTTAATCATTTGGATAATTGTACGTAACTAGTAAATAGTATCTCTTGACGGTTTTATTAGAGTACAATGTGGATCTTGGATATCTGGTATCTGGTATCTTGTATCTATGCCTGCACTGAAGGAAAAGAAGTGCGCCCGCCTCCTGCCTGCCGTGGCTTCATAATCAAGGTCTTAATTCTCGTAAATTTCATCCACGCCCGTGACCTGGCCCTGATTCTTTCCCCGGAGGACACGGCGGAAGCTGTCTCAGCTGCTCCTCCAGCCTCTTATTCTCCTCGACTAGATCCTCTAGCCAATCCGCCGTCTTCATGAGCACCTCCCTCTTCGTCGACCGCGCACTGTTCTCCAGCCCGGGCACGAGCCGGTACAGCTCCTCGTACATTTTATTCTGGTTCAGCCGCCGGTTCCTCTCCGCGATGATGTGCAGTAGTCGCCGACGTTTCTTCCCCGTTATTCTCTGTATCCCGCCGCGGTTCAGCTCGGTGAGGTCCGGCGTCGCTTCATCGTGCTTCGCCTGTCTCGTTCTCATTGTTGTTGTCGTCGGCGATGGAGATGACGATGGTGAGAGCGATTCTGGAAACTCTGTCGTTTCGGGAATATTGTTTGTCCCTTGTTGTGGCGGGGGAGTATGCTGCGAAAGCGGTACCAGCGACTTTGTATAAATGTAGACCAATTCTTTATCAATCGGCGGACTCGGCGGGGCATTGGGCAAGGGGCGGAACCCGTTTGGTCCAAAAGAGAGGTCGGATCCCCACATGAGGTGATGGTCGTCGCAGTCTCCCCCACTGACGACGGGGTCGGGGGCTGGTTGTTGGTGATGCTGGTGGTACTGGGTCGGGAGGCTCATGTTTTCGGTGCTGCTACCGCGTGGTGGTGTCGCAATGCTGTAAGGGGGTGTCATCTCTCTAGCTGATGGTGTTTGCTCTTCCACTTGGAGCAGCACATCGCCTACGACGCCTTTGACGAAGCAGTCGTATTCGCTTGTTACGTGTTGGCGGCTGTTCATAAACGTTGTTTGCGGGAAGTATTCTGGGAATGACGCTGAGAACTCGTCAGTACGAGTTGTAGACAAGCGTCGGAAGAACGAACCTGGATCTCCTCCCCCACTTTGTAATAAGAAATATGGCGATGTGATGTGCTGCATCTCCTTTTGGTCAGGTATTTGGTGGTGCAGAGGAAAGGAGGACGAAGTCCGAAAGTCTGATTCGAAAAGTGAAGCCATGACAACTGCCGCTCTCTTCTTCTGAGGAATATGTGAAGACGAACGATTCTCGCCCATGGGACTGGCAAGCTATATAAGTCTTGACGTCAAAAGAAGCAAAATCAGGCCAAGGATGGACCTAGTGGGATTCAGTCGGATCTGAAACACACACTCGCCTTGCACCTGGTCGACATACCCAATGCGGAAATCAGGCTTTTCTCAAATGTCGCAACCTTCGTGGCTGTTCCCATCTGAGATCAACCCAGATAAGGGCAGGATCCAGCAGGGCTAATTTAACAGTTTCCCACTTGCTTCCTTTTTGCGGGGCAGACCGTGTTGCCCCGAGTTGGATCTGGACCTGCCGGTCGTGGTCAATGATAGGAGGCTACCAGGATCACTATGATCTGCAGCCAACAGAGACATCCTGCGACGAGAGACTCGGAGTCACCTGCCAGTTGCGGGGGGGTGTACTTTATGAGAGGAGGAATTGCTGCCAGGGGCTCGCGTCGATGTCGAATAACGAGGTGAATACGGTAATACGAAAAGCCAAATCAGCCTCGAGCAATTCCGCACCAAAATGATCTCCGCAGATCCTGCATCCGAGTGTCAACAGTCAACCGCGCAGAGTTTTCTATAACAGGCAAATTTGACAATTTGAAATCGCGCATGAAGTCATGTTGGTTGCCGCACGGTCTTTTCAGTATCTTTTAGTCATGCATTGTGCTTTCTGATTGGCTCTGCTGTGCTAAATTTCGAGGGTCGACTCGGACATCAGAACAATCCTGGTCTAGCTGGAGCTCATCCGAAGGCCAGCTTCAGAAAAAAACCGGCTTCCCTTACGCACCAATCATAGTGTCCGACAGGGTGGGTACATGATTGAAGATGCGATTCAAGATGCTCTGGAACCCTTGTCAAGATCAGCCACCAACAGTCATCCAACGCCTTTGCCCGATTAAGCAAGTGTTGCGACAGAAATATACTGTTCGTCTCTCTGGACAAAGGAGGAAGCAGTTGCGCAGGAGAAACTCGCAATGGGTTTATTTATCATGACAGCATTCTTGACATCAATGCGCTGTGCAAGAGTGGGATGAATCATGCCCAGCAGCGGGGTCATGTTCAGGGGATCTGCTTAGTGTCTGTGGAGTGAGAGTTAGGGCTTGGCTTTTTTTCCGACATGGGAGCAGGGGCCCGAGTCGACAGTCCAACCGCCGAGTCACAGTGGACCCCTGCTTGATCGCTGGGAAGGAAGAGCAAAGCAACGGGCGACGGGCGACGGGCGATGTGTTCATCTCACGCTCCACCGTTCGATCGGGTCGATGGCCAATTCTTGGAGGGCTGACGGCCACTTTCCGGGGCCTAATTCGGGAAATTCCTCCGCCCACGCCTAGAAAAGTGGGTTTGCGCGCCCAGTTGTCAGTAGACGAGGTTTGAAATTATTCAAGGGACTGTTCCCCGCAGTCTTCTCATCGTCACTCTTATTCAGGGGAGGTGGTTGAAGCTTGGACAAACATTCTCCATGGCTTCGGGTTCGGTACGAGAAGAGATTTGAAGCAGGAAGACGCTTGAAGACTTGGGACGAGGAAACAGAAAGGAGTGACCCCTCAATCTCTTTTTTTCAATGGAGATTTGGTTCTGAAATGTCATCAAGATGATTAAGGTCGTACAAAATCTTCTTTAAAAATAGGTCGTATCGAGTTTTGATGGGAAAACGCTTTAACTTCATCACAAAGTATGTATCATATGTGAAACAGGTCAGTTTTATATATTTTGGTGTACCGGAATCTCAACATGGATAGAATAAACCGTACAGGAGGTGAAGCAGATACATCGACCATTAAAACCACTCAGATTGGTGACCTAGTCTTATATTTAATTGTTTTAACTGCCAATGACATCGATTTGAAGAGCCATTGGGCTTCAAAGAGGTGATGTTGATATCCCGTCAGAAGTTCCTGGTTCTGCTTAGGCTCTGCGGGAGACATATAGGAGGCTCTTGTAAGCATAACGGCAAGGCTTATCGAGATTTGATCTCTTCCAATCCTGAGCAGCGGAAGTTGACATCTGAGCAGTGCCATGTGGTCCGCGAATACGAACTCCAAGTTCTTTGACACAGGAAGCTGGAGAAGCTGAGCCACTGCACCTCAGGGTCCTGGCAAAGGCCCAGAGCAGTGGCACCTCAGGCTGTTAGTGTGATGGTCAAATGGCGGAGATACCAGGCGAAACCAATCTTACTCCCTGCTTTCTCACTATGCCAAGGTTTTCGTATGTAATTTACAGTACGGGTGATATTGAAAAGGCTGCGTCAGCTGATTCATTATTGGCCAAAGAAAGTACGCATCCCTGTCAGAAGGCCCAATAGCATCACAAGAATGCTGATCAACAGCCCAAAGAGGCAAAACGTTAACTTGGCGACCCACCGGATGAGCGGGCGGTTGTCCCTGTCCCGAGCCTGGCCTGAGGCGTCGACCCAGACACCGCCACGATTGCTGAAGACTCACTCATTCATCACTCTGACATCTCACCCCTCAACCTCGCCTGTGCTGCTGTTTTCATCGCCTGGTGCGCTGTTTCATCTCAATCTCGGTCAAGACCTCGCCATGCAGCATTTCGTGTATTGTTCTTGCCCAGAATTAACATGATACTGCCCCTCTGACTCTGACACCGGAGACAATTCTGGGGAGGGTCGAGGTTCGGATTACCGCCGTTCCCCCAGCGGAGCATGCGACAAGAGGATGTCTGGGGCCCAGCCAAAGAACGCGCAAAATGTCTGGCAGCGTATATCTAGTAAGTTGATTTCATCTATTCCCCGACCGATAACTCACCTGTCTTTCTCTTAAAGACCACTACTGGGCCGCACGGCAGCCTGGTTCATCTCAAAATGCCCAACCGACGAACCCGACCGGATGGCGCCCCATCTCCCTACGTCCCACCTACCTCTCCCTTATCGCCTGTATTATGCTCTTCCTGCTGGTAGTACTCGAAGGTCTACGACAATATAGCGACCGTAACGGTGGACTGGTTTTCCTTCAAGATACCGATGACGTTTCCAATTCCCAATCCTTCGCCTACAACTATATCCCTGTCATCATCGCTCTCGTCCTCTCCACCTTGTGGTCCTTTATCGACTTTGATGTGCTGCGTCTCGAACCTTACTTCCAGATGTCCCGCCCGGAAGGATGCCCCGCGACGGTGCTGTTCATCAACTACAACTTCGGCCAGAGTTTCATCACTCCAATAGCCTCTGCCACGAGGCAGCACTGGCTGGTACTGTCGGTCTCCCTGGTCACGCTCCTTATCCGCATCTTCCACCCCGCGTTACAGAGTTCTATGCTAGAACTAAGAGAGGTTACATTACTAGCGGATGAGTCGATGAAAACTTGGTCTGAGTTGGTCAACCCGTCTGCCCAGGCACGATGGTTTGCGGCTCAGGAGGATAGCGAGAGCAACAGCTTCGACGCCTATTTCACGGACAGTGTCAACCTTCAGCAAACTCGCTCCGGAAATTACGCCGTCGGCCCAGTCCAGATCCCGCAGGATGACCGCCGCGAGACCACCGTGTGGTCGCTGAACCAAACCATCTACTGGACCGAGCTGGAATGCCATAATTTGGTTTCGGCGACCAACCTTTCGGTTTCCATCAACCAGACGGACTCGTGGTGGTTGACATGGGATGTCCAAGGGGTGCCCTTTTCCTGGCTGGGCGAGGAGTGTACGCTGGATTTCACGTACGACAACGTTTTATTTGAGGATAGCGACTTTCTTCAAATTCGGTACTGGGAACCCACCTGGGAAGACAACCAATGGACTGCCGCAGACAAGAGCTTTATTGCTAGTGGATGTGACGCGATCGACCTATTTGGTGTGCTTTTGTCCATAAATGCCACGGCCTTTGGTTCCAATTCTATAAGCGCCCTCGGAGATGATATCACCTCCTCGGCGACTCTATTTGCCTGCAACATCGAATACTACCAAGGCGAAGCGGAGATCTCCATGCACGCAAACAGTTCAATAACCCATACACATTTGCACAACAACACGAAGAAGGCACTCACCCAGGAACAGTTCAACATCGACGCATTTCAGAGTTTCTTATCCCACAGAGCCCTGTATACCAGCGACATGCTCTTTATCACAACCAATGAGACCACTGGAGAACGTACATTGACTGAGCTGCCGGTGATTAGCCAATATGTGGGCGACATGGATCCTGTCCTGGTTCTCGAGTCGTCCAAAACGATGAACTTGGATGAATTCACTGCCAAGGTCATTCGGGGAGTTAAACAGACGTTCATTCTCACCATGGGTCGCCTATTCAACCCCGACGTTTCCCCTAGTATTCTCCCTGCTTTGCGGTCGACACGCCAGGTTTCGATCGCGACTGTCTCGGCTGTTGTACGCTGTGCAGAGGCTATCCTAGGAATCGGCACCCTTCTCACTCTCATCATGCTCCGACATTACCACACTCGACCCAACATTCTCCAAAGCGATCCCGGCTCTATTGGAGCCATGTGCAGTATGCTGACCGATGTATTTGGCATCAATAACATCCTAGCCCACCCTCGCCTCGACTTTCACCAGTTCTCCACACGTCAGCTTCGCCGACTCCTACGAAATTGCCGGTTAAAGTGGTTCCACAGTCCGCTTGGGAGTCGCCTCGAAATTGTGACTGCTGATGGCTCGCCCTTAATTTTAGATGAAAGAGCGCGCACTCGAGCGGACCCAAGGCCTCATTTTCTTATTATCCCGATTTTCGTCCTCGAGTTCCTCCTCCTAATAGCGGTGATTGTTCTTATGAGCTTGGTCGTCTCCTCGCTCGCCAAGGACGGCGGTTTCCAACACCTCAACCAGACGAGTTCGAGCTTCCTCCAAGTCGTTCTCTCATTCCTCCCGTCTGTCGTGGCATCAGCAGTGGCCGCCCTCTGCGTGTCTATACACCGAAACCTTAGTGTCCTGGAACCATGGGTGCATCTTCAGCGCGGCATGGCTACTCCTAGCACGTCGCTGACAATGAACTACTCATGCCAAAATCCGTGGACGGTGTTACCCAAAGCCACAAGGAATCGCCACGTCCTTTTGGTCCTCGTTTCTGTTGCCTGCGTCATCAACACGGTTCTGACTGCAGTTGCTGGTGGCCTCTTCACACAACAGCTGACTGACTCCGAGTCTCCGACAGATACACTCTATGCAAATTACAGCCACTCTGTGTTCCGACAAAATGACTTTGCAGCAGACTTTACCGAATACGATCTTATTCAGACGAGCATAACTAGCGGGGTGCCGTTACTTCCGTGGACCAGCACAAATACTTCATTTGCTCCTATTGCGAATAAGGACCCTGATCCGGATTCGACATATAGGGCCACGACCCTGGGAATCGGCGCAGATCTTGATTGTCGAGCTCTTTCCATTCCCGACAACCTAAAATTCCTTGACGATGGCCCGTACTGGACATACAGCCCCACCCATTCCCCTGATCAAGATTGCTGGGTCAAGATGACGCCACCGCGTGACCCAAAGGACAGATACTCCTTGTCCATCAATTTCTTTTCTCCTATGGCCACAGAGGAAACGGATGTATGCCAGACATCAACAGTCCTGGTCGTGGGTCGGTGGAACTACACGGCAGCGTCGGAAATCACCGCCAACAACACCGTCGCGCTGCAATGTGAGCCGACCCTTCAGATGAGCAACTATTCGATCTTATTCGACCAAAGAGGCCAGATTCAGGACTACGACGAGATTGAGGATACCGAAATCACAAGCGGCACCATGTACACGAATGCGACTGTCAGTCTTGGCCAGTTCAACAAGGTGTTTGCCGCGATCCCTCAGAGCTTCTATGGTGCGGACACCAACAATTCCAGCTATATTGCGTCTTATGATTGGGCCGGCTTTCTTGTCTCGGTTCTCTACAAGCGAGACGTATCTCCCATCACTCACCTCGATGCAGATCGGTTGATGGATCTTTCCCAGGCTGTATATCAATGGGTGTATGCGACTTACTTTTCGCTCTGGCGGGAGATCTATCTCTTACCACTACGCAATCCAACTGTTGCGCAAGATGCGACAGTGATATGGAGTGCTTGGCGCATGGAGCCGTCGCACTCGTCCTTGTTCCTTGCGATGACAATAATCGCTCTCGACACCGTGATTGTTCTGGTTGTGTTTAGCATGCGTCGTGGGAGCTTCAAGGGTCCGCGGATCCCTCGATCGATCGGCTCGGTGATCCCCTGGATAGCGAGCAGTCGCATGATTGACGACTTCCGGGGCACGTATGGCTGGACCAATGCGCAGCGACAAACTCACCTGGAGAAACTCGACAAGCGGTACTCATTCCGCATGTTTCTGCGGGAGGACAACCAGTGGAGATTCGCGGTGGACGAAGAGCCACGGATGGCGTCTGTAAAGGTCGAAAGTACGCCGCCTGGCGAAGGAGCCGGAGCGGGGCCGATTGTGATGAAGCCGCCGGAGGAGATCGAGCTCAGTGTTGTAGAGAATCGGGGCACTCCCCCTGAGTCGCCGGTGGAACTACCACCCCCTCCACCTCCTCCACCAGCACCACCGCCGGCGGGAGCGGTGGGAGTCCCTGAAGGACCCGAGAATCGTGAGCCGGACTCGCGAGCTACGTGATATGACATGACTGTATATATAGATATGATATGTTGAAATAATTGGATAAGATTTATCTACTTACAAAACGCACCTCCCTTCCCTGTTGCTTCCTGCATGAGCGGTTCTGTTGACCGCCAGTTCGCAGGACCCGAAGGAAGCATTCCCTGGACCAGCGCAGGAATCCCATTGCACCGGGCCCTCATGCCGGTTTGGAGAAGGAGTTTCAAACGGCTAATTACTGATAAAAGGACAAGAACATGCGCAAGTAGCCGTCCCGGGCTGATAATTAATATGTCTGCAGCAGCCTCGACTGGTTATACTCCCACGCGCTCATCGTCCCACCGTACTTGATCTGCTCGCCGTCCCGCACAAGCTCCGGTATCGCTCCCACTAGCGCTTCGCGATCTGGTTTCCCAAAGTACGCGACAGAATAGCGATCTGGCACCACGTTGCCGTTTACCTGAAAAGTACTGTTGCCATCGCTGTTGCTGTTGCTGCTCCTGCTGCCGGCGCTGCGGCCTCCACTCGCACTCCCACCCGCAGCGGTAGAAGCACCACCTCCACCCGGATCCTTCAGGTAGTGTATTCCTTTCATCCCGACGGGCAGCGTGACGCGATGATTCGCCGACCTCAGCCGATCGTTCGTCCACCGCTGCAGACAATCTCCAACATTCACAATCATCTCCCGTGGTGCTCCGCCGCCGCCGCCGCCTCCTCCTCTATTATTCTCTTTCGAGCTCGTCGTCACCGTCGGCAAAACCGGAATATAAACCCCCGCCTGATCCTGACTCTCAATCTCCAACCCACCCACCCCATCCTGGAAAAGCAGCGTGACGGTCCCGAAGTCGGTGTGCGAGGAGATGCGCATCATGGAGCCGTCGGCGAGGTCGGCGCACTTGGCGGCGGGGTAGTGGTTCAGGCGCAGCTCGGAGCTGTTGCGGGCGCAGCGGGCGGTGAAAAACGATGGAGGGAGCGAGAAGGAGTGCGCGATTGCAGATAGTAACTCCAGGTGCAGCGATTGGCACGCTTCGTAGAAGGATTCCATGAAGGGGCGGAAGTTGGGGAGTGTCGTGGGTGGGGGGAAGATGTTTGGGTATAAGGTGTCGGTGGAGGGACCTTGGTCGAATGATTCCTATTACCGTACATCATCTGTTAGTATCGGGAAGAGTAGATGTCGCTAGAGGAGAAGATGGCAATGAAGGTGCACCTTGAGGTCAAAAACTGCCTTCCCCTGCCGGATCACACTGAGCTTCTCCTGCCCGACGCAGCTCCAGCCTCGATGCGGGTTCGCCTGCACGGGGTGCGCGGCCTTGACTTTGTCGTCGAGCGGCATGCCGAAGAATTTCTTGCTCTGAATTTGACCGTTAGACAAGGTCTCTTCGTATTCAGAGAGAGAGAGAGAGAGAAGGAATGTGCGCGACTCACCCAGTCAAAAACCTCATCGAGCGTCTCGTCCGGGATACTGTGGTTGCGGATCTTCACAAACCCCAGCGTCGACAGGGACGCGTGTAACCGGCGACAGAAATCATCTTGCTGGTCTTGACTTCCGTGCGCAAAGTCTGCAAAGTCGAGGACGGGGATGTCCATTTCCCTGGTTGGGGTTTTGTCTGCGGGCCGGCCGGTAATAAACAAGAGAAGGGGGAAAAAAAAAACAAGTGATAGCGGAGTGAAGGGACAAGGCGAGATAAGTGATGAGCCAGGGGTTATCTTTCACAGACTGATAGAGAGATAAAGATAGCTAGATAGCCCTGGTCGCCCCGATGTTTATGAGTCAGTCAGTTCCCTCCCTGGCCTGGTCCTCGTTCTCGGGAGGCCAGACATTGAAAGTGAGACCATGCACGGTAGATACTACAGCACTATCCAGGTAGGTGGGCGCACCCGAAGGATTCGGGTTGGCGAGGCAGCACTAATGCAAGATTGTGATACGATGGTGGAATCTTCCTTCGAGGTTCTGACCGCATTATCTGGGCATGCGACTAAATACCTAGCTGCATGAGAGCAAACCAACTGCCGAATCCCCGATACCGGGAGAGACCTGTTTCATGGCCGAATGCTTACTTCCAGGCTAGTGGGCGGTTTAGTCTGGAGCTTGGACCATTGAGGTATATAGCCTGGCTTTATTTCGACTGGCCCACTCATCGCCGACGTACTTCTGAAGGATTTGCTATCGAGCATGGAACATGATGCAGGAAAAGAGGTGAATTAAACGTTATAATCTGCGACTGATTAGACCGTAATACCCCCCAGGACATGTTGCTCCGAAACCGACTTGCTCTCTTATCTCGTGCTCCTTCCATCCTTCAGCAGGATGACAAGGATACGCAGACAGACCCAGGGTTCAAATCCCGGTGGAACAGTGAGTGCATCAGTGGGTCCTTGGCGCTCTATCCGGGTCATAATCAGCCGAACCTTCAAGGGTCGCCGTACGATATGTTTTAGCTTGACCCTGGGCATGATTGAGATGCTCAGTGGGATGCTTAACAAGGTCCCCTCGCGCTTGGCAGGCTCTGCGTAGAATTCTGGGGCACCAGTTGAGCTTAAAGCTCCTTATTAAGAAGCAGCCGAACGGAGTCGGAGCCATTGTGAAAAAAAGCGGGTCCCAGGCCGTTCTTGTCAAGTTAAGTTTCGGAATATATCACCTGCAATTGGGTTCTGTCGGACTTTTCCAGTTGACCAAAAAGGTGCCTTGACACCAGTTCGATAACTGATGTGTAATATGCGAATACGGCCGATCTGGGACTGACAGGTTCAATTCACCACAGAGGGCCAGCCCCCTAGTTTGAAACACCAAAGGAAACGCCTGCTGAGATTAGTCTGTCTGTAATAAACCTTGCTCGCGCTGCTGTCTAAGGAAATGGAAAAAGACATCAAACCATCGAAAGAAACCGAAGACAGCAGCAAAGGAATATGGATATGAGGTGTGG
Source organism: Aspergillus baeticus (assembly GCA_027569055.1). Lineage (NCBI taxonomy): Eukaryota > Fungi > Ascomycota > Eurotiomycetes > Eurotiales > Aspergillaceae > Aspergillus > Aspergillus baeticus. The sequence continues at coordinate 424,900 of JAPDEI010000012.1, read as the reverse complement.
GGCATGCATGGCAAGCTTGCTCAGCACCTAGACCAGCCGATCCTATCGTCCCATGATGTATCACAAGGCAAGCAGGAAAGTCGTAGCGTTTACTCAGGAATGGGTTCCCTCAGGGTTTGCGTGTCTCCGATAAAGCGGCTCGCCATATCGACCGTAAATAGTGGGATATTATAGCGTCTGGCCTCCGTGGTGCTAAAGTCGAAGAGCTTGCTTTTCTTCACCACGAGCCCGCTGGCTGTCAGATGGGCTTGAAGGATGCGAGCTTTATACCGCGTGAAGCAGGAGACGGCGTTTATCTTGTTTGCCAAATCAGTCAACTACCATGGGTCCGAAATTATCCCGGGTTCTCCTGGTGCTGAAATTCTTACAGGCATATTCTAGGGGCGGCTCAAGGACGCCACGTTCAAGCGCGTCAGCATAACCCCCAGAATCTTCGTCAATAGAACATGAGGCTTCCCGTCTGCGGAGATATACGCGTCGCTGAGATCTATCGGCCACGGATCGTATTTAGGGTTCAAGATCTCGTCATCATATCCGCTACCAGGTTTATTTTGTTAGTCCAAGGCACCCTTTTTCCCTCCGCAGGCGGGTGGTATACGAAGGATTATAGTGTTACAAACCGGCGTAACATCCCGCATTGAGCTGGCAGGGAATCGACCTCGTTGCCGTCGGGCCCCACGCGCGAGAATTTGTCAAATTTGATCATAAGAGAGCAGTGTAAATAGTCGTCGGCTCTGCTATACTCTAGCGTGGTTTATTGCCACGCAGACTCCTCGGCCTGCAGAAGCTTTCGATTGCTGGAATCGGACAGGTCCGGCCGCATGTCGTTGAGTCGGTTGATGTTCAACGGGGCGAAGAAAACGTTGTGGGTATTATCATCTTTGTGCCGGACCATCATGGCTCCCCGCTCTAGATCGAGGTATTGTAGAGCAATGTTGAGCTCTTCAGCTAGTGAAGCATCGATCTCTCGCACGAAGAGGCCCCTCAGGGTATAGAAGGAAGTCCTCAGGGTGCGCTGTGTTCCAGCGGAGTACCTCGGCCAAGGCATCAACCTGATCAGGAGCGAGGCTACGGAAGAATCCTCTTATTTGGTGCGACAAAGTGACATAGCTGGTGTTGTCGCAGGTGGGGAGATGGGAATGATGTAAGGCAGATGAACGGAAGCTAGAGTCCGTGACTTCCTCTAAGGATCCAAGTGGAATCACTTGCCCACTAGTACCGCCATCGGTAACTTATCATTACGCAGCAGAGAGCGGAAATGCATCTGGTTGGGCGCTGGATCCCAAGAGCTGCAAGGAACTCTGGTTGGGAAAAAGGTAGAGAGAGTGACTCCGAGCCCAGAAATTGCAAAGCAAGTTCAAGCCTGCACCGCACAATGGCGACTCTAACCTTGCTATTGTCGTCTCCGAAGACCATCACCAAGTGTAGCTAAGTCTCGCGATGGTTATAAAACTGTTCAATCCTGATTTAGTAGTCATTTATAACTCGGCATGCCCTCACCTAGGTGCTCATCAAGGCCTTTATTAGGGTGTCATCTGGAGTACTTGCCAGCAACGTACATGTCGAGGCTCTATCAAGGGAAAGTCCACCTCCTTTGAGATCTATAGCGCATAGCTGCTTCATCCTTGTATCATCAAGGCGAATACATAAGAAAGTTGCAGCTACCTGTGCTCGCTCCTGCCATCTACTTCAATCTTGGGTAAACGGAAGGTGGGCCGGACTTCGTTCCTTCCTGGTTCGAATTAGGAAGGCGCGTTGCTCCTTCCCCGTATGTTGTCTGCAGTACATACACAAGGAAGGAGCCATGTCACGCGCGGCAAGTGATTCTGGATGACTTTACCGGAAAGGAAAGTGTCCACGAATTGAGCGAACCGCAACAATGTTAGTATTTGAGAAAGTGTCGTCCGGAGAGGTGGAATAGAGCCAAATCTTGGGGGAAGAGGCAGATCTCGCCCACCCAATTGTCAAGATGGACCGGAGCTAAGCCTGTCTTTCTAGAGCAATCATGGTTTACTGAGGGACTGCTGGTTCGGGTGAGCTGCCTGACCTCCACGTGATACGCGGGGAAGCTGTTGCCCACCTGCAGGAGATGATGGCCCCCCCAACTGGGAAGGAAGCTTCATCTCGAGTCCAACTCCCCGTCATTTCTTTTCCTTTTCATATCAATTGCAGCACCTGGCATACGTCCGAGAAGCTCTGTTCATTCATCATATCTGATTTCGCAGGGAACAACATTGTGAGAGATGGCACCCAAAACCATGGACAAATCGACGAACAGACGCAGTCGTTGGAAGCCAAAATCCAACCCCGATCGCAACCGCACCCGCGCTCGAACTCACAAGTGGGGACTGGTCCTGAGAAAGGCAGAAGGCAGCGCCCGGGACACCTCGCTGCTCGCAGCCGATGCACCGCCCACTATCCCCACCATCATACCAGAGGGCCGAAAGCTCGATGTCCACCTCGCGGCAGTGGAATCCCGCAGTCACAACTCGTGGCTTAAGGATTACGAATACAGTCTCAATCGATTGAAGACCGTTCAATGCACTTGGCAAGTCCAGCTCACCGGCTTCCCGGACATCGGATACGCTTTCCGAATCTATTTGCTCTGGGACTATGACCGACTCTGGGGGCTTTTTAAGCTCGGACACTCACATGGCGCCATGCTCGTGGATCCCGGTCCAAGGCTATCGTCGTCCAACGACGACCCTCAGAATCTGGCATTCACTTGGAGAGGAGCGAGTGCAACCGATGCTGAAACTCACGTCTGCGACCCGTCGATTGCAAAAGGCGAGATCTGGTTGAATCCCTGCGACCAGGGGATGGGGGGTTATTTCGACTATATCGCGAAGAACGGAATGATCGGTGGGGCTGGGGACCGGTGCTACTTTCGCGCGAAGCCCATTTACGGGCCCGCGGTCGTACCCTATGATCTGAACGAGGTGATCGATGAGTGGGAGGATTACGATTCATCTAACACCACAGAGGATATTCGACAAAGTTTACCCCTTGATGATTTGGATGCCGAGCTGAATCGGAGAGACAGAAGGAACCCCGCGTCTGCAGTGTCGACTTTCCAAAGGGGAAGAACTAGCGTCGTTAAATCGGGGTAGCAAGGGAAAGGTCAACGATGGTGCTGTTTAGCACACATTTCACCCGTGAACGGGCAGCAGGAAGGCAACCGTATCAGGTGGCTTTTTTGGGAGCGTGTGGTGGGATGGGCATCTTTGTCCCAATGTATGTATCTGTATCTTGTGATATGGTACAATGGACAACAAAATTGGCACCAATAGCTTCCATCATATATGAAAGAGTTACGGAGATTAATACCATGAAGTCTGACAGCCAATTAGTCCGCTAATAAAGATGGTCATGCGTATCCCATGGATGCTTCGAGGGGTATCCCATTTTGGCTGTGTCAAGTATTATGCAGCATGCACAAATGACTCAGCGGATACCCCCACATTATGCAGAAGATAACGGTCGAGTGCACCAATCGCCGAGCTCGGCCCGCGTGACGACGACCTCACTTGAGCTTTGACAAGACGTTTGATCGCCTCCATTTTTGACTCCCCTCATCATTGTAGCCGGACGGCTGAGAGGGCTAACTATTTGGCAAGAGCCGCCGAGTCCCCAAGTCTCCGCTCGACTGGAACGGCCGTATCGATGAACCGCGATGCAGACATCCAAGCGCGCGCGGCCCTGTGGGAACTGCCGCCAGCGCAAGCGCCGGTGCGTCGTGGAACCGGGGCAGACCGTTTGCGTGCTGTGCCGGCTATACGGAACGGATGGATGCACATTTGACGGCCCGCCTCCTGAGCGGCCGGCGAAGCAGCAGAAGACCGGGGGCAACTTGATGAACACTGCGGCAGCCGAGGCGGCTCCTCCCTCCGTCGCTCCCGGGTCGGAACCGCGATTTGTGTCGTCGCAAAGCACAACCGCCGCAGCCGGGCAGTCCAAACCCGCCGAACAATCGATTCGCACGGTTGATGTCATTGAGGACTATGATACCTTGCAGGGCCCGTCATTGCTGAAGAATAATCTTGGATTGCAACAGCACCAGTTCTCGAGGTACAACGGCCTCTCTGGGCCGTGGACGCCGTTTCATTTGGATTACTGCCAGTTTGATGATCGAGATGAGTACACATTCCCCTCGGGAAGTAGTATCCGCAGGGTCTCTGCGGATACCAGCTTCTCCCTGAAAAAATACTCCGGCACGCAGATCCGCTCTGAGGAGATCGGGCTGCTCGATCAGATCGAGCAAGTGGTCGCGCCACATGGACCGCGTTTGGTGAATCTTTATTTTCGAATTATACATCCTTCGTTTCCAGTACTAGATAAAAGGTGCGCTGTGCTCCCTCTTTGTTCTTGGATCCGAGGTCATGCTAACATGCCGCAGAGTCTTTTTGGAGAAATACGAGCGTACACACCGCGAATTCTCCCCCGCCTGCCTGGGAGGCGTCTACCTCTTGGCGCTCGACTGGTGGAACTGGGACCCCTTCTTATCAGCGCAAGAGCGCCCGAATATGAATCTCCTCGAGACGTACGTGCGAAAAGGACTGCACGATGTCATGTCTCGCCCCAAATTGTCCGCCTTACAGGGGGGCATGCTGCTATTGCAGCACCGCCCGTTCGGTGATGATACTTGGGCGCTGAGTGCGCAACTTGTGGCCACCATGCAGGAGCTCGGTGTGCATATTGATTGCGATAGTTGGCGGATCCCGGCGTGGGAGAAGAGTCTGAGGAAGAGGTTGGCGTGGAGTATTTATATTGTTGATAAATGGTGTGTTGCTCTTTTCTCATCTCGTGGAGTAAGACTCTAATAGCATAGGATGGCACTGATACACGGGCGCCCGTCTCATATCGTGGACGAGCTGGACTGGACCGTCGAGCCACTAACAGAGGAGGACTTCCCAGAGACACCGGAAGACGAAGACCAGGAAGAGGGTAGTGGCGAAATCGAGGCAGGACGGCTGTCTTTTCAAATGTTGATATCTCTCAGCGAGATTGTCAATGAGATCCTACGAGCTTTCTAGTGCGCGCCCTGTTAACTTTTCCTTTATACCTGACGAGCCCTGACTTTTTTTTTTTCTCTTAGCTCGGCGCGTGCAATGAAAACAACGCGCAAAGTGCGCAACCTCCTACAAATCGCAAAACCAATACAGATCAGACTGCGCGAATGGCGCCGCGACCTCCCGCCCTCTCTAAACCTCGAATCAGCCAAAGCGAGAAAGAAGTCGCCGATTGGCTCCTTACACCTAGCATACTATGCCGTCGAAATCTCCCTCCACAGAGCCATCATTCTCGGCCTCCAAGGATCCTCCTGCGACCCTTCGATCGTCAGCATCTGCCGCGAAGCCGCGCGCGAACGAGCCGTCACATCCATCGAATTCGTCAAGGGCCTGACAGCGGAGCAGATCCAGTCCTTCTGGCATTTCTGTACATACCCACCTCCTTCTTCCGCCCTGCCTCAGTTCATAATCAACTAACATGTTCGCATAGCATCCGCAATGAACCTCGTATACATCGGCATCTTCACAGCCCTCTTGTACCTAACATCACAAACAATCGAAGAAACGCAGGTGTACAAAAAGCATCTCGAGGAGTACCGCTGGACGCTGCGCGTCATGAGCCGCGCCGCAAACTTTGTCGACTTTGCCGTCCGCCGCCTCGATATGTCGCTTCTGCATTTGGACCGGCTGTCGATCCACGATATCGTGCGGAATAATCATCAGAATGCGATGGTCGAGCAGGATTCGCGGACGCAGACTAATACGCAGCAAGCTGCACCCTCAATTTCAATGTCCGCTCCCGCTCCCGCTGTCCCAACCACCTCGTCATTTATGGTTGATCTCGACGGGTGGCACCCACCAACAGCATCAGCACCTCTACCACCTGGTAGCATGGACATGTCCATGCCCATGCCGGTCGCGACGCCCGACGATGCGGGCTTCGAGTACCAGCGGTTCATGGCAATATTGGACGCAGTCGAGGCGGAGAGTCTGTTATCAGATCAACATATCTCGCCCGTGGATATGGGGATGGGAAATTCCGGGCGGGTGGACTTTTACGGGCGTGATTGGAATGACCTCGATCAGAGCGAGGCATATCCCGCGCTGGACCCGTCGCCGTCTTGACAAGCCATATGTACATACAAAGCGTTTGCGATGACGATGACGATGACGATGACGATAATATATTCCTCTATTCTGTGTTATAAACACTTTTGGTCGGACACTACGCAGTAATTATGGATCTCAAAGACGCTAGACAGTCCATGAATGATTACATGCCCTTCTTGAATTTCAGTTCTCGTGGGACCCACTGGAGGGGCGCGCCCATCAATATTTTTCCAAATAGGGAACTTGCAATTACGACGTAGGAAAGTGCGGCTGGCCTCGTCCGCTCGGAGGCGAAACGTACCTTCCTGGTCGAGAATGAGGAAAAAGCGAGGAAGATGTGGAACAGCCTATTGGCCTTCCAAGTGTTCACAAACACAAAACAAAAGACCCATACTGCATACTATGGGCCCTTTATAGGTGTATACGGAAATCAACCTAATATTGTCCCAAAATTAGATTAGGGGCTACTTCCAGTCCTGATCATAAACCTCTAGATATGTGGCCATCTGTTGGACAATCCTCTCCCCCAACTGCATCAACTCCTCATCTCTGCCCGCCTGGCCTATAATCGTTATGCCAAATGGCATCAAATTTCCTTTCGGGTTCCTCCACTTGCCAACGGGTACAGCGACCGCACAGAGATCAAGCAGGTTAACGAAATGGGTAAAACTGCCCATCAGCCTGTTTCGCTCAATAGGATCTTCGTCAATCTCCGCGACGGTGAAATGTGTCACCGTCGACGGCACGATGAGCACGTCGATGTTCTCTAGGAATTGCTTCTCTGCTTGGCGCTTGTAGAGAGCGAGATCAAAGAGATCCTTGTATGCGCGCACCGCGTCGAAGCCAGACGAGGCCTCGAAGATGGTCTTGATAACTGGGTGGAGGTTGTCGAGGCCGTGTGCTTGGATGTAGTCGTCGAACGCAACAAGCCGCTGGGCGACGATCGAGCTTCCGTACAGCATATCGTTGGCAGATTGGAAAGGCGTATAGTCAAACTCGGCCGCCTTCGACAGCTTTACGCCGAGAACCTTGCTGTCAGAAATACACAGGAGTTCACTGAGACACCGCTCAAACAACGTCCGATACGGCGTCGAAAGGACGCCCAACAGCTCCACCGGCGGACTCCCAACCCGAAGTGCCTCCTCCCCAAACCCAGCTTGGGCTGACTTTGTTGGAACTTCCCTCCTCGCAAACACATCCCGCTCATCAAACCCCCTCATAACAGTCCATGCAATCCTCGCATCCGCCACACTCTTCGCAAGAACCGTGATACAATCCGCCGTCCTACACGCCGGTACAAGTCCCACCGTCGAAAGCGTTCCGAGCGTCGGCTTCAAACCCACAAGTCCATTCAGCGCCGCGGGCACACGCGTACTCCCCGCCGTATCGGTTGCAATTGAAAAGCTCACCAATCCCGCCCCCACACTGACCGCGGAGCCCGACGAGCTCCCTCCGGAGATGTAACTGGGATCGAACACACACCGCGGGGTTCCGTATGCGGAGCGGTGGCCGACGAGGCCCGTGGCAAATTGGTCGAGGTTTGCCTTGCCGATGAGGATGCCGCCGGCGTCGAGGACTTTTTGCACGACGGGGGCAGTGGTTGTCGGGGTGTATGCGAATGAGGGGCATGCGAGGGTGGTGGGGAGTCCGATGACATCGATGGAGTCTTTGACGGAGAAGGGGACGCCATAGAGCGGTGGTAGAGGATTTGTGTTGGCGGCGTATTGTTCTGCGACGCTGGTTGCGGCGGATAGGGCTTCTTCGCGCGGGATGAGGTGGATCCAGACAGCTTTGTCATTGTAGGAGTCTATGCGGTCGTAGATTTGGTTTATCAGAGAGGTTGGCGTGAGCTTTTTGGATTTGTATAGCTCGTGGAGAGTGGCGATGTCCAGGGTCGGCTCGATTGAGCCTTCAATTGAGCCCATGTTGACCTGGGTACGAGGGGTATCTGGATGGAGAGAAAAAAAAATTATTGTCTGAAGAGATGCCTTTCCATCGCTAGGAAAACCGGACAATAATCAGCAATTTAATGGGCCCTGAGTGAGTGAGCCGTGTGGTACTCCACATCGAAATTGGAGACGCAGGCGCAGGCGATGAATGATAAGCCGAGCCAAAACTGCGACGCCGCGGCGAAAATGGTCCCTGGATGCTAGGTCCATATGTACTGCGTATCGCCTGTCCGCTATCTCTAGTGGATATCTGGCCCATTTATCGATTCCAGTCTGGGGTATCTCAGGAGAAAAACCAGGGCGCATCTATTCTCTCTCCGTGAATCTCTGTCCACCAGTCAACTTCGTCCAATAAGCTTGAATAAAATAGGTTTTGTATAATTGCTATTCGACTATGTACGAATTATACAGAATAAACAATGGACAAACTACCACCACCCGGTGGCCCCTGCCCTTCTCCGCCACCACTCACGTAAACAGCTGAATCTCCTACCAAACCGGCAACAAGACCCCCGACAGCCGCTCTCGCATGCCGCGTACTGTGAATATCGCTATCTGTATTCATTGTATGCCGCAGTCCCCGAATCAATCCTCTAGGATCCGCCTCAGCCTTCACAAAAACCTGCAAAACCTTACCATTTTCTGCTCGGATCTTGTTGAGCATTCCCAGGATCACGTCCGCATCAATGGCGTCCTTCATGTAGCTAGATGTCGCGCGCAGCCGGCCTTGAGTCTCCCGTGGATCCGCCGCGAGCATCATTATGTGGCAGTTTTTCAGCTCTGCGCCAGAGCTACAGCTCGCTCGGGAACTCCAGACACCCGCCTGTTCTGGTCTCAACGCGGCGGATGCTGCATCTCGGGTGATTTCGCCCAGCGCGAGCGCAATTCCGACAGCGCTTGCGTATCGCGAGAGGGCCATGGATTCATACGTATCCGTTGTAATGGGAGTTTGCCCCTCTGTTCGGATGGCCTCTATATCGGTGGATGTAAGGAGCGGGCATTTGATGAGCACCAGATGGACTGCGCTTTTCTGGATCCCAGCATCGGTGATCATCTTCGATATAACAGACGCCACCTCTTGGCTCTGGATTTCAGTCCCGACCTCCTGCGCCGCAAAATCTCTCGTCTGCCCCGAGCACGCGACAAGTCCCGTCGTTTCTTTCGCTCGAACGAGAAACGTAACATGTGGCGAGAGGACACCTTCCGTTCCACCTGAGAAGACAGTCACTGCGGAAGACGGGATTTTAGACTCCCAGATGTGCGAACTCAACGTGCGAGAAAAGTCGTTGACGCAGCCGTTTCCTTCTGTTTTTCCAATCACGGCAACAATATCGGATGCCTTGTATCCGTCATTTTCGAGAAGCGATAGCGGCGTTGTGTCCGCCGGGGAGGAGGTGGTGTATTTGAAAATGTCAACGGCGGTCATTGCTATCAAACCGTGGACAAGTAAGTGCTTGGAAAACTACTTGTTGATGGCGACTTGTGTGTTTATGCCATCAACTGAACGTTATTCTTACCTGATAGTATTTCTCCTCGCTCCGATAAGCCGATAAGATAACAGTCCCTCTCCAGAGCAGTTAAGTTGTTGGAGTAAACGAGCTAAGCTAAACTTCGCCGCGGGCCGCGGCGAGCGGCGAAATTCTTTGGCTCGCCAAATAAGTAGGTATAAGGCCGAGCTTATCGCTGAGAGATATCGAGAATATCAGGATCGGATAGGGAGGTATAGAATTCTGGTACCATAGACTGTCCTCGTGTATATCAACAACATGTTTTCGAGGAATGGGTATAAATAGCTAGCTCCGGATCCATCTCCACGTAGAAACTGAGTATGCTGCGGTAGCCAACAAGTGAAAATGTCGAAACTACGCCATAAGATAACTGTTCATCCACCTCCTTCGCAATGCCTACCGAAAAACACCTTCACGAATGCTGACATGGACCCCGTCCCATTCAAAGATCGTACCTGGGCCTGGTACGACGTGGGCGGCTTCTGGATCTCTGAAGGGTTCCAAATTCCCATCCTACAGATGGCTGGCTCGCTCATTGTCAATGGCCTCAGTCCGGGGATGGCCATGGGCGCAGTAGTCGTGGGAAATATTTTGGTCATGGTTCCATGCGCCCTGAATGGATACACCGGTGCCGCGACTGGGGTCAACTTTCCGGTCATCAGCCGTGCCAGCTGGGGGCTACATGGAGCTAAGCTAGCCGTTGCGATTCGAGCCATTGTCGCGGTCTTTTGGTACGGGATTCAGATATCCACCGGGTATATCCTCTATCCCTCTAGAATCCTCGACCAAACTGATAGCCCTACAGAGGAAGCTGCGTCTACCAAATGCTCGCCGCAATCTGGCCCTCTCTGCCCCGGCGCATCCCCAACCGCCTCCCTGAATCCTCCAACACAACCTCCGCCGACCTCCTCTGCTTCTTCATCTTCTGGCTCCTCACTCTCCCCTTCCTCGCGATCCCCATCTCGCGCCTCCGCTGGCTCTTTCGCGCAAAGCTCCTCCTCATGCCCATCACGGGCCTATCCCTCTTCATCTGGGCCCTCGTCCGCGCGCACGGCTTTGGCCCCGTCTTCAACCAGCCTTCCTCCCCTCCGGAAGGGTACAGCACGGCCTTTCTCTTCTTCTCCGCAGTCACTTCTGTCATCGGCCCGCAGGCCACCTTTGCCCTGAACATGGGTGACTTCTGCCGGTACTCAAGGAACCCGCGGTACACCTGCTATGCGCAAGTAGTGATGATGCCGCTCTGCCTAACCCTAACGGCCTTCCTCGGCGTGGTCCTCGCCTCCTCGTCAACCACCATCTTCGCCCTCGCAGAGCCCGAATGGGACCCACTGGCTCTAGTCGGGTACTTCGATTCACGCGCCGCGCAGTTCTTCGTCTCCCTGCTCTTCGCCTTCGCAACGCTGTGCACAAACATCGCCGGCAACTCCGTCGCCTTCGGCAACGACCTCGCCTCGCTGTTCCCGGCATACCTGAACATCCGGCGCGGCCAATTCCTCTGCGCGGTTCTAGGCGTCGCGGTGACGCCCTGGAATATCCTGCATAGCGCGACGAACCTGCTCAACTTCCTCAATGGCTACGCTGTTTTTCTCGGCCCGCTGTGTGGGATTCTGCTCACGGATTACTGGATCCTGCAGGCGCGCGGGCGACGACTGCGTCTGGGCCAGCTGTACCAGCCGCAGGGTGAGTATTGGTTTGTCCGCGGGTGGAATTTTCGAGCGGTGGCTGCGTTCTTCCTGTCTCTTGTGCCGAACTTGCCTGGGTTGGCTAAGTCGGTTACACCGCGGATAAGCGGCGTGCCGAGGGGGTTTGAGAATGTGTATACGATGAGTTGGGTTGTGGGGCTGGTGATTGCTGGCTGTGTGTACTTGGGACTTAGTGTGGGTTTCCCAACCGCTGCACAGGCCTCTGTAGGAAGTGCTATTGGAGAGGAGGGCGAGGAGCAGGATCCTGCTCGAGAGTGGTTGTATTCCTCGGCGGAGCCAGTGGAGGCGAGAGAGAAATTTACTACCATTCAGGTCAAGACGGACTGTCTTTAGATATTGGCCTGTCTATTGCCGCCCTTATGTTTGCTGGAAAACACATAGCTTTAAAAGGAGCCTACAAGTTGTGGTCACCATTTATTCCCAACCATACGGCTAATCTATGAATTTTAGGCCCTAATATACATCAACCTGGTTAAAGTTATTATTTAATAACTAACCCATATGAAAATAAGCTACAGCTAGGGTATTTCAGGGTAGCAGGAATTAAGGCAAAATTCATACTGCATCTGTAGCTTCGACTATAAGAGGGCTATAAGTATTATCTATAAGTATCAGCTAGGTGAGGCATATTATATTTTACCAAACTTAAAATAATAGGTTCACAGGTACTATCGGATTTTGCTTTAAACTACATCCTTTCAACTACCTTACCCGACGAAGAGATATCGCAAACTTCCTACACCCGTATCTAGGAAAGAAACGGATAGTCGATATACCCCTTCGGGTCACCAGGAGTATAGGCCAGATCACCGTTAAAGGGGTTTGGAGCCATTCCCTTTTTGATACAAGCCACTAAATCTGGGGTTGACACGAACGACCGACCAAATCCAACGGCGACCTTGAAGCCCCTACGCTCTTCGATAGTTTTCGTGCCGACTCTCCATCGAACCCGCCGGTGACTATAACGGGTTTATCCCTTCCTCAGGCGTCAAAAGCAAAGTCCGGAGGCTTTTCCCTGTCCACGTCATACCAGTTGTCCACGCGGGATGTAATGAGGTGAAGGTACGCCAGATTCAACTTGCGCAACTCGGTAATCAGGTGAGTGAATTGCGCTTCTAGAGTACGGGGCTCAATGGAATGATACGTGCTGCAGGGACTGATACGGAAGCCAACGCGATCGTCGCCGATAGCCTCAACAACGGCAGCAGTGACTTCCAGCGCAAAGCGCGATCGATTCTCGACAGACCCACCCCATTCGTCTGTCCTGTTATTGCAGGACTCTTGGATAAACTGATCGATGAGGTACCCGCTGGCACCGTGGAGCTCCACGCCGTCGAACCCGGCGGCGACGGCGTTTCGCGCAGCCGTGGCGTGGTTGCGGATCTCTTGCGCGGTCATCGGCGTTGGTGGTCTGTTGTCGTCCTCGGTCTCTATAGCGCTAGCTTTGGGGTTGAGGGGGTGTCACCGGACGAGAGTTTGGGGAAACCCTTGTCGGCGGTTCGGCCCCGCGCAGCACAGTTGCATGAAGAGATAGCAGCCTTTCGAATGGACTTCGTCAGCGATCTCTTTCCATCTAGATAGTTGGGCTTCGCTCCAGCAGCCGGCCCATCGCGGGAGGCCCACGAGTGTCTCGGATACGGCTGTGCCCTCGGTTATTATCAGTGTTCCGGGTGTATGGGATCGTTGGCTGTAGTACTCTTTGACCATTGGCAACGGGCTATGGTTTGAGTCGGTGCGGAAGCAGGTCATGGGTGCCATGACGACTCGGTGTTGGAGATGGCATTTTCCGATGTCGAGGGGGGCGAAAAGTGAGCAGGTCATTGTGGATTTTCAGTGCGATCAGGAAGAGAAAAAGCAAGAAAAAAAGCAAAGGGAAAAGAAAATCTAGGCGGGAGCGAACAGACAGGAAAATCTCCCATTACGACGGAGCTTTCGGGGTAGACTAGTGAAGCTTAGCTCAGACAAGGTTGGGAATTTGGGGTAGATATGACATGCATTGACCGTGCGAAAGAACGGCTTTGTCATCTGAGATTATTGCGTCTTCTTGATGCTTTTGAGACTTGATTATGTACTGCACCGAAGAATTGACCCCAACTGCAGAACTCTACATTACATACTCGTACCCCACCAAAGTCGCCGGAAAGACAGGAAGTACTCTGTCGAACTTGCGGGCCAACGTACTGACTTGTATCGAACCTTTGCTGCCTGACCTGCTTGTATGGAGGTCCCTGCTTTTTCTACCTAGCTGCGATGTTCGACTAAATACATGAAATAAAGGGGCAAATGACTAAACTAAACTAGGAAGGTCGGAATATCAAATGACTGAGTGGATGCTCAATAAAGTGAAATTCTAGCGGTATTCTAAGGTCGACATACTCCAACTTTTACTCCAAATCGCATTTTCTATGTAATCAAGATTGTGCCGCTCACAACGACCCCGAAAGTCACCATAATATTTTATATATATATGGAATCTATCCTTAGATGTGCTTAATGTGATCTCCAGGCGATCCGCTTACCTTCTTGATTTTATCTGTATTTGCAGATCTTAGAGCCATTTCTAATAATAAAATACTAGATAAAGTTTATTACACCAAGTCCTATAATAATTAGGATATTAAGTTCCAATACACCCATATATACTCCGTATAATAATAATGAAACCCTTATCTGGCAGCCGAAAGTAGTCACCCTTGACGCCCGTTTTGCGCCTCTTGCAAACGACCCTCAATCTTGGTGTGGCAGGCACAGTCGCATGTACGAAAAGATTCTATCACCACGGCCCGCGCTGATTAGTCGCTTTAGTGCCAAGTCTAGTGCTTTGTGTACACAGATGCCGAAGCTAGACTGTTAGTATCATGTCTCATTCTTTCGCAAGCGTTGAACCCACTCTTTCGGGTGTGGTCGCGACATAAAAGTTTGGGTTTTCCGTAGGTATGCGGAGATCACACCTTGTAGCTGTTTGTCGTAGCAATTTGTCCTGAAGTCACGCAGCATATCGCGTATCCACTCTGGTTTTGGACAGGAGCTTAAAATAAGAGTCACAGTGTCCGGGTCTGGGCCGCTAACCTGACGCAGCGCGTCTGCAGCTGCAAAATGTGACGGAAGAGGGTTACTCCCTAGTGCGGCAACTAGCAAGTCAACATACGCAGCTTGTTCTGCATGGTTCTCCTTGAGCTGAGATTTGACGAAGGGAAGGATCTTCAACCGAACACAGAGCGCAATAAAAGTACAGTCGACTCCTAGCGTGCAAGCCCATCTCTCCGCGCGGCGTGGAATGCGCACATTTAGCAAGCTGGAATGATTTTCTGGCGGTGGGCCTGTCCAGATTGCCCGCGCGGATTTATCTAGTTCCCCCAACAAGAGGGCCTGGTCATGCTTCCCACATGTTGAGCTTTGTGACATTGCTCGCACAGAGTGCTCTAGGCATCCGATCGCGGGGATCCAGAACTCTTCTGTGGCTACCCTGCTCGGATTCAAGGTCTTGAGGTGGCGGAGATATGCCAAGGCCAGGGTATAGTTGGCGTCGAAACGGGCGTTGCTGCCGGCAGTGATACGAGCCCATACTTTTGGGGAGTGCAGGAAATCCTTTGCAGTACGGTGAATGTATTGGATTGTGGAAGATGGAGCCTCAAGAAGGCCCCTAGAGCGACTGTTGAGACGACGTCGCGCTTCCTCGTGGAGGTCGTTTATCTGGTCAAAGTCCAGGGACCGAATAGGATCTGTGAGCGCTTTCTCCACGGCCGCGTCGGTATAGTAGAATGTCAGTAAACTTAGTGGTTGCCACGCGTGTCGGACTAATTGCATCAAATGGTACGCAGATTCATAATAGAACGCATCGACGGTGTTCAGTAACTTCTCAAAGAGTTGCTCTAGATCTGATGGCAAGGCAGCTAGCCTCTTGTGAAGATCTTCCACGCAGTCTCCGTTCTGGATGCCCGCAAGAAGCGATCCCACAACCAAATATACCCAAAGAAAGACGCCCGAGGCCTTATCAACCACGTCCGCCTCAAGATCAAACGCCCTATCTGGCTCACGCTTTAGGAGTTTTACGAAGCGTTGGTTTTGCCGAAAATGCTCGGAAACGTAGAGCTTAATATCACCGTATGTTAGTTGTTCCAGTCGAAGACTAAGAGATTGCTCGAAGGCATCCTGAAAGAGGTTCCATGGGCGGCTGGCAACGCAGACTTTAACATTATCTTTGGCGGTAATGCGCCCCACGAACTCAACTAGGACCTGGAGATCTCCATCAAACTCGTCCAGGCCGTCAATGAAGAACACAAATCGAAAGGGTGCTTGGGAGATGATCTTGTCAAGCACTTGTTGCAACTCGGGGATGGTCCAGTCATGTAAGCCACGACGTAGATGGTTGTATCGCTGCCATCTCCCAGGGAACGCTTGGCGTATATATTGGGGATGGTCATGCAGTATTTGAAACAACAGCGACTGGAGAAGGCCCTTTTGTGACATTTCATGCACAGTCCCAGAATTCCAGAAAAAGAACCCAGCCATAATAAGAGGATGGGGGTCAGCCCATCTCAAAAGGTATTGTCGCGTTCGCCGTTCATTGTACAGGAACTTCATGAGCGTGGACTTTCCCGACCCTGGCTTCCCAGTAATCCAGAAAGGGATTTCGTTTTGGCCGCGCAATAGCCAGTTGGGAAACTCTGACGAGCTGTGAAAGATCCATTCGAATGTTTTTTTGTAGGCGATAGGGATTGCCTCATGCCGGTCAGGGAGCCCTGGAAACCGAAGTAGTGCCAGAATAGCTTCGCCAAAGTCGGATTCCCTGTCAACTTGCGTGCCATTATCAAGGGCGGCAATAAAGTCGGTAAAATCGGGTTGGTTATCGGACTTCCAGTCGTTGCGATGGATGGCCAGAAGAAGCTCGGAGTACCACGGTTTGCCGACGTTGCATACCTTCTGAATCTGTGATAGGAACCGTAGGTCGCTTGGGTCTGTCTGCCTTTGAGCTATTCCAGAAAGCTGATTTCTGTTTAATTGTTAGGTTTCCTCAATCAAAATGGGAACCGGCCTGGATCACGTACCGGAGACAAACCAGCAGAGCCGTATTCAGCTGCTCCCTGATGTCGCCAAGTTTAGTTGCAAGCGCGTTCGTTTCACCCTGACCTAGAAGTTGGCTGAAAGTCTGGCGCACATTGTTCCATCTTTTACGGGACTGTTGCCGCTTCAGGCTTTCCAGGCGATCAACAATACTTTTGCTGACTTTCCGGCACTCCAAACCAATTTCTCGAAGCAGTGTTTCCTCGCGACTTAGGGCCGGAGCATCTGGGAATATCACAAGCTGTGCTGTGAGGCTTGATAAAGTTTGCGCGATATTTTCGAGGTCGGCGTTAGATAGCAGCAGCCCACCAGCAGTTTGAGAAGCATGGCGAGTTCCACGTATCAGTTGGCTTGTGAACTGGATAATCTGAATCACACCAGTCGCTAGCCCAAGGGCGCTAAGAGGTTCCATTCGGCGCGCTTTCCTCTAAGACAGGCACAAAAGAGCTGGTGGTGAATGCAGAATGGAAGATGTTTATTTAATTTTTTCTTTTTCTTTTTTTCCCCTCACAGCGACGGTCTTGACTCAATGGCTGAATTGGTGTCTTCCCGAGCGCATGTCTGCCCCGCAAGGCGGTCCTCAGGTGTCACAGCCACATACACAGTCTTGGCTTGACTGTGGCTTACAGAAATACAGCATGTATCGTGCACGACGATCACTCGCGGAGAATCAATCATCAATTATCCAGCCACAGTCGCAACCTTTGGTGTATCTATTAGCGTGTAGCCTACAATATTTGATTGTTATTATAGGTGCCTCCTCGAGCCCACCGTGGTTTGCATACACGTTAAGAATACTCACGTTCCTTGCGGGATTCACCGTTATCTTCCCAGTTCACTGGCTTGCTGTTACTTGAGAATTACTCCTTACCCGAACTAATGCTGCTAAAGGTATACTATGCTGACCCACCTCTGCGGAACTCTGTGGCTGTAAATTCATTATAATCTATATAATTAGCCGCTTTTTCAAATTTTAGTTAGGGTCACATGTGGGGAGACCTTCCTAGGTAAATCCTTAGTCTAAGTCTAGACGGAGAATCTGGGCGATAAATCGCTCTCAATAGTACTGTATCGTAACTTAGCTGGTAGGTATGTATTAGGTAATTGATTTGTCAGCGGCGACTTTCTTCGCACAGCAACGATTGTCCACATCTTGTCGCCGCAGACAAGCTCAAATGGATGAAATTGATCAATTTCAATTCCCTGATAATACTACTAGTCAGGATGGCTCGGAAATGTGGGCCGAGACTGGAGCGTTCGAGCTGGACTTTTCGCTCCAGCCGCAATCGGCAGCGTTGGAGGCTCCTCACGACATCCCATGGTCCGCAGAGGACCTCAATGCATTTCACACGCCTGCAGATATTGCTGGGGTAACTACTGGGGGTGGCTACGATATCAATGATCCTACTCGTACTAGCCCGCAAAACCGCCAGCTTCCTCGGCGACGGAGTCGATACCTTACGCGGCACGCGGGGTCAGCAGGGCCAGTGGTCATACCAAATGCACTCGACCCGATGGAAAGATGGAGGAACTCCCCGCCGGAGGAGGAGCCGGCATCGATACCGGACATCCTCAATGCTCTTGAGGGAGCAGGGAACTCGCTGGCCACCGACAACTCGAATGTCGGTGATGCATTCCAGCACTACAGACGAGCGCCCTCCACCACGAGCGGCGAGTCTGGCGGCTCGCAACAGTCAGGTCACTCAAATTCGTCCGCTAGGAGTGCGCTGGGCCCCAAGGAGAATCGAGGTAGCATCCGCAAACGCAAAACTGCGGGCCGGGCCAAAAAGCAGAGTAGCACGAATGGGATGCGCCGCTACTGCTGTACGTTCTGTTGCGATCGCTTCAAGAGCAAGTACGACTGGGCGAGGCACGAAAAGTCTCTACATGTCACGCTGGAGGCGTGGCACTGCGCGCCCTTTGGGACCGTCGTCCAGAGTTTGCCTTCTACGCCGCAGGAAACTTTGTGCGCATTCTGCGGCGCCGACAATCCTGACCCCAAGCACCTCACTCAGCACGCCGCGACGGCGTGTCAAGACGACTCCGGCGCGCGCCGCTCATTCCGCCGCAAGGACCACCTCGCACAGCATCTCCGCCTCGTCCACGGCGTCTCCAGCTGTCCCGATATGGATAGCTGGAAAATCGGCCGGTCCGCGGTCTCGAGCCGCTGCGGCCTCTGCGATCAGCGTCTGAGCACCTGGGAAGAGCGCGTCGACCATCTGGCCGAGCACTTCCGCACGGGACAGACCATGGCCGACTGGGTTGGCGAGCACGAGTTCCCGGCCGACTTTACTGGCCTAGTCGCCAACGCGCTGCCACCATATCTGATCGCCCTCGAGTCGCACAGCATGATCCCCTTCTCCGCGACAAACTGCGACGTGCAGGACCACTTTGCGCAAATCACATCGCGCGCGCAGTATGGCCCAGCTGACGAAGTCGAGGCAAGTACCCTCGCGGCGCCAATTGCGCCCAGCGTGGCGCCGCCGCTGCAGACGGTCGCGCCGCCAGGGGTTGCGCCGGAGCAGCTGAGCTCGTTCACGCAGGTGCTGACGTTGCACCTGAGCCGGTTTGCGCGCGAGCAGATGGGGCGGGGCGTGGTTCCCAGCGATGAGATGTTTCAGCAGGAGTCGAGGCGCTTGCTATATGATTCGGAGGATGCGTGGAACCAGACTATTGCGGATAATCCGGAGTGGATGTCGTCGTTTCGGCAGCTGCATTGTGGTGCTGGTCGGGAGGAGGGTGCTGCTGAGGGAGATGGGGCTCCTGGGCCGGGGACCTGAGTTTTTATTTTATTTTTTTATTTTTTAGCCTCTTTCTTTCACCACGTTGAATGTATGGGCAGGCCATATGCCATGATCACGATATCACGATATAAAGACTAACCCTCTATACTGTTCGGTTACGGAGGGCGACCTTGAAAGTCTGCTGCTGAACAACATGAAATGGTAGGAACAAGTGTGGTAATACCCCAATTCTTGCAGATTTGTACTCAAAATAATTGGCCCTATGTATATTGTGGATGCAATCAGCCATCCGATCTACTGCCTTGGTTGCCGATACGGAAAAAGAATCTTTGCTGCAGGGCGTAGGGCGTAGCGTAGGGCGTAAGGCGTGGATGAAAGACTGAGAATTTCGACTCACTGCGCTTGAGGATCACAGAATCCAAATTCGCCAACTACTTGTTCTCAAAATACTCTCGACTCACAGCATGCGTGTCCCTCTACCCCGAATCCACGTTCTCGGCCTCGGGAGTATCGGCACATTCACAGCCCATGGCCTCAAGGAGATCCCCAACGCCCCCACTGTCACCCTCCTCCTCCACCGTGAGTCGCTCTACGACGAGTTCCGGCGAAACAACGGCCAGATCAGCCTCCGGACACTGCCAGGGACGAGAGTCCGCCACGGCGACTACGCTGCCGAGATTTTCAGAGACGGAAAATGGCAGAGCCCTCCCTCCCCTTCCTCCTCCTCCCTGGCCGCCTCCGTATGTACGGCATCCCGCGCCTACGACGACACAATTGACCACCTGATCGTGACTGTCAAAGCAACACAGACGGTGTCTGCCCTGCGCCCTCTTACCGCGCGCCTGAAACCCTCTTCCACGATCCTCTTCCTGCAGAACGGCTGCGGCGTGCTCGACGAGGTCAATGAACATCTGTTCCCGGATCCCCGTACGCGGCCGCATTACCTCGTCGGCGTCATCTCGCACGGGGTCACGCTCACATCACCGTTTAATGCTACGCATACCGGCGCAGCTTCCATCTCGCTGGGCGCCGTTCCCCGGGAGAATGCCACCGCCACATCCGAAGTAGTAGACTCCCATGAACATGAACCAGAGACAGCGCCAGCAATGTACATGCTCCGCGCCCTCTCACTCTCCCCCCTCCTCTCCGCAACCGCACACACCTACACAGACCTTCTACAGATGCAGCTCGAAAAACTCGCCGTAAACGCATTCTGCAACCCCGTGTGCGCGCTGCACGACGCCAAAAATGGCTTCCTCTTCGGCCAGCCGCGCCTGCGCCGCGCGATTCTGGCGGAGATCTCGGCGATCGTCCTGAAGCTGCCCGAGCTCGCGGGCGTGCCCGGACTCGAGGACCGGTTCGCTGTCGAGCGGCTGGAGGATACGGTCAATGGGATCCTGGAGCGTACGCGTGAGACTACGTGTTCGATGGTGGTGGATTTGAGGAACGGTAGGGAGACGGAGGTTAAATACATTAATGGGTATTGGGTTCAGCGAGGGCGCGAGCTGGGTCTGTCTGTTGCGGTTAATGAGGGGTTGATGGAGAAGGTCTTGGAGAGGAGTCGGATGGGGACGACTGGGAATAGTAGCTAACGTTGATTCAACATGTAATCTGTGGCTACTAAAAAGAGAACCGGTGATTACCTGTACAATAACATGATCCCCGCTCGCAGTCATAGTCTTTTTTAGAGCACATTCAGATCAACCATCGACTGCACCGCATCAACCACACTCTTCTCCAGCGCGATATACTTCCACTCGCTCCCCTTCCCCTTGGAGAGGATATCAAGGCTAGCGCTCATATCCCAGCCTGTCGGGTGCACCCCTTCGGGCAGTTCTCTTCCAGGTGTGCCAGCAGGGACCCTCTCCTTCAGGCTTGGAAAGTGCTTTCGAATAATATCAACCACCAACTGCGGGGTAATCAGCCCCGAGACGAGCAGGATGCGCTGTCCGCTGGCTGCCGGGTTTGCCAGCGCATCGACGTGGCTCTGCGCGACATCACGGACGTCGACCTGGTGGACATCGTGTTAATACACACACAAGCGGGTAAGACCCTTTGTAAAGGTGGTGAAGGGTAGCATACAAAGTGATAGAATGGGAACCGCACATCCTCGACCTTGGGATTCGTCCCATCGATCAAACTTGCAATCGCGAAGTGGTTCGTCTCGTTGATCGACCCCTTGCCCGAAACTGGATGCACCATCGGGCCCGTGATGATATCCGGATTGATGACGGCGAGATCGAAGCGCGGGTTGTGGGCTTTCATAAACTCCCACGCCTTGCGCTCGGCTTGGGTCTTTGAGACGTTGTAGCCGAGGACGGGGTCGTTGCGTTGGATGGCTTGTTCTGCGGTTACCTAGAGTAGAGAGCCCCCTGTGTATGAGCTTACTATATCTGGGAAACGAATTGGTGACACTGACAGGATTCCAGTCTTTCTCAGTATATGGGCGGCCCTCGCGGCTGATATCTTCAAATGAGTTGAGGACGGAGACTGCGCTGCCCAATAGGACAAACCGCTTCAAGGTGGAGCCGCCGTGGCGATGGGCGCTCTCCAGTATCTGTGTTGTGCTAAACTAGATGTTAGTTGGTCTGCAATATTTGTTCGATTTTTTGTTTTTTATTTACCCCTTAACAGCCGGTTCAATCATCTCCTTCTGGATATCATTCACGTTGAATTTCAGCGGCGAGGCTGTGTGAATGATATAGGTGAAGGGGTTGGCAGCCGTCTCCGCGAACAGGGCATTGAAGGGCTCCTGGGACGTAAAATCTGACACAATCACAAAGCGCACTTTGCCCTTCCATTCTGGGTGTGTCTTGAGCACCTCGTCTGCTTTGGCTTGTGAGCGCACTGTCCCTGTGACCGCGAAGCCGCACTGTTCGTTGTGTTTGTTATTATTCCAATTCTCGGCTCTGGGGCAGCGTGAAGAGATAGATAGCTACGTACGTCAATGAGAATGGAGAGGATATGGGAGGCGACGAATCCATTTGCCCCCGTTAGCAGCACATGTTGCTTATCCTGGGTGGACGACATTCTGTTTGTGATTTGCAATAAGATTGTAAATGTTATGGTGGATGCGCTTGGGGATTTATGTTGACTGTGCTGAAGCGCCTGGTCTCATATTCTGTGGGGGAGCCGGAAGCTAGACGTCATCGTGGTGTTGCACCACGTGACTGCCGCCAACATATCACAACAGACAACTGGGCGGATCGAGACGGTTATTCTGTTTTTCTTTCTTTTTCTGTCTCCTGTTTTTCTTTTCCTTTGCTCAGGAAAAATTCCGCTGGAGACCGTACATGGTCTGGCGCGTGTTGAACACAAACTTCACATCTTACCAATCATTCAGTACATATTCTGGACTGCGGCGTTGACAAGAAAAAAACTTAGGGCTGCCCATGCACCGCTTTCGTCCATAAGTCGGTGACCAGGAACATGGCCCGGCGCCTCGTAAACAATGCAGCAAGCAGCAGGAAACAGCGTGGCAGATTCGCTGTGACCAGGGCCTCCCCTGGTATACATATGTGCATCGAGAATCAGCACCATCTCTAGTCTTCCCTTGCTATATAGGAAGAGCGAGTCGACTCCTGCAACCAATCCGGCGCCCGTATTGAGGAAAGAAAATAAATACCAATCCATCATAGTGATGGCGGCGACCCGGCTAGACTCACCTGTGTGGGAGACGAGACCACGAGGCGGACAAGAGCCCAGGAACTGGCTCCCTGCGGCACAGTCTTAATAGGCTAGGTAGGCGGGGGTGCTACCTAAAATAGCAAGGTAACAAACCATCAATCCCTGTAACTTTGCTGGTTGAATGGTCAACAAAATCTAGTATTAAAGTGGCCTCCCCCTAGCTGTCCCTCCCTCTTCCCAAGCAAGCTATCTCTATCCACTCCACAACAAACTCGCGCAAGATGTCTCGAGACCCAGAAGACCTGCGGATTCTGGACTGGTCTAATCTAAACTCAGAGCGCCTCTTTGACAAGGCGATCAATTCGCCCACCGAGATCACCGAAGAGGAAAAATACAAGATCGCCGAGTGGGTTCCCTCACGCCACGAGATGGAAGCGCGCACCCAAAAATACCTGCAGCAGTCCGTCGACGATCTCTTGAACACCGCCGTGACGGACAAAGAGTCCCTCGCCTACCCACAATTCCTGATGATCCGCCAGGGTTTCCACCTTCTTGGCGCCAACGACGACGTCGGTCGCTTTCTTGAGAGATCGAAACGCGCCCGTGAAGAGCCGCACCTGCTCGCGAAATGGAAGCAAGCCCGCGAGGTGGTCCTATCGGAAACCGAGCACCGCGCTATTCTCAACACGGAATTTTAGCTTGCCCTGGTTCTTGTAGAGGTTCCCAAGATTTTGACTATGTCAAGGGTGGATCATCTGGCGGTGAACTCTCGTGCGGGATTCAAGATGCAGGATTGGCGCGGGGATTATGGGTTTTCGGCGTCTGTTGCGGCACAAGTGCGGAATGCGATGATTTGAAGGGAACAACAGCGACGACACAAGTAAGGTGTAACTAAAGGACCCTCTCAATGGCTTTATGACTGTACATAGACATAAAATGCATTTATATCCAATCTAACCTTCTACTAAACCCGGATCTACCGCTTGAGATAGAAATAGAAGTCTCCCCCCTCAACTGCCTTCCCTTCCATCACCCCTGCAAGCACCTGGTCATTGACATAGCGGAAGTGGTCGAAAACAGGCCTATCGTCGTAGATCATCGTCGCGGAAAGATCGCCCCGGTACACCATTTCGCGGACCTACCAGTTGCAATCAGCTACTATACAATATCCCATAATCTTAGGACGGGTAAAAGCATACCGAAGCCCTCCCCCACTGGCCCCAACTCGACCTTTGTCCGTCACGCTCGACGATAACAGGGTCTACATCGTCAAGCGAATCGAATTCCTTGCCAACCCATTTGATCTCGATCAGCTTGTCACCGACCGGGTGGCCCGTGTCGAAGAAGCCGCCGCTCCAGCTGCCCACGAGGGCCGAGGGCTTGATGGGTGGGAGTTGGTCGAAGAGGGAGCTCAGGGTCGACTCGTCGACTTTGGGGGTTTTGCTTTTGGCTATCAGGGAGATGTATTGGTCGCTTGCGCTGGATTATATAAGCTTTCTTTCTTTTGTCATGTAAATAGTTAATGAGATTGTACGTACGATGCCATCTTGTTTGTGCTTTTGTTTCTAGGCCCACGGCCACGATAGATGGAATTTCACGAGTGATAGTATATTTGATGTTTCTTCTCCATTTCTGCCTTGGGCAGATACAGCTATTTATCCTTGCACTATGCTGCCCAGAGTAAACTACGTAATTACTAATGTAATGGCAAAGTCAAACGCCGTTTGCTTTCCCTGGATCGACCCATCCGGTACTTGCTCCCTAGGGCGCGGGACCCCACTTCAGCTTCTGCTTCACGGGGAGGCGAACGGACTCGGGGGAATCAAAGGGTTTGCAAGGAACTCTCCGATGGGTTGGTTATTAATAAGCTACTTAGCTAACTATGTGGCGGCATTATTAGGATGAGGTAAGAAGTTTTGTTAGGGATTGGGTTATGAGATCCTAACTATCGCTTAATCTATATATACGCTGTTAATAGTAAGGAGGCTGCTACAGCTAGCCTTTAACTACAGTCATATTTGTTGTAGGCATATAAGTTTACAATAACTCGATTAGTCCTACTAAGAAGTTCGAATAGAAAACCTTTATTCTATTATAGTTACGGTGTGCGCAACGATCAAAGCAGAGGCGCGGATGAATGACTCGGAATTTGGATA
Source organism: Aspergillus baeticus (assembly GCA_027569055.1). Classification (NCBI taxonomy): domain Eukaryota; kingdom Fungi; phylum Ascomycota; class Eurotiomycetes; order Eurotiales; family Aspergillaceae; genus Aspergillus; species Aspergillus baeticus. The sequence goes on along the minus strand of JAPDEI010000012.1, from coordinate 400,030 downwards.
CGAAAAAACACCCGACTTCCCCTCAGCCTATTTCTACATGAAATGTGCTCCTTAATTTTGCCATCAGACTATATAACATTTTAGGCATAGAAGTGCGATGAATATCATCCCCGCCTGAGAGCAGGAATCATGACTATACATATATCTCCAGCATGTCACGCTACACAGGGTTACACTGCGTGGTATATGAAAAAAGAAGGGAAAGAAAATTCTATAATCTAACAGGTCTATTCAGTACACAGCAAGCAAAAGGACTCTATAGTCTATAGTCAATAGGATCTACCAGCCTATTCAAAGATAGACGCCTTCATCGAGTTCGGCTGAATGTACTCAGACGCATTGCGGAAGCTCGTGAACCCCCACCGAATCTGCGCCGCCATCGCAATCTCCACGTCCAAGTCCTTCGCAAAGTGCCAGGTGAGCCCCGTATCGCGCTGAAACGCCCTGCCGACCAGGATGACATCTATGCCTTCCTCGTTGAGGATCCGCTCCGCCAGCTCCCCATTATTGATCATGCCCACGGCAGCAACAAGCATCCGATCGCCAACGGCCTTCTTCACAGCCGCCGCAAAGGGAACCTGGAATGCAGGCCCCGACTTGATCTTCTGCGAGCTCACCACTCCGCCGCTGCTTAGGTCAATCAGGTCGACTGCCCCCTGCGCCGCGAGCGCTTCCGCGAACCGTACTGTATCCTCGCTCTTCCAGCCAGCTCCTTCCTGTACTTCCATCCAGTCGGTTGCTGAGACGCGCAGGAAGACAGGGACGTGGTCACCGACAGTGTCGCGCGTGAGCTGCGCAACCTCCAGCGACAGCCGGATGCGGTTCTCGAAGCTGCCGCCGTACTTGTCCGTGCGCTGGTTCGACGCCGGGCTCAGGAACGAGGAGAGCAGGTATCCGTGCGCGGCGTGAATCTCAATGAAATCAGCGCCAGCAGCCAGGGCACGCCGCGTCGCAGACACCCAGGCATCCTTCAGCTCATCAATCTCCTCCACACTCAGCGCGCTCGGCACAATCCCATCCTCCGAGAACGGAATCGCGCTGGGCCCCTTGACATTATTAACCCAACCACCAACAGCATCAGTGGCAACACCACCCCCAACCCAGGGCGCGAGCGTGGAAGCCTTGCGGCCCGCGTGAGCAAGCTGGATGCCGATTTTCTGGCCCTGGCTGTGCGCGAACTCGACGACCTGCCGGATAGGCTCGATCTGCGAGTCCTTCCAGAGCCCGACGCAGCCTGGGGTGATCCGGCCCTCGGGGACAACTGCTGTCGCTTCGATGATCATCATCCCGGGACCGCGCTGTGCGATTCCGCCGTAGTGGGTGCTGTGCCAGGGGGTCATGTGGCCGTCTTCTGCGCTGTATTGGCACATTGGGGCGAGCTGTGTTCCAATTAGCTTTTGCTTCGTTCTTCTTTCTTTTGAGTGAGATTGGTAGGAGGTATGACTTACGCCTAGGCGATTGTGGAAGGTCTGTCCGCGGATGGTCAGAGGCTGGAAGAGCTTGGGGATGGGCTTTCCGCTCGTCTGCGGGTTGCGCGCTGTCCCGGCTGGGGGGTGCTGCGCCGGGGTGTAGAAGGAGATGCCCGCAGCGGGCTTGACGGGGATGTCGGGCCAGTTTGTCATTGTGGTTGTGTTTTGGATGATTGGTTTTCCAAGTGAAGATAGTCTAGTATAAGATACAGGTGAGGTAATGTAAACGTCAAGCAACTACGCTACACTACGCTACTAGGACCATTTTATACCTCTTATCCACTGGTGAGCGAATATTCTACAAACATGAGAATTTTTTTTTTCTCCTAAGGATTGCTAATCTCAGTGGACTGCAGGCTTACCAAGACGGAGAGATATCTGCTGTAAGGCGTGTTGAATGTTCTGTAGGGCGCAGCAGATCCCGCAGCGATCCACAGTTGCCGCCGATCCAGATCCCGATTCAACCCCACATGAATCGTCCGGCTCTTCAAGTCACTCTGTAACTGTCTTGACGTCAGATTGTCGTACACCGGAGCATACAGCATCGATGTAGTCTTTTAAGCAGATGGCATGCAGCACTGCTGCGTCTCAACATTCAATTCACCTCGACCACAGAATCACCATCAAAATCACCGGCCAAAATGCCCTCTGCAATCGTCACTGGAGCGACCGGTACGCCACTATCTACATACACCATCCGAGACACTCATATTATCTCCCCCATCTAACTCATGAGCATGAATCAGGCATCACCGGCAGCGCCATCGTCCACCACCTATGCAAAGACCCCTCCTACGAAAAAATCTACTCCCTCTCACGGAGCAACCCGGGGTACGGCAGCCCGAAGATCCAGCACGCAACACTCGACCTCCAAACCTCGGCCGAGGAAATGGCCAAAGAGCTTGGATCATCCATCGGGCCCGGCGGCGTCGAACACATCTTCTTCTGCGCGTACCTCGCGCGCGACGACCCGGCCGAGCTCACGCGCGTCAACGCGCGCATGCTCTCGAATTTCATACAAGCGCTCGAGATCACGGGTGCCGTTAAAAGGCTGAAGCGGTTTGTCCTCACTTGCGGGTTTAAGCACTACGGTGTCCATCTGGGTCACTGCCGCCAGCCACAGCGCGAGGATGATCCGCTCTTGACCGAGGAGCACGGGTGGCCGCCGATCTTCTATTACGAGCAGGAGCGCGTGCTCGCATCCGCCTCCGCAAAGAGCAACGGCGGCTGGGAGTGGGTTGTCACGCTCCCGGAGGACGTACTCGGCTACGCGCGCGGAAACTTCATGAACGAGGCAACCGCGCTGGGTCTCTACTGCGCCGTGAGCAAAGTCCTGCCCGGTGCGGGAGCGCAGCTCCCCTTCCCGGGTTCCAAGGCGAACTACTTCGCGTTCAACTGCTGGACGTCGGCGAACCTGCATGCAAAGTTCTGTCTGTGGGCGGCGACGGCGCGGGGCGCGGGGAACCAGATCTTCAACGTGATGAACGGGGATACGGAGAGTTTCCAGAATTTGTGGCCGCGGCTGGCGCACCGGTTTGGCTGTCGGATTCCCACCCCCATGTTCCCGCGCGGTGGTGTGCCGGATTCAGGTGGGTTTGGTGGGTTCGAGGCGACGACTGTGCGCATGCAGAATGCGCATCCGCTCAAGGAGCATGAGCATGCGATTGGTGTGCAGGCTGAGGGACCCCCGACGCTGTTCCTGCAGGTTGATCCGGAGAAGTGGGCGAAGAGGGAGGATGTTAATGGTGCGTGGGCGAAGCTGAGGGAGAGGTATAACCTGGATCAAAAGGCGTGGGAGAAGGCGACGTGGGACTTTTTGACGTTTGTTCTGGGCAGGGACTGGAGCTGTGTGGGCACGATGAGCAAGGCGCGCAGGTTGGGCTGGACCGGCTATGCGGATACGTGGGACGAGCTTGAGGCGACGTTTGAGGAGCTGGAGAGGGAGGGGGTTCTTCCCCCCGTGAACCAGTTGAGGAAGGATTTCCCTGCTTGATTACGCACGGAGCGTAGCGGAGTGAGCGAGAATATCTGTGTGGCGTGAGGTCTGCGTGAGGTCTGCGTGAGGTCTTGCTATATCAGACAAGGGTTTGTCGTCCGTCTCCACCTCTGTGAACTATATCCACGATGGCAAAAGAAGCACTTATCAGCCCCTCGAATTCTCCGAAAGTCGTCCAATCAAGCACGCGATCTTTCGTAAATGCAACGTTCCCCTCATGAGGAACATCATTCTTCCACACCGACATCAACATCGTCATCATCCGCGTGTCTGACAGTGATTCTCCACCAAAACACGAGATAACCGTCTGTAGAGAAGCATAGCAAAATGGACCCGTTTAAATCAGGCTACTTCCAATCCTTCACCTACCCATCCACAACCTCGATCCTCATCACAGACGAAATCTACGGCCAACACCTCATCACCGAGCCCGTCCTCCTCGATCTCCTTCACTCCCCACACGTCCTCCGCCTCGCAGGCGTCGACCAACACGGTGTAACGGGCGTCCTCGGCCTGCTACCAGGAATAACCCGCCTCGAACACTCCATCGGCGCATTCCTCCTCGTCCGACTGCAGGGCGCCTCCCTCGCCGAACAGGCCGCCGCACTACTCCACGACATCAGCCACACGGTCTTCAGCCACGTCATTGACTGGGCGCTCTCAGCACCCGGCGAAGACAGCTTTCATGAAGTCCACAAGGACAGATATGTCCGCGGGATGACCGACCTCCCTGCGCTGCTTGAAAAACACGGCTTCGATGCTGATGAGGTTCTCAGGGAGGAACTCTTCCCGCTCGTCGAGCAGCCCGCGCCGCACCTGTGCGCGGACCGGGTCGACTACGCGCTCCGCGATACAGTCGCGCTGGGGAAGTTGAGTCTGCACGATGCGCAGAGCATACTCGAGTCCCTGCGTGCGTATCCCTCTGCCGATGCTAATCATCCCGGAAGGATCCTCGTTCTCCGCGATGCGGAGCTCGCGCTGCGCTTCGCGCGCGCGTACATCGCGGCCGATGCGGCGGTATGGTCGAATCGCGCGCACGCGGACATGTACGCGCGGTTAGCGGGGGTGATTGGAAATGTGGTTCGGGGCGGGTTGATTGAAGAGGAGGCGCTATGGAGGTTATCTGATAGGGAGTTTTGGGATGCGATGAAGGACATTGCGAGTGAGGGGGATCGGGATGTTTTGGAGAGGTTGGGAAAGGAGGGGATTCCTGATGAGGAGGGGTTGGCGTTGCCGGCTGGGGCGAAGATTCGGACTATTGATCCGGATGTGTATGTGTCTGGTGCGGATTTAGATGCGGATGCGAGGGTGGTGCCGTTGTCAAGTGTGTTGACGGTGTGGGCGACGGAGAGGGAGGAGTATGTTCGCAAGCGGGAGAGTGAGATGAGATGAGAGGTGATTCGCGATTAGAGCGCAGGAGCGGCGTTGATCTACCTATAATTGACGGGCTGGGGTCAGGCTGATCTCAGGTAGGCTCCACTATGAGTAACAAGTATCACGTAGTCTATAGAATTATTAAGATAGACATGCCCGAGCAGAATCGCATCCGCAAACTGGAACATCACGAATACAAATCATGACAAACGATCCTCCGCGCGATGACAGCCAAATCGCTTGGCCAGATCGCGTGGCCGAACAAGATAGCCTTGTGGGATTCCAGGAGTGCAACTAGATTGATAATGCTAGATTATCGAACTTGTGGACCCTGCCCCTCCTCTTCGATCTGGGGACTAACTTGGCCTACATATACTCCCGAGCCTAGCATCCAACAATATCCCGCAACACTTCCTTCCACCCACCCTAACCTCTACACACATCACAGACACCGCACAGAAGGATTTCTTTGGCTGATTACGACGACATCCCAGAATGAGGACGGCTTCGAGCGGAGCAGTTCTAATCGTAAGGCCCTGGTGTTCCAACACTGCGAATCAACACCTGACCGACTAACCACTACCTAGAGGCACTGGAACCCCGCATCCCGTGAATCCGTCGGCCAACAGCCAGCACGCCGGATCAAAGAGGCCCTAAACCTAGAGGACTTTATTCCGGAAGAGCTAGATCCCACAAGCTTTAGACTCCATCTAGACAACAACAACCGCTGCTGGTTAAGAGTCCCTACAGCAGAAGAAATCGCAACTATCCTCCAACCGTGGCGACCAGAGCAGATACGGTGGAGAGCGTGGAAGCTGTGGCAGGATATAAGACATCCTGAGCCCCCGCTGCTCCGAATCTACTACGATCCAAGGGACGATGATCGCGTCAAGAGCTGGGTGGACATGTCGGAGAATTCCAGAGACGTCTCATGCTGGGTCATCTTCGATGATCCCGTCCTGTTCAACTATGAGAACTCAAATTTAAGCTGGCTGCAGGTTTTCAACATCCTCCCGGAACTTTCGAGAACAGTGCGTGGTGGATATTATCGTGTCAACATCGACGAGAGTGTTCGCCCAGGTCGGGCTGATGTCAAAGAGGCCCTGGTCTATGTCAAACGAGACCACCCAGACTGGCGCAATGATCCAAATATCCTAATCACAGTTAACTATGCAGCAACTTCCCTAGTGCATTCCATATCGTCCACCCGAATCTTGATCGCCGACAAGGAAACTTTCGAGACGAATCGGCTTCTATACATTCATCTTGATGCGAAGCAGAATATCACTATGCAAGGTCGCAGTGATCTCACGCCAGAGAGGCTTGACCAGATCGCAGGTGACGAGGTTCAGGTCGAAATACCAGAAGACGTATGGGAAGAAGGAAGGGTCGGGGGGAGGTATAAGATAGGTGGCTGTGGAAGTCGGTGGAGTCTCGGAAAATTAATCGTTTGCCAGTGACCACCACTATTTCTCTATGTAGTTTCCGTGTCTCTAGACATGTACCTGTCGTACTCAAAATCCAGGGCGATCATGTTCCCTTCTATTGTGGCTCCTGCGCGCACACCAATATATCACCTTTTTTTACTCGTAAAATCCTAACACTTATACTCAAATCTTATTTTTATTTTTTTTTACTCCACACGCCAACGGCCCTCCATAACATAAACTAGAGCAAACGCTAAGCTTGGGCTAAAGGCCACTCAACATCGGGGGCTAAAAGATGTTATACGCGTATTCAAGAATACCCCAAACCAGAACTCGCTGCGGAGGTATCTATTCTCTATGTAATGTAATACATATGTATAGTAAATCAAGCTAACTCCGCCTCAATCAAACTCTCCGCAACGCCGGGATACGTCCAGATCCTCACAACCCTCAGCCCAGCCTCGTTTAGAATCCTTCTCCACTCGTCCTCCGTGCGCTCGCGCACCGCAAAATGCGCCAGCATCATCAGATCCATATTCGTCGCGGCGAGCGTCGGCCGCGCCTCGCTGACGACAATCTCGTTCAGCAGCACCCGCGAGTAATCGCGCTTCAGCGCCGGGACGAGATTGCGTAGGATCTTCACGCCGTCGGCGTCGCTCCAGTCATGCAGGATTGAGTGGAGTGAGTATGCGCGTGCGTGTTTGATGGGTTGCGGGGTGAAGAAGTCGTGGGCTTGCGCGTCGAAGGGAAGGGGTGAGGTCGATGAGGATGTAGTGGCTTCGAGGACGCCTGCGATCACTGGCTCGCGGTCTTGCAGAACGACTCGCCCCGGATGTCCGGCGTGCTGCGCGGTGAAGAAGGTCATGTCGTGCCCGCGACCGCCGCCGACATCAACGAGCAGCACGTCACTCGCCTCGGGCTCGAATCCCTCGATCATGCGCTCGGCGACCGGGTAGAAGCCGCGGTCGTACCAGTTCGGCTTACCCGCGCGGTACGCGCTCATAAACGAATCAAAGTGCTGGAGGTTCGGCGGGTTCGCAACAAGCCACTCGAAGAACGGCAGCTCGCTCTTATGCGCATCCTGGAACGGTCCCTCAAGCGAACCCAGCTCGGGAGAGCCGTACCCGCGCTTCTTGAAATGCGCCGGGAACCCATTGAACGACGGCCGCGCCGTGTCGTAGCAGAAGCAGATGCTGTGCTGGTAGTTTTCCTCCGCGAGGCCGTTGGAGAGTGCCGTCGCGCGGAATGTCCCGTCCTCGAAGGGGAGCAGGTACATGGCGACGAGGTGGCGCGCGAGGCGCTGCAGGAGAACGAGGTCGATCCCCGTCTTGGACGAGAGCGCGGCGGCGCTGAGGCCTGCGGCGCCGGCTTCTTGCAGGTGCTGGAAGAGCCGCGTGTCGACGGCCATCCGGATGATGGCTGATTGGGCGGGCTATTACATTCATTTGCGTGTTAGTTGCATACATAAATGTACATATACGCGCGCGGATCTGTAACGCGGCGTAACTCACCTCCGCCCAGAAAGTGCGCTGCAGGAACTCGGAGGGGATCTCGAGCTGGGCGACCAGCGCGCGGCCGAGATCGATCAGGGCCTCGCGGGCGCCGGCTTCATTCTGCTCAAACGCTTTGCCGGCGGTAGCGAGGTCTTTGAGGATGGATGAGACGGAGGACATGGTGTGTAAGACAAGAAGAGGTGCTTGCGGTGAGTCGAGACAATGGACAATGCGGCGCAACGTGTCAATAAGATAACATGACATGGAGATGAGGGGGATGGGGGGCTCGCCATAGTGGCACAGACGCGACGCGGCAATCGGCATGGACTGGGAGCCCCTCGCCTAGTGTATGATAAAGGCTGGCCCATTGTTTCGAGTCGAAGCGCGAAAAAGAGCATGCGCCACGTGCTGTCTTGCTCGAGTGTGCAATTCCGCAGATGCTTGCAGGATCGCCTCCACCAGTGCAGCGCGACGAACCAGGAAGCGGACTAGGCCATGTTGAGGCGTCGATGCAGGGGGGGGAGCGTTCCAGTTCCGGTGTCCTGGGTAGCTCACTGCCTGATTGGGAGGGTCACTGCGAATTACATGAGGTCGCCCTATTCTTCCTGTATTTAGTGCAGTATCGTAGCTAGATTCAAGGAATCAGACCTTCATATTCTTGCGGTTGTGGACCGAATATTACGTACGCCGCGAGCTCCGACAAGATGCCTTGATCCCCCAGAATCCCAAGCTAAATGCACTTTATCGTGCTAAGCAAGCAAATTGAGACCTCCGCTTGCGAATCCTTACAATGCGAGAATGTGGCCTCTTATACAGCTAAATAAGTGCCTGAACTAGAGTAATAAAGAACCAGATTTAGTATACAGTGTATAATAACAAGATTACGCCTTAAAAACCTCCTAGAAGCCCCCCAAAGCTCTTGGAAATAGAGATGGATAATATTATTGCTTGGATCTCTTCTACTTAACAAAATTAACAGATGCCTTACTAGCAAGTTGTATAAACACTAGGCCTTTAAGTTAATACTTTAACTTTAACTCGAAGTCTTGCTCGCAGAGGTTATTTCAGGCGCAAGGCCTTGCGCAAGCCTCCCCTTATAGCTGCATATTAAGAAGATTACAAAGCTTGGTGTTCTAAGCATATTAACAAGCCTTTAAGCGACTGGTATCTCTTTCTATTTACGGACGAGTCATGGGTTAATTCTAAATATTATAAGTGAATATATGTCACTCGCTGTGCTAGCGAGGAACTAGATAATACATGCCTTTAATCACGCCACTAACAAAAGCAAGGCTGGATGTTCTGGGGGTCTTTTTATAGTAATATAAAGGGCCCAGGCCTCTTTTAGGAGAAGGACTGGGGGACTATTAAATCGCGAAGCTATTGTAAAAAGATTGTTCCCCTTATTAATAACTATATCTTGCAGCAGAGCCAGCAAGGTCTTAATCTCTAGCTTATATAGGATAGCGCTCCTGGCCATGCAAGCGCTGAAACAAGGGCTTTTATGGCTACTCAAGGCTTAAGACCTATATATTGGCTATCTAGATCCCCTAATCTTAACCCGATTAAAGCTATATAGGATAAGATGAAGGATTGGATTAATAACAGGCTTCCAAATAATAATCACGATCTTACCTATCTAGAGCTTTGACAGCTTATACAAGGCGCTTGGGATAGCATCACGCCTGAGCAGCTTCATCACGAGATTGCTAAGATGCCTGCCAAGTGCCGCGCAGTTATCAACGCCGATGGAGGTCATATAAAGGGCTAAATGGCCATTTGAATAGCTTCAATATCTAGCAAATCGATGATTTTGTCATTTTCGGCAGAATAATGCCAAGGGTTAGTCATACACTAGTGTCTTTTAGCGCTGTATGAAACCCACAGCAGTTGACCGGAGTAACGGCGGGGCATCCGCATCGGAGGATCGCCGAAGAACGTGACAGCTGATGCTATTACCAGTACATCGTTTCGTAGAATACATACATCCATGTGAAAGAGCGGCATAATACAAAAATGCATTTTCGGTATCGGTCACCTCAGATTCGCCGGGACAATCTCCCTCCTCTCCCTCTCCCTCTCTGAATCACCAGCCCCCTGGAAACTCTCCACAATCACCTCCCTCGTCTGCCAGATCCCGCGCTGCGAGCTACTACTCCCGCTCTCGACATCATACCCGTACCCGTATCCATCATCATGTTCATTTTCATGCCGAAGCCCATGCCCGGTCTCGAGCGGAATCTCCGAAACAGACGGTATGCGCTTCGAGCCGCCGGGGTGCGTGGTATTCGACGAGAGCTTGAATGCGGACCCGGAGCGGCCGCGCGCGGAGGAAGAATTGTTATTATTCGCTGACGAGCCCTTGGTCGACTCGAAGGCGCGGCGGAAGAAGGGCCGCAGCGTGGGGATGCACGCGGCCACGATGACGACGTTTTGCTCGATCAGGCCCCAGACTACGAGCGGGGCTACGTTGTATACTATATATTCCATTGCAATATTAGTGGGCCTGATATCTTTATCCCCGGGTAATAAACAGATAAGGATGGGAGAGGAGAGACGTACACGGATCCTCCACATCCGTAAATAGCGGCAGATACGTCGCCTTGACGATGGTCACAACCGCCGAGAGCAAGGTGAGGCCCATCATAACGCAGACAGCGAGTTTCGTCGACCTGCGCATCTGCAGCTTCCAAAACACGGAGATCGGCACCACGGCCAGCACGATGTCCGTCACCGTCGTGTACGCGCTGACCCAGTATGAGAAGTCGTAAAACACCGACTGCGGCCAGCAGTCGGCCGTGGTGATGGTGTGGTCCCACAGCGCGCGGGTCGGCTTGCACTGCAGGAAGACGAGGAAGACGGAGACCATTGCAAAGACGACCTGCAGTATCGACATGCCCATCAGCAGGCGGGCGCGCAGCGGGTTCGGGTCGAGGAGGTTGTTGATTAAGATTGCGATGGAGATGTTGGGGAAGCTGAAGCTGCCTGTTGAGATCCATGCATGTACTTAGTATGGGGGTGAGGATCTAGCTGAGTGAGTACGACGAACCGATGTTGAAGGCTGGATCCCGGTTAGCTTGTCTATATACTGATTGCGAGAGAAAAGAGCGACATACGATATCCGAGAATTTGCCAGAACGAGGTCAGAGTGACTCTCTCCATCCCATGCTCTGCAATCACCGCCGCCGTGTGCCTCCCCAGCCCCAGCGTCACCGAATGCGAGACAAACGCCGCCGCGATGATACTCAGTCCCTGCAACGGTTAGCCCCGGCCAATAATGTATCCCAGTGAAGACCGTGATTGTTTTGAGGTGAGGTAAGAAAGTACCAGCGAAAAGAAAATGAAAAAATCATCCCACCCAATCCGGTTCACAATCTGTCTTGCGGCCAGCTTCAACGCAACAGTCGCAATCGCAATCCCTGTGAACACCCATGCGACGGCGTTGACCTCCACCGCGCGGCTTTCCGTCAAGTCCACGCCTGCTGCTGCTGCTGCTGTGCTGGAGGCCGCCATTTGGGGAACAATTGATCGGGTCTCGACCCGATTCGATCTCACCAGAGATCAGGAGTCGTGAATTCAAAATCAAGTCTCTGGAGAGTCGGAACGAATGACTGGGCAAGGAGAAGAGAGACCCGATTTAAAGTGTGCCAAAAAGCAAGCAATCCCTTAGCAAAAGCACCAGATAATAATGGGGACAGCAATCGCAGAGGGATCAGCAGAGATTCACATCGAACATCCCTGGGCCTATCTAGTAGAGCAGCCCGCCAATCTGCATCGTGATCTCGGCGGCAGGGGAAGTCGAGACGTAAAACCTCAGCGATCGAGATTCAAAGTGGGAAAGTGCACTTGTAGTCCATTTTACTGAGAAAATTTCACTCTGATACACAATGGACTAGGAGCGAGCTCAAAGTAGTGAACTTGCTTTTTTTTTTGGCCCTTCGCCAGCGCCATAGCGGGCGGCCATGGGCCGGCCGGCTGCAGACGGGGTAGGTACGTACTCCTTTGCATTTGCACCGCTTCGACGCTTCATGGCGTGCACAGTACACTGCACCGGGGCCACCCGGGTCGGCCGCTGGTGTGATCTAGTCTTGTCTAGTTGTGGCCTCTGGAGCGTTTCGAGTGATTCGACCCACTAGTCAAGTTTCCTGACTCTGCACATCTCTTGAGTGTATTAGAGAGTAGTCTAAGGGGTGTGCACGGAAGGCGCCAGACAAATGCAAATAGTGCGCTAAGCTACGAACATACTCCATAGGGAGCGCACACTGCGAACCTATTGGATTCCCGATGGATTTTCCGACGGACCTGTCAGCCGCGGGTGGCGAGTCGGCTGGTTGGGGGAGCGTTCCAGTTCCGGTGTCCTGGGTAGCTCACTGCCTGATTGGGAGGGTCACTGCGAATGACATGAGGTCGCCCTGTCCTGAGTCAGTTATTCTGTCTCAACGGCCGAGACTGTCCGTCTCCACAATGCTTACTCCAAGTAGTGCACTTGGCACAGACAGGGGTGAGTGATCGCTTCAGGGATGAGCATATCGAGCGCAGTTGAACTGCGGTTCGTTTCGTAGTGTCTCACTGAAGAAAAAGCATCACGAGTTGCTAATATGAATGACAATTCCAGGTAAAGTCAAGAAAAGGGGCATTTTGCCATCGAGATGCCTCCAACTTAAGTGGACCAGCGGAACGCAACATCCGGCAGTGGATCTGCAGTTCAAATGTCAAGAAACGGGCCGTCGGCGCCTTCCCACGGTTCACTTCACTTTAGATTTCAATATCTGTGCATCATCGCATTGTTTTCGTTCCCCAGATCCGCTGTTGAGTTTCATATACTAAGACCTCGATGGTGCATTCTAGACATCAACACATCAACTCAACTGGCGACAGCAAACACCATTATGTGAAACTTGCCACTATCCAGACCCACGAAACTAGCATCCTAGCGGCGAGCCGGTGGATTCAACACCGGGATTACCCCTCGAAGTGTTGATCGGGGGCCTTTTTCACCTTGTCTCCAAGGTGCTCTCCTACATAATCAATGAACGTAATCAATGCGGTCTCGAATCACACAACACATGGCGGGCCGGGGGGTTGCAATGCCGAGGCTATGGATAACTTTCGATGGCATGCATAATCTCATTGGGATTGCAAATAATGCATTGCAAGGTTAGTTCATCGAGGTCAAGGTCTAATTGGGATATTGGCTGGCGCCAACGCAGGCCCAACACCGAGGTTAAATCGGAAGACATATGTCAGGATCGGCTAACGCGTGTTCTTTTTTTCCGCTTTTCTTGCTCTCTGCAGCAGTTTTGGTCAGCACCTGCAGAAGACAGGGATGTGTGTCCACAATCCACGAGGGAGACTGTATGCATATTATCCTGAGCTCTTATTTCTACGTATTATTTTGTGTTTATAGGTACTCTTGACAGAAATCCCATGGCCTCCTCGATTCCAATTCCATTTCCAACCGTACTCGAATGATATTCGGCTCTCCACTCCAATCCGCCGACCCACAACGCGTGTCACTGAGACAACAACTCCAAGTAGACCGACAGATAGAGACCACTAAGATTGCCACTAGGATAGAAGATCACTTACCTTATATAGCTTCAACTAACTCGATTAGGAAGGCGGTTAGGTTGATCCTACTAATGACTTCATTGGTGGCGAAACCACCCACTAGCGCTGTATGAAACCCACCGCGGTCGACCAGAGTATTTAACCGTCTTCTCCCCCCGCACTGCAATTCTGACACTGTCTGTCAACAGCTACACACGCAATGCCAGAGCCGATCGACGTTCTTATCTACGGGCTCGGAGCGTACGTCCCCTCGTTACCTGGTACAGGTACCTATAATTAACGTGAGCAGCATCGGCTCCTTCTACGCCTTCATCCTCAACCGCGCTGACGGGATCCGGCTAACCGTCGTCGCGCGCTCGAATTACGATGCTGTTGTTAAAAATGTACCCTCGCTATCCAGAAACTTTTTTGCATTTCTTTGATTAACTGTGGCAGGGCATCCAAATCACAAGCGCAAACCACGGCCAGCACACCTTCCGTCCGCATCGCGGTACATTACCCTCTGCAATCTCCCTCGTATAACCAACCCATCCTAAAACGCAGTAATAGTGATCAAATCCCCTGCCGAAGCGTCCTCCACAAAATTCGCCTTCGTTATCTGCACACACAAAGCCGTCGAACCCGATGCTGCAATCATCCCGCTCGACCCTGTCATCAGCGAGGACACGACGATCGTGGTCCTGCAGAACGGCGTCGGCAACGAGGACCCCTTCCGCACGCGGTTCCCCAAGCAGACGATTATTTCAGGCGTTGTACGTTTCCTATGTCTCCGTTTTAGTTGAGAGAAAAGTCCAGGAAATCTGTCATAACGTTTTTAACCAACTAATAAATGTGTGTGTGTGTGTGTATGGATAACAGGTCTGGGTCGGCGCCGCACAACCCTCCCCGGGGGTAATAACCCACACAACCTCCGAACGCACGCACCTCGGCCTCTTCGCGAACCGCTCCCTCCCATCCGCACTCGAAGAATCGCGCCTCGCGGCCTTCACCACCCTCTTCGCCGCCGGCGGCACGCACTACGAAGTCCGCGACAACATCCAACTCGCCCGCTGGGAGAAAGTCGTCTGGAACGTCGCCTGGAACGCCATCACAACCCTCACCGACCAAGACGCCGCATCGTGGCTGGCTTCGTCGCCGGAGGCGGTCCCCTACACGCGGCGGGTGATGGGCGAGGTTGTTGCCGTCGCGCGCGCGGTGGGTGTTCCGCTTGATGAGGGGCTTGTAGATGTGTTACTGGAGCGGGCGAAGGGGTTGGGCAAGTTGAGGACGAGTATGCAGGCGGACCGTGAGGCTGGGAGGGGGATGGAGGTGGAGGTTATTCTGGGGGTGCCGGTCAAGAAGGGGAGGGAGGTTGGTGTGGCGACGCCGTATTTGGAGGGGCTGTATGTGCTGCTTACGGCGGTTAATCGGAGGATTTTGGGGAAGTAGATTTGGAGGTTGGTTTGGTTTTCTAGAGTCTATGTGGTAGATATGGGGTATGGATACATGATCGAGTCCAGTTGAGTACACCTGCACATACGTATCCAAGGCTATTTATTTAGGGAGGTTTAATGCGCCCGACGACGATGCATCATCATCATCATCTTCTTCTTCGAAGAGGAACCCTTGGTAAACGGCTCCAACGAGCCCCCCGCCTCCTTAAACGCCGGCGTAAGCACCTTCCCCTTATTTGGCGGCCCCGTCCAGTTGCCCGCCTCGCAGTTGTTGTCGATGTTCGTGCACTTGTCCGACCACAGCTGGCAGTTCTTGTTGCCCGTCGGCGGCGACGTGTTCCAGCACACGTCCGCCTGCTTCCAACACTCCTTCGACGACGCCCAGCACCCGTCCTGATCGCTGTAGTCGCTCACCTCGAACCCGCACCAGTCGTCGCGCTGCAGGATGCAGCCTGCAGGCTTGAGGCCGCGGACTTGTGTCATTTGCGTGCCGGTGTTAGCCCGCGAGGAGGAAGCAGCAGCGGCTGAGGGGTTATAGACGGCCGGACCGTACATCGGGTACGGCAGCGCCAGCGGCGTCGTGTAGATGTTGAAGGTCAGCCCGGGGACATCGAGATCATACGTTGACTTGTCGATGGTGACGGTATCCGTGGGCGTGGCGACGCGCACCTTCTCGCCGGAACCTAGCGCACCCTTGACAAAGACCTGCGCGCAGCCGACGTAGAACTGCGGATCGGCGGGGTCGTCCTGCGCGGCATGCAGAGCCAGCAACTCTGTGCGCACGAGGTAAGGGCCCGGCTCAATGCCCGTGGGTACAACGACCGACAGGAAGCCGTTGTTGTCGATCAGCTTCTCCGTGCACCATTTGCTGTCGGACGAGTCGTAGTCCAGCTCCCAGATCTTGAACCAGCCGGGGCCCGCGGCGTTGTTGTCGGCGTCGGCATGCAGGACGCGCTTCATGTAGACGGCGCAGGGGCCCTTGTGCGACTCGTCGATGGAGCCGGGTTTGCTGCCGTCGGCGTATTCGCGGAATTCGAAGGTGAGTGTGCTGCCCTGCGACGCGGGGCAGATTCGGGACGAGGCGATTTCGCCGTCGTAGCCTGGCGATCATGTTAGCTTGTTTACTAGAAGAGGGAGAAGAATGGGAGAGAGTAGCTACCGCAAGCCATCGCATCATTCGCAAGAGGCTCGATGGGGAAGGTCGCATGCTCGGGGTCGCGGTTCATGCGAATGCAGGCGCCGTCGCCCTGGTTTTCGCCGTCGACATACAGAGTCGACATCATGGTGTGGCCAGCCACGAGGGGAATCAATCCCAGTGCGTTGAGGAAACGCATTTCGAAAGTAGCGTATGTAAATCAAAGCAAATCAAAAAGGAGTGTAGTATAGAAGGGAAGAAAAAGAAAACAAGTATTCCCAAAACAAAGGAGCGACTGAGAAACGAAGTAGATTGAATGACGAGAACAACAAAACCGTCGATCAACAGCGAGGGGGCCCCCAATGGTTAATATACGCGCCGAGCGATAAGAGACAGAAACCCTGGCAGGGTTCAGTCAATCAGCCCTGAAATCAGGTTCTGGTTCAGGACCACGCGAAAGCAAAGCTGCTCGTTTCAGAATCGCAGCTCGACCCGGCGGATCTGATCGATCGGCTCTTGGCCCTCGTTTCAGATTGATCGAGGTGTCACTCTGCAGTATAAAGGGCCATGCAGGTCTCCGACGGTGGCGCGCGCAGCCCAGCGTTTGTCTGGCAGGACTGGGCAATTTCATTTCATTTCATGTTTGCGATGCTTTAGTGTTTAAACAAGCTGATTGCTACGGATTATAATGTACTGTGGGTGGTTTGGTTCTGCGGTGTAACGGCTGTCGGCCAAAACTCGTGGCGTGGCGTGGCGTGGTGTGGGATGGCCAGATTCCAGGGCTAGACCGGGGATCTGAATATTTAGGTACCTCGACGGGAGCAGTTTTCCCTTCGCAGCTATCCTCTTTATCTCGTCTCCAAGGTTGCAGGTCAGTTTAATGAGCGCAGGCCCAGTGCCGGGCGGGGCGGGCGTCAAGCAAGCGAGAGCTGTTGCTCTCCTTAACGCCAATCAAGTGGACAGCCGCCCGAGCGGATCCAGTGCCCAGGGTTTCAGGGCCTTGAACTGACTGGGGAAAAATTGCCGAGCGGATTGACAGGGTAGGAAATGGCAGGGGTCTGGATCCTGCGGCGGATTTTAGGGTGTGTTTCAGGATTCAGAATTCAGAATTCAGAATTCCTGGTTGATTGGTTTTGGGGGCCGTTAAGTTCTGGAACAGACAAGGTATTCATCAGAGCCTAGAATGAATGGCACTATGGACAAACGAACGAACAAACAAACAGGGCAGACAAGCAAACAAAGGTATGGGAAGTTTGCTGTCTACTTTTCTCTCAGTGTTCAAAGAGCTCAGTACACCTTGAACCCACCGGGCATGAGCGTCTGAAACGTCGCGTCGGGATCATACTTCTGCGCAATCGAAACCAGCCGCTGATGGTTTTCGGCTCCATAGCCTGGGAAAATCGACTGAAAGCCTGCCGCATCGCCGATATAGTTGAACGGATCGTGCAGCCCTTCCCGCTGCGTCGCGTTGTTGATCGCATACGTCGTCTCCTCCACCCACCGCATGACAATCTCGTCGTACTGCGCGCCCGTCCACTCGACGACCTCCGCGTACGCGAGATACACTTTCGACGAGTCGAGCCCCAGCGGGTTGCCGCCGGCTGCCGCCGAGGCGTCCATCCAGAGCTTGCCGATGGGCTGCCAGTCGAGCTGGATGATGGAGATGTTCTCGGCGGGGATCTGCGCGTATAATTCTGGGAGGCGCGAGAAGAATGTGCTGTTGATTATGCTAATGCCCCGGTGCAGTTCGTCGAAGGTTGTGCCGACCACGGTGCCGGCGACGAAGACGTCACTAGACAAGAGAACAATTGGTCAATACTCATCGATAAATCTTCTATGTAGGTAATGGAACCGCGCACTTGATCCCGTCGGTGACCATCTGGCCAAGCTCAGCGGAGAACTCGGCCAGCGTCTTGAAAGCGAGCGTGCTGGAAACGGCAGGAATGTCGGTGAAGGGCTTAAACGCCGTGGGGAACTGCTCGTCCTGGCTATCGTAGAAGAGAATCGCAGAGGCGAGCGTCGCCGAGCCAGGGGACGGAACCAGCGCGGGGACGAGATGCGTCTTGGGATCCGAGATGTCGGCCGCGTACGTCGCAATCGCCTGACCGGTTGTTAGTCACATTCGGAGATTTCTAAGCGCTTTCCGGAGGAGGGGGAGGCGCACCTTTAAGAAATCATCGACATACTCCTCCGAGACAGTATACGAGCCGGCCCAGATCTTCGGCGACGAGATGGTCTGGAGATCGAAGCGGGTGACGATGCCAAAGTTGCTGCTGCCGCCCTTGAGCGCCCAGAAGAGGTCCGGGTAGCTGTCCTTGTTGACCTCAACGACGGAGCCGTCGGCGAGCACCACTTCATAGTTGACGACAGTGTCACAGCCGAAGCCGACCTGGTTACCGTAGAAGTTGACGCCGCCAGCGAGCAGCAGGCCCGGGACTCCGACGGGGGCCAGACGGCCGCCCGCGACGGCGAGGCCGTAGGGTTCCAGCCACGTGTAGACGTCGCCCCATCTAGGTCAGTCATTATTAACTGCGGTCCTACGTATATCGCATATCAAGAGGAACGAACCTGTACGAAGGTCCCACGGAGAGAATTGACTGGTCGTCGTTTAACTCCAGGGTGTTGAGCGCAGACATGACGATCAGAACGCCATTGTCGATATTGTTCGAGCCCTAAGCCGTCAGTCAGCATCACTTTCACCCTTTTTGTTTATATCATCCAATTGAATAAACATACGCAAATCCCCATATGCCCCCCACCGCGCACCGCAAACTGCGCATTCTCTTTCTTGAGGAGCGTAATTCCCTCCCCGAGCGCCTGCGCAGACGCAGGCCGGAACACGCACGCCGGGGACATAATCTCCGTGTTCGACCAGAAGTTCTGCGACTCGTTCTGGTACACCGTTGACTCCGGGAAGAAGACAGAGTCTGCGAGGTTGCCGCCGCGATACAGCTTGTTGCAGCCCAAATTGTCCGATTTAGCGGCGGCAGCAGCAGCGGAAGAGGCGCTGACTAGCGACAGCAACGAGAGGACGCCGCCGGCTAGGGGAAGTGACAGCGCTGAAGTGAGGGGCATGGTGATTGCAGTGATGAGCTCAGTGGCTTCGTGGGTGGTAGAGAGGAGCGCGATTGGAAATGACGCAAGTAGCGCGATCGCCAGGTACAAATACATGATGATAGCGGGCGGGAGGGGGCCGTCCACAGTCCGACTGCCGAACCTGAGTCAGTGAGCGGTTGAGGCGGACCTTGCAGTGGGTTGGACCAATTCTTCATGCAGTGTTCCATTTGTCAAGTGGTGGAGCATGCGCGGTTGCTTTCTCAAATCTTCAGGGCTAGTGCGCCAAACTAGCTTGTAGTGCCGTGGAGAAGGTAGTTCCTGAGCGGGCGTTGCTCTGTTAGGTATTGGCAGACGCCGATCTTGTCCGGAACCCTTTCTGACCTCGTGGGAGGAAATTAGTCGTTGTGGCTGCGACCAAGCCTCACGAAGGATGCAGCTTTCCAGGTTGTCGGGTCTGGCGCTGCACGTGGCGGCTCGAGAGATCGATTACGGTTGTACCTAGAAACTGCTACGAAGTGGTACCGCCAAAGAGAAAGTGTTCCTAATTCCATTCCCCGTGTATCATCCGACATTACCTATCCTGACCGCTTGCCGCTGCAAGCTACGGGGCTTCCCTCGTCTTCAACACATCAAACTCCACCGTGCGAATGATCCCATCTAGCTCCTTCCCCTGGGGCGAGCCGCTGAGGATAAGCTCCTCACTCGAGTTGTCCGCGCCGGACTTGAGCGTGGTGGAGTACTGGTGCCGGTGGCCGCCGGAGAAGTCCGGCTGGCCGTCGCGAGGGAAGGAGTGGAGAGGGTGGGAATGCGACTTGGATCGCGAGGGATAGCCGGTTCCGCTGCTGTTCGACGACAGGCCGAGCAGACGAGGGAAGTAGCGGCGTACAAACGGCCGCATCACGGTTACGCAGCCGCCGGTGATTCCTAGGTTAAGTTCAATCACGCACCACATCAGCGCGTTGGTGGTGGTCCCTAATTTGTCAGTGTAAGCATAAACTTTGGGGAACACCGACATACATGTCAAGTCGTTGCTATTTTGAAGGGTGTATAGGCTAGAAAGACGGATGCAGCTGACGACACCAACACTAGTCTGATTAGCATGGTAGAGAAATACAACATCCAGGCTACTTACAAGCATCCCATTGCCAGGATACCACCAACAGCAACCTTTTGCCGTAGCGGCATCTGTAGTCTTCGCAACCATGGTCTAACCGGTCAGCCAAGCCTATCTCAAGATAGCAATGCAACGTACACTGGAACCAGGACAGTGGCAAAGTCCGTAAAGATGCCCATCCCGGCATTCGCAAAGTAAAACACAGGCCGGTTCATACACGTGCCACGAGTGATGCTCAGATCCCAGCTCTTCGCGATCGGGTTGCAGCTAAAGACATTGGCCAGGACACTAGCAATGTTGTATCCGGCCGCGATGAAAACGAGGACCCAGATGGCGATGTGGAAGTTGCGACTCGGGAAGATGCGCGTGTAGAACAGCAGCACGGACACCTTGAGAAATCCAGTGCCGGCGCAGTAAATGATGGCGGCAACGAGGTTGAGCTGTCACATCAGTACCAGGCCCAATTAAGATCGTATGGCCGATACTCACCTTCATAAACATGGGAGAGACATCACTGGCCAGAACATCCCATATGTGTACTGACAGTCCCCAGTTGAGCACTACCATGATTAGACAAGCCGACTCGGGTGAGATGTAATGGGTAATGTACTCATTATCCAGCGTCACGCCGCTCAAGACGCATGACATAACCTAGTCTTGTTAGGCTTTATCATCAACAGCCAGGCGAAAGACATACAAATGAAACGATCATCAAAGCTTTCACACGTCAATATTAGACACTCAATTCCGGCGTGGTACGTACCATCATCCAAATGAAAGCCACGGGCAATGAAAGCGCGTGTCCAAATACGAATACACAGAGCAACCAATGCGATACGCAAGAAGACGACATTCACAGCAATGAACTTGGCAGCGCAGGACTCCGGATTCACAAAGTTGGATACCTTCCCCGGTGGCGGGGCCAGCGCTTGAATGAGATCTGAAGACATGATAGCGAGCGACTGACCACTTCAAATCAACTCAGTGCGGTCCAACGTCCGGGTCCTTATTGCAGCATTAACGGATTGATCTTCCTAGAGATAAGGAGATTTGGTTTCAGGGTGATCGATCGATTTAAACTCTGCCCTCCTCCGTCGACGTCCATTCTGCCACGCATTCCCCATCCAGGGTAAAGTCCGCAGTTTCGGCGCAAACTCTGGAGCTCGTAAATGGCCTTTAGTGCTTGAGTTGCCTCTCTTAGTACGTCCATCACCATCCCTGTCGCACATCATTCGTCAGGGACCAACCCCGGATCCAGAACAAGGCCAGTAGCGTCTTTTCGGTACCAAGGTTCTTGGGTCCGTGATGGCTCCACATTGTTTCGATTTACCCACATACGGTACGTACACGGAGCTCCGCAGTTTCACATTTCATGCTTTCCTCTGCCTTCGATGAGAAATCCGAGTTGACAACTAATATGTCCTTGACGAGCTCTGCACACACGCTGGAGCTCTCTGTGACGGCCCAGCGGCAAGGATGAATAAGGTATGGACCGGCGGGCTAGTAATAAAGGCCATAGCAACGCGAACTGAGGGCTCTTTCCATTTTCGGCAGAGTCCGCCTAGTCGAACTTTGTTCTCCAGCCAAAGTCATCGCTCAAGAACACAGACCAAGTGGTTCAAACAATCTCCTGTATCACTTGCTCTTTCCAGCAGTGAATCAGTCTCGATTGCCCGGGTCTGCTCTTTAATATTTGGGTCATCCAAGATCTATCGATGTCAAACAGGTGTCATCGAACTATTGTTTCCATTATTTGCCAACTATAAAAACGTACCCTGGTTGAGATGCGCCACGACGGAGCACCGTACAAGCCCTCCCCCGCTCGTAGCTTTTCCCCTGCAGGGAAACCCCCCGAAAAGCCTTGCTTGTCCCCGAGCGGAGTGATGTTGCGCCGTTCAGAATCATGCGATCAGAGTCATGAGGCGGTTGAGACTTGAGTGTTGACAAATTCGCCGTTATCAACAGTATCTAGCCTAGCCTGGACCTCGCAAGGCGAGACTGCGAACACAGTTATCATCGAAGCCGATCAGCAGAGGAGCTAAATTCTGCATCATTTCTCCACAGATTGATGACGAGCGGCGGTTCTCGCTTGTGTCTCCACCAACCCGCGGTTCTATGACCCACCAATCGAGGAACGTGGACTTGGGTCCAAGGAAACTGGACTGGGGTGGTCATCGATAAGGGTTATCGAGGACGGCACTGAAGAAAAAAAAGGAAAAGGCCCGATGGCTGGTGTTGTTTGATCTGCATTGATTCGGAAGTACGGCAAGATTTTGCATTGCCCAATGCACAACAGTCACGTGCTTTGCTCACAAGGAGGATGATCTCCTTTTCCATCACCAATTCAAGTCAATGACATGAAATTGAATTGTGTGCAAAAGTTGAAGCTGTAGGGCTTGGCTGCTTGATTAACGCTCTCTAGTCCCACCGCGTACCCCAGTCGAAGGTCTTCATGATCATCGACATCTCATGTCTACATACTCCGCCGCAAGTGGTCCGTGAAATCTGATATGGAAAGCTGCTGTCGGTGTTGGCTTCATCATACTGTGTCCGAGATATCTCCGCCCATATCGTAGATGATTGAGTGTCAGCATGATGAGCCCAGCATGTCAACGTCCGGAACAACTTCCCAGAAAACATGTCCCTCCTGCCAGTGAGTAGGGGCCGCCATGACCTGGGATCATCTTTGGGTGTAAGTTCAGTTTGTACAATGATCAGAATGAATGTCTCGACGGGCCATCATCAGCTGAACGACTCTACTTAGGTTAAATCAAGGAATAAGAGAAGCATACTACTTCTCCTTCATTCTGGAAGAAAGATTTAAATATTACAGTGAGGTTATTTCCACGTTCTTTGCCTGCTCCTAGTGAGCATATAGGGAAATATGAAAAATGGGTGTCCAAGTCCAGGAAATGATACACAAACGTAGGTTGTTCCAAGCTCAAATCATATAATTAATGAGAAAGCCGGGGCCAGTGGAGCTCAGATTGCAAGGATTTGTGAGCAATGCCAGTCTCACTGCAGCTCAGGCATCACCATATTGTACTGCAATGTTGGGCCATCGCAGCATTATTTCCACGCTAGTTCATCTCAAAGGGGGGGGGGGGGGGGATTAGGAGAAGGCCTGTTTAATTAGAGGGGGCTGCCATAGGTAAACAGATCATTGCTGGCAGTTTATGAGTGGTGCGCCATGCTGTGTTGAGCTTTAACTCTAAGGTGTTGAGGGGAGACGCCTTAGAGATATATATTTCGGAGAATTTGATGATGGAACACGGTGTCGCTTGATAATACGCAATACAACCATAGCGAAGTAGACTAGATGCTGGCAGTAACCGTACAGCACCTAGGCGATATGTGCTGTACGCACCGCTGATATCTATGTGTATGATCATTATTGATGCCAATTTGTGGCTGTACTCCGTCCAGAGCCGGAGTTGTGAAGGTGGATAAAATGATTAGTAAGTTTAGGCACATAAGCTTCCAGGGCTGCTCGTCCCGCGCCAAGTGGCAAGCGACCAAGGATTGAACGAGGAACCTTGGGAATGCCATGCCCCTGGTTGACTTGGGCAATCAATAGGGGAGCATAGCTTATAAAATGTGGTGCCCCTGAGCAACATGTCTCGCCTAGAAGAAATGTATGGTCGAGGGGAAGTTGTGATGGATGGAAGTTTATTTGATGCCTTAGGCATATAACCACCTCTGCTCCAGCCAGGTTCGTTTCCCTCTCTTCGGCCAACGAACCTCTCTCGCTATCTCTGGCCCATTATTTGGGTGTGACTCTTGCGTTTTCTCACAGAAAAGCCGTTTTCCACAAACAAAAAGGCTCTCCTGAGTCTCTCGAGTCTCGACCAGATGTTCTGGTCAATCATTTCTCGCACGATGTTCAAGGTGCGACGCTGGACTGGGATTGGCGCTCCCGATCGGTGATGCTCCCCTGTGGCGGCACGCCACGATGATCCCATCTCCAGGAATGTTTGTTGCCGTGACACTTCCATTGTCGATGATGACTGCTGTTGGCCTAAAAAGAGATTGATTGCGGTGAACTCTTCAATTGCGAGCGAAATGATGGCTGCAAGAACCGATTGTTCCCCATCTCGCTGGCTTTTCTCGCTTGTTCAGGCACAAAAACTGAGTGTCCTGCATCCCCTGTTTCAAGTTGACTCTGGCCAGTCTGGCCGCGTTTCAGAGTCTGCCACTGTGGAGCCACCACAGCGCTCGCTTTGTCGCCGGACCAGCCGAACATGCTCGACAAGGAATTCAGTCTCTTGGCTAGCCTTGCTATGCCACCTGATTTGTTGAATTCATTTTAACCGCGCAAGACACTCCTCACCACACTGCCATTCACCAGCCAGTAACACCACTGGAATGGCGAGAGCCACAATCAAAATTGGGTCCTCCTACCTTATTGAGCTGCCATGGAGCAGGCGGTCCAGATCCCAGACATGTGGGAGGTTTCTTTGGGGTTCGTATATATGCTGCGTTGCCCGGGGTTCGCGCCATCCTCTTTCTCACATACTTCTCTTCTGTTGCAAATCATTGTCTTTCCTTTCTTTCATCATCGCCCTTTACATTCTTTATCGGGCCTATTCGTCATCGCAGATTGACTCTGCATTTTTCTCTCCTTTTAGACTTCGCACGGCCTTGACGGTCGTCTTTCATTCTCTATCTCAGATCTTGATCGATCTTCTTGCATCTGCCCAGCGCAGTTTATAGCAGAAAAGCCCCTCTTTTATAACCCAAATCACATCTCAAAGCAGTATTGGTTTCATTTTCTCGACTTCTAATCCGCGATGTCCTCCTTATCCGTGCTGCGCAGAGTGGGCGCTCTCGCCGCCTCTGCCATGCTCCTCCCTGGCATGGTCCAAGCCACAGGCTCTTACAAGCTCGCGACGTCCTGGGAAGGCGAGAAAATCCTTGACCACTTCAACTTCTTCGACCGAGCCGATCCCACGAACGGTTTCGTCACCTACGTCAACCAGAGCTACGCAGAAAGCTCTGGCCTTGCCAAGATTACCGATATAGGAAGCCTGTACTTGGGGGTTGATTATGACACAGTCCTTTCGCCCTCAGGGCCCGGTCGTGAGTCCATCCGCATCGAGAGCAGCGAGTACTTTGACCAGGGGCTGTACGTCTTTGATATCCAGCACATGCCTGGCAGTATTTGTGGTACATGGCCCGCCTTTTGGACGGTTGGTCCCAACTGGCCGTACGACGGCGAAATCGATATCATTGAAGGTGTTAACCTGCACGATGCGAACAAGATTGTCCTGCACACCAGTGGGTCTTGCGACGTTGGTGGCGGCTACGAAATGTCCGGTGACCTCACCTCGGGTGAGTGCGGCGAGGCTTCTGGAACCATTGGATGTGTGGTCGAAGGTGAGCAAGGTTCGTCTGGCACACCGTTCAACAAGCAGGGCGGCGGTGTCTACGCCATGGAGTGGCAGGCTGAGTACCTGAAGATCTGGTTCTTCCCTCGGGCTTCTATCCCTGCCTCGATCACCGCTGGGAGCCCCGACACATCCGAGTTTGGCACGCCAATGGCTCACCTGCAGGGCACCTGTGACTTCAAGGAACGTTTCACTCACCAGAAGCTCATCCTTGACACCACCTTCTGCGGTGAGTGGGCTGGAGCCGTTTACGGCGACAGTGGATGCCCTCTGAGCGACTCCAGCAACCCCATGCAGAGCTGCATCAACTACGTCGCCGAGAACCCTGCTAAGTTCAAGGAGGCTTATTGGGAGTTGAACTACATCAAAATCTATCAGACTGGCATTGCTGGAATCGCCGAGGCCACCGAAACAGCCGCTTCTACATCGTCCACGACCAAGACTGAAGTTCCGGAGACCACGACCACGACTACGACCACAACTTCGACCGTCGAGGAAACTACTCTCGCGCCGACGACGAGCACTACCACTGTTCCCCCCACCACCACGTCAACCACAACCACAGAGCCAGCTGCTAGTGCTCCCTCCGACGTCGCCGCCGAGGAGGCGCCATCTGTCTCCAAGATCACCAGCTTCGTCACAATCACCACGACTCTCTGCCCCGTCGAGAGCCTGCAGACGGCCGCCGTGGTTCCCTCGTCGTCCTCAGAGGCCCCGGCACCACCCGCGACAACCGGAAGCGCTGTCGAAGTCCCAGTTCCCCCAGTCACGGTCTCTTCCTCCACCACCACTTCGCACCCAGTGATCCCATCCTCGATCGCGCCAACAAACATCATCTACACCGCCCCGGAGAGTTCGTCGTTCGAATCCTGGGAAATCGTGAGCTCGTCCTCGGAATTCGTCACAGTCCCGACTGCCGCGAGCCCAGCCACCACTGAATCCCCCGACTACTCAGACTTACCCTCTAGCATCGTCGGTACCGAGGGCACACCGACGCTTCCGTCGAGCCCCGTGTTCACCGGCGCCGGTAGCAGACTCTCCATCAGCGCAATCGCGATTCTCGGTGCTGTCGCCGTGGCTGTGCTACTCTAGTCTAGTCTAGTGCTGGCTCCCACTGCCACTCTGCGACTTTCTTTCTCTTCGCTCTCGTGCATACCGCGCTTTTTTTCAATGTACCGTACTAGATAGCATCACCACCTCCAATACCCTCAGACTGCGTGCGTGTGTTTGTCTGTTCTTTTTGTATAATAAACCAACCTCCGCCACCGACCCATCTCGCTAGCTAGACTGCAACAAGCGCTACTACCGCTCGCTCTGACAATTTTCCCTCGTTGTTAATTGTATTTGTTTATATAGTTTGTTTGCTCTAGTGTGTGCGACGACATCGTGGCCTGATGATGTGTTTGGTACAGGGTTCTGGAAATCTTAGGTAGTTTAGAACGAATAGAAGACCAGCCTCCTCTATGCTTTCCAGAAGCTTCTCGGTATTATGATTGTTGTAGGACGCATAGTACCTACCAGCACAGGTTTTCTACACTCTATTCTATCGGGGCCAGAGCTTAACCCCGTCGCGATGCTGATGTGATAGCCATTGCTCCCATTGAGGAAGGCGCGACGCATGGCCGGGGCCCACCTCACTACCAAGTACAACCCCAATACCCTTCGCAAATTTCTGTTTCTCGCAATAGCTGCCACTCTGGCATTTGCGATATCGTGGATGGTTCTGTTTCAAGTCCCGAGGCAATACACTAATCGTTTCCCCTTCGTTTGCTGCAAATCTTCTCCATGCCGTTACTTGTATACCCCGTTGAATCGCAACAGTACATTGTGCTAATATTGAAATGTGTCCAAGTCGAAATCTTGAGACTATCATACTAAGAGTACAGAATACACCAAAACAAGACAGACGCACGCACTAAAAGTCAAGACAGATAACAAGACACTAAATCAACAAGCCAAACTGAATAACACAACCATCAGAGCACGGCGTAGCTCATCAACATCAAAAGCATTATCATCATAACAAGCCAACCTAGGCCGCTGTCCATCGTTTCAACCAGTCCTGTGCGTAACGAGCTAGGATCCCGTCTCGAACTATCCGCAGACGTCCGTTCCGCAACGTCATGCTATCGCGCTCCGCCTTGTCCGTGAGGAAAGTCTTCGGCGTTGGTGGTGATGTGCCACCGTACATCTCTTCATAGTGATCCGCCAACTTTACTGCAGGGTTGACCATCTCCTCACCCTTGGCTTCGCTCTCTCGCAGCTTCTTCATCCAATCGTCGAATGGCACAGTCTCGAACGAGAATCCGTGTCGGCGCAGGGTGTCAAGTAACTCCGACCAGGTGAACGTCCGGGAATTACACAGGTTATACACGGTATCATCGGCAGATTCGATTGTATGATCTTCGTCGAGCGAGTTTATGGAACAAGCCCGAGCGATTTCAAGGAGGGAGCACGCCAGCTTATCTGCTGGAAGCCAGGAACATGTGGTATCGATTTTTGGAAGGGATTTGAGAGTCAGTGCTGATCGAATCATGAGTGGGATCACCTCCGAGTCGTTCCAGAGACCCTTCTTCGAGTGCCCAGATACTTGGCCAATTCGCAGTGAGAAGGTTCTGGCGCCCGAGCGTCGAGCATTGCTCACAATCTTCTCCCCGACGAGCTTGGAGCGGGCATAGCCCATATCCAGGACACTGCTCAAGTCGTCTATGGGTCTTTCCTCTATATCGGTCAACGAAGAACCCAGCGCCGTTGAAATCGAGGAGCAGAAGAGCATGACTGCTGGAGCTGGCATTCGGACTGTCAACGAGAAGTCAATGAGGTTGCTCAGCCCTTTGATGTGTGGCTCGAAACTGGAGAGGGGAAGATTGAAGTTTACAGGCCACGCTGTGTGTACGATCAGAGACACGGAATTGCGCATTTGATCAATCGTCGGCCTATCCAAGCCGAAATCAGGCTCATGCAGTGCACTCTTCAGTGCAACAATCTTGCTCGTTCGGTAGGAGAGAACGTCGAGACCTTTCTCGGTGAGAGTCTCAAGAATGTCCTGCTTGGGGTTATCACGTCTTGTCAAGCAGTAAACAACTGATACAGTGTCGTCGTTTAACAGTTTGTACAGCGTGTGGGCACCCATTGACCCGGTCGCACCGGTCAAGATCTAGAAGATGTTAGCTTTGACCAAGTCAGAGGAGTCTGACGGACTTACGACACCTCTGCGATTATTCGCTGCTTCTGATACCGGCTCGTGCGACCGGAATGCGGAATACTTGCTCACCAGGTCCTGCATGAGGCATACTTGGTCCTCTTCTTCGATAATTTGACCTTCTTGAACGGCGTGAATATGTGCTGCTAAGTTTGAGATGCTGCCTGTTTCAAACACAACATTTTGGCTAAGACTTTTGCTATCTGCGATTTCAAAGTCTCTCAGGATCAAGCGACGAAGGTGTATAGCCTTAAGACTATCGACCCCCAAAGCAAAGAATTCAGACTTTGGATCAGGAATGACAAGTCGAAGTTCGTCCCGGCAAATTTGCATGAGATGCGTCTCGATCGTTGTAAGATTACCCTTGAGCGTGCCATTCGGCTGCTGCTCGAGTCGAGTGTACAGGTCCTCAATTACATCGGCATACCGCAAGTAGACCTGCGCTCTGATCATCGAACCCTTGTCCGTCTGGGGACGGGCGGACCCGTACGGTAAAACACAAATCATCTCTCGAGCAATCTGTGAGAATTGCTCGGCCCGTGAATTTGCGTCTTCCACGGTAGGCCAAATCAGGCTCAGATACTCCTCTTCGGAGAATATTTGCGCACCCTCGGACTTGAACACAAGAAGACCTGGCACTGCCTTATCCACGCCAACAACAACAGCTTCCTCAATGAACGGACTCTGCTTGATCGAACCCTCAATCGGCAGAGGAAGTACTTTTTCACCATTCAATAACGTTATTCTGTCGTCCAGCCGTGAGATGTACTTCCAACGATTTACGAGAGAGGGATGCTGTGCAAAGACATCTCGAGAATGATATGAGCCTGGGGGTTCGTCGGAGTTGGATGTCGTGAGTGCCGGGTGCCCGGACAGGTATACACACTCATATAGGTCACCTCCGATCGGCTTCATCCAAATATACGGCCGAATGTTGTCGAAGAATTTCAGGTAATTCCAGTATGGATCGCCTGATGGCCTTGAGATCGATTCAGCAACGAGGCCAGCCTCGGTCCTAAGACGAGTTAGCGACTCAAACTGCGGGTGAGAAAAAAGGTATGGGCAATACGTACAAACCAAAAGAGCCACCAAACCGCACTTGTTCCGCAATAAGGCGATCTCCCAGGCCATCAGGACATGGTGCGCCACCATATGTGACCAGCTTGCACTGCCTTAAGGCGTTCAACCCTCTGCCATTATCCACGAGAAGTTGGAGCAAATATGGAACGCCCTGCACCGACTCTGGTTCAGCTGCCTCCAGTGCTGCGACCACAGACGAAGCCGTCAGTGGTAGTGCCGCGTCCCACATGAAGGCTACTTTTCTCATATACATCGCTTGCAATGCAGTTGATAGGCCATGTAGATGGTACCATGGAAGTGAGTTGAATGAAGTCAACCCCGGACCTCGTAACGGATGTGTCATCAATGCTTTGTGGCTTAAGAACAGTGGCTTAGGAGTGCCAGTTGATCCTGACGAATGTAGGATGAGTGCTATCCTGTTTCTCCGTTCTTCACGGTTGCGGCTCCTGTGAAGCACTATCACGGATGGTCCGTCCACCGAGTCCTCCCGGGAAGGGCGCTGGACTATTGGTCTGCATGTCACCAGCTTCAATCGGAGAATCTCACCCACGGTTGCTCGAATGCTCATTGTCTGTCCATACAACAGTGTGTCACATCCTACCATATCGAGTAATGATACACATGCCGCAGCTGATAGACGTGGCGATAACATCATAACCGTGTATCCAACGCGGCTGAGCGCAAAGAAGGTAACAACCATATTGAGGTCAGAAGGCGTAAAGAGAGCCACGATCTCTCCATCCCTCTTGGCCTATAGCACATCAGCGACCACATCTTCCCTTTGTGGGAACAACTTACCGGCCTGATGCCTAGCTCCATCAAAGTACACACTGCTTGATCGACCATACAGTCCAGGTCTTCACCGGTGAAGTATTCGTAAGATGACGTACCATCTTGCGATGCCTTAGGATATGCAAGAATTGGTACTTGGACAGTATCTGTTGCGCGCAAACGAATCAAGTCATCCAGGACGTTCAGTCGGCCAAATCGTTGAATCAGTTCCTCTGGGCTATTTGCTTGAGGGACGTGCTCTGACGGGTCATTGTACTGAGGAATTCCCATTTTCCAAGAGTGAATTGAGTGAATTGAGGGTGTTTGCTGAAAATGTATCCGAGGGAATCCTGGTCTATTTAAGCTTTGTACCAATTGT
Organism: Aspergillus baeticus; assembly: GCA_027569055.1. Classification (NCBI taxonomy): domain Eukaryota; kingdom Fungi; phylum Ascomycota; class Eurotiomycetes; order Eurotiales; family Aspergillaceae; genus Aspergillus; species Aspergillus baeticus. Next base: position 369,142 of record JAPDEI010000012.1, on the reverse strand, counting down.
GAGATTCGCGATCAAGGCAGACTGGTCGCCACCAATCCCGACCAGATGACCGATAGCCAGCCATGATTTGCTGACATCCTTGGTCATGCTTTGGCTCGGCAACCTGCCCTCCTTGACTGCTCATTTTCCAGCGGTGAACCCACATCGCGGCACCGGCTCGTCGTCTATGCGTCGTTGACGCCGGGCTGTCGCAGAGTCTGTGGTGGAGACGGCAACAACGCGACTAACGCAGAGTCCAAGTCTGCATTGACCCGAACTTATTTCAACTTGTGGAGAAGCCGGGTAGTCTGAGCATCGACGGTGATGGGCAAAGGTTTAGCCCTAGCGCCGTAGTCTGCATGGTGTTTGAGGTTGAGCTTGGGGGGTGCAGCAATGCTATCTGGAGGAAAAGGCTTTGCCTTGACAGATTTGCGAGCAACAACAGCAATTGGAACCAAACGGAGCGGCCGATGAGGCAAATTTCTGCGACGCCCGTCGCGGAGCGATGCAAGTCGTGGATGCCTCTGGCTCTCGTCTGAGGAGGCGCAGCTGAATAGATTGCGGAACGAACGGCAGTAACAATCGACGAGTGAACCTTCCCAAAGTGGACGTGTCCATTCCATTCAAACTGTCCTTTTCAAGCACGCGACTCGTCAGCGCCTAAAATTGGACGCTGAATCTCACTCCGCGAGTCATGGAGAAATGCGCCAGGGAAGTATAGCACGTCATGGTACGAGCAGTATCTATCGGGATTCGGACTTGGGACTATGGCCTGGGCGTCACACACGGACATTGGATTTCTGCAACAACGGCGTCTCCGATTTGCGCACCAACATGTGCAGGAAAGGTCGGACTATCTACAAGGCTATGTGCCAAACAACTGGTCCTTATTCGTTACAAGGGGGCGGATAACAGCAAGGATTCCTATTTTCCTTCAAGCAGGGACGAATCAGGTCGCGCCCGAAGCCACCAACCCTTCGTGTCACATTGTAAGACAGCCAAGGCACCGCCACAGACAGCCTATAGTCGGCGTTTTACGTTTGGCTAGCAGTGCCTGTTTTGTGGAGACTCAATAGCACGGAATTTCTGGCAAATTGGCCTTGCTTCCATCAAGATGACAAAGACGACAAGACTTAGCTCAGACTTACAAATAGTGCTAATTCTACTACTTCATTGAAACCATGTCCGGAAGTGTGGCGTCACCTTCCAGTTCCCCCTTCCCTATCCGTCAACAAAACGAGTTGCTCACGCAGACTGGACTACAAGTCTTCTGTGAAGTGTTATAAAGTCGTACAACGCATCTCTAGCTGTACATCATTGAACTTCCTTGATCATTGCATACCCGAAAGGCTATCCGACTTGTACATATGGAGCCCTTGCAACCGCATAATTTGCTTTCTCTGGCGGAGGATATTCGGAGCGCGGCAATTGAAGAGACCAGCATCTGCCGGTCATCACAGTCCCATAGTCGTCTCTTGGGTCTCATTGATCAATTAAGGCTCGCTGTTGAGACGCCCAGCGAGACAGTGCTTCGACTCATCTATCAGGTTAGAAACTATCCTATGCTACCGTTCTCGATTAACTAATGGCTCCAGCCCCCGCAAAATGCTGCCCTTCGAACGGCCATTGACTTGGGCGTATTTGATCATCTTGTCAGTCGCGGGAGGAAGAGGATCTCAGCGAGCGAACTTTCTGCGCATACCAATGCCGAGAGGGGGTTGATCGGTAAGTGTCAATTTTTGATGCATACGCAGCAAGCTAACGGTAGATCGCAGTACGTGTGATGCGGGTGGTCATAGCTTTGGGCCTCTGTGCAAACCCAGAACCTGAAGTCTATCAGTCCAATAGCAAGACGTTTATGTTGACTGAACCCATTGGAAGAGACGGTGTACGATGCATGTATGTCAATCCGGGACGCAGACCTTGAGACGAAGGCTGACGACCAGGCAGATACGATCTGACGATGCCGACACTGGCACGGCTGCCCGAGTACTTTCGCGAGCACCAGTACACCATCCCAAGGGAATATTCTCGGTCGCCCATGTGCTGGGCTGTTGGGCAGAGTCAGTTCGAATGGCTTGCTCAGCGCCGACATCAACAAGTCCTATTTAACTCCTACATGTCTAGTCGGCGCGAGGGAAAGCCCGCCTGGTTCGACGTGTATCCTCTGGACCGACTCACAACGCCCCCTCTTACGGATAAGGACTCGGTATTCCTAGTTGATGTGGGCGGAAACCAGGGCCATGACCTGATTCGATTTCAAAGCCAGCATCCAGATACTCTGGGAAGACTGATTCTGCAAGATCTACCGTCAGTCGTAGCTGGCCATGCTAGCGATACCAGTATTGAGCCGATGGCATACAGTTTCCTCGACCCACAACCCGTCAAAGGTGAGTTAACAAAAAACCAATGTGGCACCCACCGCATACCTATCAAAAATTCCGATATGGAACTGAAACTGACAAACCAGGTGCGCGAACATACTATTTCCGCGCCATTTTCCACGACTGGCCAGACCACATTTGCCACAAGATACTGCAAAACACCATCTCGGCAATGGACGCTCACTCGAGGATCATCATTGTCGACTTTGTGCTCCCAGATACGGAGGCCCCGCTGCTCCAGGCCTCGCTTGATATCCAAATGATGAGTATCGGGTCTGGGGCTGAGCGGTCCAAGCGCCAGTGGACTGAGATGCTGCGTGCGGCAGGGCTGGAGATTCGCGGGATCTGGTTCGGCAGTCCAGGGATGGAGTCCGTGATTGAAGCTGCTCCGGTGCAGCTGAAGTGAAAATCACTTCGACTCGATGGAGTGGGTGATTGATTGAATGGGTGGGGGTGGCTTTGTTTTGTGGCGTGGTGATATATCACATTGCATGTTTGTGTGTGATCTGACATAAACATAAATGGTGTAACATTCCTTGCATTGATGACGATAGAATTACTCTCTCGTTTGCCACAGAGTGGAAAAATGTGACGGGGATCATTACTAGAAAAGGCTGAAGTTTATGCGATGTGGCTCCACCAGCTCGCAAGGTATGCGATGTCGATTAATTTAGGGCGTCAAAAGTACATCGAGATCGCTGCATCGCATACGGGAAGAGCCCTGTCATATTGATGACATTCGACACGGCTGGAGCCGTCTGACCGCAAGTCTAGGCTTTTTACTCTATTGAACTCACTTCAAGCCTCTAGATTCTATCTATGTACACGCTCGGCCTCCTCCATACCTGGAAACTCCGATGACTTGTCTACAGCAGCCCCTCGAAACAATCAGCCAGTCAGCCAGCCATCAATCAAGCCGGCCTCACCCCCTCACACAGCAGAAACGGGAACTCCATCATATCCCCCGGCTGCTGCCCCTCCCACAGCTCAACCGACTTCCTCAACCTCCAGCGCACCGAAACATCGACATCGCGAAACCCAACCTCCCTCATCAACCCCTCCATCCAAACCCTCGGAATCCCATGCCTCTCCACCCCGTCCATTTTCGTCGGCGGGTGGAACTTGATCGCCTGCGGGCCGAAGTTCTCGAAATCCGTCAGGGCCACTTTCCCGCCGGGCGTGAGGCACCCGAAGAGGGTCTCGAGGAACGCGCGGAGATCGGGGACGTGGTGCATGACGAGGTGCGAGAGGATGAGGTCGAATTTGCGGCGGTGGCCCGATGATGGGTCGTCGTCCCCCTCTTCCTCCTCTGGGGGCAATATGGGGTCTTCGGGGTTTGTGAGTAAGTGGCAGATCGGGAGGATGTTGCTAACATTAGTTTTCTTCCCGTTCTTTGGGGTGGTGATACTCCGCGGGCCGTCGGCATTTTGATCGTCGGACTTCTTGCATGTGGATGTGGATGTAGATGATGATGATGCTTCAATTTTTGCTTTAAGCGCTTCGATCATCCCCTGCGCCGGATCGATTGCTACAACTGAAGCGACGAGCGGTGCGACGCGAACCGTCAGTAGACCCGTACCGCAGCCAACCTCCAGGACATGGAGGCCTGCTGTCTCAACCGGGGCCCCGGTCGCAGCATGCTGCTTTTGTGCGGAGAGCGACTCGATGAGCGGAGAAAGGGCGTTGAAGGCGAGCCGCGACGATTCCTGCACAGAGGGGTTCTTGTCCCAGTCTGCAGCCTCGTCGCTGAAGCGCTCGTTTCCGGCGGACATGTTCACGTATTTATCAGGTATCTCGCCGTAGATTCATGTGCAGTGGACAGGAAATCGTGGAAGAAGGTTCGGCAGTCGGCTGGCTGCAGATTCGATGTTTGTCTGTGATGCGGGGTTATAGTTACATACATAAAGGTGAGGAACATCTCGTAATAAGCCGTAGGCCGACCGGATACCCTACGGTGTACTCTCTCTTCTCTACGATACTTCGCTCCTTCTTACGTTCGATATAGACTATAGAAAGAAAAATGCCTACGACGAATTCCGCAACCCTCTCCCTCGCCCTCCTGGTGGCCCAGTACTTCAACGCGCTCTGCACAACCTCCCCGCACCAGCCGCGCATCACCCCCTACGCAACCGACACGATCAGCTACCTCGTTACGACGCCCTCCACACTGGCCACGCACGCCTCAACCCTCTCAGCCCTCTACCAAGCGCTCGTAACCCTCTTCTCGACCGCCTCACCGGCCGACCGCGCCCTCATAGCCCGAATCTGCCCGTACCCGCAACACCTCGATGCGAAAAGAGTGTCCTGGAACAGCCGCACGGTCGGCTTTCTCGCCCTGCTCGCGCTCGGTGCCGCAATCCGACTGAGCGCGTACGGCGGCCTCGGGCGCAACTTTACCTTCCAGCTTGCGACCCCCGATCGCCTGATCACGTCCGGTGTGTATCGGTATCTGCAGCATCCGAGCTATACGGGACTTGTGCTGGTGAGTCTTGCGCATGCGGGACTCGTGGTTGGGAGGTTGGATACTCCGGTTGCGTGCTGGATTCCGCCGGTGTTGTTGGAGGTGTTGAGGGCGTGGCAGATTCCATTGGGGGTCTTGGGGACGATGATTGGGCTGGCGGTGTTGGGGGTGAGGATACGCGATGAGGAGAGGATGCTGCGGGAGAAGTTTGGCGTTGAGTGGGAGGGTTGGCATCGACGGACGGCGAGGTTGATTCCATTTGTTTTCTAGAGAGATTTGATCAGCCCTCCTCTGGCGATTCAATTGGAGACTAGGTCGAGAAGAGCCGTCGGTGTGCTACTCCGGTGTGGTCTGATGATGGTGGTGATCCGTCGGAGTTGATCCGGCGGTTGAGCGAGCCTGGTGACGGCATCATCCCCGATCGCTCTCGAGCTCCCAACCTCCCCTGCTCCACCTCCACACTTCCTCTTCTCCCTCGTCATTGCCATCGCATTCTTACCTCAACCCCTTCCTCATCGATCACAGAAGAAAAAAAGAGTAAAGCAAGGAAAATGGGCCTCATAACTCGCACCCTAAAGCTCGGCACGTACACGGGGCTGGCCTCGGTCGGCGCCTTTTTCTGGTACACGCGCAACGACCGCTTCGTGCCCATGTCCGCCGCTGACCCGATCTTCGCCAACGTCCTGCACAAAAAGTTTAACCCGGAGAAGAACCCCACAACCCACGATCTGTGTATCCGTAGCGTGCCGCTGTCTGATATCAACCCGTCGCTACTCGAGAAGAAGGGCAGGCTCGTTGAGGCGTTTTGCGCCGGGGTTTGGAGCGGGTGGGGTGCGTTTCCCTCCCCCCTTCGCTCGGAGTATATCTTCGGGAATTGGATTCCGTGATTTTGATTTGTGATTGTTGAACTCGAGGTGAGACTAATTGCTTGAGTATGAATAGGCTACGCCTTTCAACGCGCATACCTCTCCTCGAAATACGAAGACCCCTCTACAGCGTCACACCTCTGGACGCGCGAATCTTTGCGCAACAGCTCATATGACCTTGGCACTCTGATTACCGACCACTTTGAAGTCGTCGAAAAGACCCCCGAGCGCATCGTCGTGCGCTGCGGCGACTCCCCCCGCCGACAGGATGTGCGCGCCTCCGATGGCCTCTTTGAGATATCGGCTGTTGTGAAACCCGATGAGGGTATTGCCGAGTTTGGACTCAAGAGCTGTTTCTACCAGGGGCTAGGCAAGGCGGAGACGAAGCCGATGCCACCGCATATCGAGTGGTTGCATAGGCAGTATACGAAGCTGTGGTTGGAGACTGCGTTGGCGAAGGTTTTGAGGTAGAATAAACGATAAAAAGGAAGTGGTGTATATAATGCAATGTCTAATCAATGAACATGTTTTGGCTTGGATTGCATCGTCCAAAGAAAAGGGCCGGGGGCCTAGTCATGTTCTGTGCTAACATCGATATTTATCGCAGTGGTGTTCTCATGGCGAGCTAGCTATTGAGCACAATGGTAGTAAGGGTAGATTATGCTGGGACAAAACATGTCCCTCAATCCAGATTGGACTGCTGGCGATTATGGGGTCGCGTTTATCGCCGGTGCGAGATATATATCCAGAAGAGCAGCGCTTCTCAACTAACCAATCTCCCCGGCGAAGGAATGCTCAACCCAATACCTACGTGTTAGAGGGCCGTGATTGCGTGTCCTACATCTGGAGTAGGAGAGACTGATTCTGCTGCTACCTTGGCAATGCAGGTTCTTTGACATGTCCTTGACTTCACTTTGAATTGATGGTTGGCATCGGTCGTGGGGTCCCGAGCAATACCAGCGATATTAGGTTGGGTGATGCCTTCGTGAGTAATCCGTAGGATAGCTTTCGTGAAGTTGTACAGTACGACTGCGGCGAGGTTGTAAAGTAAGCCTGGTTCCAACGCACAGGCCTGCTGAAAAGGCCGCGCAATGCGTGTTATCCACCGTCTCGAAGCTTCAGTCGACTCGCTTGTTAAGCAGGAGCCAAAACCCGGACCTTATTCATGATACGCTAGTTAGCTTCCCCGGTATGGCACAGCATGGCTATCCGGAAACTCAAAAGGACGCTCCATTCGAGATCTTTTGCGTGTATGATGCTGCTTCAACACAGCACTGGGAAAGCCTGCGATAAGACGAAGTTGGTTACTAGAGACACATGGGACTCTAACAATTCACCGATTACCAGAGATTGATTGAATCGGGCAATAAGATGGGAAAAATCCGCCGTTATACGTGGAAAGATGCCGCATTAGCTCCACATCCTGTGCGTTGGGACGGAGACTGTCGGCTGGATGTTTGGATTCCCATATCAGAGTATTCGGGGAGCCAGCGATTGAGTTGGCTCGCACAGAAACAATGACTGGCAGGCATATGGAGCTACAGTGGCGGTCCATGAAAGCAGTTTCTGTCGTGTATCTCAGTCACCCGTACAGAAAATATCCCAGAAGCTCTTAACTCTGGAATTGACCCAACTACCCCCGTCGGCAACGCATAGCTGAGGAGCTAACAGGCCTCGGTATAAAATCACTGGATCCGAGCGTTGACAATGATCGCGATAAGATATACCGCTTCTTCCATAAGTCGCTGCCAGGGGAGATACCTGGAAGAGACGAACTAACAGGCCAGTCGCTAGCTGACGATGCTCAAAGATTTCTTGCTGCCAAGCTTCAGGTTCATTTTGAGGACCCGACTGATACATAATGGACGGTTATAATGGGAACGTATGCGATAGCCTGGGACACACACCGTTGCACTATGCCGTTAAGGCCAAGCGAAGTCGAATCGACAAAGTTGGGAAACCGCTCTAGAAGGGCACGGATTTGACGATTCTCGACTATTAAGGGAACACGCCTGTGGATCTTTGTACGACAGTCGGCAGATATTACTCTGCTGACTCTACTGTTGAGAGCATGGTTGGCTAGCGAGTAGAACCGTGAGCTCGAAGATTCCTTATCTTCGGTCCATATCAGTCAGAGTATGGTTGTTCAACCTCAAAGTCAGTTTGGTACTTTGTGAGTCACTGTATACCAGGGAATGAGGCCGTAGATATGCCCAACAAAAGGCACCCGGATAACGCATCCGCGTGTTGGAGGAAGCCCCACAGCATATCACCATACATTAGCCTCGGAATCGATTGGCAAGCGAGGGTCCAACTCAGCCAGGCCCCGTAAGCTGACGAGCAATCTGAACCGACGCTGGCGCGAGATCTTGCAGGCCACACCCGCGTAAGCCAACTAGAATTGCCGCTAGAATGCGGCCTGCAGAATCGGCAACCTGGGCCGCTTCGAGGAGCCTAAGAGACGCAAGGTAATCTTTGCTTCTTCGAGGCCCGCGGCGGGGGAGGAACGGTATAAAATCGGGTGTCTTCCCCCGTAGTAAATATAGGCAAGCGCGACCCTGCTCCTGCCTGCGATGTACACTCTTGATGACTTTCCGTTCAAATACTCCTCACTGCCCGACCCCAAAGTAGAGAGACCCGAAAAATATTTCAACACACTTCCGTTTCGTGTTCGAACAGTCGAAGATGACTGTGGGAGCGCCATCGACAAAGTTGTGGCTGAATGGAAGGGGATTACTGGAAAAGGAGTTCCCGATGCCGTTCGGGGTCACGCCAGCGAGTTGATCCGTTATGTGATTCCCGAATGCCCGGCAGAGGTCATAGATTCGCTCACGAGGTTCATCTACGTCCTCTTGTTATGGGATGGTATGTTGATCGAATCATTTGCCGACAGGTCTAACGCGGTATAGATGCCACGGACGTCCTTGATTCCGCGTCGGTGAGTCTTCCTGGTCCATGGACATTGACATGCAAGTGATACTCAACGGAAAATAGCACGAGAGCCTAATGCTCGATTTCCGGGTGGGGGTTGTTTCACAGATGAAACTAGGCTATTGCCAATGTGAGCTCGAAATGAACAGGATATACATTCAAAGCGCCCTTGCGTTCTTGGAAAATATGACTGGGAGCGGGCTGAAAGGTGGTGACTCCAAGAGAGGACTAGAGGTGTTTGACTCTACTGCCCAGGCACAGGTTCCTCCTTCGCAAACGATCACCTGGGAGGAGTACAAAAAGCATCGCACCACAAGCATCGCGCTAGGGTAACTACCATTTTGGCTGTATGTAGAGGCGCAGACTAACCCTATAGACTGGTAACCGTGATGATACCGTCAGTGCGAACATTGCGTCTCGACCAGGAAGCGCTAGATTCAGTGTCTCACCTGACAGAGATTGGTTACTTGATTGCCGGGCTATCCAATGACTTTTACAGTTTCCACAAGGAGTTTGACGATCACGCTGGCGCAGGTAGCCTCGACGCGATACATAATGGCATGGCCATACTCATGAGCAGATATGGCTATGACGAAAGCGAAGCAGAAACCATCATGAAGACAGAAGTGCTAACCGCAGAGAGAACTTTGATGGAAAGGTATGAAGAGTGGAAGTCCTCATTAACGCCAAAGTCAGACGAACTCCGCCACTTTATGGCCTCATTTATCCTGGCTATTGGGGGTGCAAGCTACTGGCAGTCGTTCTCTCCCCGTTATCAACGAGCGAGCCTCCAAACGACAGCGGAGGATCGAGCGCGCCTGGTGGGAAGCGGATATAGCGCGGGACTGCGACTATCAATCTATTCTGCTCCGGCGGCAATGACGCGCTTGACTAAGGGACACTCAGAGTCAAGTCCACTGAAAAATATCAAGGAGCTTACGAACGGACAGGCTTCGCTTATCACTGGTGACCTACTGGCCCCTTTTGAGAAAGCGCCTGCTGAGGAGGTAAAGCCTTTCTGTTTATAGATAGTAATCAGCTAACAGGCTAGGTCGTGCTCGCTCCGTGGAAATATACACAGTCGCTGCCTGGAAAACGAACTGTTGGTCGAATGATAGAGTGCTTACAGGCCTGGTTTACTCTGCCTGCCGAATCCGTCACAATTATTGCGGAAGTCACAACCATACTGTTCAATGCTTCATTGATGTCAGTCACCTGTTGTTTCCTATTATATAGCTAACCCTTGCAGGCTCGACGATATCCAAGATGACTCCCAACTTCGACGAGGAAAGCCTGCAGCACATGCCGTGTTTGGCCGGGCACAAACTGTGAACAGCGCGACATATCTCTATGTCAAAGGTGCCCGCCGACTAAAGGGTGTAAGGCGTGCGGAGAAGTGTGGTGACGTCTTCTTAGGTATGCACCTAGTCACGCTATATCTACACCTACTGACTGCAATAGACGAATTGGAGACACTCGCGTTCGGTCAAGCTCTCGAACTACAATGGAAATATCAGAAAATCTGTCCATCGACTAAAGAATACCTCGTCATGATTGACAACAAGACCGGGGGATTCTTCCGCCTTATCCTCCGGTTATTGGAAACCGAGACAGAGTCAGAACCTGATCCCGAGCTCCTGCATCTCTTTACCCTGCTCGGTCGATACTATCAGATTCGTGACGATTATATGAATCTAGCATCAGATGAAGTACCTGCGTCCTTTGATAACCCGTGTATATCTTCTACTAACAAGACCAGTATACCGCGAAGAAAGGCTTCTGCGAAGATCTCTCCGAGGGGAAGTTCTCCTTCCCACTCCTGCACCTCCTACAGCACAGTCCAAGCCCAGATATCATCCGGGGAGTCATGTTTCACCGCGAGGACAAGGGCGATCTCTCGATCGAAATGAAGCAGTTCATCCTCGCGGAAATGAAAGAAATTGGGAGCCTCGCTTACACTATGAATCTGCTAGAGGAGCTATTCAGCGCGATGTTGGCGGCACTGGAAAAAGTGGAGGCTAAACTGGGGCTAAACAAGAAGCTGCGGATTTTCTTGCTTTTGCTTAAAGTATAGGTAGGGTAGTAATTGTTGTACAAATTGTGTGGCTCTGCTAGCAAATTTTTCCCTATTATTTTTCTATACTAGACTCGGTGGGTATTTTAGGAGCGATTTGAAGAGGAGCACAGCCCCATGACGATAGCAACACGATGAAATCCTTCAAGCAGGGACAAGAGTAGTGGCGGCTGACTAAGAGCTGGGGCTGAATCAGTTGGGTTTCAGGTAACCAACTTAACTACTTGTTTTCCCTTTCGCGATGATTTTCGGTTCTGCACATTTTCTTGAAGAACGGCCCTGATGGGGACAGGAAGCAGGTCCCGAAATGGGTGCATTACCTGTCGGTGAGTACTCACTCCAGGGAAAAAAGGAAGTGAGAGAGCCAACACTCACGACGAACTCAGGATACGACGGGTGAAATGCGATGAAGAAAGGCCACACTGTCGACGATGTCAATCAACTGGTCGAAAATGCGATGGATATACGTCAGTACAACGGAAGCAGGAGCAAAAGGCCTCCTCCAACCCTTCTTCTGCCCTGCGCATAATCCAGCATACGGCCGCGGTGACGACAACCATTCCTACGGACATGTGGATATTCCCCGCGGTCGACAAGCACAAGCTGCCCACAGAAGACGAACGCCGCTCGCTGGAATTCTTCCACGTTCAAACGAGCTCGTGTTTCGGAGGTCACGCTGGTGGGTATCTGCTCCACGCCGCGGGCCAGGATACCGGAATCCGCCTCGCGGCTATTGCGCTGGGCACCATGCATCGCCTGGTGATGTACCGTGAGGATGGATCAGCTATTTACGGTAACAGAGGGGGGGAAGGCATGCAGCTCGCGTTGCAGCAGTACAACGCGGCGATCCGACGGGGGTTGGCGCAATTTTCGGGTCTTGAGGGCAACGGCGCCGACAACGTAGAATTAGCATCGGGATCAGCGGACGGCATTTTGGCCATGTGCGTGCTCTTCTTTTGCTTCGAGAGTCTGCAGGGGCACTACCGAGCGGCGTTGCGGCATAGCGCTGCCGGGCTGCGCATTCTCGCTCAGCAACAACAGCAACAGCAACAATGGCCGGCGGGGTCATCAAATACGCTGTTGCCGGCGCATGTGGTCTATTCCATCTTCGCCACATTAGAGGCTCAGATGCTAGAAGTGGATGGGCAGGCGCCACTGTTTAGAAGCAATGGAAACCTGCTGCTATGTGGTGATGGAGATGGCCGCCTGCACCAGCAACAACAACAACAACAACCACCGCTTTGGACGCTCGAAGAAGCAAATGATCGTTTTCGGCTTATCTACAACGACTTGCTGCGCCTGTTGGGTTCTGTCCCCTCTGACTTCGGTCAGCCGCGCATTGAAGGAGGAGAAGAGGAGATGGCAAGACTCGCCGAGCACCTTCTGCCACGATATCATCAGGTACAGGAGGATCTTAACGCATGGGCACTACAATTTGATCATTTTCTCGCCAACAGCTTCTCCTGGGGCAGCGTACATCGCGCATCGCAGCAGTTGGTCCGTATGCTACATCTCTGGCACTGCATGGTACGGATGATTCTGCGTATGGGCTGGCCGCCCAGTGAAAGCGTCTGGGATAGTTATCTCGGCGAGTGCACTACCATCCTGAACCTTGCAGAGGAGATTATTGCCACACATCCTCACCCCGTGGAGTCGTATTCTGGTCCTTCGCACGGCGCGCCAGGCGAGGGATTCATATCCTCATCCTCATCCTCATCCTCGTTCTCGCCCTCGTTCCCGAGTTCAAACTGCCCCTCCCCCTTTTCCCTCCCACCCAAGCACGAATCCTCACCACCTACACCAACCGCACATACACATACATACGCTCGCATCCTCCCGCGGCCAGCCTACTCATCCTCCTTACTCTCGCCACCATCCCATTTCTCCATGTCACTAGGAATCATCCCCGCCCTATGGACAATCGCAACGCACTGCCGCGACTCCCTCATCCGCTACCGCGCCATCGACCTAATCGCGCGCAGCAACCGCCGCGAGGGTGTCTGGGACTCGGCGCTGTACTCACGCCTCGCACGCCAGATCGTGCGCCGTGAAGAAGCCGCGGCGGGGATTGCTCTGGCTGCGGCGTACACGCCTGTCGATATCCCGCCTGGGGCGCGTGTGACGATTCATGGGAGGCTCGAGGAGGGGAGGAGGGCGAGGGTTACTTATATTAAAGGGGATGTGGGGTATGATGAGGAGGTTTTCTGCTGGTGAGGTTTGCTTTCTTTTGCTTTCCGGGGTTACATAGAGCACATGGCGCAATAATACATATTTCTGATGGGGCTGTGCGTCTACAGCAGCAGGAGACTGAGAGAGTCAATACGGGTCTGGGCCTAGACTTGAGGATGGATTGGGTGGACTAGAATAGCACATAGAGAGATCCATTCTTGACGGTATCTTGATCATATGCAGGAAGGAGAACGTGGCCCAACTACAAGTCTAGCGCTAAGCCTGGAAGCCCCTGCAAGTGCGGATGGCTGAAATAGTTGCAGTAAGCTAGATTGGGGCACTCAATATACAGTATTAACGAAATCCACTCTATAATTCGCTTTGTGCTTCTATATTCATAATCGACACGCTCAGCTCGCAATGCAAAATAATGATAAAAAAAAAGCCACAATGACGCCTGCACCATATCCCATTCGCACTAAACCCGATCACCAGCCACCCCGCGCTCCTGCAAATCTAGCAAATTCATCCCAATGCTCCCATGCTTCTGATGGAATTTCCGCTGCTTCCTGGCCTCCTTCTTCTCGCGCTTAAGCTGCTTCTTCTCCCTGCGGCTCAGACGCGGGAACTCGCTGTCCGGGCCCCGGAGAACGCGGCCCGGGTGAACGAGATTTAGGATCACCAGCGCAAGGAACATCGGCGCCGCATCCCAGACATACTCGAACCACTCGTAGCGGAGCGCGGGGTTATTGACGTCCGTTCCGCGCGCGTACTGCGCGAGCCGGAAGATGATGCGCACGGAAATCAAAAACAGCGCGGCGTAGATGGAGTAGAAGAGCCAGCGCCAGGGTGCAGAGCCGCTAATGAGGCCCCGACGTGTCTTTTCGAGGGGGATATCGGCGTCGAGGCGACCCTGGCCCGTGCGCTCCAGCTCGGCTATCCGCCGCTGCAGGTGGATGAACAGGCCCGTGAAGACGAAGATGAAGAACTGCTGGAGCCCAATCCCGCCCATGTAGATGTGCACGCCGAGCATAATTGTCTTCGGCGGGGCGTCGGTGCTGGAGGTGATCCCCGCGCCGGCGAGCTGCACGATGAAGGCGACAATCTCGAGCCAGACGAAGATGTGGCCGAAGCGTTTCGCCGAGAATCCGCCGAGGCGGCCGTCGGGGAGGAAGAAGTAGATGAGCCGGCCGAGGGTCATGTACAGGAAGGCGTTGACCCAGATCGGGGCGAGGAGGAAGAGGATGGTAAAGACGGTGTTGTAGGTTTCGTTGTTTTGGTGCTGGGCGAAGAGTGAGCGCAAGATGAAGGCTCCTAATTCCCAGGCTGAGCCCATGATCACCACCCAGGAGTATCGCTGCTAGGTTATTAGTGGGTCTGCGTGAGCTGTAAATGCTAGGTGAGTAGGCATACCTTCTTGTATACGAATGCCTGGATGATGTGGACGAGTGTGGTGAGGCCGAATAGAACAGCGAACAAGATGGCAGCAGGAAAACTGGCCTCATACATGAGGATATTCCCACACCCTTCGGGCGGCACATAGCCGACCTTGTTGGGGGTCATAGGGGTGCATGTTTCGGTGCTGGTGGCCGTCGCCGAAGTTGCTGAGACGGTAGTGGTAGTGGTAGTGGCACTCATGGTGACTGATGAGTTTGAAGATGTTTCTGATGTGCATACTGAGATAACGAGTGAGGCTATATACTTTGCAGAGGTGTATCAGGCAGAAACGAAAGCTATACATACTTGCAGCCCGTCTCGGCGTGAGTGGTGACATCGGATGCACTAAATGTTTCTGGTAAGCTTAAATTATACGAGCTTTTTTAAGCTCTAACTGCAACCGAACTAGCCTTAGCGAGTACACCAATCAAACAGGCGCACAGAATGGGCCAGGCAGAGATCATTCAAAAATAGAATAAACAAACATTGCAGGGAAATGATTCGCCAATCCTTCGAGTTCCAGCCCCCAAGCTGGTCTCCAGATTTTCTGCACCTTCGATAAGCCTCAATCCCCAACCCTCCACTCCATTCACCGGCAGAGGGTGTTCCTGCAATAGGCAAGATGGCCTCCGCTTCTTTGCTTTACTATCTCCTTCTATTCGCTCTTTCTGCAGCTGCCTCACGATCCCTTGCGAACTCTCCCCAGGGCTGTTTCAGACGCATCGACGGCCTGAAAAATTTGGGCGCGTACCGTTACAACTCAATCGGCTACTGCACCGACCATTGCCGGAGGTTGAAACGGGACTTTGCTGCGGTCAAGGGCAAATACTGCGCTTGCGGTGGCTCTCTACCATCGGTTGATTATGTCGTCTCGGACAATGAGTGCGACGAGCCGTGTCCTGGGTATTCTTATGTTAAGTGTATGTCTCTCGAAATGGTTGAGAACCAAAAAAAAAAAAAAAAAGGCAGCTTGAACCGCAAGCTAACGGATCTACTTGAATAGGTGGTGGTAAGAAGGTTTGGTCCGTGTGGGCGATAGGGACCGACGAACCCAGTGCATGGCTATCGACCACCACCGCCATATCAACAAGCACGACCGACACGTCTTCTACGGCCTCGGAGATATCGCCGGGGTCCTCTCCCATATCTTCTTCGGCTCATGTCATGGAAGACCCGGTTCCAACATCGACCAGCCAGCCTGGAGACAAGGCCTTAGGGGACCAGCACGGCTCGTTGTTGCAGATCCCTTTGCTAGCCGACTGGTAATGAGTTCATGTATTACCAAACACCCCAAGTATTTATTGAACCCAGGCATTACAACGTGTGAGCCGATTTGTCTCTCTGCACTATCAAAGGCTAGGCCGGTCCGAGGACGTCTAAATGAATCTGTCCTTCTCCGGGTCGATCCACTCAAAACCATAATTGCTGGAGAAGTGTCCCCGCCACTTTGCTGGTATCGGAGCCAAGTGTGTGAAATATCGCCCTGCACATTTCCTTGAGCCTTTTCTCCAAGTAAACAAGTTGCTGCCTGGATTGAAGATACCAGTATCCGAGTGAATGTGTTGGATGGGCGCTCATATTCTATCTGTACTACACGGGGATGTCAAGCGAAGGGTAGTCATGGAGTAAGGTTATATTTTTGCGGCTTGCAATAGAGGAGCGAAACAAACAAATTCCTGAGAGAAGTAACTCAATTTTTAGACATGACAAGTACATGTGGGCAGCCAGCTATCCCCAAAGCAACGAAACTACTTTACATTCACAGTATGCCAATATGAAATATGCATCTCACTTCCCGCAATCCAACCCTCCAAAAAGCCAAAGCTGCATATCATAACATTTCATCATAACTTATTCATCATCTCTTACATATCCAACAAACCTCAAATATCCTCCCGATCCGACGCCTGCCTCGGCGACCGCC
This sequence comes from Aspergillus baeticus, assembly GCA_027569055.1. Classification (NCBI taxonomy): domain Eukaryota; kingdom Fungi; phylum Ascomycota; class Eurotiomycetes; order Eurotiales; family Aspergillaceae; genus Aspergillus; species Aspergillus baeticus. Next base: position 352,917 of record JAPDEI010000012.1, on the reverse strand, counting down.
CAACACGTCCCGGCCCATGCGCGGGCTCGCCCATCATCGCCTTGGCATCATCCTTGGAGGCGACCTTGGACCGGCCGAGTTTGCCGGATCCGCCGCTGACTATCTCGTCGTCTCCCTTGGTCAGGCCCTCGCCTTTGCGCGGCGACTGTGCGCGGAAGAGGAAGTAGCCGCCGCCGATGACGCCGAGGATTGTGAGGATGCTGATGTTGCGGCTACTATATTAGGTTTGGAAAACGGGGGTTGAGTGGCCATTGGGATAAATAAATAGAATTTGGGAGGGGAAAGGAAGATGAACGAACGAACGTACCTAGCAGCGCGTCGTGAGGCGGGCTGGCCGCCCAGGGGGAGGCTTGCGGGAGGCATTTTCGCGCTTATATGAGGCTGTAAAGCTTCGTAGGATGAGCGTATGTGTTTTATCAAAAGTTAGGTCATTTAACTCAGGTTGGATTTCAATATCCATAAAGGTCAGAGGGCAGTTAACTATTATATAACATCTTCAATTATTGCCACGATGACGCGAGGATGAGATCGTCGACTCTAGACGGGCCATTGTTCGCATCTAATCTGATCCGTCGGATCTCCTGAACAGCGTTATTCGGGACCCAGATCCTCGCCGATGTGGGGTCAAAGTCGGAGTTAATTACGATCGATCTATACTCTCATTACGTATAGCGACAATGCAGATAATTAAGTATAGTGGATATGTGCAAGGCGACTCTTCAATCAGCGTAGCATTGTATAGTCTCAAGATACAAGGGCCAGCTGTTGCGCCCTTTAGTCAAGCCTCTATTTGCTGTCTAAGCCTACTAAACAGGCCCAGATCGTACCTAGAATTTCGAATCATCGCGGCTGTGTCGAAGACGACGACCGTCCCGTGAGCGGTACTCACTAGATGAAGATGGTGGTTGGAATTGGCGGTCTTGCAATTAATGGAGGTGACAACAGCCAGCGTCACGCTTGATTAACGCTGGGGTTAGCCTAGTCTGACTGAGTGATACACTCAGGAGCCATCTGCTCTCTCAACCCTCAAAGCCAACCCATCCCTCGGCCTCACAGAAACAATCCCGACAGGCACAGCCTCCCGATTCGGCCTGGCCAACTGAAACCTGAACTGCGCCACAAACACCGCAACCAGCGTCCTCAGTTCGGCTTTCGCAAAGTTCTGTCCAATACAGCTCCTAGATCCATGTGAGAATGTCAAACTCGCATAGTTGCTCCCCATCCCGCCATCGTTGTTGGCCTTGCCCGTTTCGGGGCTGATCCAGCGTTCCGGCTTGAATTCTCCAGCGTCGGGACCCCAGAGCTCGGGGCTACGGTTTATTGCGTAAGGACACAGGATGATTTGTGTTCCTGGTGGGATTGCGTGGCCGAGAATTGAGGTTGGGATGGTGGCGACACGGCGCATAAGCGGGACTGGAGGGATAAAGCGGAGGACTTCGTTGCAGACGGCGTTGAGGTAGGGGAGGTTCTCGAGGGTGGCTGCGAGAGAGTCGGATGATGGGTCTTGGGCGAATAGTTGCGGTATAATTTCCTTTAACTCACTTCGCAGTCGGTCTTGTGCGGGTTGATTTTGACCAAGCAGGTAGCATGCCCACGTAAATGACGAGGCCGATGTTTCATGGCTGCACATGCGTCAGTACCATTTGTGACTCAAAAATTGTGCGACATACCCAGCTGCAATCACAGTGAGCAACTGCTCAACCAATTCCTCCACCTCCCAACCGCCCATCCCTATCATCCGCCCAATCAAGTCGTCGCCCTTCCCATCGCTCTTTCTGTCCTTGTCAATCCTCTCCCTCACGAGCCCCCGGCATATACCCCTCAGCGTCGCACTCGTAGCGTCAATTCTCTCATTCACCTTCCACGGCAACCATTGCGCGAACCCCTTCGGAAGGATGCGGTTCAACGCCATGAAGACATCCTTCTCAGGCGCCCAGGTGAAGATCTCCTGGTATGTCTCAAATAGGTCACTCTTCGCTCCATTGAGGCAGCTGAAGTCCTTCCCCAATGCAGCAAGGCCGATTATGTCAATCGTTGCACGGTTCGCCCATTGACTTATCTCAACTTCGCATTCACCGGTTAATGACCCCATCGTCGTCATCCCTTCCAATGCCTTGGCTAACTCGACTCCTTTCTTCCAGAACACCTCATAGAAAGATCTGATGTTGCGCACAGCGTAAATCGGAGTCATAGCCTTGCGCTGAAACCGATGTTCCGCGCCCTCCGAGATTGTCAAGCCGTTCCCAAGAAACCTTCGAATCACGGATATCTCATTAGGATGTTTTGTATACGCGTACGTATTACTAACGAGGACTTCGGCGATAGCTTTTGGAGATGTGAGGAGAATGCGATCTTGGTTTAGGATGCTGCGGTAGGTTATCAAACCGTCATTGGAGACGGTGGTGAGCCATTTCAAGTATGTTGAGCCGAGCGGCTTGGTGTACGGGCCCGTGAACTGGCCAATGATTGGAATTTCGCCCTGGTACGATTAGATTTGGTTTAAGTTGTGTGGAGAGTGGAGGGGTAGATGATGCACCTTTGGCCGAGGGAGGTGGCGGAAAGGACTGTAGAAGTACGGGTAGATGATTATTAGCCATGAGAGAAAGAGGACCAGATCGATAATAAAGAATGATGCGACTAGGAGAGATAGTGAGGTGCGGGGGTTGGACGTGGAGAATGAGGTGGTGTCTTGTTGTCGCCACAACGAAATGTTGAGTGTGAGAGTCATTTGGGATAGCCATGGGGTGCTCCCGTGGTGAGCGTTTCCTCTCAAGAGTTCTAAGGCCGTCGAGACACTAAATTTTTGGATCAACTCAAGTTGGTAATAAGATTAATCTTGCTGAAATGGTCATCCTGTCAAACATTGTCCCACATACCAGTTCACAGGTTCGGGGTTGGGGTATATATCGGATTCAACTTTATTGCTGAAGAATTCGGGATAATCGTTCTTTCGTCATCCTCGGTACGAACGTGATTCTATCATCATAGAGTGCCTTGAGGTTATACTTCAGGAATAGTATAGACTCCATGATACACCTTGTATCGGCGGCTGAGTTACGGTTCAAGCGCCCAGGGCGCAGGTCCGGCCACCGAAGCAACACCTATTGCTGGTTACTCTACCTGATCGCTCACCGGATCGGAGACCGAGCCCCTGGAACTAGGAAGCCGGTGAATCACTTGATGGATAGAGCTACAAATGATTTGGTTTGATAAGACTGCTAACTCGCACCATTCCGCCAGCTGCCGGGTGGTGTCCGTTCGATCTCGCCAGCTTTCTGAAGCAGCGTCGACATCAACCCAATACCAGCGCGCCGCTTACAAGCGGGTTCGAGTCTATACTTCGAGTCAGGGCCATCGTCACAAGGATGGCCAATCATAGTGTTAGGTTTCCAGTGCTAAAGGTGGTGTGAGTTCGGAACATTTGCATCCATCTCCTCAATGATCGACAAACTCGAGTCAGACTTGGGGTGCTCATAGTAAACCCCGGGCTGTCCGACCCACGAGGCTGCGTCATTTCTGAGGAGAAACGGTGTCAGCAACGGCGACTCAGTTGTGTAACCCTAGTTTAATTGGGGGGTGGGTCTGCAGCGCTAGCAAACAAGCAATAAATGCCTCGGCGCGGATATGGATCTGCGCAGGTGTCATCGCAACTGAGTCATTCTTATTACGGCGGAACCGAGTCGGGCGGACTTCAGGATACTGAGGAGAGGTAGAGTGTTAATGAAGGCAATGTAAAGGCATACGAAGGTACAATATTCTATCTCAAGGCCCGTGCGTCCTCGCCCCCTCTTTCGAATGCCTCCGCGCATACATTCCCAATGCGAGTGTCGTAAATGTGAATTTGTAGTTCGGATACGTAATTGCGCAGCTTTTGTTGAAGATTCCCTCAATCGCTTCTGGTAGCCACTCGCCATTGGGTTGTTGTCGGTCCATGATTAGACGAATCGCCTTTTCGATCGGGTCAACGATGGGGTAGTCCGCCTTCAAGAGCCCGATGATGGCGAATGATGTTTGCACTATCTGGGAGCCTGAAGAATGCTCAATATATTCCACTCTCTCACAGCTCTAGTACGAGTCGTTAGGATTAGTTCGTCAGTCGAGGATGAGGAGGGTTACCTCAAAGCTTTCAGACCATCCGCCATCTTCCCTCTGTTTAGAGATAAGAAACTCGCATGCACGTCGGACGCGAGCGCTATTATGATATGTCTCCCCCACAGACGCCAGACTTTCGAGAGCGAACATTGTGCCGTATGTGAAACAAACACCCCAGCTACCATACCAGCTGCCATCCGGGCGCTGTGTCCTCTTGATATACCCCAAAGCGCGGTGGATGAATGTTTGGATTTCTACGGCTCGATACTCGGGCCAATGCCTGCTGAATAGAGAGATGGCGGTCACAACAGCGGTCGTGCACTCAGGATAGTCGTACTCAACCATGATCCCGCCAAATACTTCTGCCGCGTTTAACATCTCCAGATAATTACTTCCTCTTGTCGGCTCATAAGATGCACATCCCCCCGACTGATTTTGGTACGTCAAGAGGGTATCAACTGCATCAAAAATCCGTTGATCGTCCAGTAATTGCGGATATCCTGGGGTTTTCTGTAGGAGAATAACCGATTTGAGGGCTTCTGAGACGCAGTCGCTAACAGGGTACCCTTGATCTTTGTTGCTGAAGGTCCAACCCCCCTTGCGCCTGTGTCGGTAGCAGACGTCAGCTTCGTCACAGTCCTCTCGAATCTGCTGGCTGTCAAGAAACTCTAGTGCACGGGTCAACATTGGTCTCCAGCGAGGGTCTTGCGCTAGGCCAGCGGCATGGGCTGCTTGGATGGCAAACGCGGTGTCCCAGCACATGACTCCGTTCGTCCCATTGACCAGCATGCCCTCACTGTTCACCCAAAGGAAGTCCTCGAGTCGTTCCCGGTGTCGGCGAACCGAGTATGCATCTGGTCCATCACGAATATAGCAAACAACCATATTCATTGGGCCATTCACAGAGGCCAGGTCGGAATAGTCCGAGTTAGCATCCTCCATATCTACAAGTTTACTCACCCAGTGCTCGGCCCTCTTGGCGAGACCGTTCGGCCGGAGGTAGGCACACCATATATCGGATAGAACGAAGTTGACCGTGTTCAACAACCAGGATTTGGGATGATAGTTATCCACATCTGCGATGGAATTTCGATGGGCGGCCCATTCAATAGTCTCCCATGGCTGAGTAAAGAGTTCCTTCCGCAGGTCTCTAATAACCTGTGTTTCGGGCATTGTCCACTTCCGCGACCATACGTACGACATGGGGAGGAAGACCTGCCGCATGTGCACCCACCATCGCCAGGGTGCGAGGGGCACCCAGTCCGGCAATAGCCACGTCTCGGGTGGGACCGGATTGACGATATCCCAGTGGCACAGGCCGAGGATGGCAAGCCAAAACTTCGCCCAATGCGGCGCATTGAGTGCGCCACCAAGCTTGTGGAGCAAGCCGCGTGCTTTCACCATGACAGGTTCTTCTGCATCGACACCGAGTAGTCTTAGAACGGTATAATTGAGGGCAGTCCCGAAGACAGTGCTCTCGCCTTCCACATGGAGACCCCAGCCGCCTTGAGTTGGATGAGCGCGCGCAAAGAGGTAATTTCGCATCTCCGTCGCATATGCAGGGGGTATAGGTGTGTTTGTCACGACCCACGCGATCACGACACCTGGAAGGAGGAACATAGGCCCGCCATATTCGCAGCCCCAGTTTCCTGGTCTCAGTTGAAGTTTTTCGAAGAACGTGAAGCCGTTCTTGACGGCGTCAAGAGGAGTTTGTGGTGGTTGGAGCTTAGGTAGGTTCTGTCAGAGTCAGTGATCATGTAATCCTTGACAAGTCAAAATGAAGCGTACCAGAGGAAGCCCTAAGTAGTACTTATCTGCTAGGGTTTGTGGCCACTTTTTAGCGGCATTGTCGTCTTCGAGATAATGCCATGTATGGCGGCCATTTTCGTTTCTCAGCCGCCAGCGAGACCGGTCGAGGTTTTCGAGAAAGGGAGAAGGGAAACCAGTCTCCGCGACTGTGATGGTTGCCATCTTGGTCGTCCAACAATCGATTTGGATGAAGTGTTGCTGCCAGCAGGCAGGACTATAAAGTGAGTACTAGAATGATATCTACGTTGTAGAGATGAGCACACCCGCTGGAGCTAACGCGCGCTAAAATCGACATTCAAAGGGCTCCAGCCTCCACCGCTCCTTCGCCTCTTTGTTCCCCCCACAATTTTAGGGGTTTCAAATGCAGCTATGAAATCCAATTGCGATCACTGGAGCGAAGTGGAAAGTCCAAGGCACATGAATGGATCTTCCCGAAAGTGTTCCAAAACGAGAATTGTGAGTTTGTGAGATGCGATCCCTCCAGGCTTGGATCTGTCATTGCCCGATCGGCTCTGTAGGTAGCGTGTATCTCCCCCAGATGTAGAGGCAAACAAAGTCAGTGCCGGTGATTTCTTGCATCATCATAGCAATTCGCATATTAACCAGTCTTTTCAGAATTCCCATGTTCACGCCCTCAATACTTGGCCCCTGGAGTTGGTCGGGATACTGATTGTTTAGGAGGTATCAAGATGGTCTCCGAACGACTGCTGTGTAACCTTGTGCGAAGTCTTCCATGCGAATGTGACCGTCGCACTAGCCCAGGTCTCAAGGACGTGGCCTTTTACCTACCGTGCAGAGCGAATAAACGAGGTTTCACCATTGCTTGGTTGCTGAGAAGCTTACCTTGCCGTCTGGATTCAGATTATTGCTGTCGGCAAAGTTCTCTCCACAAAGAGAATGCTGCTTGGGGTTACACTGCATGTGTCTCTGATTGCCGCGTTTGTGGAATGAAAGATGCGGCCGGCGAGAAGAAAGCAGAACCAAGCAAATCGCAAAAAGTAGAAGGAACTGCCCCATGGCACATTGTAAACAAGGAAGGAGCTACCCACAACCTGCCAAGTACTTGGACGCTCCTTCCTTGACTTCGGAATGTGCTCCTTCCCTCAACTTGGCTTCTGATTCCGGGGCAATCCAATTCTTCTCAGTACAAATATCCTCGATCAATGGGCGTGATAAAGCGAAGGTCGATTATAAGTTGTACAACAACACTCCACACCTCGGATGACTCGCGGACTCGATGAACACCTCAGGTGCACTTATCCCCATGCTTCCACGTCCTGCTCGGTCAATCGCAGAACCGAGAAGCAAAATTTGTGTCCTCGTAGCAATAAAGGCGACAGCGCACGAGAAGCTTCGCTCTGTGCGAGCGGCATAACGCTGTTTCTTAGAGCCAGTCATGGAACCCAGAACGACCAATAACCCTTGCTGTGCACATAATTTTGATGAGCTGATGTCATGGTAGGGACTTCAACAAACAGCAAAAATTGATTTTGTCTGTAGCGAGCGATACATATTGCAAGTATCACCGAGGGCATTGTCGATTCAGAGATACGATACATACTCCAAACTTACAATAGCTGCCGAAAGGATGGGCGTCTCGGAAAGGCGGAGCTCAGCCTCAGCTAAGGCGACAGCTGAAACTCCAGGCGCGCATCTCCCGCCCCCACCTCTCCTGTCTTGCCATCACCGCAAACTTGCAAACTAGATTATAAACTGAGTATACACACGCCTCACCGAGATGGACCACGTCGAGTCTGTTCCAGACTCTCCGTATCCCGCTCTCCAAATCCCATGCCTCAGCTCTGAAGCCTACGATGGACTCGATTTCTTGACCTATCCAGAGCGTTCAGGGTGGGACATAGACCAGTTACTCAGTGGAGATTTCTCCGAGCGCCCTACCAACGAAACTGCGGCCTTTCTCCAGAATTGGTTGTTCTTTGGCGTTCTATGGGAGGTATTCGGGCCTATCGCCAAAGGGGCAAAGGCAAACTACGTCCAACCGCAAGAAGCCACAGAGCATGGGGTCATCTCCGTCGCTTCCCTAGACGAGCGGATACTGGAGCTTTCCTCATTCATCGCCTCCTATGTTCAAAGCGCGGGTCTCGAATCGGGACAAATAATGGGACATCGCATCGAAACCAGCCTAAAAACTGTATCCCGGTTCTGTCGTATAGCAACATGCAACGGCGATCCGCGGCCTGGATTTGCAATTTGGCCATTGACGCCAGAAATCGACCTCTCTGTGAGGGCATTGAGTCAGCGTCTTGCCTGGACCTTTGCGACAAGCGGTGTGAACATCATTTTAAGCTCTTCAACAAGTTTCTTGCAGTTCCCTTGTGCGTGGCTCCCCCTGGCGCGTATGCATGAGGCTGGGTGGTGTCCTAGCGAGGTTTCTATGGTAGAGGAAACCTTCACCTCAGCGTCCGCGCACTATGTGTCGCAGATGGAACGACCTCCGGCCGCTGTTCAGAGGAAACATCCGGATTGCACTAGTAAGCTATGTCTTGCGCGACAGCTGAATGAGGAGACGTATCGGACCGCCCATACAACTGATGAATGTGACTGCCAACATTACGGACCAGTAATGGATGAGGTCGTTTCCATTATTTTGGCTGGAGGTATACCGCTTCTCTCAATCACCCCGACAAAAAAGGAGCCTTTCCTCAAGGTCGAGGTGGAGAAATATACCGAGGGAAAGAAGTATATCGCATTCTCGCACGTTTGGTCCGATGGGCTTGGGAATCCCACCGCAAATAGTCTTCCGCTATGCCAGCTTCATCGCCTTCGAGACTTGCTTGATGGTCTAGTATCAGGGATCAGCTCCCTGGACCTTGTGAATCGACTCGCCTTCAAAGAGCTCTGGAAGAAGAAATTCCACGGACCCTCACTGCTTTTCTGGATGGATACCATGTGTATTCCCGTTGCTGAAGAGCTCAAGGACCTGCGCACAAAGTCGATAAAGTCCATGAAAGCCGTGTACGAGGGGGCATTCCGCGTCTTGGTTTTGGATTCTGATATCCAAGGGTGCTCCTCTGCCGACTATACTCAGGCATTTATGCGGATCCGAATGTCTGCCTGGATGCGTCGCCTTTGGACCTTGAACGAAGGCGTTCTCGCGTACCAACTTGTGGTGAAATTCGCCAACGGCTTCCTAGACGTCCAAGAGGCGAACGAGAGACACCAAAAAGAGGCATATGGCTCTGAACTGGCGAATATCAAGGGCACATTTGGGAACCCCATGCGCGATGCGGACAGTTTCCATTGGAAATTTAGGCTCCTACGCATCAATGTCATTTCAGACCCTGATCCCCGAATGGTGCGGCGTACGACACAGAGCTTTGTGAGCCCTGAGGCTAAGCGGTGTTTTGCAATTATGGAAGCATTCAGCGCAGCATTGTACCGCACAACTAGTAAGGAGAAAGACGAGATGCTCTGCTTCGCCAGTCTGATCGGATGGGATACGAGTCTGATCAAAGGCCTAGAGTTTGAAAATCATATGCATGCTTTGCTCTCAACTGAACGGCAACTCCCGCAGGGAATGCTGTTCCTTGCTGGACCAAGGATGAGCCAACCCGGTTGGCGATGGGCTATAAATCGGTTCGGGAACTGTGGCGCTGCCCGACTGAACGTGAAATCCGACGATATGACGCCGGGGGTTGTGACCAAAGGTGGATTCGTGGTGGAGTATCCCGCCCTGTCATTGCCAGTGGACTATACTAGGGATAACTTTCAGAACGCTACTGTGATCACTGATCTCGGTAACGGTTTTACAGCTATAATGGAAATTTCGCGGCACGATGAGGGCATTAGCCGTGCAAAATATGAGTATGAATCCGGCGGTGACCAATATGACCGGTTATATATTCTCTTCTGGGATGCCGCCAATGCTTTGGCACCTAGGGCACCTCTTCCCGCTGCGGTGATTTCAGGTCCTAGTGATGAGGACCTTGAGAAAGAAGTAGTTGTGTACCGGTTTGAGTTCCTCGCGTACTTGGAAGTCCTCGAAAAGACAACGAAAGGGGTTTCAGAAGCAAAGGCAGGCGATGTCGCACAGCTTGTGAAGAAGAAATGGATCATTGGATAGCTTTTTTCAAGAGAGGTTTGAAATACGTACCGAATACATTTTCGTCATCACATTCAGACTATGTTACGAGACTGCATTGGATATATCTTGGCAGTCCCTTGTTATGTGGAAATGATCACGGATGCAATTGTGCTATTGACTTTCGACTCGGTCAATGTCTCGCCATCAGCCTTCCAGGTCCATAAAACTTAGACAAAAGGCATACGTAACAAACAGTTGGCATGTTGAGTTCCCCCACGACGAGTATAGAACAAACACAGATGGTTGGTGGGCCGCCGAAAGCGGAGCCGGGATCACGTGGCGATACGATATCGGTGAGTCACATGGGAGGGGTCTTCAAAAAAGATTCCCCTCCGCAGTTCTTTCCCATCTCGCAAGCACTCAAAACACAGTCAATTGAACAATTGCAATCATGAAGAGAGAAGACATTACATACCTGGGTGCGGGCCCTGCTGCCCTCCCAACAGACGTCCTCGCAACCGCCGCAGAGGCTCTTCTGAACTATGAGAACACCGGACTGTAAGCCGCATCCTTGAGCCTTCTTCTCTGCTTGACGCGGCCTAAATTCCGTACTAACTTCTACAGTGGTGTGGCTGAGCACAGTCACCGCAGCGAATTGGCCGGCGGAATTCTAAATGCCACGAAAACCGACCTCGCGAATTTCCTTGACATCCCTCCCGAGTTCGAGATTCTGTTTATGCAAGGTGCGCAGATGCCGATCTTCTCCCGATGATATAATAGCTTGAGCTGACGGGATACAAGGTGGTGGATCTGGTCAATTTGATGCCACGGTGTATAACCTGACTGCGATCTGGGTTGAGAAACAGAGACAGAAGATTGTGATGGAGAAGGGAGAGCTTCCTGAGGATGAGGTTGTAGCAGAGTTGCGCAAGAAGGTCGACGCGGAGCTGCGATTGGACTACTTGGTGACTGGATCGGAAGTACCCCGGGAATTGTTACTGTGTTTCTTTAACTAACTTGAGTACAGTTGGTCGCTCAAGGCTAGCCAGGAAGCTGCTCGACTCCTCGGACCCGAGTACGTGAATGTCGCAAGCGACGCCCGGACGGCGAATGATGGAAGGTTCGGCAAGATTGCGGAAGAGTCGACATGGAAGTTGAGTCCCAAGGCAGCTATGGTGTACCTTTGCGAGAACGAGGTATTTTACCGGAGTTTGACATGTGAAGTTTGCAGGACTAACAAGGATGCCTAGACCGTGGATGGTGTGGAGTACCCCAATTTCCCCAAGGTTCTCGAAGCCAAGGGCTCAGAAGATGACCCAATTGTCATTGGAGACTTTTCTTCTACCATCCTCTCAAGGCGGATACCTTTCGAAGTATGTTACCCGGTCGACGGAATCTGTAGGTGAGCATCAGCTAACCGCGGCAGAACTTCTCAATTGTATACTTCGGAGCGTACGACACCCTTACCTGCAGCTATGATTGGCGCCTGCTAACGTTGCTTAGTCAAAAGAACCTTGGTCTTACCGGTATCACTGGAGTCATCATTCGCAAGAGCCTCCTCCCACCTGTTTCCTCTCCCTGCTCTCCTGCAATCCTGCGCAAGCTAGGATTACCCGTCGCCCCCACGATCCTCGATTACTCTGTTGTCGCCAAGAACAACAGTCTTTACAACACTCTCAGCATCTTCGAGTAAGTGTTGGATCCTTGCTGGAAAAAGGCATATTAGTTGACAGAATTAGCGTATACGTCGCCGGCCAAGTCATCAAGAAGCTCCTTGCTACATTCCCTGACAAGGTTGACGGGCAACAAACTGTTGCCGAGCGAAAGGCACGCAAAGTTTATGAGACCCTGGATGCCTACCCCGAGGTCTACCGCGTCGTGCCGGACAAGAGCGCGCGTTCGCGCATGAACATCTGCTTCCGCGTCATTAAGGTAGGACTAGATTGTATCCCTATCAGGTGACGACTATGATAGCTAACTCGATACAGAATGGAAACGTCGACGAGTCCGAAAAGACCTTCCTCAAGGGCGGCACCGAGCGCGGCATCACCGGATTGAAGGGACACAGAAGTGTCGGGGGTATCCGCGCGTCAAACTACAACGCCATTCCCGAGTCTGGTATCGACAAGCTTGTCGCGTACCTAAAGGAATTTGCTACTGCCTAAACTAAGGACAGGGCAAAGCAAAGAACAAAAGCGTACGATTTGAGGTGTTCAACGCGCGCCCGACTGGGTGTTTATCAAGACGGATTTTACGATTTCAACCAGCGATGGAGGCTCAACCTTCCCATACTAATTTTCTTGCATACCTATTTCTCTCTTCAGCATATATGATAGAACAGTCTATGTATCTCTACCTATAAATATGAACCAAAACCTCGCGGTGATTAGTTTTGAGCTTGATTGCACACCAGGGTCCCGCGGTGAAACGCGTTCAAGGCATACAAGTAGTCCGAGTGACATCGAACCATGCGGTAATTTCGGTGTTATCTCAAGACTAGATCTTGTTGGGCTGCCGCAGTTTGTGTCTGAAGAAAATGCTTGTTCGCCTGCCCTATTGGTGATCGGCGCACTCTGATTTGTTGACACTCCATGACGATTATGGCGGGGTACAAAATCTCCGGCCAGGATCGACCGTTTAGGCGCTGGCTAGAAGTGCATCTACCTACACATTATTGCAGCCTTTAAATCGATAGTCGTATCCTAAAATTTCGACTAAATAAACCTCCAGAATGGCTATCATCGCAGTAGCAGGCGGCACAGGCGCCGTAGGCAAGACAATCGTCGATGTCCTCACGGAGAAATCAAAACATGAGGTGTTTGTGTTGACTAGGAAGGTGAGCTGCAAGCATTCCAGGGTGGTGGTTTGTGACAATCCTAATCTGCACCAGGCACGAGAAAACGATCCGATTCTCACCCGCGCAAAGCAAGTCGAGGTTGATTACAGCGATATCGCTGCTCTCACCAAAGCATTGGAGGAGCATTCCATCCATACCATCATCTCAGCGATCTCACTCTACTCCGAAGAGGACAGCACATCGCAACTAAATCTAATCAGGGCTGCTGAAAGTGCAAGTCCGACAGAGAGATTTATCCCGAGTGAATACTCGTTCATCCAGACAGAGGAGTATGTCCGCCTGCTGTCCCTTTCCTTGTCTCCAAATCGCTCTTACCCTGTTCGTGTACTATATACAGAGCTAATCGTCTTATAGTCTGCTTCCACATGATCCGAGCATAAAGCTCTTCGTTGATGCGGTTGAACTACTCAAATCGACAAACCTGCAATTCACCCGCGTGATTCCGGGCTTCTTCATGGATTACTGGGCCATGCCGCACGTGAAAAGCCATCTCGAACATCTCACGTTTGGCGTCGACATGTCAAGCTGTACAGCTGCTATTCCTGGTGATGGAACTGACAAAATCGGAATGACCTATACGTATGATATGGCGGCTTTCATTGGGCAGTTGCTGGAAAGAGAGGACTGGGAGGAGTTCAGTGTGATTGTCGGCGACGAGGTCACGTACAATCAGCTCATTGAGCTAGGTGAGGAGGTCAGAGGGAGGAAATTCAAGGTTGATTATGATAGTCCCGAGGAAGTGAAGAGGGGGAATGTCACGGTTCCAAATCAGCCGGAGGGTGTTGGCTATAGCGAACAGGACCTGGTGGAGACAACGGCATTGGTGGACAGGCTTGTTCTCGCAAAGGTGTTTGATTTCCCTGCAGAGGTCCGGGGGAATGGAAGATTTCATGATCTGAAACTGGTCAAGGTGAGGGAGCTGGTGACGAGGGCGTGGGGTAAGCCATAGACTAATGCATGATTATACGGTGTACTTGGTTGAAGCAATAATGTGCTGGCGATAGGCTGTGTCTTACCCCCAAGGTACTCAGCGATGTCGGTCTCGAATCCACTGATCATTGAGAGGATCTTGCGCCGGGGGCTTCGGGCGTCGGGCGAGTCGACAACGCATTTTCTCACGCGGGGGTCAAGCCCAATGTTTGTGAACCGGGGCGGATTCCCAGCCTATAGCGCCCCTTGGAACTCGTACCACACCTTGTTTGACAGATGGCTTGATTACCTACGACTGTTCTCGTGGCCCGCTCTCATTCGTGAGCAGCGAATCAAAATTCAAGGAAAAAGCAAGCAAGCCATGGATAGTGGCAGCTGCGCGTCAGAGTTTGCTTTGACGTAGCTGGCCTCCGCACGGTTGCACGTTTCTTGGAGGTACTAATGATGAGCTGGCTGGAGTTTTCGAATAATAACATTTTCCGCCCTTGATCCGGTGATGTGTTGGCATTCCGGGCGAGGCCGGTCACACAGTCCCTTCTTTCCTTCTTATACATATGTACACCTTCTCTACTCCTTGTCAAACGGACGCCATAGGTGACACAACGCAGAGCATCGAAGCCACCGTGATACAGTGCTATCCACGTTCCTTGATTCGGGTATGGGGGCGGTTTTCTCTTTTCTCTCTGCCGCAGCTCTGTCGACGTTGGATGCTGCAAGGGGTTGATTGACAGGCTTGTCACCTGGATTCAAGGGAGGGCCTTATAAAAGGTAAAGCTTCGTCGCATGCACACTTCTACCATTCATCAACATGAAAATGTGACTAAAACCCAGATCTCAAAAAGTTCGTTAAGAGCGACATGCGCGCAAACACCATAACTAGCGCGATGGCAGCTCAAACCCTCCAGACGACGGCCTTTGAACCGTCCATGGCACCCGCAAACTACACACTCGCTCAAGAGACCGCGCTCCAAGATCCCTGCATAACCTCTTGGTTTTCGAAATGGTTTCGGCCCTCTCGCTCTGACCGTCCAGACCGCCACAGCGCCCGCCTGGCCCCACCCGTCGAAGCTAGCGCGACAAAGGTTCCAAGGCAGCTCACATCGTCCGATGCGGGGAACCGGTCCGATACATTCCACGATGACCACGAGAATCCATTCCCCTGTCGCGCGTGCCAGGCGTGGGGTGTGCAATGTGATCGTCAAACTCCACGGTGCGCTCACTGTCTGGATCAGCAGATCTTGTGCTTTTATGTTGAGCCGCTGCGAGTGACGATGAAGCGAGAGAGGAAATCAAAGGATTTACCCCCTACTGTGCCCCGCGATTCAGTGGCGTCATAGATGCGATTCGTGCGAAGAAAGAGATGAGATTGATAAGCAAACTCTTAGCGACGATTTGATGACAGGAGCGTTTCACATGGAATTGTTGGTCTCGGGAGTACTTCTTGGCTATTCTTATTGGCTGAATCATAATTCCTGGAGTCCTCTACTCAGTTTTACTACTGGCTGTTTAGCTCTCATCCCTCCAGTGCAACTCAAGGTCCGTTGTGCAGCACAGCGTAGTCGGGCATAGGCGAGAGGTTACTCGCGTGCCCCATACGGTTCTGACGAAAACCCAAGCGACATGCATTCCATTCCTACTTTTCGCCGCTAGCATCAAAGACAAACTTAGCGTCGAGCGTTCTCCGCTTTCCTGCGCAGGAACCAGAAAGACGGGGGATTCGGCATCCGAGCGCAATCCCGGCCAAAATGCTACAGAGGGGCATCGCTGTTCGAGAAGGGAGATTGACACTCCAATAGACCCCACTAGACAACTTACGTACAACGTCTCAAGTCAATCTGACATGTGGCCGACCCAAACAAAAAGTACCCATTGTGGTCCGTAATCGGACACGCAAAGGCTTCTAGTATTTTTCTGCAATGTCCTTATAACCGCGATAACTGGAACACACAAAACAGGAAGGATAATGACTTCGAAAAGGAGCGGTACGGTTGTTGGAGGCTGTAAGTCCCGAGTGGTTACGTCATGGTTGTCAGCCGTGAACTGAGATGGCATTTCACTCGTTTCACTCGTACCACTCGACAAACCTCTCTGCCTGGTCGTCGGAATGCCGTGAATGGGCACCGCATCGTTCCGAACTCACCTACAAAGCCAGTAATGGCGGGGAGCATCCTCGGGCTCGAGAAACGAGCTGTAGTCTCGTCGTTC
The DNA here is from genome assembly GCA_027569055.1 of Aspergillus baeticus. Lineage (NCBI taxonomy): Eukaryota > Fungi > Ascomycota > Eurotiomycetes > Eurotiales > Aspergillaceae > Aspergillus > Aspergillus baeticus. The sequence goes on along the minus strand of JAPDEI010000012.1, from coordinate 336,979 downwards.
ATCTTCCGCTTTCCTAACGGCCCATCTGAGAAGCCGCAGGTCGCGCTCTTCCAGCGTAGTGACAAAGTGAGCACTTACCAGTAAGTCGACCTTAGTTCCAGAGTCTCCTAGGGGGGTTGCCATAGCGATTTCTAATCCATTGGAAATCCTAGACACAGGATAGCCCCGATCTCCGGGTCGATCAGCCGAAAAGACCCAGATCCCATCACAGCGGCATGGCGTGAAATCTCCGAGGAAACAAAACTCACACCGTCAGATTTGACTTTCTGGCGGTCCGGAAAGCCCTTCACATTTGACGATGAGTCCGTCGGTCGCGAATGGGCGATCAATCCGTTTGCTTTTCGGCTTGCGGAGGGAGCGGAGAAAGCGATTGACATAGATTGGGAGCACGAAGGATGGCAGTGGTATGATCCTACAACAGTGGTCAACGATGATACCTTCAAGGATAAATGCGTTCCACGCCTCAAGGAAAGCTTGCGGAGAGTCTGGTTTGAAAGCGAACTGAATCATGCTGCGGGACAGGCCCTCGGCTCGGGATTGGAGAGGCTGCTGCACGATCACTCCAGCGGGTCGCATGAACTGACTACCATTGCTCTGGGAGTATTCCGCGACTTTGTCACACAGACGCGGGATTACATATTTGAGACTGAATGGTGGGAAGACACTCGCATGGCCGCCTGGCATCTTGTCAAGAACGGTCGGGAAAGTATGGGCGCCGCGACGTTGAATGCCCTACTTGCGATCTTGGAGGAGATGGATGAGATACGGCGGATGGACTCGTTTCCAGAAGACACCTTCGAGCGTATGATTACGATTATTGACCATCATATTAGAGGTCGGAAGAGTCGAGCGGGCTTGGTTGAGGATACCTTTGCCTCTTACGTGCGGTCGAATATACTCTCTAAGGGACAGCAGAGAGAGAAGCTTACTATTGTCACCATATCATCCAGTTCAACAATTCGTGATAGCATCATGGAAGCTTTTGCTTCGCTGGATATTCCAGCGCTTGAGCTGCGCATCCTCGAGTCTAGGCCGCTGTTTGAGGGAGTCAACTTTGGGTCGGCTATCCTCTCGAAACGTCATGAGCAATTGAAGGATACGACGAAAAAGGAATTACATGTCAACTTTTATACTGATGCTGCCGCCGCAATCGCTGTGAAAGATGCGGACATCGTCCTCATCGGTGCGGACCGGATCTCTAGATCCAAGGGAGTCAGCAACAAGACCGGATCCCTTCCGCTGGTCCTAAGTGCTAAACACGTCAGTCCAACAGCCAAAATTGTCGTCCTTAGCGAGCTTGAGAAAGTAAATGGACAGAACGGCATGATTGACGATGAAAAGCATGAGGACAACGACCCAAGTGAGATTATCGACACATGGAAGGCAGTTGGAGTGAAGAGCGTTGGGCCTGTTGAGGCTGCTTTTAGCTCTGGCCAGGATTCAGACTCTACAGTTGCAGTGAGGAATGTCTATTTTGAGTGGATTCCTTTCTCGCTCGTGGATGCGTTTGTCAGTGGCGAAGGCATCCTCAGGGACACACGAATTCGTGAGAAGGCAGATCAGCAGGATGAACTTGCGAGATGGTACTTTGATAGCATACCTGTTCGATATTAGTTTAATGCCCACGCTACCGGCTCCGTCCAGCCAAAGTGCGTTGAGTTGCCTCAGAGATGCCATGTCCTACCAAATCTAGATAATCTTCTCAACCATGAGCACAATACACGACCGCGTTGTTGCCATGACGCTTGACGCGTCTGCCTACTTTTCAGACCTCTTTCAGCAAGCGTCCGGGCTTTTTTTTTTTTTTTTGATTCAACACCTCCGTCAACAACCACAACCATGATCCACCCAGCATGGCCTCTATAGCCGCCAAAGCCTCGATCTTCGAGCCATCCGCTCCTCTTACGCGGGCACCTTCCTCCTCTGCACAATGGAAAAAGACTCTGCAGGAAGTCAAGCTGCTATTTATCCAGCGGCAGTATAAACGATGCGTCGCCCGTTCGTCATCCATTCTTTCCTCCGCCAGTGAGCCGGTACGTCGCGTCCAGCAGCACCTTCCTTCACCATCGTGCTACTAGTGTAATCGGTCCTAACCTTGATAACTGCTTTTGACTGTTCTAGGTTCACCCAGTCTACAAAGTCTACCTATACTTCTACGCTGCGATATGCTACGAGGCGATGGGACGCTACGTACACGATTACTCGAGGACTAAGATACCCTTGCTACATTCAGCATTGGATTGTTTTGTTACCTGTCTTGCGGTTCTGCCGGATGGCATAGCGGCTGATGGGAGACTGGCCGGTGAGGCAAGCTATCAACGTGAGCTAGGAAGTCATGCAGATGATACTGAATGCGAGGATATCCCTGCGGATATACCCATGGGACAAGCGGCGACTGAATTGCAGGCGGAGATCGAGTCATTCTCCGTGTCCTTTTCTTCAGGGACAATCTCCACGCTCTCGCCCTCCCCTTCTCCACTGTCCTCCGTATCCTCGAGGTCAACCTCTCCGACGGAGAGTATCGTCAGCAGCATAACTGATATCATCGACAAGTCGCTCGATTGTCCAGAAGACGATCCATTCCTTTCTGATTCCGATGATTCCAAAGATGGTAGAAACACTATTAAGCTCGATGATAGAGTTGTTGATAGGGAAGCGCCCCTCTTCTTTCCAAACCCGTCCGTGAGCGAGAGACACCTTATGCCCTCGCCCCTGCAAGTTCGCAAGTCAAGCCAGCCTTGGCCACTAATCCTGCCATCTCTGGGTGTTAACCGGGATTCATCCTCGAAAGGCATGTCTCAGAACCCTGATAGGCGCGGCCGTCCATTTTCCATCCCACTTCCTATCAAACTGGCTCTAAACTCCGACACCACCGAGGCATCCAACAGAAAGTCCTTGTGCGACTACACATCTTCTCCTTACCCGAATCCTCTCTCGAGGCCTCGCACCACCTTTTCTTCGGTGCGCAAAAACAACTCCACCCTCGCCTTCCTTCACACCCAAACCACATCAAGCATCGCCGCCCTCCACACCGCAATCAACTCCACAAAGGCCCTGCAGCAGTCTCGCGCGGCGTCAAGGCAGAGCCTTGGCCTCCAACGCTCCGTGTCGTTTTGGTCCTTCAGCCCCGTGAAGAAGACCCCTACAGATTCCAGCGGCAGCTCGGACAGCTGCAACTATAATATGGGCTCGAAGCGCATGTGTATGTTTGAGACTACATCTCCATCTCCAGCTCCAGCTCCAGCCTGTGCCCCGTCATCTTCGCGCAGTCATGGCCATGAAAGCCTGCAAGAGCGGATCGCGCGGCTCCGAGATGACGGGTGGGATACTGTTGGGTTGAAGAACAGCACGCGTGGGTGGAAGGGGGTAGATTATTACCGAGGCTTTTGCGGTGCAGTGTTAGATGAACTTTATCTTGATACTTGAGTTTTTGTGTCGGTGGTGTCAACGATGGTATTGATCGAGGAGATGGCCTGAGCTGTCTGTCCTTGCAGCTTCATAACGGGACAACGGCAACGGTTATAGGGTTTAGGAGCATTTAATGATACTTATCTGAGCTTGGCTGCCTCTTTGAAGGCTTCTGGAGTGTTGGAGTAACAGACGTTGCGCCTGGTGCCTAGTAGGTACTTCAATTCGCTTTACTAATCAAGTTTGACCCAACTGTCGTATAAATACTATCATATATCACATTCACAGACACAAATGAACCAAGACAGTACAAATCATTCGGCCTTCTATTCGGTGGTCTGTTCTCCACGTTCCAACTTCCCATACTCTTCCAAGCGCCATCGCAGCAATTCCGGGTCAGCAGTCTCCGCTCCGTATATGATCCTCAAGCAGAGAAGGTGCGTTGCAATCCATTCCCTTCCCGTACTTGCCGCATACTCTTCCTGATAGTCATATGACGCCCTATGACTTTCAAGAACATCCCTCCAGTACTCCCGAGACTGGACTAATCTCTCCAATTCTCGCGAGGAGACGTAATCAGGATGTCCCAGTATGATGGTAGGCGTCTCGCCTCGCTGCAACGCTTCGTCATTGTCTATTGCATTCCAGTCCAACCGGCGGCACATGATTAACAATGTATTGAACTTGCATTCATCGCATGTGCACATCTCCCATGGTAGCCAGGTTTCCTCTTTCCCCGCTATTCGAGAGGCGATAAGGGACTTCATGGTCTTCAGCCGTGTCATGAACAGCTCGTCACCCCCCATAATCTGCCGGTGAGTCTGGGCAAATGTGGTTCCGAAAGTGAAAAATCTAACAGCCCTCCAGTTATCCATCTCGCCTTCCCCAAAGTCGATGTCCGGTGCATAGTGTATCTTGTTACCGTCTCGTTTGTCTAGGTGGAATGCGCGCGAGAAGATCGTACCACCCGGCTTCCAAATCTGCCGCAATGTTTTGACGGTTGGGGGGCCTACGCCTGGTAGAAAAAATCTGCAGAGCTCTTGAAAATGGGCCGCTATCACCGCCATGAAGTCGTTCAATAGCTTTAGCCGGCGGAGGACCTGAAGCCTGTTTTGCATCCAGGCCGCCGGCCCAAGATCGGTCAGAAATTCCCCGTTCTCGTCAACGTAGTATTTGGCCTTTCGGTGTAAATGGGTCTGTAGGATAGATAAGTTGTCCACTGGATAGTCCAATACATGATCTGCCAGCGTGCATCGCCTCACCTGAGTGCCCCCTGGCAGATGAGCCGCTGCAAACCGATCTGAGCAGCTCATCTCCTCGTCCTTTAAAAGATATTGATCTCCACCAGAAGGCTTGGAGAAACTGAACCCGAGGGAGAACCCGCTTTCTCGGTCACATCCAAACCGTACGCTATGGACGTAGTCAATAAGGTCGGTGTCGTTTTGGGCGTAACTAGAGTACATAGTCACAGCTGATCCTATCATAGCACGCTGGCTCCGAGACCCGGGAACTGGGTACTGCAATGGCTTCACGAAGCTCTGGAGGTAGCTGAGACTTCTATCGTCCGGCTTTTGTTCGATATCCGGTGATATCGATACTGGAATGAACGGGTACATGACGCTGAACATGGGATGGTAGTAATTGTCGAAGTCCAAAAGGCCATTACAAAAGTCTTGACAGTTGTTGCTCGTGCGGCTGTAGGCTAGTTTCTGTGCCTTTCCCAGTTTCAAGGCGAGAAGGAATAAATAGGGGTCAACTACTTCGGCGAAACTTGACTGCATCAAGCTTGTGAGCTGTTCCGCGCAGTCCCGTAGAATATTCCTATTCCTCTCGTCACAAGCAATCGGCGACTTTCCACTTCTCCATATCTCTGCCACTTTGAGGAATCCGGCGATGATCATCGCTTCCCCAGCCTTCCACTGTCGGCAAGAGTTGTAGTCGGTAAAAAGACCGCCAGATAACTGTTTTCGTGAGCAAAGGAATCGGCGTTCTCTAGCTCTTTTTGTTGCCACGTAAACATGGCGCTTTGGTGATACCGAGTACACTTCTTTGCAGAATACGTCACAGGCTTGGATTGTCTTATAGTTTTCGGGTCGCAGAAACTCTAGGACATCGCGCGGAGAATGACGCCCCAACGACGGTAGCGATCGAGTTGATATCAGTGCACCGCCAGGATGTCTGTATGTGTCAGCTTTTCCACATAATAAATCCGATAATCGATTTGCTCTTACATTGTCATCCCATTCTCAATCAGTAACGGCCCGAACATCAAAGCGCAATGTGCATTACCTGCGGGGAATATCCGCCGAGCACTTACTGAGCGTCGCAAGCCACCAACAGTAATATGGTCGAGGAAGGCATTTCCAAAAGAGATCAGGCTATGCCCTCTAGTATGATCCTCTAGGGCGTCTAACTCCTGGCTGAATTTATAATCGTCTACGAACGGTCAGTGTTGCCCAACTATGACAGAGTACATGGGCTTTGTACCTCGGTCCCCAGCCTTCTTGAACCGATATGCTATCTTGAGATGCTCCCTGAGATGTATAGATGTCTCCATACAGTTACAGCAGAGGCGATAAGGTGCCGGCTGCATACAACTAAAGTAAATATGCCCGAGGTGTTCTGTTGACTTTTCCGGTACCGTCTTTAAATAGTTCCGGTGGACGGGGCTATCGAATCAATAGATAATCAGCTCGATCAGCTTTTTTGCTGGAAATTCAGGACGTACTAGTCATGGCAGCCCTTCTTGCACTCATAAAAATGGAATGAGCGGATACACGAGCGACACTCTGAGCATTGAATAGCTTCGTAGATCCCAGGGTATTGTTGGTCCACTAACAAACTTAGAATGAGACTCTGCCGTACAGTAATGCATCAGCATTCGTACCTTGTGGCGCCGCTCCAAGAGAGGGAAATGTTGGCCGTCGGTACTCCTGGACATAGTCATAATCGGTGAACCCTTGTTACCCAGTCAGTATTGTTGGATGAACCAGATTATAGGTCAATGCTTGCCGCATGCTTGAAGGATCGAGCGAGCGATCCACTCATCCTGTGGGACTATTTGGCGCTCTGTCATCCGTGAGTGTGACGCGGATTGCCATGTTCCTACCACCAGTAACTCACCTTTGACATTATCAAACACGCTTTGGGCCACATTATTTTTGATCTCTTCGGAGAGCTCGAGAGGGTCTCGAGGGATATCAGGAAGAATGGCCTCGCTGCAAGGAAGGAAGGAGGACGGACTCACCCCACAGCTCAATCAGCTCCCGCAAATACTCGCTCTCCAATTCTCTTTCTTCCAAATCCGGCAGCCCTCCGGGAACCAACGATTTATAATCATCAAAGGCTAGGATTGCATTTGCCATTTCATCTTGCACAGCCTCCCAGTACACTCGTCTCAGGAGCTGATGGAGGTATTGGACCGGGTCTTCGCCTTTCTTGGAGATCTGTCGCCATCCTTTGTCGAGGTCGGGGTCATATGAGACGGGCGACTGCAGATCTTCAAAAATGTTTGAAGCCATGTTGTTTCGTACACTTGGGATTTCTCAGGTCCTCAGCAAGGCTTATATCGGCAAGTGCTGACGGCCGGAGTCAGCCGCACACGCTTATCCCGTACTAGGGATATTTCAAGCGACTCGCTGTCGTCAACCCGATCCTCTGGTGATGACCGAGCTCTGCCCAGCATTTCGTAAAATGCCCTTCTTGCCCCCCTTCTGTCGAATGTCCCTGCGCAGAGACTCTTAATTTCTGGTTTTCGCTTGCTCTCGCTGACACCCTACCTTGATCGAACAGCCCTAAAATCCGATGAGGCATTGAAAGAGCTGTCCCCAGTGATCAACACCAGAATGAGAAAATCTATTGCGCAGAAGCTTACAAGTTCGTTCATGCGAAGCAAGACTTCGCGAGCCACAGCACAGGTATCCGCGGAATCGTCTGCCTCCATTGCCGATGTTTCGCAATCCACACACTCTGCCGCGACGTCCCGCAATATCCGAGAGTTATCAGCCCGATTAGATGACTACCTCGAACGAGTAGATCTTTCAGGTGAGGGCTGCTTCGCGGAGATTTGATTTGGTAACCCGGTACTTATTCACCGTAGGCGATGCTGTCGAGCTCGATGTTATCTCAATGAGTCGCCAGATCGAAAAGGTCAAGAAGTACACAAACGGGGCATTACCTGATATCGTGGTCCCGTACTCGATGTGAGTCGATTCTAGGCCGGTCATGATGATTCTTACTCACAGCTATCCAGGAACGAGGACGAGTTTGGTATGGTCAAGGTGGCAGCATGGAGTGCTAAAGCGGTTTACGCTTCAGATACAGCTCACATCGAGCACATCGCCCGACCTGAAGAGTTTTCGGATTATTTCCCCACTCAGCATAGCGAGAAAATCGATGCTTCATTTCGGGATGGGACTGTCAAAACGACACGGATCCAATTGTTTTCTGCACAAAAAGAGGGACTTCCTTCCAGCTTACTTGTGGTCGCGATAAGAGGGTCAACGTCAAAGAGGCGAGACTGGACCATCAATTTTGACGATGTTGGTAAGGGCACAGAAGGCGAAGGATTTGTCGTACGTGCCCTCACCCGCAACATCTGGGTAACTTGACATTGAGTACAAAGCTAGGATATTGAGGACCGCAAGTATCAAGTGCATGGCGGTTTTCTCGAATGCGCAAAGGCAATGGTGGAGAAAGTCTCTGATGCCATAAGCTCCATCCTTTCTAAAGCCGGCACCCAGAGTACAGGCGGGGACGTCCGGCTTTTGTTCACTGGGCATTCGGCCGGCGGAGCAGTAGCTTCACTGCTATACGCCCATATGGTGTCCAGAAATAGTTCAAGGCTAACTGACCTCAGTTCAAGTTAGTTTCTTATTTCCTTCACCCACAACCTCTAACATATAAGCAGAATTTGCCTCAATCAATTGCATTGTCTTCGGCGCACCACCAGTGAGTAATCCCGCATTGGACCCTCCTGGTGAAGGCTCAACTTTTCTTTCTATCATGAACGAAGGGGATCCCGTTCCTCGTATGGACAAAGACTACATTGAGTCACTTCTTATGATTTACATCTGTCCGGAGCCTAAGGCCGCTTTAGCATGGGAACTGCCTCAAATGCTATTGAACAACGGAGGAACGGCCTTGTTTATGAAAGACGGTGAAGAAGACCTCTGTGCTGTAGCAGATGATGTTGGTCAGAAGAAAATCAGGAGGGTGTTGGAGACGACAATTTTTGGAAATCCGAGGGCTCACAAAATGGATCTGTACCTCTGGAAGTTGGGGCTGGTAAAGGGATTGTTTTAGCAACGCAAAAGGGTCAAAATACATGAGTGACAGGGAGAGAAACGCTCCAGAATCTTTCCAGTAAGTATAGCTGGGGTGTCCAATTGTGAGCATCCTTTCAGGATGGGTTGGTGTTAGCATTGTTCTCAACTTTCAACTTTCGCCCTTGGCGCGCCTGCAAGGCTACCTACCTGACAGACTTCTGCCTAAAGCGTGCAAGATCCTCGGGCAAAATACCCCTCCACGTAAAATGATGAAGGGACCCTTTGCAAGGCTCCCTTGAGGCTTAGTTAAACTTCTCGGTTGATTTTGGCGCGGGGCCCTCCTTGTGTTACACCATCGCCTGCTCATCTTTCTGTTTTCACACCCGCCAGAACCTCGTCATAAAATGATAAACAACATTGTCTTCTACTTAGTTGCTTAAAAGTTTTACAAGGCTATCAGAACTATTTTCCTCTTGCCCTTCCATAGCACCCACCTTCTCACCACCACCACAACCATGGGCTCAGTTCAGGCCCTCTACGAAGCCCAGCGGAACGCTGGTGGTTTCGTAGAGATGCCACCTACCCGTTTGCCCCCATTCTCTACCTCCTCCAAAGAACGCAAAAATTCTGGATCATTTGCTCCGTCAGGTTCCATCTGCAAGGTGCATAACATCTACCAAACTAGGCCTGATGAAGTCGGACGCACATCGTGGACCAAGCAGCTTCCCGATTACGCTGAAGATCCAGCAGAAGACCCAGAGTCCCAGCAGTATGCCCTCGTTGTGCGAAATGCCAAGTGTTACAACGGAATCAAGAGCCTTGAGATTCATTCGATCGTCGTGCAGAGCGAGTCGCTCAAGAAGTTTCTAGCGGACGTTTTCATGGGTTACCCTAGTCTCACTTTAGCTCTCTCTCGTGTCGAATTCCATGCTCCCTTCAAGCCTTTTATTCATCGCTGGCAACAGTTTACCGACGCAAGGGATACCCAAGTGCTTGATGAGGCAACAAAGGCTCACGTTGATCTGCTGTACGACGTTCTTGAAGAAGAGCTTCGCGACGTGATCTCCCAGAAGAACGATCTTATTGCCAACGGCGTGATCACTTACAATCTGCTGCACGCTATCTTCGAGCCGGACGAGCCTATTTATAGCGTCGCTGATGGCCGCCAGCGTGCCTTCGTTTTCCATACAGGCTATCATGATGCTCGCAACAGAAGTTACTCCATCAGTGGCAAGTATATTGACTTCGACGGGAAGGAATTCGGCTTTGTGGACAACGCCTTCTCGATTCCGGTGTACGAAGGAACTACTGCTATCACTTCTCTGCCTGTTTTCCCTCTGAAATATCACCACGACCATGCCGCAGTACGAACTGAGCTGACTGCTCGCGGAGCGCTCTGGGAGCAGCACAAGGGTTATCAGTACAAGCAATACGAAGGCGTCGCTAATGGCTACTATTATAACAAGGAGATCAAATTCAACGTCAAAGGCCGCATCGTCATTGATACAGAGGCATACAGCACATTCAACCCCGACGTAGCACCTGTGTTCGCTTCCAAGTCTATGCCCTACTCCAATTATCCTGGTGATTCTTACAAGGATAGCATGTTATTTCAGCAGCAGCAGCAGCAGCAACAACAACAACAACTACAGGCAATCGTCAATCAGCGCTCGCGGTACAGAAGTAGAAGGGCACCCAACGAGCCCGCCCCGCTTCCTACTCTATCAGACACACTCACGGACGAGCAGCGTCTCATCGCCACCCCCATTGTGCGCGGCTACGCCCTCAGCAACAAGAAATGGCTGGAATTCTACCTCGACGGCGTAACAGACATCGTCTGGAACACTAAGGCGTTCGACTCTTTGGTCCTTCCCCACGCACAACAGGATCTAAAGCAGCTGATTCTGGCCTTCGCAAATGCCCAATCCAAGAAACTCAAGGCCTTTGACGACGTTGTTCAGGGCAAGGGCCGCGGAATCATCATGCTTCTCAGTGGACCGCCCGGCGTTGGAAAGACTTTGACGGCGGAGAGCGTTGCAGAGGTCCTGAAAGTGCCTCTTTACGTGCTTAGTGCTGGAGACCTCGGAACCGATGCTCCCCAGCTTGAGAATAAGCTTAAGGACATCCTTTCCATTGTTCCCAAGTGGGGCGCAGTTCTCCTTCTTGACGAAGCGGACGTATTTATGGAAGCGCGCAGCAATGCTGATTTGCAGCGTAATGAGCTCGTCTCGATCTTCTTGAGGCTGCTCGAGTACTATGAGGTACTTCTCCTCCAGCCCATCCCTACACTCAGAAGTATAGAAATAATGCCGATGAACTAACACAAATTATCGCATAGGGCCTCCTCTTCCTTACCAGCAACCGCCCTGAAAACCTCGATCCCGCTTTCGAATCCCGCATCCACGTCGCAATCCAATACCCGGAGCTCAACACCGCAGCAAGACGACAGATCTGGTCCCAGTTCCTCAGCGGTGCGGACGTTGAGGCGTTTTCGGATGATCAACTCGATCTGTTGGCCGAGATTGCGCTGAACGGAAGACAGATCAAGAATGTGGTCAAGACTGCATACCTTTTGGCTAGTGAGCAGGATAGAAAGCTTGGATATGATCTAGTTCAGACTGTTTTGAGACTGAGGGGTTCCGGTCTGTGTTGATAGAGGTCGTCGATGGCTCACTAGACTGAACCTAGGATATTTAGCTTTGACTTGGGCATGCTTGGTTATTGAATGGTAGTGAAATTCACGGACTGCTTAGACACAAATTGGCAAGTAGCTTTTGTAATCAAGACAATACCTTGTGTACACCAATCTCAAGAATTTCTTCAACTATCCACTCCTATCGCAGCCGCGCCATCAGCTCCCTCATTGCGGTATCTTCTTGCTACATAATATACACGCACCCGCAGTAATCACACTAACTTGCTCGTTGAATCGGCATCATGTATGGCTTAGGATGATCAGCTATGTCAACATCGCACCATGCAGAGCTGCGATGTTATGCAGGACTGCGGTACTCCCCCTGATTCTCTTTTCAGATAATGGATCCGCCAATAAACAATCAGTGCCCGAGACGCCGAACGAATCATTCTACGTCCCTAATGTTAGTGATACCTTGATAGTGGTTCCATGATGCAGTTGCTAAATTGTCGCTAGATTTTCCATGTGTGTAAGGAAACCAATCTTCGAAATCTACGCCGGAATCTGGTGGTTAGTCAGAAGGACAATCACGAGAACGATTGAACAGACCATGGTTAATAAGGTCGATTTGATCTGGATCCATCATCATGGTTAGTTAATCAACTTTTTGTTAGCCAGTACCATGTATGGAGCTTTACGGAGTTGTGATCTTAAGAACCTGGTTCATTCCCGCTGGTTTACCGTGGCCTTAATAGGAAACAACAACGGCTCTTCTCAATCTACCTCTGACGAATGCAACAGCATGGTTTCAAAATAATGGCAATTGGGGGTAGGTTTCTGACAGGGCTGAACGCCGAGAGCCAAACCAGTCGCGTCCGCCTTGCGAACGAAGACTTGAAAAGGAGCTGAAAAAAAGAAATTCTTCTGCGCCAGGCCGGAATTGGCGATGAAACACGCTTGACCCACGGAATTGAGGATTAGCGGCCCATCCGCAAGGCTGTTGTTAGATTGTGGTCGCAAGCCAGTGGCTGTGCTGCGGCTAAAAATGGATGGCCCAGACTTTCTTGACCTAGCCCACCTTCAGCTCTCAGGCACCAACCGTCATACATTATTCTGCTGCTCCTCCCTTTTTTCAGCTTCTACACACCGATTCGAAGGCTGCTTCCGGAAGGCAGAATCGGTGAGTACCTTTCGTTTCTCGTGAGAGCAATCTCTCTGTGAAGATACGCTACGCTAAGAGCATCCCAATATCGCTACGATCACAAGAAGTTCCCCGCTTCTCCTGACCCGCCAGCGCAGTCGCTCTTGATAGTTAGATCCTGTCGACGACCTATACTAACTCTTCGATTCATCTTTCCAGTTAGTAGCAAATCTGCACCCCGGCCATACTCTCTTCCTTCCTCGACCTTATCTTCTCCGTCCTCACGTGCGGGGTTGTTCGTTAGCCTGTGCGTCCGCCGATTTGGACCCCGCCATAGCAGCCTCAACTTCAATTTCGGTGCCAAATCTGCCTGAGCGAACTACAACACAGTCAAAATGAGTTGTAAGTATGAGATTGGTTTTCTTATATCTTGGGCTTTGCCAGCACCGAACACCCAATGTCTTTCCAATGCGGCCATCTCTTCCAATAGCCTTGTCCTACACATCTTCCTCGCACGAGTCTGAATCCTGGGGCCCAGCAGGCGCTCAGCCGCAATCCGCCTCGTTGCGGTGCCTACATCCCCGTATATTTATGAGAGCAATTATCGCTCGCTTTTCAGCGTTCAGCTATGGTTCTCTTACATCTTATCACTATTGGCCCGGTCGCTCGTCTTTTTGCGTCTGTTTGGTCATCTATCTTGCTTGTAGCAGATTCGCTAATACGTGGTGCCTCAATGCTAGTCGCAAATATGCTCAACAAGCTCTCGGGGCAGCCCGAAAGCTATGAAAAGAAGTACGCCCGGTCCCTCTACCGTTTCTCTCACAAATAGTAACCCCTCTCGCCTTCAGAGCTCTGTACCGATTCGGAAGAACCCTCGGTGCTGGAACATACGGTATCGTCCGTGAAGCCGATTGCTCTTCAGGAAAGGTTGCAGTCAAAATTATCCTCAAGCGGAATGTTCGGGGTAATGAGCGCATGGTCTATGATGAGCTGGAGGTGCTGCAGAAGATGAACCATCCTCACATTGTTCACTTTGTCGACTGGTTTGAATCCAAGGTATGCATGCTTGTTCCTTACATCTCAACCGCTGGCTGATTGGAATGCAGGACAAATTCTACATCGTCACCCAGCTAGCCACTGGTGGAGAGCTGTTTGATAGAATCTGCGAGTACGGCAAGTTCACAGAAAAGGATGCGTCGCAGACCATCCGTCAGGTATTTGAGGCTGTTAATTATCTACATGAACGTAACATCGTCCACCGAGGTCCGTATTCCCATCACTCGCTTAATTGATTCGCATGGTCACTAATAGCGTTTTCTGACAGATCTCAAACCCGAGAACCTGCTCTACCTCACCCCCGACATTGACTCGCAACTAGTGCTTGCAGATTTTGGTATCGCAAAGACATTAGACAACCCTGCCGAGGTTCTAACTAGCATGGCTGGTTCGTTCGGTTATGCTGCCCCAGAAGTCATGCTCAAGCACGGCCACGGTAAAGCAGTAGACATATGGTCTCTTGGTGTCATTACCTACACCCTACTATGCGGTTACTCTCCTTTCCGTTCTGAAAATCTTACCGACCTTATTGAAGAATGCCGCTCCGGTCGCGTTATCTTCCACGAGCGCTACTGGCGCGATGTCTCGAAGGACGCCAAGGACTTTATCCTTAGTCTCCTCCAAGTCAACCCCAAACATCGGCCTACTTCCGAGGAAGCTTTGAAACACCCTTGGCTCAAGGGCGAATCCGCAAGCGACCGCGACTTGCTGCCTGAAATTCGAGCCTACATTGCTCGCTCTCGCCTTAAGAGAGGCATTGAGATCATCAAACTCGCGAACCGTATTGAAGCACTCAAGATGCAGGAGGACGATGATGAGGATATCCCCAGTGCTGTTGAGGCGCAGCCAGATACTAGTGCCTCGGGCAAACCCGCTTTGTCCCCGTTCCCAGCTCTTTCAACAACTGGAGGCGGGAACGTGCCCCCTACAGACGCAGAAGGCGAGACCGGTGGCACCAAAAGGCGAAGTCTTAGCAAGATCGCGCGCGGCGCCATCTTTAGAGAAGTCGTTCTCGCCAAAGTCCGGGAGATGAAGGAGAACGAGGAGCGAGAGAAGATCGAGCGCGAGGCTCGTGAGCGGACCCAGTCATGAGGGTAGATTTTGGGCGGCATCGATCTGGATCCAAGTTCAATTACATGTTTGATTTCTTCTCGAGACTTGGGCCATCAGATGGACATTCTGTGGCTTCTGTTCAAGTGATTCCCCGTATTATTTTGGATGGCGAACATTTACCTGCTTGATTATCTTGCTGCGCAGTCTCGATCTACTATTGCTCTTTCCAGTCTTACTAAGTAATCATCTTATATATGCATGACATCCACGCTCCTAAATTGTCCGTTCTTTATAACCTAAAAGCCGACAGCAAGTCGAAACTAACCGTGCATGCCGTGACAACCTTGCGCCTATACTTATCACGTGGCGGGCAATATGACTTCTGAGCCAATCAGGTGACAGGTTCGAGTGACCTGATCAAATCGGTTGAGGTACGCTCCTCTCGGGCACTGTTCACAGCCTCACTCTGGTCCATCTCCCGCAGACTTCCTCCTCTCCTCTTCACGCTCTATTCCTCGCGTTTCTATCATAGATCTCTTACTTGGTTTCACTTCATATACCACCTTCTCTCTCCTCTGCAAGCTCCCAACTCACTTGCCCTCGGCCGACGATCGCCCCGCACTTTTTCTAGACGTCATACACTCCCGCTCCGGGTCTACTCAGCATCCTCACGCAGCAGTTCATTGCGCGTTTGCGCACACCCCCTCTCTTCTCGCAACCCAGCGCACAAGAAGCAGAGTTTCCGGGTCTCCAAGATACGCTACTGATGATGTTCGCCAGCAAACGACTGGCCAAGGTAATTCTTCTCCCCGCAGCGCAACGAAGTACTCTTTAACTGACGTCGATTAGGAGCTCGCAAAGGTACGAATATTAATTCTTCTCCTATAAGCCGCCCTACCGACAACTCCTTTTTCGTGCATCACAATATCCTTCGCGAATCCGCTCATTCCATCACGCCTGTTACGCATGCAAGAACTGAGAATTGAGACTTACAAGGCTGCAGATGCAAGAACACCTCCCGCCCGGAATCTCAATCTTCAAAGCCGAAAACTTAGAGGAATGGCAAATGGACATCAAAGTGCTGGACGATAACCCGATCTACCGGAATGAAACATACAGACTGAAGTTCACCTTTGGGTCAAGATATCCGATCGGTACATATACCTTTCCTTTCCGCTCATTCCCCAAGTCAACGCAAGTCACATAAGCTAACACACCTCTTTTTGATTTGCACCTATAGAACCCCCAGAAGTTCAATTTATCGATGTCGCCGCAACAGAATCAGCACCGGAATCCAGACGCCCCATCCCCATCCATCCACACATCTACAGCAACGGAATTATCTGCCTTGACCTCCTCGGCTCTGCGGGCTGGTCGCCCGTGCAGAAGGTCGAGAGCGTCTGCATGAGCATCCAGAGCATGCTAACAGCCAATCACAAGAACGAGCGCCCGCCCGGCGATAGCGAGTTCGTCACATACAACCGCCGAAGACCGCGGGATATCAATTTTCTCTACGACGATGATAATGTGTAGTGGTGCGGGCGGGGGCTTTCGTTTCTTTTACCCGCCTTCACATACTATGCTCCGCTCCGGAGGGGGAGATCGGCTGGTGGATTGATTCTATTTACGGCGTGTGCGTGCATCGGTCTGGCGCTAGAGTTCCTTTGCTTTACTACTAGGTACTTTCTTTTGCTGTCGCTTCTGGTGAAGAGAGCCATGGAGTTTCGGGGCGAAATCACTTGTTTATATCCTCACATGTATTTTTCCGTTGCTTTGCCAGAATTTGGTAAGACTTGACAAACTCCTCGAAGACGACCATGGGTCGTCACGCAGCCAGTACCTTCCGCCATGGAAACAGCGAGTGGGTGAGCAACATTCTACATATTTCAAAAGATACCAAGAACAGAGCCATTCGGAATCGGAAATTCAGAGTCACTATACATAGGTTAAAATAGAGAAAAATATGGGATAGAGGTGTAGCTCGGATCACGGTAGTAACATAGGAAAATATAGAAACGCCATTAAAGTGAACTGGTACAGACAGACAGGTACACGACCCCAGAATTCTCTCACACACAACACACACCTTCTATAACATATCCAGCACTGGCCCTCCGAGCTGGAACGAGGACCAGTCTTGGAATAAACACAAATCCACCGGTGTAGGCGGTGGGATCTTCCAGGTTGGATTTCTAGATGGTTTTGATTCATTGTTTATTTCTGAACGGTTTGCATTTTGTACAGAAGAGTGGACATCAGTATATTCTACCGGTCGACTTCACCGAACACGAGATCCATTGTACCTAGAATTAGGTTAGTTGAGAAGGTGAGAGAATGATACAAGTGGCTGTAGGTCTCACCAATAATAGCGACCGCATCTGCCAAAAGGTGACCACGCGAGATCTGGTCAAATCCACCCAAGTGGGCAAAACCTGGGGCACGGATCTTGCAGCGGTAGGGCCTCTCGGTACCATCACTAACCAGGAATACACCCATCTCACCCTTGGGGGCCTCGATGGCCGAGTATGTCTCACCAGGAGGAACGGCGTAGCCCTTAGTGAAGAGCAGGAAGTGGTGGATGAGAGCCTCCATGTTCTCCTTCATAGCCGCACGAGGAGGGGGCATGATCTTGTAGTCCTCCACGCGAACGGGGCCGGCGGGCATCTGGTTCAGGCACTGGTGAATGATACGGAGGGACTGGCGGAACTCCTCCATACGGCAGAGGTAACGGTCGTAACAGTCACCGTTGACACCAACGGGGACATCGAACTCAACCTGATCATAGGCGTCGTATGGCTGCGACTTGCGAATATCCCATGGGACACCAGAGCCACGGAGCATGACACCAGTGAAACTCATGTTCAGCGCATCCGCGGCGCTCACAACACCAACACCTTGTGTTCTAGCCTTCCAGATACGGTTGTCGGTGAGAAGTTCCTCGGTTTCGTCGATGCGGTCACCGAACTGTGTGGCCCATTGGTAGATATCGTCGAGGAGACCGAGAGGAATGTCCTGAGAAACACCACCGGGGCGGACATATGCGGCGTGGAGGCGGGCACCGGATACTCGCTCATAGAATTCCTATTGAGAGAGTCCCTGTTAATCAATTGCGACGCTAAGCGTATAGATACGGAGGGGTGCTGTACCATGAGCTTCTCACGCTCTTCGAAACCCCACAAGAACGGTGTCAAAGCACCAACGTCCATAGCGTGTGAAAGGACAGACATGAGGTGGTTCAGGACTCGGGTAATTTCTCCAAACAATGTCCGGATGTACTTGGCGCGCTCGGGGATCTCAATGTTAAGCAGCTTCTCGACGGCTAGAGAGAAACATTGCTCGTTTGTCATCATGGAGACATAATCCAATCGGTCAAAGTAGGGCAAAGCCTGCATATAAGTCTTGTATTCGATCAACTTCTCGGTACCACGGTGCAGCAGACCGACGTGGGGATCTGAGCGAACAATCTCCTCCCCATTGAGCTCCAGAATCAGTCGGAGCACACCGTGAGCGGCGGGATGCTGGGGACCAAAGTTGACCGTGTAATGGCGAATCTTGCGGTCGACACCCTCAGCCTCAGACTCGAGAGCGGCGGCGCTTTCGGGGCTTTCGTTGCCTTTATTGGCGAAGTGTGCGAAGCTCGGGTCCGTCGGGATCAATCGAGTAGCTTGGTAGCTAGTAGGCTCAGCCGCTCGACGAGGCACAGACGTCGTTATCGAGCGTGATCTGGGGACAACAGTGTTCCTGGCGAAACTGGAGGGGCGAAGGCAGAGCTTTTTGGGGGCATTGCCCGCCACGCGAGCAAAAGAAGCAGCCATTCGGGAGACTGTAGGAGGGGACACTGAGGGAAGAGGGGCTGACGGTCCTCAGTCCGGACGCAATGGATGGAAAGCTTCGTCTTCGTCGGAAGGGTTCGCTTCGGAGTGACGCTCGGGAGGTTGCGACGAGATGCAATTTGGCCGGTCACGTGAAAGAGGAGCTTATGGTCATCACGCCGCCTCTGGTTGGTCTCCAGGCGCGTCTATTCCACACCCAGTCTATGGCGGCCACCAGAGCAATCCCGCATAAATGCCTTCACGCTGCTCCAATTCGAGCAGTAGCCCTCTTCGTTATAGACTAGAAGTCTCTCCGCCTGGCGCCCGCAAAAAATACTGCCGGCTCGTCTCAAGAACTTTTTCGACCGTCTGTCACAGTCCACACTTGAGGCATTCCAATCCTCTCCACACCCATCATGGCTCCTCTCGTCCCGTCGCATGAAGAGCTTGAACGCAGAAGGGTATGTTATCCGTACTAATGAGAGCGAGCTCAAGCTAATATGATCTAGATCGTCGATATCAACGCAGAGACGGTCGCCAATATTCCCTCCACAGATTTCCCAGGTCACTGGCCGGGCGAGTCGCACGAATGGTCCCTCGAAAGATTTCGTGATGTATGCTTTATGAGATTCTAGTCTAGCTCTATGGCCACTAATTTTGCTCCCAGGGCTTCCGAGTCGAATTTCACCAGAACAAGCAGTTTGAGTCTTCCTTTTCCCTCATCGGTCTCGACGCCGCTATCGCGAACGCATTCCGCCGAATCGTCGTGGCTGAAGTCCCTACCCTTGCTATCGAGACAGTCTACGTTCACAACAACACCTCCGTGATCCAAGATGAGGTCCTTGCGCAACGCCTAGGCCTCATCCCCCTCAAGGGTTCAGTTGAGGGCCTCAACTGGATGCGCTGGTTCAAAAAGCCAACCGATGACGACCCCAATAGCGGTAGCAACCTGTCAGATTTTAATACCGTTGTGCTGCGCCTAGATGTCGAATGTACCAAGAACCCGAATGCATCCCGTGACGAGCAGGATCCCCGCAAGCTCTACAAGAACGCCCACGTTTACGCGAAGGATATGGTTTTCCATCCCGTCGGACGCCAGGAACAATACTTCACCGGCGAAAGTGCTATTCAGCCAGTCAATCCCGATATTCTTGTTGCCAAGCTGCGCCCGGGTCAAAAGCTTGAAATGGAAATGCACTGTCTGAAGGGTATCGGAGCCGATCACGCCAAATTCTCGCCGGTTGCGACAGCCTCTTATCGGTTGATGCCCGATATCAAAATATTGCGTCCCATTATCGGCGAGGATGCGAAGAAGTTTGCGAAGTGTTTCCCCAAGGGCGTTATCGGGCTTGAGCCCATCACTGCTGGGGACGCACGGCAAGATTCTGAATACCAAGGCCACTCTGGCAAGCTCAAGGCAGTGGTCCGCGACCCATTCAATGACACAGTAAGCAGAGAGTGTCTGAGGCATGAGGAGTTCCAGGGCAAGGTCAAGCTGGGCCGGCTGCGCGATCACTTCATCTTCAACATTGAGAGCACAGGACAGTTCGATAGTGACGTTCTCTTCCTCGAAAGCGTCAAGGTCCTGAAGCTTAAATGCGCCCGATGGAAGAGGGGCTTGACGGACCTCATGCGATAAGCGCAGTGCCTTTTCTTTTGTCTGCCAGCACGTTTTTATTATGCATTACCCCGGCGTTGGATTCTTGTTCTTACAGCTTGTGTGTACCTTTACGAGAAAAGTGGGCCAATACCTTGCTTTACATAACTGGGAGTCTGGATCAGGATTTTGAGATAGAAAAAGCTGGTTTAGAAATATGTTGAAATCTAGTCATCATCATTCTTTCGTCGTAACGCCGCTGCATCTGTAAGAAGCGTTTTCGCGATTAACCAAATACCAATTGGAAGCGGAAATCGATCGTATAAGCAGGGTCGCTGACGGCGACCTCCTGTCCATCCACCAGAAGGTCCCGAAGCTTTAGTTTTAAGTTGGGGCGAGTCTGCTCTTCCAACTGGGGAGGGAAACGCTGGTAAAGAGTCGTCTCCTCAGTCCTCAAACTAGGTTTCTTCAGTTGCGCTTCAGGTCGCTCACCCAGCATTTCTATAAATTCGTCGAGGGTCGCGTCCCCATTCACGGTCAGCTTCCGCGCGAGGTTTCCACAGACAGGACAATCCGACTTTTTCTCCGCCTCAAAGGTATAGGTGTATACCCCTTCCTCTCCGGCATACATCATGTAATTCTCAAGGAATGGGTTGCAGGAAGTCGCGATCTTCAGCGCTTCGGACGTTGTGGCGGCCGCGATGACAGCATTTGTCGAGGCAATGGCAGGAATAATATTTTTAACAACACCCTGAGTCATTTGGAAGGTGACTCCGGAGATGTTGAACTCCTTAGATCGTTCGAGCGCGGCGTTATAAATCCAGCCGATGTGCTCCATATCGTCGCTATCGAACGTATCGTCCTTGCGTCTATCCTGCCAGGCAATCTGATGCGCCCATTCAATGCAGTGCTGTGGCTGGCGGGGGATGGTTGCGATTGTGCAGAGAGGGACGGCGGGTCGCGGAGCATGCATATCGAGCTGGCATTCAATGCATGATGTGAGACTAGGGAGAATGACACGGGCCTGGCCCTTGAATCCTGCACATTTTATTAGCTTTCTTTTTTTTCTGGATTCTGAGGTCTTCTTACCCTCTGTTCCTCCGTCGATCAACGGCTTTAAACTCTCCGGGTTGTCCATGTCAACCATGCCCACTAACGTAGAATTAATCCATCTCCGAGCTTCAATACTGTCAAGACCGCAAACCACAATCTTGAACTGCATGTAGTAATCTTCATCTTTATCTTGGATCTTGCCGACGTAAGGTGTGATCTTAACTCCTTTGACTCGTTTCTGGACAAACGCAGCAGCAACCTCTGCTTTGGGCTTGCCGATGTCAGATTGACGGAATAGAAATTGTCGATTCAAGTTGGAAATGTCAATCGTATCTTCAAGGGTCAGCACAATTCGGGTCATTATAAGTAGGACGAAGAGAAGTCTAACCCATGTCAATAACATGGATATTCTTGAAACCTGAAAGAGCCAGGTTCTTCAATATCTCGCAACCCAGGCCTCCAGCTCCGCTATCTCAAATCAGCCATACGGGGCATCGATCTGGACATACCATGGTAGGCAGGAGTAACTTACATCACCCTAGACGTACATTAGCCTATGGGGAAGATGAATATGGCGTGAATACATACAGGATCTTCGACTCCTCCAAAGACTTTATTGTCTCCTCTCCAGGAACCCAATCCGGGTCAGAAAAGGGTCCAGATTTTGAAAGTACCTTGTACAGGTGCGTCCTAGATATTTTCAGTAAGTATTGGGGGGGAGGGCCGGATAAGAGCCGCACCATCTATCCGCAGACGCCATTGTAGAGAGGATCAGCTGTATTCCTGAGTCTCACTATAAGATCGTATGAAACTGAGACGGTCGTTTTCCTTCTATAGATTCTACAGATACAACAAGGAGTTCGTCTGTATTTGGAGAAAACAGAAAGGTTGTGAGAGACCGACAAACTGTTGGAACCTCCATGTCAACTGTTGACTGAGGGACCACTTACAAAGCTGCCCCACACGTGACCATCATGAAGCGTCGTCTGCCTCACCAAAGAGATAGAGCCCTCCAAGCGAGGTACCATCCAGTCGTTTGTACCTCTACCTGAGTGTAAGAATAGGATTAAGCTAGCAGTAAGCGGTAGAGTCAATGGTTGAGGTGAGAGAAAGCAATGCTGTACTAGCGCCACTCTTGCTCCTCAGACAAGTACAATAGTGCATACATATTGCTGACTAATTATGCAAGCACAGCATTTCCCACCTCTTTCGCAACAGAACAGCTTTTGCTCATTCCAAAACTCAATAATGACAACTCGGAAAGATGGAAGGGCTCATTACGGAAATAAAAACAATAAGCCGCAAACAGAGTGAATCCTTCACAGGTCGAGAGCAACAGTTTCAGAGCACTGGGCCTGAACCCAGAGACCATACTCCAAGCAATCCGTCGACTACAAGACCGGGCTCATCAGCCGATATTTTATCAATATTGAAGTCGAATCCTGGTCAAAATGAGCTGCCTAGGGCTCTTACTACAATAGATCCTTTTCGGAAACGCACAACTACACTTGATTTCGATATTCGGGTTCCAAGTCCGAAAACCGCACAAATCCTCAATGCTCTAGTCACCATCACAGTACCCGATCACTGGGATTCTATCAACTCTAACTCGAAAGGTCCAGCTACTGGATCTATGAAGCTCCGGGCAACATTACTGAGGTGCCTCTGTAGTGTTTCTGGCATCAGTTGCTTAGTGACGCATCTCCGTTCATTGATCGCCCAGGCGCGCGCATCCTCACAGCATGCGGACGCCTCGGGCAGTGGAATTCGAATCAGAGCTATCCTCGAGGTTATCTCAGCATTATTATGGCCCAAGGACTTTATTTCGCGCTTGCGCACTGACATCGATACGGTCTACCACAATGAGACACAGAAACAAGTGGCGTGGAAAGAGCTACTGTCTCTTATTGCCGCCAGCAGAGTTCTTTCTGTTGCAGCAGAGGCTCTATCTCTAGATAGCGAGCCAGACGCTGCTAAGGAACTCTCTTGGATTGGGGACGGGTCACAGTATGCTTCATGGCTCGGAACTAACATTTGTCATATGGCTTCGAAACTCGCAGGAACCGGCGAGGAGGAGCAATGGAAAGCACTAGCTTCTCTCACCGGAAGGGCTCTCAGCCTAGGGTATACAGGTAATCATGGAAACGATTTTTTTCCTAACCCATGTTAACCATACCCGCAGATCAGTTAGTGAGAGAGATATATTCGGGCCTCCTCATCAACCAGCCACTTACGGGACAATACACTGCGCTCTTCGATCGGCTTCGGTGGAATGAGCAGTTGGCTATGCTTGAAGCCATCTTTCGTGATGTTGAGAAGAAGTACTTTGTAGCTGGGTCTGCTGATGGAAAGAATACGATTTCGGATCAATCCGTGAATGCCGTTGCGGCTCTATGCTCCGTTATCTTGTCTAAACGGACCAACCTAGAGAGTCAACTAGTAGAATGGCTTTCAAAAGGCCAAGGGGGTTCAATACAGACAACAGGACTTCGACGGGCTGTCCTAGTCAACCTAGCCTATCAGCAGGGTAATCACTATCGTTGAAGGAAACCCTATATGGACAATGCCCTGCTGACGGTGATTCTTATAGATCTTATAACTACGTTGCTTACTAAGAGTCTTGAGCAATCCGCCGATAAGATCTATATACAACATGCTCCGATGAGAAGTCAAGAGGGTAAGCCAATGACTCTGTCTTTTCCAGGTGCAATGATTAATATGCCTCAGCAAACACCCAGGTCATCCTACTGGCCGCTGGTCACCTTAATCGCCTTGACACAACGGAACTGAAGAGCATCGGGCGCACAGGTGTCTTCCTTAATGCTGTTTCCAATCGTCTAGCGGCCGCCTCTACGAGAGCTCGTTTCTTAGGAATGCTCATTGGAACCGCAATTTCGCAGCTCATTGAGGAACCGGAGAAAGGAATGAGATTCGATCTTGAAGAGATGGAAAGTGCCGAAGCCGAGTGGTACTTGAGCCTTATCAGAACTGAGGACA
Source organism: Aspergillus baeticus (assembly GCA_027569055.1). NCBI lineage: Eukaryota > Fungi > Ascomycota > Eurotiomycetes > Eurotiales > Aspergillaceae > Aspergillus > Aspergillus baeticus. Next base: position 312,960 of record JAPDEI010000012.1, on the reverse strand, counting down.
GTATCGGATCTTTGGGTCCCATCAAACTCCAAGGAAATAGCGCAACCGAGCCAAAACAAAAGGCAACCTTTGCCTCACATTCTCGGCCCTTCAAAAAGTCCGGTCAAACAGCAACTGCTAAAATAGTGGCGATTGAAGAGGTAGATGAATCAGATGAGGAGGAAGGGGAGGATGAGGATCTAATCCCGTACGAGAAACCCGATGAAGATCCGTCAGACTCTGACGACGACCCAACGTTAGTAGAACGAAACAAACCAACTGCTCCAGTGTAAGTCAGCTCAGCGCATTCTTCCATCAGACGTACTGACAAAATATAGCTACATTCGGGATCTTGTGGCTTCACTAAGAGACACGGATAATCTTGATCGCCATGAGTTCGCTATAGCAGCAGCCCCCGGCTTGATCAGACGAAAGACCGGTTTCGGAACAGAGCTTGCAGAACATTCAGAAGAGCTAGCGCTCGTAATAGTTGGTCTACAAGAGCAAAGCAAGCTACCCAAGTTCCACGAGCAACGCCTACAGAGCATGATTGCCCTCATAGTTTCGCAGCCATTGAAGATGGCTCAGTGGTTTTCTGCCGTATTCTTTGACGGAGACCTATCTCAGGTCCAGCGGTCTGCGGTGCTTACTGCACTAGGATTGAGCGCCAGAGAGCTAGCCGGCGTCGGGTCGGACGATGCAAAAGCACTGGGGCTACCAGCATTACCAGATTCTTCTTTCCCGTCGAAGAAGCTTCCGCCCAGCCTCGAAGCCATCTACTCCACCAGTGAATCCCCGATTGCAGCCATCACGAGAGGCATCGCGCAGGCATCACTTCAGCCGTTGGCAGCAGATGCTGCAGATAATCTCACTGGGCCGAATGCACTGAAGGTGCGCACTTTCTCATCGCGAATGGACGTCGAGAAAAGACGACAACAGCGCGAAGCGCATCGGCAAAAGTCCACGGTCAAAGACCTATATAAAGTATTGTCAGAAGGGCTCTTCTACCCTTTGGCTGGCCGCTTCGAAATTATGATGCTACAATTCACCTCGTAAGTACAGCCATCCGAACGTCCAGCAGGTCGCTACCCTACCATTCCGGGAAGGAGCAGACCGCATCGCACCTACCTCGCATGGTATAACATCATGAGGAAGGCACGATTGAGGTTTGTCTCAAAGTCGGGAAAGAATGACCCAGAACCATACCCATGACGTTCATCGCACCTGCCTCATAATCATGAAGACAACTGACTCTATTCAAACGCAGGTCTACCGCTCCGTCCCATAACCCCTTCTTCGCACCACACCTTCTCACCCTTTTCATCCAAACTCTCACCCTCGTTCTCTCAACGATGGGCCCGCACACGCCCTTCCTTCCCTCAGTCACTCAGCAGACATTGTCACTCCTCCTTTCTATCCACACACGCCCTGTCTCTCAGGAACCAACGATCCTCTCAACACTTCTCTCGCTCTTCCTCGCGATCATCGATCTGAACGTTGAGTCGGGCACATCAGGCGAAGAGCGGCTTGTCACTGAATCCGCAACACAAGTGATGGAGTTGCGGGAATGGGTTGGTGAAATCTTCGATCGGACGCCTGCGATTCAGGATTCAAGCGATCCTCGCGAGCAGCTCAGGACGTTGTCAGCTGGGGTCATGGTGAAACTGGGAGAGGTGATTGAGAGGTATCAGGGGAGGCTTATGGGGGTAAATTCTGGGTTCAAGTATTAGGCTAGCAGCTGGTTGGAATGACTATCTATAAATTGTCATGAATACACTCAGGTTCATTCCATGCTCCTAACCCGAACAATCAAGAGTTCAGATTAAGGCTTGAACATAACGCACTTCTTTACTATGTGGGGTCTGATGTTAATGCAGCACCGGTGACACGAAGCCTCAGCTCACACATTCGACGCTCGCCATGCATTGCCTGGATATCTCGTTTCTTTGCTTTTCGAGCCACTTGAGACTTCTCTTCCCCCTTCGCAACCGCCATCCTAACCCAACGGACACGCCACCGCACTCCCAGTTGACAACTCCTCATGTGTCGACCCCCAGATTTAGTTCGTGACTCGGAGCTTGAGACACATTTCCTGCACAACTGCGAGGTCGAAACGATCCACACTTACCACGAACGCTCAACCCACATTCGCGGCAAACGCGTCGCCTGGACCGAACATTGTCAGAGATTCAAGAAGATTGGAGGCGGGGACTTCGGCAGCGTATGGCTTGAGGGACGTACCGAGTCAGGAAAACGCGAGGTGAAGCAGGTGGAGATTAAGCGATGGTCTACGAAACTTGACTATAATCGAGAGCCCGAGGCAGTTGCCAAGTTCTCAAAGTGGAAGGTGCCCATACAGCGCTGCCCAAGAATGAAACAGCTCTCTAGTAATCCCAGTAAAGTATGAGCATGTTTTGTAAGTCATTTGGGTGGTATAAGAGCGAAGAACACTTATTTATCATGATGGAATATCTCGAACTCGGTGACCTCCATTCGTACCTAGAGGACCATCTTACTCCCAGAACGTGTTGTCTTTCCAGAGTGCTTCCATATACCACAGATTTGGTGTATCGCCGCGTGTAGACGATCGGACGTTGGCAGCCAGCAAGATCTGGGCAGCGAAGCGAAGGAATTTCAAGAAGAACGACCCTATATCATAGCGATTGAATTCCTGTGTCTAATCGGACGCAGACAGTACGTATTCTCCTTTACGTACGTGCCTGGACGTAACGACGACACTTTAGTATTATCACCAAGAAAGTAATGAGCCGGAGTTAGAGCACCGTCTAAACCTCAATAGCAGTCATGGTTGTATCAATTAGATCACAGTTCCAAGGGAGCTGTAGATCGTCCCCGCCAACATACGATTTCTTGAATCGCCCAGGACTCAAGCCTCGGCCAAAGCAAAACTGCCCTTCTCAATAGCAGAATCCATCATCCTATCCCCATTTATCAACCCAGTCGTACATATCACAATCTTCCGACGCGGTGCCTCTTGAGCCGCAATGAACCGTAGCGCCGCAATCTCTGTAAACGTAATACCGCCCAAAAAGAACACAAATACCGTCTTTGGCGCGTTGTTACCGCTAACTGTCTGCCGCGCGCGGATCGCCTTATCGTCGCCTTTTTGAACGATGCTAAATGTCGAGCCTCGGGCGCTCTTGACCACGTCTTCAAATCCAAGCCAGCCAGGAGATGCGGTATTTGCCTGTGTTGCAGGGCCGCCTCTCATAAGCGAAAGGACGTATGACTTCTGCAAGATGCACTGGATGAGGCGGATGCTTAGTGGAGCGAAGCCACTGTATACGTAGGCGATGTCGTCAGGTTCTTTTTCGCTGACGTCTTCGATGACCAGGTGGAGATGTTTTCGTAGGTAACTGTAGTTTGTTTTCGTGCCTGTTTGTGCGCCAGTTCCCGGAATCAACATTGCCGCGGCTGCCGAGCGAGGCTGAAGGAGGTCCATTTTCTCAAGAGCGCTGAAGGTGAGCAGGTGTTGGTGTCCGTAGGCTTGGGTAATCTGGCGTTTGAAATTTTCGAGGTCCTTGGGTCGCAAGCCGCCCGACATGCATGATTCAAGGCAGAGTAGGCGAAGGATGGATTTCAGCGGGACATCCCGCGCGATGAGTTCCTCAATCAAGGGATGTTGGTATGTAGGGTCTGCGCCTGCAGCATCATTCTGTTGAACTTCTAGAATCTTACGGAAGATATCTGAGCGGGTATTCCTCATGATCTCCTCGGCAAGGTTGGTATGAACCCTAAGGCTTTGATGCTCCAGTTGATACGAAGGCAACTTATTCACAAATTCGCGGAGCTCGGTCGTCGTTTTCGCGGTATGGCGACTTTCATAATCAGTCTCCAGACGTCGTGCGACCTTGTTTAGAATATCGCCAACGATAGCGAAATTAGCATCTCGCAGTTGGTTGAACAGCTGGTCAGAAGCATCCAGCTGGATCTTTCGTTTCTGGCCCTGTTTAAACTGTTGCGAGGCTTTGGATGATTCCTGGGCCTGTGGTGTCGAAGCTGCGCCAACGATGGATGTATCCACGTCTGCCTGATTATGCTTTATTCCTACCAGCTCATCAATCAAGCCCTCATACGTGAGCTGGGTGAGCAAAGGGGTGCCAAAATCGACCTCCCGGTCGATAACGATCAAGCTTTCAATGCTTGCGCTAGGAAGAAGGCCCCGAGAAGACAGTCCTACCAACCCAGAGCTCTCTTCCGCATCAAGCTCTTTCCTCATCCGCAGCAGAAGATCAGCGAGCCGTCGTGCATAGTCCCCCTTGCCGACAATTCGAGGGAAGTAACCATGCCTTTGTTGGATGTCCATGAGGGCTTTTGCTGCATGGAAAACACATCCAGGGTCTTTGTGCTGCGAAAAGTTAGCCACTGCTTATTCGTTACCAGGAGAAAGTGCCTACTAAGTATAAGTCTGCGAAAGAGTCTTCCAACTCCAGGGAAAGGACATCTTGTTCCAGCGGGAAAAAGTAGAGTGGCAGCTCCGCAATGTTCACATCACCGATGATACCTGCGTTTTCCAGGATGTTGTTGCTTACTAGGGTTCGTCTTGGAACCCAGAAGATTGAGAATTCATGGTCTGTACTGCTGTTCCGCTGCAGTCGCTGGATCTGCTCTATATAAATGTCAGCTCATACTGATGGCATTCAATCGAACTGGGCAGACAAAGAAAGCCTTTGAGATGAGCTGCTGGACGAAGTCTCAATCTGGGAAGCTCCAGTAGTTACGAAGAGTAGGAAACCATTCTGCGTCGTCTACTGTTCGTCCCTCTTAAACAGCTTTGGAAAACAAATCTTATGGCAATAACAGAGCAATGAAACTCGGAAGACATTCCAACATACCTGCCACTGCCCGCACCTGGCGGATCTTTTCGGCATACGCGAGGAATACAACATTGCGCTGGGAAGAGTCGACATTGCCATTCTCAAGCAAGAACACACGATCTACGCCATACTCTTGAAGTTGAGAGAACTTGACAAAGAGCCCAACGGGTCCAGCGAGGCCCTGGCTGATTACCAGATTCTTCTTTCCCCTGACCTAAACAATGATCATGTTTCAGCCTAGGGACGATGTAAATTGCGACGATCAGGAGCCTTACTCACGCCTTCGAGAAGATTCAACAGGTCCCTACGCGCCTTATCCTTAAGATAGTCCGCATCAGATCCAGGAAACGGTGCCATGGCTACCGTGAAGCGGTCTGGGAAACATGGAGAGGACGTTGACATTCGCAGAAGCGTGGTGATGAGGCTTAGAAGGGGTCCAGCCACTCTCTACTAGCCTTTTCCGGACTAGCGCTATATCAATCAAAAGCTCTAACCGTAAGATACGGTCATTACCCACTGGTGCCCAAAAATAGCACTAGAAACCTGCGTACAGCCGTTACAACACTGCCTTTTTGTCTCAGGAGACCTTTTGCCGCTGCCTCCCTCCCCTGAGGCCCTCCACACTCGAACTTAAGTTGCGTCTTGCTCCTTTCTCCTTCATCCTCTTCTTGAATCCCGCCTTAGACACACTACGCTTTTCGACACACTCATTCACGCCAGTATTCGATCTTTAGCCACTCAATCCTCTCCCGCAAGCAACGTCATGAAGCGCTTCGGCCTCAAGAAGTCGTCCGATGGCGGCGACGACGATTCCTCCAGCCGTCGTGCACTTTTTGGGTCCAGATCAAAGAGCAAGAGTCCTGCCCCCTCGTCAAATCCATACGCGAAACCTATCCCCGCAGATCCCTACACGAAAGCAAAGGTTAATGCCGGGGTAGCAGCCCCGCCTCCCAACATGCAGATGCCTAGCAGCCCCGCACCGAGCAACGGAATCCCGGGAGACAACAAATATCAAATTCCCGGCGACAACAAGTATCAAGGCTACACACCGAATTCGTACAACAATCAGGAGGGATACGGAGCGAATCGTTACGGTAGCAGCGCGGGCGCTGCTTCGGCATCTCGATACGGACCTGGTGGCTACGGTGGGCTGGGCAGCTCCGACCCCAACGATCCCTCCCGCGATGCCAACAGACCTGCCCCTTTCACTGGTGCTAGCGAGAGAGTCGCGACACAACAGACGAGTGCGCCCCCTCCCTATTCCGAACAGCAGCAGCAGCAGCCCGGTGGGTACGGTGGCGCTAGCTCTGGGTATGCGACCGGTACATACGAGGAGCGCCAGCTCACAGCTGAAGAGGAGGAGGAACAGGAAATCCAGGCCGTCAAGCAAGATATTCGCTTCGTCAAGCAGGGCGATGTCTCATCTACTCGGAATGCTCTCCGCATTGCTGCACAGGCCGAAGAAACAACCCGAGAGACCCTTGCCCGCCTCGGTGCTCAGGGTGAGATGATCCACGACACAGAAAGACATTTGGATGCTGCTGGCGTTGAGGGACGCATCGCAGACGAGAAAGCTCGGGAGCTAAAGACCTTGAACAAGAGCATGTTTGCTGTCCACGTCTCGAACCCTTTCACCAGTGCCCAGCGCAGGAAGGAACGTGACGACCGCGTCATGAACGTACATCGGCAAGAACGTGATGCGCAGGCCGGCACTCGGAATGAGGCATACAAGGCCAACCAGCGGATGGAACAGACATTCAGGGAAATTGAACGTGAATCAGGAAAAGCCCCAAAGCCGAAGAAAGCGAGTGTCACGGAACGTGCGAAGTACCAGTTTGAGGCAGATAGTGAAGATGACGCGATGGAGGATGAAATCGAGCAGAACCTGAACTTGATTTCAGGTGCCACAGGCAGATTGAACCTCCTGGCAAAGGCAACGGGTCGCGAACTGGACGAGCAGAACCGACATTTGGAGCGGATCATGAACAAGGTAAGGCATACGTCTCACATCATGTACTAGCGAGTACTAACGATAATTTAGAGCGAGAACGTCGACGACCAGCTTGCTATGAACCGCGCGAGGTTGGACCGCATCCGCTAGGCTCATCCACGATATCGATAACGACCGCCAGGTGCCGTCTCCGTTTGCGTTTGAACTTTGATATATCAAGCCATTGCTATCTATCATCTTCGGCGTTCTGGTCCCATTCTTGGCTTGCTTTCCCTGGGTTCAGTAGTTCTGAGATAGTCAAAGAAGGACACTTAATAGACTTGCTAATACGCCTTTTTTCTCGAAATTCTTTAGCAATTATTCAATCACCTACAAACTGAACACCCTACCCGTATTGGAATGTTTCCAACAGTCAGCACTCGACTTTCGCACTCGAGGGTTGAACCATAGCAGAACTGGTGGTCAATGTTTTGTAAATAGTCGTTGGTTGGTGATTTGAGGTAGAGGTTTGTTTTCCTACCTTTGAACGATGAGAGACCCGATTGGACTCATGGAAATGGTGAACCCTTTGTAGTGCAGCAATGCTCTCTGTTGGTGAAAGGTAGATAGTACGCATTTGCCATCGCCGGCGTAGCTATCTTGAGTGAACATGGATCAGTTATCTCTTCCCTGTTAGCAACGAGCCGTTTGCTACTTTTTGCGTCCTGGTATCTTCCTCCGAAAGTGAGGCTTTCCTGGATTTAAAGATGTTACGCCATTATGAGAGGAAAGCAATCAGTCTACCCTCAAGTGTTCTTCTTGTCGAACAAGGCTAGTACCCACCTAACAGAAATACAAGGCATAACATATTGCCAATTGTTTTTGATGGTCGAGCTGGTGACATGCTAATACTTGTTGCATGGGCCGGTGGCATTCCTTCCAAGCTCGAGTCACGGGATGGTTCTCTCCTGGTCGAAGTATATATCTTGGTTTCCCAGAATCGGTTTCGGGAATGATTTCAGCAACGTTCATGACTAGATGAACTAGATACGGATCCTATCTAATTAGAATAGACCAGCGAGCATTTTCCAGTCGAAGAAAAGAAAATCCAATCTCTAAACGCGTACTGCGTATGAATCTCAGGAACTGTGGAGGACGTTGTCACGTGCATATAGCTGGATACCCACGTGACCCTTAGTCATGCATTAGTCCTGACTTCATCCTTTTCCGCGCAGCCTCTGTTCAACCCAAGACATCAGCTCCTCGACCTAAATTATCGCCGTGGCGGCTTTCTTACGGCCCTTGATCCGAATGTAGTGGCTGCTACTGCTTTTACCAGAGGTTCCCCGCTCTCTATCGCATCTTTAACCTTTCGCACTCGCCAACATGTCTGACGGTACGCTGCCAAATCTTAGTTTGTCGCAAGATTCACTAACTTATCTTACAGCGGATTTTGAGGCTGTTCGGAAGCTCCAAGCTGAGCGCAACGCGGCAGCCGCTGTGAAAAAAGGTTCTAGGACCTTTGATCCGTCTAACCAGCGCACTGACAACTCGACCAAGGCCTCCCTCACCGAATCCTTCGATACAACTCTCTACGATCGTGATGGGGCCGACAAATTCGCGGGCTATAGTGCCTCGATTGCCGTCGATGATGGCGACGAGGATATGGAGGATGCGGATGGCGGCCATCGCTTAGTGGGACAGTATACCGCGACGCGAAGTCAGGTCGATGAGTTTGCCCGCGGAAATGGCGTTGAGGAGGAGGACATTCTTCTCGGACGGGAGAAAGCTGCTAGAATTTCTGACCGAGAGACTGACTATCAGAAACGGCGCTTCAACCGCGGACCGTTGACGCCCACAAGGGCCGACCCCTTTGCTGCGAACATCCATGCCAACAACGTTGAAGGAGATGGTCAAACTTACCGTGAAGTTATGGCTCTTCGTGAGCTTGAAAAAGAAGAAGAGCGTGTTCAGAAGCTGATCGCAGAACAACAGGAGCATGGCGAGAACGGCGTAGAAGAACACAAGCCTACTCTGAGCCTGGAGGATAAAGAGAACGTCGGCGCGACTACTGGTCGCAAACGCAAGCAACGCTGGGATGTGGCTTCTGAGGCTTCTGAGGCGGCTGCAACGCCTGAGTCCGATGATGCTAAAGCCAAGAAGTCGCGATGGGACCAAACACCAGCACCTGTTGCCCCCGGTGCGGCTGAGGAAGCTCCCAAGCGCCGATCACGATGGGACCAAGCGCCAGCGATCTCAGCGGCAACGCCCGTTGGCAATGCGGGTCTTGCAACTCCCATGCATCCTTCTCAAGTAGGTGTACCTACGATTCCAACTAGTTTTGGAACTGATATCTCCGGCCGCAATGCTCCTCTTTCAGACGAAGAGCTCGACATGATGCTCCCGTCAGAGGGTTACAAAATTCTTGATCCACCTCCAGGCTACGCTCCGATCCGCGCACCCGCAAGGAAGCTCATGGCAACCCCAGCTCCAGTTGCTAGCTCGACTGGTCTTGGTGGGTTCATGATGCAGGAGCCTGAGAGCGCGCGATCCCTTGGCAAGCAGCTCCCCACTGAGATTCCCGGAGTTGGCGACTTGCAGTTTTTCAAGCCAGAGGATATGGCGTACTTCGGAAAGCTGATGGAGGCTGGAGACGAGTCAAGCATGTCGGTGGATGAACTGAAAGAGCGAAAGATCATGCGATTGCTGCTCAAAGTCAAGAACGGAACACCTCCAATGAGAAAGACAGCTTTGCGCCAACTCACAGATAATGCCCGCCAATTTGGAGCTGGACCTTTGTTCAATCAGATTTTACCACTACTGATGGAGAAGTCGCTTGAGGACCAAGAGCGCCACTTGCTGGTGAAGGTTATCGATCGTGTTCTCTACAAGCTAGACGACCTTGTCCGGCCATACGTCCACAAGATCCTGGTTGTTATCGAACCGCTGCTTATCGATCAAGACTACTACGCCCGTGTAGAGGGCCGCGAGATTATTTCCAACTTGGCCAAGGCCGCTGGTCTTGCGACCATGATCAGTACCATGCGTCCGGATATCGACCATGTCGATGAATATGTACGAAACACAACAGCCCGAGCTTTCGCCGTTGTCGCATCTGCTCTTGGAATTCCCGCCCTCCTTCCATTCCTCCGCGCCGTGTGCCGCAGCAAGAAGTCGTGGCAAGCCCGACACACCGGTGTCAAAATCGTCCAGCAGATTCCCATCCTGATGGGTTGCGCCATTCTTCCTCATCTGAAGGGGCTTGTTGACTGTATCGCCGATAATCTTAGTGATGAACAGGCCAAGGTCCGCACTGTCACTGCACTGGCTGTTGGTGCTCTCGCCGAGGCGGCCAATCCTTATGGTATTGAAAGTTTTGATGAGATCCTCAACCCTCTGTGGACCGGCGCACGGAAGCAGCGAGGTAAGGGTCTGGCTGCTTTCCTCAAGGCTGTCGGTTACATCATTCCTTTGATGGACGAGGAATATGCAAACTACTACACCAGTCAGATTATGGAAATTCTTCTTCGAGAGTTCTCTTCTCCTGATGAAGAGATGAAGAAAGTCGTCCTCAAGGTGGTATCGCAATGCGCCAGCACTGATGGTGTGACGGCCAGCTACTTGAAAGAGCATGTTTTGACCGATTTCTTCAAGAGTTTCTGGGTTAGGCGTATGGCGCTTGACCGGAGAAACTACCGCCAAGTAGTTGACACCACTGTCGATCTAGGGCAGAAGGTTGGTGCAGGTGAGATCCTGGAGCGAACAATCAACAACTTGAAGGACGAGAGCGAGCCCTACCGAAAGATGACCGTGGAGACTGTGGAGAAGACAATTGCTTCCCTTGGAGCCGCTGACATTTCTGAGAGGCTTGAGGAACGTCTTATCGACGGTGTTTTGTATGCTTTCCAGGAGCAGAGCATCGAAGACATTGTTATTCTGAACGGATTTGGAACAGTGGTCAACGCTCTTGGTACCCGGTGCAAGCCCTACCTCCCCCAGATTGTCAGCACAATTCTTTGGAGGTTGAACAACAAGTCCGCCACCGTCCGTCAACAAGCAGCAGATCTTATCTCGCGAATTGCTCTGGTAATGAAGCAATGCGGAGAGGATGCTCTTATGGGCAAGCTAGGTATCGTGCTCTATGAATATCTGGGTGAAGAGTACCCAGAGGTGCTTGGTTCCATCCTTGGTGCCCTCCGGTCCATTGTCACAGTCGTTGGTATCAACCAGATGCAGCCCCCAATCCGTGACCTCCTTCCTCGTCTCACCCCCATCTTGCGGAACCGTCATGAGAAGGTCCAAGAAAACACAATTGATCTTGTCGGTCGTATCGCCGACCGAGGCCCAGAGTCCGTCAATGCCCGCGAGTGGATGCGTATCTGCTTCGAATTACTGGACATGCTCAAGGCTCACAAGAAGGGTATCCGTCGTGCCGCAAACAACACATTCGGTTTCATCGCCAAGGCAATCGGTCCGCAGGATGTGCTGGCAACGCTGCTCAACAACCTTCGCGTGCAGGAGCGTCAGTCTCGTGTGTGTACAGCAGTCGCCATTGGTATCGTCGCCGAAACCTGTGCGCCATTCACTGTTCTACCTGCCTTGATGAACGAATACCGCGTGCCTGAGTTGAACGTGCAGAACGGTGTCCTGAAAGCCATGACGTTCCTCTTCGAGTATATTGGAGAAATGGCGAAGGACTATGTCTACGCTGTTACGCCTTTGCTCGAAGATGCCCTTATCGACCGCGACCAAGTGCATCGCCAGACGGCGGCCACTGTAGTCAAGCATATCGCCCTCGGCGTGGTTGGTCTTGGATGCGAAGACGCCATGGTCCACTTGCTTAACCTCGTCTTCCCCAACATCTTCGAAACCAGTCCCCATGTCATCGACCGAGTCATTGAAGCTATCGACGCCATCCGCATGGCAGTCGGCACAGGAACAGTGATGAACTACGTCTGGGCAGGTCTCTTCCACTCGGCTCGTAAGGTGCGCACGCCATATTGGCGACTATACAACGACGCATACGTGCAGAGCGCGGATGCGATTGTCCCTTACTACCCTGAGTTGGAAGATGATGGACTGAAGAGGGATGAGTTGTTGATCATGATTTAGAGCATTTCTATCGGGGGTTCTTCCACTTGGCATTCTGCTATTTCCACTATTGTCTTTGTATAACCGACATCGGCGCGTTGTGTTTGATTCCTGGCAGGCTCTGGCGTGTTTTACAGGCGGCGTCTACTATTACATACTATACTATTCCATGAACCTTTTTTGCAAAGTACAACGTTGGAAGCTTCCAACCTCAACCTGTGCCTGTTCACACCCTGTAGGACAAAACCGAAAGTTATTCGACGTCATCGAAGGACGCGAATCTCGTCACTCCAAGGCTCAAAGACCCTGGCAAGGACATTCAAGTCCAACACAGCCGTCAGCATCATCATGCCTCTCTGAGAAGTTCGGGCTCACTCGTGTCCCGAAGTTCGCGCTCAGACACACGACGTCATCACCCGCATTAACTTCCCAAAATGAAGGGACGGGACAGAGACACCAAACCAGAGTCTCATATCCTGAGGGCCATTATTTAAAATAGAAATATTTGCCACAGGCTTTCGTATGTCTACAAGGAAGGGAAAATTGGGGAGTACTACGTATCTACGGAGCAGGGAAGTTACGCACGCGCATGGGGCTAGAAAGCGAGAATTCCTGGAAATCAAATCAAATTCGATGTCAATGGAGATTGACTTGGGGAGGCAGCAAGTCTCAGAGAGTTCCGAGAGATTATTATTTCTCGTTCCGGGTATCATCATCATCATCGTCAGCGGAGTGAGCCGACATCTTGGTGGGTGCAAGTGGGCCGCGCTAGAGATACTGGATTGGCCGCCAGGCCGCCGCTGCGCTGGGCGACGCCCGAGGAAGCAAAGCACAAACAACTTAGGTATGCCAAGCATTCAATGAGCAGGGGGGAAGACTGGGAGAGAGTTATGTGCCGCGTAAGCCTTTCTCCACGGCCCCTGTCATGTGCGGGCTTGGCGGATGGTTGTGGGGAATCGTTGTTGGAACTTGGACTCGAGTTGTGCTTTTCTGCGGGAGAACGCACCACTAATTGAGCAGTGAGCACACTCGAGCTGGGCTTCACGGCGCAGTTAGGGCATTCCTGGGCTATGCCTGTGATTGCGACCCGTTTCCTGGACTCCCGTGTGGCCCGAGGAGGGTTAGATTAGACTGGGTCTTTGGTGGTTGGTCGGTGGTTGATAGTGGTGGGTGGTGGCGGGCGGGATTGTCAGGGTCTTATTGGGCTAAGGGTCTGTCTTTTTGACGGGTGTTTCTCTGGAGGGATTCGAATTGCCGCGGATCAGATGGTAGACGAGGAGTAAACCGGGCACGCGGTATGTCCCGGAGGCGGAGTGCAGGACAATTGGGCCTCCTTTGAAGTTTCTTGCGCTGAGGATGAGAGTTTTTCATTTCCCTCTCTCTGCTAGACAATTGAGGAAAGAGCAAGAGGTGTGTCTCGAGATGGAAAAAGGACAAGTAATCCGTTAACTCTATCTCATCTGAACAAAGACTTCAAACTACTGAGCCGAGCGGCGCCCTGGGGCTTGAGCGGAGGAGACCCCTAAATTTGTGACTTCTGTTAGTGGAAGCTTTTTTTTTCCCACGATATCATTCTTTGGATTGAGGCGTTGCGCCCCTTTTTCGCTCATTTTCCTCTTGAGGCGAGGGAGGCGCTATGAGGCTGACGGTTTACTTGCTGCTTGGGTTCGGCGGCTTGCGTGTGGCTTCCCTTTCCGGTAATCCGGAGGGAATCCAGTGGGCGGGCTGTGGCTCTGGTTTCCTGCCCTACCAGTGCCACGAGATAGCCTGGCAAGTCCCTGTTTGGCTTTTGTTGTTTGGTAATTCCGAATTGGTTTTCTTGATTTTATTTTTTCCCCCCTTTTTGGACTGCTTCCCCCTACCAACCACAGCACCAGAGCACAGACATATGGCGAAAGGTGATAGTACATTGATGCGTAGAGAGAGTGATAGGTCAGATGGAGCTCGTGGTAGTCTATGAATCTGAGAGATGCAGCCTCCGATACAGAGATGGGTATCTCTGTTGCAGTAGTTCATTCATCCTGACCTCTGGTGAGGAGCTGTAGTAGAACTTGCTTCTCCGCGGCTGAAACTCAAATCGGGCCGAACTTTGCTGTATCTCGAACCATGGGAGGTGGAAAGCAGAAGTACCTGCCTACCTCGGAATAGAAGCATCGCGCAGACAAACAAACAACTCATCAAAAGCAAGATTCAGTAGAATGTGCATCCCATTCGAAAATCAAGATATGCAGCTGCAAGCCACAAAACGCATTCTGCAATGCAATGTACTTCCTTCACAGTCACAGTCACATCAACATCTTGCATCATTGCAGCTTTCTCTGTGCTTAGCACAGACCGCCAACACGAAAGCTTTGGACGAATGGGGCAGTTTCAGAAACTGAGCTTGAGAGGGCTCGAGCCCAGCTGAGAGGATGGAACTGAGTTCCAGTGCTCTTCTCGTTAAGGGTCGCGTCGACCGTCCAGCCGGACAATGGCCCTGTTGAAGAAATGCTCCGCTGCTGACGAGGGCCAAAGCTGTACATTGGTGGTGGGCAAATCAGGATCAGGTACCAAAGTAAAATCTTGTCGATAGCTGCAGTGCCACGCGTTAACCCTCTTTTCAGTCGTATCAGCATTCATAGGGAAAGAATCCCGTGCAATGTTGATGAGAGCCCCCAGTTCGTTTGTGATCCTGGTCCTTGAAATTCAATTTGGGGAAACAGTTTCATACATCTCATTAACCTTTGCCGGTGTATGTGTGGCAGGCTTTGGTGCTTATACGAAACTCTCCGGTATATCCGCATCTACAGTGGTTCAAATAGCGGCCCCGGATGTATAATTTCTACCGGCTGCGAAGTCCCGATGGTATCGTTCTAGAAAATTGTCACTATCAGACTCAGAATGATCTCTGGATCTGATGCCTTTTGCAGCTAGCCCGCTGCAGGGTCTATCCACTGTATGTTGGTCCCTGCAAGTCCCATCGATAGACAGGGGAAAAGGAGAGAGGTCTTGATATCAGTGGCTTGCAATGTTGAGATCTGAAACTCAGCATTGCATTGCGCGTACAAATGAATGTCCGAAACGTAAGTCCATTCTACTCGAGACGTATCCCGAAGGCCAGTTTCGTCAAAGTGACCAATTGCGAATGGCTACTTTGGGTGGCTTTATCAAGCTGAAGCGAAGAGGCACGGGCGATGGATGAATGCCTGGCTTGCTCCTGACGTGCGGCAAAACGGTGCGGGCTCCACTTTCCGCCCCGAGAATCAACAGTCAAGACGATTGGGCCTCGACAGACAGAGAGGCGACGAAGTTGTCTAGAAACTTGGTCAAGGGCATTTCAATGTATGTATAGAACTAAGTTGTCGCAGGCGTCAGTTGCGAGCAGTATGACTTCTCAACCTGACATGTTCCGTGGTACGATCCTGAAGAACCAGTGACTCCGAATTCTGAGTCAGGTGATTGGAAGTAAACAAGGAGGATAGCAATACGAAAGAGCCCAAACTCCCCCTGAAGAATATGATGTCAACTGGTAAAAGTTGTTGCTTCCAATAATAGAACACTGTGATGATATTCTGGAAGGCTAAGAGATTTGTGGTGTCGTAAATTGCAGTCCCATCATCTGGTGGCCTAAGAGGACTCAATTCATGTCTTGTCGAGACTCGTGATGGTCTTTTCGATGAATGTGGGGACAAAAAGGTTGCAACAGGGAGGTAGCGCGTTTCAGGGTGCTTTAGCTTCACACCCTGAGGATTGTGGCGGTTGGAGTGGGGTTGCCAGGATCTCACGCAAGGATAATCCGTGATTTTCTGCGGGGTGCCCAGGAAAAGCAGAGGGCGAAAGACACGCTGACGAAATTGATCAATATACAAGAGAACAAATTCGAAGATATCGGTGTAGCCAGCGTTGCAGGCCAACGTGTTGTTTTGGTGAATATGAATGTGAAGCTTACCTTTGCAGATCGAGATTCCCCTCACTGAAGTTTTCCCAGGGAACCCTTGCTCTCAGAGTCTCAGCTAAAATGATGTCCTGATGAGGAAAAGCGTAGAAGCAAAGCTTGGCCAAGATGGATGTGCACGCGTAAGCTCTTGTGGAGCAGTCTCTTTTTCGCTAAAACAATTGGACGATTCTCTGCAGGCCAAGACCGGCTATCGACTATCTGCCGTGCCTGGGAATGTCTTCCCTGAGCCCTGGCCTTGGCGACCAGGACCGAAATAAATTATGCGGTGGATCTGCTGGCCCGGAGTAACCTCGTTCAATTTCCATGGGTCTTGAGGGATTCAATTTCCGCTGATGAGCCCCGCTTTTCTTGTGATGGTGGCTTCAGTGGCTTGATGACTTCGCCTTATCCATATTGACCATCACCTGCGATTGGTTGAAAGTCGGTCATCCGCCAGCCTTCGGTAGGATCGAATTTTGGGAGGCAACAATTGACGCCTTGTGCTCATGGGCACTGCACCGAAAATTGAAAAAGAAGGTGTGTGGGAAGCTGTCAAAGTCTTTGATACTTGAACGTAGATGGAGCATATTCAGCGTGCGCTTAGATAAGCTCTATCTAGTGCAGTGGTTCGTCGACACGCCAATCAACGACGATCTGCCGTGTGGGATCGACCATTTGCAGATGACAGATGGGACAAGCCAAATCGTCTTGTTTCACCCCAGTCCCTGAAAAAAGCTCGAGTCTCAACACTAGATTGAAGTTGATGAGATAGCTAGTGGTACCTATAGGATAGAGTACCCAAGACAATGAATATTGGTCAAAGTGCCTCGATTTTTAAGATGCCCGGAAGACTCTTGTGAGATATGAATGAGCTAGCGCCTTCAGGCTTGCGTGCCGGAACCCTAAGGCAGTCTTTTGTAGAGTTGCCCAGGCAGGCCAAGCGCGAAAGACGTGGCAGCTATCTCGAACGTATCGATTCCCATCTCATTAAGCGTTCGGATAAGTATCCATGGCAAATTCCGACGTTGTACGGAGTACCTTCCTCAGTAGGCGTGGAAACTCGAAAGGTGCTTTTGGGGATGGGACGCCTGACGGACTTCTCCTTTCACAAGGCTCCCCCGTCACCCAAAATGAGTCGACGAGCAAGCATTTGCCCTAACGCCACTGAGATGGGCCAAGGACCATGGCTCACCTTCCTTCGTTCCCCAGACGTCGAAGAGATGCACGGTGTTTTGGTGTTTTTGTTAAGGGCAAAATTAATGGCCTTTTCTTTGTCTTGTAAATTAGCTGCTTGGAGCGGTTGGCCTGTGAAAATGGCGGGGCTCCAGACTAGGACATCCGTAGAATTGGATTTCCTGAAACGGTCGGCTCAGCAGATTTTAGGAAAAACGCCAACAGTGTCTGTGGAGAATTAGGAAATCATTGGCTTGAGAGCTCTTGGCGATTACGCGTTTAAGGGATGATGTGCCGTGTCTGTGCCCCACTATTTCCCTTAAACTGCAGTGCGCGAGCTGCCAGGATGGGCTTAGGCAATATCCCTGTCCCTTGGAAAGACTTTGGACGCCTCAAGGACTATTAAGGTATAGCGGGGAGGTGGGTTTGATCAATGGTGGCGAATGGAGCAGCGGAATAATAATCGCTGGCAAGCGGTGAACTTTGCATGGATCAAGAGGAGAGAGCTGGCGGGTCTTTTGTGAAGGGAAATGTCAAACCTAAAATCATGGTTCCTGCTCTTCTTGTGCAGGTCTTGCCTGGGCTTCACTTCATTGGATGATTGGACGAGACTCGAGATCCAAATTAACGTTCGTTTGAACTCCTTCTGAAAAGCCTGACCTGCCAAAGGCCAACCAGGCTTGCATGCGAGTGATGCTTTGTTACCCTTCAAGATATTCAAGCCAGTCTCGACAGCAAAACGGTGATTCAATCCCCTAGCCATGGCGAAGGGGATCATTGATGCCCAAAGCTTTCGACCTCTGCGGAACACACCGAGCCGAAACCATGAAATCTCAGTCGAGGTTTTTCGTTGTCAGGTCGGGCCTAGGCGTGCATAATTCATGAAAAGAGAGCGAGAAGCGTCCGTGGTGGTTGCGCCAGCTCTTTTTTCGACGATATGGCTCTGCGCTTTGAAGAAATTCCTTGAAGTCTGTCGGTATATCCCGCCGAGGCCACTCGTATCCACCGAGTCCGTGTGCTCGGCCTCCGCTGTTTCCTCGTCTCCATCATCGATGCTCGTTGAATGAACATGAAGGACTCCGAGTTAAAATGCTCTGTCAATCTTGAAGCTTGGCAAATTGGTACCGTTTGCTGACTGCTTGTATTTGCTTTTGTTTAGATAAACAGCGTTGTCTGCCTAAGGCGACAATCATAGCTTCCAGCCCTGCGCTCGACGCATTGACACAGTTCAATTTGACCTCTGAGACTTCAATAATAATCAAGAAGTAATAATAATATGAAGGTGCTCGTGCGTGGCTCGGCAACCAGGTGGGCTCAAGACCCGCTCCTCTTCCCACACTCCACAACTCCCGTGCGACGCCAAACGCCGAACAACGAAGATTAAGAACTTCACCACCCATGGGCCAAATCTGCACCTGCTGTTTTAGGCATGTCGAATTCTCCTGGCCCGCAGTTAAGATTGATTCTTCAGCCACGCGACCAACTAAGATTTTCTCGTCGTGCCGAGTGGTTCGTTTTTCAAGGAACCGGTTCGTGTTCTCAAAACCCAAACTTTTGTCGGAGCAAAAAGAAACTTGGGTTGATCAACGTGAAGAATTGGATTGGAGGGGCGGGTGGGAAGGTATGCCCGTCCTTCCCCTGTCGCTCGGTCTCCATGCTGCATGAACAGGCGGTTATCGGCGAATCATGGAAGACTGATTCCCAGGATGAATGCGGGAGAGTTTCGATAAACTCGGCTAGGCTGAAGACGTGATGAGGTGTGCCTATCACATCAAAAGTCTTTCTGCGGGTGCCCAGTACGCTTGTCAGTCATGGCGTTCTGGCAAGACACGCCCGCCGGAGTGAAGCCAGCGATCGGACCACCGAGAGGACTGTCTTCGGCGACTTCTGCACAAGCCTTGAAGCATACCTGCGATCATGATGATCATGTCTATCTTTCTGGGGCTTAAGTTTGTGATCTCGATCTGGGATCTCGGTTGACTGTAAATCCATCGTATTGTGTGGTCTGACAGTTTGTCTCTTCAATCGGCCTCTCGGCTGTTGCATCGTCCTCTTCCAAACTCTTGTGATCTGTTTTGATACTGAGCAGGTAAACACAGCACCAATGGCGGATTCGTAATCCGACAACACGGGATAAATCGCTTGATGGCAAAAAGGTTGAAAATGTGTGCCATGGTTGTGTTGCATGCAGAGCGGATTTGTTGTTGCCGTGCCGCTAGTGCAAGGGTGTGGACGACATTTCATAGCCGCTGACGTCGGTGGTGGAGGAACCATATATCGAGAGACAAGATTAATATCGAGTTGTCTACGAGAATGCTGATGATGAACAACACTACCAAGCCGCGGGGGAAGTGTTGACTTGCATTGCAGATAGATGAAGGGCGAGTGGGGACGAGAATGCAACGGCCTTCTTCAGCAGACTGACGAGGATGATGGACAACTCTCCGTTTATCCCAGAGAGTGTTCGAAAACAACAACTCTTCTTTCTTTTGGTGTCGGATCGTTAAGCAATTCTTACTCGTTGCCGCGTAGGCCTGACAGTGGCTATGATATTATTATTTCCTTTCGCTGAAGTCGTAAAGTTGGCGGGAAGGGCCATGACGCTATCAACAGAACATATTAATCTGTGAGGCGAAGGACTGGCGATGGATCACTGCAGGATACGACTGGGGGAAACTTATCCCGGCCTCAATGTCGTCACTCTGCAGAGATGAATCTCTTCAACTGGCTATCAGGTTAGGAATTAATCTGATCTTGTGCAGCACTAATCTTTGCATCCTCTTGTCATGGCGATTGATCTAGTGAGTAGACCGCTCCTCTCTCCATCGGCCTGAGCCGTCCGCCCCATTCTTCCTCGGGCCATACAGAATGCCGATGACGACTGGCGCATAGTAGTAATAATAATAATAATCAGTATTATTGATAATAATATGTGTTAGTTTGTTGTTGCGACCACCAAAACTGTGACTGCGCCAGCGGGTCTTGAGGCCAAGTCAGCCCTCATCCTGCGCCAACAACACTGTACTTACAATGAGAGCATAGAGAAATCGAATTCTAAAACAGCTTTGATGAACACGATGACTTTTAGAGATATATTTCAAGTCACGAGGCATCAACTCGCTTCAGAAAGGTGGGAAAACACCCAGCCACTGTCATTGTTGGAGGAATCCCCCACGCAGTTTTGCAAACACGGACATGGATGTATCTTTGTGATCTCCCACTTCCCCGCTACTTAATGTTGAAAGTTCAAAGGCAAAGCTAAGACGAACCCTGGTGGATGCGCCTTAGGTCAGCTCTCGGCGCTGTCGTCTTTTTCCCTGACAAATCCAACACCTCATCGTCCTCTGGTACGCTCCATCTGGGGACACGGCACAGACTGTGTCCACTGGCTCCCCTCTCAGTGCACTTCCAACCAGTAAATGTAAAGCATGACTTTAGAGGTCCCTGACTTCCCAGAGCCAAACCTCAGGTCCTCCACTGGTGTCCACCGCCCGAGGCATTTGAGTCGACCGCACTGTTTCCCGAATATGGACTGAGCATCAAGATCAGGAAACTCCAGACTCGTGAGCTATCGTTCTCCTGCTGAGAAAATTGCTTCTCCTATCTTCAGCGGCATCAGTGCTTGAAGAGGAAGGTTGTTATGAGCGCCCAGGGTGTACCTGAAATTCGACTGCAGTCTCGTGATTTGCCTCCGACTTTTGCTGCGTTTGCCTTTTTCCTCTTTGCGCGAACCCACTGCCTGAGCCCGTTCCTTGTCACCCCTGTCATCAACCATTCCCTTTGCACTGTCGAGGTTTATGGGCACTATCCTCTGAGGAAAGAGCAATCTCGTCTTGGTTCTTTGGACTCGATCGAATTTTTGACTATCTACTATCCACTTTTTCCTTTCCTGACGGCCTGCAAAGCGAAGACTGCAAATTGAAAGTGCTCTTTGCTCTGACATACATCGTTCCGATCCCGGAGTTTCAGATGTTTTCTCTTAACCCTGCTATTTTTTTTTTAATTTTTCTCTTGAGATGGATGCTTCTTCCCCAGTTCTTTGTTTTCAGCAGCATAATTGGTTTTTTTTTTGTTTTTTTTTTGTTTTTTTTCTAATAGTCTCCTTTCTCGCTGATGCCTAGGATGCCCCAACAGCGAGTACCTCCCCAAGTCATCCTCGCAAAGTCTGAATCTTGTTCTTTCAGGAGCATTTCGACGGCAGTGCTCCAGCCCAAGATTGATCGAACTGTATGAAATCTAAAGCCCCAAATTAACAGCCTCGGGAACTGATCCTCACTAAATCTTAGTGCTAATTATTGGTCGCGGAGGTGAAGAAAAGAAGATTAAATAAAAATTAAAAAAAAGGTCGCAATTGGGAAAAAGAACAATTGAAGCAGCCCCATCGGAACCTTGAGGGTCACCCGAGGAACTGGTTCTCATTTGGAGGTTTCCCACTGGTCTCTCCCTTTCCACGCGCTAGCAGTGCATTTTCGAAAAAATTTGCCCTTTTTTAATAATCATTTATTTTTTTCTCAATTCTACACTGGCGCCGTTTCGAAGCCTAAGCGGCCCAAAGTAACGATCTGCAACCGTCCCCCGACGGGATAGTCGTCAGTGGCACTAGTCCATCACAACGCCAGGGCTTTCCTTCGTCCCTGTGGCCCATCATCCTCATGCTGCGATCCTGTATTTGTTCATAAGCTTCGTCGATCCCCTTCCCCAGACTGTCTTTCATTTTCTCCCTGCCTGTCGGGTTCAGCTCTTATTTCTCCCCCTTGAACAGATTGTCGCTCTTATTACTCCTCCCGTCTCTCTCACAACTTGCTGCAACTGCGCGCATCTCGAAACCGTTGCGCGGATCTTCGCTTCCTCGAGATTGACTTTGGTTGTGCCTCGCTTCAATCGACTATCCCTCGACCTGTTACTCTTCCTGATCATCAGCTCTCTCTGCCTGCGATCTCCCTTCGTCTCGTGCGCGGTTCCTGTACCTAGCTCTCTGTGCTCGTTTTGGCTGTACCTGCGGGACAACCGATCTTATACCATCTCTTACTCTTGGCTCCAGCCGCAGTGGTTGTGAGCACAACAAAACCGCGAGAACCAATCTCAAGAGAACAAGTATCCTCGATGACGATGGTCATTGAAAACCAGAACCGCCAGTACGGCGGAATGGGGTTTGACAGTGTGTATCAACACAGCGTTCCGCATCACAACCAACCACCACATTTCACAGACCCTTGGGCTGCTGCTCACACCACCTCGTCTCACTCAACTCCCCCTGTCTATGCGACTGCTGTGGGTATCAAGCAGGACGAAGGCAGCCGACCCTCTCACATCTCTCTGCCCTATTCAATGTCGGTTTCTGCTCCCTCGATGGTTGCAGGAAGCAACTATTCTACGGCCGGCACATCAACGACCTATCCCGCCCCCGACATGATGGGACTTGCTCATGACATTCCTCGCACATCTTTCGAACAGGCACCCGCTTACACCACGGCTCCGTCAATGAGCAGCTTCGCGCCAGCTAGCTATGCACCAATCAGCTATGCCTCAACAGTTCACCAGGACAGCCGTAGAATATCGCATGCGTACGATTGACCCTTCCCTTCCCTTCCTGCGAAATCGCACAGATAAAAAGGAATGTAGGCTAACCAACTTTTGATTTCAGTGATGCCGCCCGTGTTGCTCCTTCGCAACCCACATCTGGCCCGACATTCGGCGATGCGCTTGACGCTAGTCGCGGAATGGTAGCGCTCAGCCAGGACCTGACGCCTCGCAATGTGTATGGCCCTCGGGGTTCTCGAGGCTCGGGAGATTCCTACGGATTCCCGTTGGCTCATTCCGCTGGTTCTTCTATCTCATCTGCAGGCTCATACCCATACTACAGTGCTTCTGTGGCATCCGTTGAGTCATCGGTCACTGATTACAGCTCCACGACTTCAGAGTCTTACGAAAATGGTCACCTGTCCCGGACACTTCCACGCCCCTCGAATCTGTTGGCTGGTAGTGCTCCCCCGGGACCCCAGTCAATGATGAGCCAGTTTAGCTCAAAGATGCCGTCCAACACGCAGAAGAAACACAAGTGCAAAGTCTGTGACAAGCGGTTTACCCGACCTTCGTCTTTACAGACCCATATGTACAGTCACACTGGCGAGAAGCGTAAGTCTTCCAGAACAGAAAGCCACCACACTTACCTTTTTGTGGTACTAATATTTCGAATTATAGCATTCGCATGTGACGTGGAAGGCTGTGGACGACACTTCTCGGTCGTTTCGAACCTGCGTCGACACAAGAAAGTCCACAAGGGCGGCAAAGAGACGGGCTCGGGCGACGACGAAGAATAAATTCTTCAAACCCACTAGTTCTCTTTGGTGTCTCTGTGCTGCATCTTCCCCTGGAGTGAGGGTGTGCGCGCGATTCGGCTCCTGAAATTTCTACGCATCTCACACAGTGGCACCTTACTTTCTTCCCGATTGGATCCTATCCATTGTACAACATCTTAAATCCTCCTTCCACTACTTTTCTTATTCTTTCTATCTCCGCCATGTTGGCAGAGGATTGATACCCCGATTCTTTATTTTCGACTTTCTGGGCTTGTTTCTCAATGATGGGGCAAGGTCTCAAGACCTGGATGGATACCCGCAATGACGCTTCTCGTTTTTTTTTTTTTTTTCCACCAAAGTTATGACCATAGAGGTATCGGCTATTTCCGGTTGAGGTCGCGTTTTTTTTTATTTCTCTCGCTAGACTAGGGTGTTTGGTTTTCTTCGGTTGTGGGGGTTCGCATATTTACTCATTTTCGACTATTCTGATACCAATGGGTTGCGACAGTCACGTTCGACTCTTCACCTTGCGTTTCCGTGACATTGTTTTCTTTTCGTTTATTCGGGTGCCCGGTTCGTCACCACAGAGGACAATCATCTGCGATGGTTCTTCTTCCACAAGGATTTACCATGTTCCTGCGGAATCTGGCTTGCGCTCCTCGCGATTCTGGCAGATGCTTCCAGACCTGGAGGCGATACACGCGACTGCGGCCAGGGTTGAGTTGGGACCTGGGAATAAAAGCTGGGAACACAGCGAGCTTTGGCTCTTGTTAGAGTTTCGCTGGGAGATGGACACGATTTGTGTCACCCACCCACTGTCGCTACGACTGATATTGTCTAATCGAGATCTGCAAAAAGGCATATTAATATATGGATACGATCTAAGTCGCATATACTGCTGGGTATATTGGTTGGCTCGATCTGTTTGACTTGTACATAGATGCCCATAATACATATTTGCCTTGAGATCTATAGCTTCTGCTTTCTATCTTCCTGTCATGCCTAACCCTCGTAACTACCAACTTGTTTTCCGTGTGCGACGTTGAGGTCTACATTTAGCGACGCTTCGTGATGCCATACTTAGCTGCATCTCGGTAAGGCACCTCATGTGTTGAGACATTATTGTCAACGGAAACATTTCTCGCTTTTCGAGGTTGATAAAGCGGGAGCGCAGTTATTGTGTTGCGCATTTTGATTCTCTTGATTTCTCTTTTCTCCCTGCCGCTTTTTTTTTTCTTTCTGAGACGGCCCCGCAAAAAAGAGCACCACATCTGCTGCTTCGTTCTCCCCGTTCTTCATCCGCTCTCAACATTAGTGCGATGGGAACGTAATCATTGTGCCCGAAGTTTCACCACTGAATCGGCTCAATTATGACTGACGACCAACGGCCTTCGAAACGCGTTCGACAAGCCTGTGAACCATGCCGGTTAGTGATCCCTAGGCTCCTCCCCATGGCGTCGATCATGCGGCTGATGAACCCAGGCGGAAAAAGTCGCGGTGTCCCGGAGAGAAGCCGGTGTGCTCGTTTTGCGCACGTCTGGGCCAGCAATGCGTCTACGCCCAGGGAGAGGCCGAATTACCGGCTGCTGATATTGTATGGCTTCCTTCTGGTCAAGAAGTGCTTGTGCTGATGGTTTCCAGGCTAAACGGCTGTCAAGTGTTGAAGACAAACTAGAGGAGCTGACCCGCAGCCTCAGGTACAATGAGTCTTCAGATCATGGAGATATGTATGAACTTTATGATCGATTCTAATCGAAAACTAGGCCACACTCAACGCCTGAAGCCGCGCGCCCGTCCCTTGTGCAGCCCAACTTGCAGCAGAATGACCTGTCGACAGTCGCTCACCTCTTTCTCAACTGCTGCAACTATCAGCCTCTTCCGCTGTTCTACCCTGACGGCTTCGTGGAGTCTCTTGAGGGTCGTGATCCAGAGTTGATTTTGGCGATCCATGCCGTCAGTCTTCGATTCGGGCGCAGTCCGGATGGCAGCGACCTTCGCCCTTATATTGGGGATTGCGCTCGTCGAGCGCGCTTCCTTGTGATGGAGCGCCTGGGCCGTGGTCCTGTGGAGCTTTCAACTCTTCAGACCCTTTGTCTCCTGGCTATGTTCGACTTCACTGGTACCAATCCCCGAATTCGCCGACTTGCGTTCTGTTTGTACTGACGGGTCAAAGCTGGAGATACCGTCCAGGCTGGGCTGCATCTCAACATGGCAGCGTATTTAGCCCAGACCGTCAATATGGACGGTGAAACCTTAGGGGCATTGCATGCGGACATGGATGAAAAGCGGAGATGTCTTTGGAGTATCTATCTCCTTCAGTGCCTTCAAGGTGATGGCTTGCAGAGTGCCCGCCTTATCTCTGGCGTCCGGACGCTCTTCGATACCGGGTCGGGATTCTCACCGACCTATGACTTGACGTCAATGCCCGAACCCGTACCGAACTGCTCTAGGGAGGAGCTCGACCTCGTTTCCTATGTTGTTCAGGTTGGCGAGGTTTGGTCGATGGCGATGGCATACGCTGCTAGCCGGGTCGAGCCAGATGCACCGGCACCATGGTCTCCACGATCTGACTATTCCATTGTCACATACAGACACATGGAATTCGACAGCCGGGTGCCGCTCAAATACCGGTATGATGCCAATAAGTTCCACGAGCACCGTCTCCATGAGCTCAATCTGCGACGCGAGTTCTGGGGTCCGTGGCTGTTCACGCAGTTTCTCTACTTGGCTATTCCGTGCCTTTTGAACCATCCGTTTCTGTTATCGAGGCGGCTTCGCAGTTTCCGCCACACCATGCCGCAGTCCTTCATCCGGCAGTCGTTCGAGACCATCACCAACAATGCTGCTTGGATTCTACACATGATCGACTTGATTGAACACAAGGGCTTTGAGGTCTGTGACCCAACACTTGCGCACTGTGTCCTCATCATCGCCACAATCCATCTTCAGCATAGCTTCGTTGAGGACGCTAGTTTCCGAGAGAAAGCGCGAAGAGGGTTCACTAAGTGTGTTCGATTCCTCCATCCGTTGGCACAGCGATGGCCACACGTTCAGAATATGGTACGGGCTGTGTCTGATTCTCTAATGATATGATATGTGCTGTTAAGCTCCATACAGGAAGGCAGACTAGGCTAACAGACCTTATTTTAGATCGACCGACTAACCCGGCTCCGAGAAAACGTCTCCGCTGGCGACCCCCAAGCCTCCCACTCTCGGCAAGCTTGGACTACCAACGCCCAGCTCCTATGGGAACTTCTAGTGTACGACCGTGCGAGCCGCTCTTCTTCGCCGAGCCCAATCCTGGGAGCGACACTTTCCGACTCCTCAGGACGACCGACAGCGCGGATGACGCCGGACCCAAATTTCCCCCTCGTTGGCTCAGCAGGTATCACGGGCCACAAGACGGTCGCTAAAGAGATATACACACTTCCACCGGAGACCGTAACAACCCCGCCAGCAGTGGAAGCGGAAGCGCCGGCGGCGGCTGTGTCCTCGATAGACCTGGACCCTTTTGGGCTGATTTCCGACCCAACATTGGAAGGAATCACGGACCATATATTTCTGGAGCCCGAAAGCTACGGCCGATCGATCGAAGATTGGTGGGAAAGTGACGCCCTAATATAGTGGCTTGGTAGGTCATTGCCAGAGAAGTCATCACCATTCATTCTATTTGCAAAGCCTCTCTCTTGCGGCCAACATCTCGGATATGTTCAATCAGAGAACAAAAGAAGGTCAACATGAAGATACTGACAGCAAGACTGTAACGTGGCAAGGCGCAGTCTAATCCACTTCGTGTTGAAGAATTTCCCCGTTGTTGGTTCCGTTGGCGCGATCCCGGCGGCAAGATCTGTCTTGGTGTCTGCCTCGTTGCCCAAAATAGACTCACCGGCGAATTTTATCGCTGGGCGCCAACGTGAAGAATGGAGTTAGAACAGCTCTCGCGCTCAATTTATCTCGTCTTCAGAAGCCGTCAAACTACATTCAGTAAGGCGTGCTCGACGTTAGCTTGCAGCACTGCCGTGTTTGGCGTCGTCCGTGTGCAACCGAGATCAAACCAACAAGGTTTGAAATAAGCGCCGTCGATATTGCAGTTCAGTTGGAGGAGCACGGGGAGATGTTAGATCGGTGCTGGATGGCTTATCCCCACAATGGTTTGGTTTTCGGCCAACATCGTTCAAATGAGCTGGTCCCCTATATAAGGGTCGTCGTCCATCCCTGTGAAGTTCGGGATAACATCAGCAAATAACTACATCTACAGCCGCCTCGAGCTTAGCCCCGACAATCACCGTTGATATTGCCTTTCTCCTCGACTGCTTCACATTATTTACAGTTCACAATGATCTGGACGGCCGTCTCCCTCCCAATCGCCGTCCTTTGCTTCTGCATCACGACTACCAACGCCAGAAACCACTTCTCCTCAGGCTCTATCTACAACACCGTTATCACAGCCCTCTTCACAAATCTCGATCTCATAAACTGCCCCCTGAGGGAAATAAGCCTCCCGCAGTCTACCCTTCCGGCACCTTCTGAAGGTCTGTCACTTCAATTCCTGACTATAGGCCGGGGGACGCAAAACTACACCTGCGCAACAAACACAAACACCTCAACTCCTGAAGCCATCGGCGCAACAGCCACGCTCTTCGATGCGTCTTGTCTTGCAGCCCTCGACGTCGACACTGACTCTAACGACTCCTCTGAGAGCCAATCCCTCCTCCACCTCCTCCCGGACGTGTTAAGATCCGTCCCACTGGGAAGCGCTGACTTCCTAAGCAATCTCCTCACCCGCGTTACCGGCCAGGACCTCGTCATTGGCACCCATTATTTCACCGCAGATGGGGTGCCGTTCTTCGACTTTCGCGGTTCATTGTCGGATAACTCGAGGGCTACCGCTGAATCCTGGGTCGCCGCAGCTAAAAAAGATGATGAGGATGCGCCGGCGAAACCTGGATATGGTATTACTGGAGATGTGGCGTGGTTGAAGTTGACGCGGGTTGAGGGTGGCATCGATGTAAGTTCTTCTCTTCTTTCTTTCATGCATTATATTTGGGCCTAGTCAAGTATTGACGAGGGTTTAGGAGGTATACCGACTCCACACGTCTGGAGGCGCAGCGCCTGCTACCTGTGAGGGCATGTCCGAGGTATTTACGGTGGATTATACGTCAGAGTACTGGTTCTATGGATAAATTGGGGTTTGGTGAAAACGGGCTTGGGTGGCTTTTTTTTGACATGCATTTCACTTCTTTCCAGGTATATATTGCATTTATTTGTAAATAGCTTTCGCTTGCTTATTTTTCGGGCCAATTTGGGTGGCAGACTCTCTTTTAGATGGAAGTGCCAGTGCGCTTTTAGTGTTTGGGTTTCCCCCTCTTTTGGGGGTATTGCATTCTACGCAAGATGGAGGAATCGAGATTGAATTAAAAATTTACCTGCCATTCTATTTAGTCACTAGCTATAAGAGAAGTCTTGTTGATATCGGTGGGGATCGTCACTACGAGGACCGCAAATACCCAGCACCAAGCCGCCCGGCCTTGAAGTGTCGCCCAGCTACTTAGTAGTGCCCATCAACGCACCAAAGCAGCTTCCAACGCTCAATCCGGGGGGTTTTTTTTTGATTCCTGTCATACAGTCGAATCCCTATTGGCCGAAAAGCCGCTTACGGCTGTGCAGCAGTCAAGAGTAGTTGGGTACTCCCCAGCCTTGCCAGCAATCTTCAGCTTGCCTTCTCAACACAGGTTTGGGTCTCTCACTTCATCCTGCTACGTTCCCACTGGCAAAAGTGAACAATGACTGACCCGTTCTCCGTCGCTGTTAGCGTAGCCGGCATTCTCTCTCTCAGACTCGAAATCTGTAAGGGAATCGTCAAATACGGCGACGCATGGCGGGGCTCGGATACTGAGATCGCGACCGTCACCCTCAAGGCCGAGCAACTATCCCACACCCTGGGACACTTGAAAAGAGTGCTCAATGACACCAGAGGTCTTGATCCAGTTCTCGCTGATAATATCAGAGAGATTGTCCTGTCAAACAAGGCTCAGATCACCAAACTGCGTGAAAAGCTGGCAAAATGCGGGGAAGGATCTAGTCAAGGGCCGGGCCTCCACGGAAAAGTTCGCGATGTCGTGCGGAAGGCGAGATATCCGTTTGTGAGGGAGACTTTTCTGGATACGAAGGATGTTCTGTCGGAGTTGCAAACAAATCTGCATACCGCTCTCCATGCGTAGGGACTCCGGAGGTTTTTTTTTTTTTTTTTTGTGATTAGAGAAGGCTGAACTAATCGATGTTTCTAGAGCTCAAATTCAGCAATCCAACATGGTATCGAAGCAGATTGTGCTTATGGGCGATATGCAGTCGACAATGTTAGATAGACTGGATGAGCATAGAGCTGTAATTGAGCAGATGGTATGAGTCTCTTTTTAACACCAGCATTGCATTCATGTACATTGATTGAACAACTCTAGGCTCTGGCATTGAGACATCCCTTCAACCGTATCCGGGAACCGAGTCACCTATTGCACCTACACAGCGAGACAACAAAAGCTAGCCCGACAAACGCTGATAGACGCCCTCGAAATCTAAGATGTACTTGCTCCGTTTTACACGGGCAAGCAGATGAGCACACTCCATGGTGCAAGACCTTTCAACCACCTAGGAAGTCAGGAGCGATGTTGAAGAAATTCAAATATCGCCACACATGGCTAGGGATATCTCTTGAAGCACTGGTGGCTATTGAAAGGACGGCGAGAGGCTTCTCCATAAGCCCAATGCTTCGGTTCACGGCTACCGTGCCAGCGGCATTTGCACTCCTCAAACGCCCACCGATGCATGCGACATGGGAGGAAGTATCTAAATTCTATGATGATATGATTCAAAAACTACAATCTCTATTCAACGAGGGTAAAGGACATCCCACTGATGTCGATGCTTGGAAGGGATCTACTTTGATGCACGTACGTACTTTCCTGCCTGGGGGCTGTATGTGGGACCTGAACAAATGCCTACAATAGATTGCTGTTTCAAACCACAGCGATACTCGCTTCTCTGGGCACCATGGCTTCCGGCTTGTGAAATACCTTGCGGAGGCAGGCTGCTCAGCCACGGAAGAAAATTATTACCATACAACCCCGCTCATGGAGTTGCAAGCTTGTCGCCAGCCTGATTCCCGGATTATCTCAACTCTAATGGGCGCTGGAGCTACTATCACGGATAGATTAATCCCGTGGAGATTCGACCCTGGAAACCTTAGACTGCAATTTCAAGAACATGAAGAAGGTAAGTTACGTCTTCAGTTATGCAAATATAATAAATTAATCGTTATAAGCTTTTGAAGTATCAAATCTCATCAGAGCAATCCTAAGAGAATCCGAGACAGATCTTCTTCAGGCCCTGAAATTAGAGAAAGCTTCTCTAGTCGGACAAGAGAAAATCACTCGTGGCTTAAGGTTATCTCTGTTCTGGCCACCAGGGATGGCAATATTGTTGGGATACGGGGCAGCAACTGGTCCATGGATAGTATACGACGCCATAAAGCTAGACTTGGTTGAATCCGTGAGGCTTTTATTGGACTGGGAATGTGATCTTGATCCCCATCATATTGCCCTTTGCTGTTCCGATGAGATGGAGGCACTCCTGATCGAGAAATTTTCATCTGGCGGAGTACCACTGAGAATAGCCTCTGAGGCTGTATTGTCACAGCACTACCGCAATAGATTGCATTCGGAAGATTGCCTCCATGAGATGGATATCATCTTACGAGCTCGCGGCGTTGACAGAAACTCGCCATTCCAGAAACCTATCTTTGAGCATCTTCCCATTTTCCATG
Organism: Aspergillus baeticus; assembly: GCA_027569055.1. NCBI lineage: Eukaryota > Fungi > Ascomycota > Eurotiomycetes > Eurotiales > Aspergillaceae > Aspergillus > Aspergillus baeticus. Next base: position 281,915 of record JAPDEI010000012.1, on the reverse strand, counting down.
TAGCTTCAATGCGACCAGGCCAGATGGAGAGGATATATCAATGCGGATTCCGTAACGTGGATTCTTTTGATGAGTTTGGAGACAGTCCGATTACAGTATTTGATTTTGCGAACGGCGATCTCCAGCAATATCTCGATCGAGTCCTCTGGCTGATTGACAAAGGTGCATGTCTAAGGAACCCGTTGATAGGGTCGTCCGCATGCGTTTTGCATGCCTTAGGCCTTGGGCTTGTAGAGAGTCTGGCCCAAAAACTGCAACGTCTAGGCTGGGATGTCAGAAGAGAAGCTATACAAAACATCACAGCTTGTTTTCAAGACTCCTGCCGCCTCGAATCATCGCATCGGATACTCATTCAAAAAATCTACAGTTCGAAGCACTATGACACCTGCAACTGCTTTTGTTCAGAGCTGGGGTGTTCTCCGCTATTAATGGGTCTTCGATGTCTACTAGGCAACGAATCATCCGGAGGGCCTCCGGTGGAAAGTCACTACTGGATGCAAGCACAAGGATTCATGCTCAAACTCTTCATACGAGGTTCTGAACAGTCGCTGTTTACTGCTATCACCGTGATCAGGCTTCTTACTTTCCATGACCTCCGCCTCACTCACACATGCTGTCGTTTTGAGTGGTGGAACTACGGCTCTAGCGGTGGTCAGACGCGCCTCTATATACACGAGTTTGACCAAGAAGAGGCCGAAGAGATCCAGGACGAGGAGAAAGAGTATCTTGAGGAGTTTGAAGTTCTGCTCGAAGAACTGCAGACGGAATACATACAGCTTGGCCTTCCGCTGTGGGAATTTATACAAGGGCAGTGGTGCGTTCGGATGAAGGATCATCTCTCTTCTCGACTGGAGCCTATGAGTCCTGACTTGCTTTGCTCTGCCCTGGCGGAGAAAGTGGCAGAGGACATTGGTTTTTGAATATCGCGAAAGCTGGGTCTCAGGTGGTATATCTTGCGTGAGAATTATCTTCCAATGTGTTGACGCCCTCCATCCGTGTTTCATGGCACTCTAGCTTCCAATTATCTACACCGTTTCCGTTGTGACACCAATGGCATACACTGAAATTAACTTCCTCTTCGCACGACTTCTAAGGATGGCACGCTCTATTGGAGGTTGTATGCGCAAATCCTGACGTTGCTACATCTCACGCACGCGTAACGTGTTGCTACGTAGGAGCGTTGATACAATAAAGTGGATATCTACCCAGTTTACTCGAGCCCGACAGTCAGATAGATGTGTCATATAGAGCATCGAATATGCCTGAGGTCTCGTGCCGGAAATCAGTCTACGGGGTCACGAATTGAATATGCACTTACCTCTCTACAAACCTGAAAGATAAGCCATTTGTCGCTTGGTCTTATGCAACTCGCCGGGTTATTAGATGCGCGCAGAAGAGAAGTTCTGCAACGGGGATATGAGCGCGTAGCTTCCTATAGAGAATGAATGATGAGAAGGCAGGTGCGATCCACGAACTGGTAAATCAAATAGGCAGGTACTATGAGCGCGGCCTTCATTGCTCCTTCCTCCCATGGTACTGTGAAACTGGGCATATAATGGGAAGGAGCGATCGATCTTTCCTAACGTACCTTCCATATTGAGAGATTAGAAGGTCTGCATGGCTAGAGAAGGTGCAACCCATATCCCAGAGGGTCAAGTGTGTATGTGGGGAAGGCACGGGAGGCGTAAGGTTGAGTATCCTCCCGATTCTCTCGGCCACGGATTCAACTAAGAGGGGTTGACGCCGCTGATAGAGTCGGATTGCCTGTGCGTACAGGGAAAAAATCCCTCATTGCGAGAGACAGCGCTGGGAGGATAGTAGAGACCGTGTAACTCAAGCTGAAGAGCTTCAATCAAACGTGGGCAAGTATTAGCTCATGTCCAGGTCGTATAACATCATCCCAGAGAGGAGCTGTGCGTCAAGGCGGCAATCAGGCTCGAGACGGCACGGAAAATGGGCGGCCTGCTGCTTAGGTCAACCACTGAGATGGCTCAAACTAGGGAGATGGGCAATCATTGGAAGCACTCTCCTCAAACCTAACTGCAAATTGAGCCGCTTTCACGAGGCTGAGAGCCTGTGGGACAGCCGCATTTAGGGAACGCGGACCAGACGAAGGATACGTTGCCCGATGCACGGCTCTCTTCTCCTTCCTCAATCAGGTGTCAAATGGAGACAAGGGATGGTGAACGTAGCGTAAGCGATCTATATGTGCCCGGCCCCATCGTGATGCTGCGAGTGAAGGAGTCATGTGCTTAAAGCTCGTAACAAGCAAGCATAGCACTGGGAATCGGGTGCTCGCATGACATCGGTAGTAAATGCTGGCGCAGTATCCTTCCATTCTCGTCCAAAACTAGACCCAAACCGTCAAGGAACGTTCAAAATGGCATTGTCAATATCGATCGAATCCCCCAACAGTCACATGACAGCCACCAAAGCCACGGAGCCACCTGATCTGTGGCAGTGCCTGTTAAATGACGTCATCCAAGCCCTCGCGAGGTTTGCCACAACCACAGAACAGGCGCCACATCTGCAAAGCTTCCGCCTCCCAGCTGGCTGTGTCAAAAGTCCTCTGCCGCCTCGGGACCTCCGATAAGCTCAGATCGTCACGACTCGATATTGTCCGAGGCGCTTAATTTTGCTTTCGCGTATTCCGAGAACCTGGATCGGCTGAAAGGGAGTCTTGGCCTAGTTAACGTGGCTCCATTGAGTCAGGGATAGAGAACAGGCGCGATATTGGTGACTCGGGGATGCCGAGTTTCGTTGCTGGGTCTTCGGGGATGAATATAGATAAAAAAGTAACCGGTATAGAAAACATTCTGCGCAGCAATCCTTCGGTATCAGGGAGCTTGTGAAATTATGGTACTAGGTACTTTTCAGTTCTGTTGTGGAAGACGTTTCGTCGTAATACCCCTGTAGCATTGAACATTTTAGCCACAGTCACGTTTTTGTACTATCACGTGATATGAGTCCAGAACCTGGCCACGCGAACGCGTCCGGATCAAGCTGGACACTGGCTCTTTGTCTGTCTCATTTACCAAGACATTCCAACCTCAAAGTCTCGAATCCATCACATAATGCCCAGCTTTGTCTGAACCACGCCTACATCTCCACTAACATTTCGCAACCTTGGACCAAACATTTTGTCTCGTTTCCTAACCACAACACGCCTTCGCAACCCCAAGCCACTCCGATCTTGAAACACAAGTCTTGCGCGATTTACGTTTTTACATTTCACCATGACTGCCGACTACGCCAAGAAGACCAACGCCGAGCTGATTGAGATCCTCAAGTCTCGCAGCCTCCCTCATACCGGCAAAAAGGCTGACATGGTCGCTCGTTTGCAGGAGGATGATACCAAGAGCGCCGCCGCGCCCGCCGCCGCAGAGGATGTGATTGACTGGGAGGATGACGATGTTCCTGCCGCTGGCTCTGCGCCCGCGAAACCCACCGAGGCTGAGGTGCCTGTTGAAGAGAATGCTCCCAAGGTCGAAGAAACCAAGACAGAGGATGCTGCGAATGCGGATGCGAGCCAGGAAGGATCAGAGGGAACGGTCACCGGGACAACGGAGCCTGAAGCCCAGCCTGAGGAGAAGCCGGCCCCTAACTACGCAATTGGATTGTCTGTGACGGATTTGGAGGAAGAACTGAAGAAGCGCAAGGCCCGCGCCGAGAAGTTTGGCATTACTGAGGATAGCCAGGCCGCTATTGACGAGGCAGAGAAGAAGCTTGAGCGTGCCAAGCGCTTTGGAGCTGAGACTGTAGGCGAGAACGCCAATGCTGCCGCGATTAGTCGACTTGACCAAGCTCTTCCGGAGAGATCGCGCAAGCGCGGCCGTGGTGAAAATGACCAGGGGTCGCGAGGAGGAAAGAGACGAAACTTCAACGGACGAAACAACCAGCGTAATCGCGGAAAGGGAGGAATCCGGAACAACCAGGGTCAGAACCAAGGTCAGACCCAAGGACAAACCCAGAAGCGTAGCACGAATGGCGCAGCGAATGGTTGGAGTGAGAAGGAGAGATCGGCCATGGAGGCGCGGAAGAAGCGCTTCGCCGCGTGATATCACAGTCGATAACGGCACACATTCCTTTCATAATTTCTATCTTGATGTCTTATTTATTTTGCTATTTTGTCAATCCATTCGGCGTTATGGGACTGAAATCCAAATATCTTTCTCAAGGTGTTGGTTGGGCGTTTACTACCTCGGGTAGATAAGCTTATGAATGTATCGCAAGCTCGTAGATAGATCGATAGGCGATTTCCGATGGATTAGACCGGTATCAATTTGTCCGCGGGACGGAATCAATGAATAACAGGATTGTTGCAGAGCTGATAGATGGGATCAAACGACAGTAGCCGTTGTCCTGGCCCCTAGTGTTGGACATAGCATCCTCCAAATTGACCACGTGCAAGTCGCATACCTCGTAAGAAGCGTGCGACTGGATAAAGCGGGATGCTAATATTGTCAATTCAGCTCTATCGCGTTTACCAACAGGGTTGGAAGAGCTATCATCTTCCACTCATTTTTCCCGCGTGGATAGTCGACATTCCGTCGACTGTGAGTCACGGGGCTGGTGGCTGCCAGCACAACAGCATGTCCAGCTGAACTGCGGCACAGCAACCTTAGATGCGGTTCCTGCAGCAAACCCGATCGACGCTTTGGCTGCAGCTTCACCCACGACATTTCCAAGATGCTTTGCATGCTCTTACGGCTGCGCGGATTCGAAGAGAGAAGCGAAGTAGGAACTTTTACCAACATTATCCCTACAGATCTAAATCTCCGATTGGGATTTAAGGCTACTCATTGGCTTTGTGGCTGAAATTGACTCCCTGCTTCTTCCCTGTCGAACGGTTTGATTTACCGCCATCTCCACTTGGGGTTCTCCAGGACCGCCATGGCCTCTGTTTTCACTGACGAATCCCCGCCCTGAAGTCAGCTTTTGTCCATCAGACTAATACTGGGCTGGATATGACCGCATCTATTGGATTGGCTTTGGATTGGCCTTGAATTAACCAGTCTCCGTCAAGCATGAACGGCCCAAGGCTCAGCAATGGGCTAGCGGTGGATCTGGACCCACGGCTCAGCGACCCCAGTCTTCAAGCGGCGACCACAGAACAATCAGAATTGCTTCGGACAGAACTGCCAGCCGTTCAGAACCAGAAAGCGACTTTCTTTGGTTCACGGCCCGTTCCAACAGAACTTCAAGCGGAGGTCTCAGCTTTAAAAACAAGGGTACTCTTTCATGGCCGTCACTGGCTGCGCATGGCAACGTTATCTGTGACAGGACTACCAGGCTCGTCCAATCCAGTCTCTTTATCACGGTATAATTGTGCTGACTGTGTAACGAGGGGTTCGGGGCCAACCTTCCAAGTGCTCCATATTGTTTTCTCGTCAGGGGTAACTCTTTTGGACAAAGAAAGTTTGTTATTAGCAAGAAAGCCTTTGAAAACTCGGATATCTTGATGTAAAAAAATGTTCCTTAGCTGAAAAGCCTCTGTGTTGGCTCTTCAAAGCCTTGGTGTGCGCCTTGTGTCGTGACTGGTATGCGGCATTGCAAACCCGAGTCGTGGGGAAGATTGCGGATTCTTTTTTTAGGTCTCCAAGGTGCATTATGCAAGGCAAAGGATCTGCCTTCATGCATGGTCAGTAGTCAGTTTCAAAAGTGCGTAGCCTTGAGTGAGGGTGAGATACGAGTCAAAAGTCACTGGCCTTCGGTCTCTCCGGTCGTGATCGCCTCGGGTCAGTGACCACCACCTGACCCGCTGCTGACTGTGCCATCAAAAAAAAAAAGCGTCCAGGAAGGAAAAATGCCCGATGCATGATCAAATCAGACCGCTTTGCCCCAGAGTCCCAGGCCAAATAGACCTCAGAACTACTGCAGAGTACCCTGTGCTCATCGCATTCGCAATGCTGTCTATACCTATAGTTGACTGGTGGGGTTTCTGATATTGCTCTTCGTTTTTCTATTGCTTGTCCTGCGAAGACCGTCTGTCCGCTACCTCCCGCCACTCGTCCCTGCCCCAACCTGTCAACGGTCACTGCTCTGGAGGCTCCGAACCCGCTGCTACTGCGCCCTCGCAGTTCGTCCCAGTCGTCGCGAGAAAAATCATGGACTAACCTGGTGGGTCAACCATAGCTCTTGTATTCGTTTACCCACAGTCCTATCGCCCTTCACACCCGTGCGCCTAACGGCATCTGACTTGAGGGATTCTTACGACGATGACCCTCCCTAGGCGATAATTCCTGCGGCAGTTGATAATGCTCAGAAAATCTGAGCAGTTCTTGCGCCAATAACCATCCCCGTCACATCAGCGTCGAATCCGAGATCGGCGTCGATCGCTCAAAGCGCGCCAGGATCCCCCATCGTCGACTTTCGATGGATCGTTGACCTGCGAATAGGGATCTGATTCCCCACTAGGCCCAGTAGCCCCAACAGGGTGAGAGTTAGCGCGAGGCACGTTCTCTCGTTGAAAAGGTCCAGATCTATCCGGGTCAAGAACGCTGGAATCCCATTTCTCTCATGCTCTCTTTTCGCGACCGCTTCTTTCGCTCTTTCACTTCTGTTGCACGAAGCTGATTTAGTTTAAATTCCCCTTTCGAAACTAGTCGCTTGTCAAAAAGTATATGCGACCTCTGACGTGGTCGTGCAGACCCAGCTCGGATCTATTTCGCCCTAGCCACATCGGACGTACCTGTGGCGAAGCCTGCATCCTTTGCTAATTATCCCGCTTGGGCATGTATATTCTTGTCGCCATTTGCTTTTTCCCTGCTAGCTTTTCTTCATGAATGAGCTACAGCTTCATATATTTTCCACTCAACTGCATCTTTTCTTGCGACGTCATTTTTGTTCCTGCTGCATAGAAAGGGTGCCGGCTTCCCGTACTCTTTACTTCGACGATACCCAAGCGCGGATTGCCTTTCTTGTACTATTCTTCGCTTAGAGATACCACCGCTCGCGCGGACCGACCCATTCCCCACGGAACTATATATCGCAGATCATGCTCTGACAATGTAAGTTTGATCGCTATCGCTACTTATCTCCACTGCAGGCTGATTGTGTTAACTACTCAAGCGTCCTTGTAGCAGCTCTCACCAAGTTCACAGAGGCGGAATGATTTCAAGAGCACATTATCCCTCGCCACGTTCTGATTGTCACACCTTGGATTCCAGCTGGCAATTGAAGTTGGGGTCACACCATGTCGTACAAGTCTGAAGGAGGGCGAATACCTCGATTAAGAGATTTCGGGTATCAAAGTCGAAATGTCTCAATGCCGACGATTGCCACCCAGCCCAGCTTCTATGGGATGGGTGCGCCGTCATCATCGAGACCTCAAATTCCAAAACTAATCACACCATCAACAAAAAGTAGGAGAGCCGCTTCGATGTCAGACGCTGAACAGAGTCGCCCTATTGTTGCACAATCGAATCCTTTACTCAACTCGGAACCTCGTCCTTACATGCCTCCCCGAGCACCGACCCATCCGCCTCTTTCTCAATCTCCCCAGAGTGCCACGATAGTTAAACAGGTGCCGCGAGCCCTGCATATTCCTGTCGTACCTCAGACGCCTGTCGACAACCACACGCCCGCCCAGTCTCGGCCTCGGAATGTTCTGAGGAGGAGAGCACCGACAATAGGTCAGCATAGCGCCAACACCAAGCTACAGGCGGAACCCATGAGGCCCGGTGGATTGAATGTAATCATTCCCACTAGTGTGGCTGCCGATCATTCTCAACCTAGCTCGTCCCAGTCATCCAGCCAGACAGAGTTAGCGAGGAAGACCCCGTCACCAATGGTTCCTTCGGATAAGCCTACGATCCCTTCCGTGGACCAGCAGGCACATAGTGGCCCAAAGGAGCTGGCTAGCCTTCGAACCACTATCAACACACAAAACTTGCCGCCTTTTACTCCAATATTCCCTTCAGCCAGCACTCCATCGACACGGTACTCGGGGTCCCCAGGTGTATGGAGCAGGGCTTCCACATCTACCCCTGCTTCACTCTCGTCATGCTCCCCAGGCATTATTCAACCAATGAAGGTTGGTACCCGTCTCAGACAGCCGAGCCCTTCCCAGACTAGACTCCCAGTCTTCTCACCCCAGGCACAGAAGCCTTCTTTGCCGAGTAGCCCGGCTGCTGGAAAGTCCCCTAATCTAGTACAGACATCTGGGTCCGCTACATCTTTGGCCAGCGAGGGCCGCGAGAACACTACGGCAACCCCCGAAACAGCAAAGCCTCCGACACCTAGTCTTTTACCCAGAAGGATGTCAATGAAATCTTCTCTCCCAAGGCAGGTCAAAACAACTCCAGATGCCCAGCCAAAATCCCAAAAGGTAGATCCCAAGCGCGTTGCGGATTCAGCTAGTGTTGCTGGGGTGTCGAGTCCCCCAAGACCGTCGCCTCAAATTCCAGTCAGGCCGAGCAGGGAAGGAACTAGCCAATTGGACCTCGAACCATTTCCTATCGTCAAAGCTAATATACCCACTCGAGTGATCAAAGGCCATAAACGACGCATTTCTGCGGAGAGCACCAATGGCCTGGCCTCAAATCAATCCGCGGCTACATCAGTGGATTCGCTCCATTCTCTCGCCTCGTCTCGCATTCGCAGTCCTACATCACCTGAATTAGCACGGAAATCTCCACGAACCCTCACCAAGGAGCCAAAGAAAACATCGCCCGTGGACACAAGCCCTGCCAAAACTCGAAGGTTTGGACTCTTTCCAAGGAAATCAAAGCCTGATCTGGATGCCCGTCAAACCGAGGCTCGACCTACACGAAAAGGCCCCGCGGCTGGAACTGGGCATGAAGGTTACGGGAAGTATGCGCAGCGTGGCCGCAAGGCAAGTGTTAGCAGCACCAGTGATTCTAGGGCAAGATCGACAAGCACAGCCAAGTCTGTTTCTAGCAAGGCGAGTACCAGGAGTCAAGCCGACACGGAACTTGACGACTTTTACCTCGAGCGTCTGGAACCAGTGTACATCAATGGTGGTGGACTGGATGGTGCTTCTCTCTCAAGGACACAAAGTGAGCAAAGCATGGGAGCTCTTAGTACCAAATCAGCCCCTGGTCCTAGCCTAGATTTTCCGGCACCACCGTCAGGATATTTCTATGAGCCTTCGGCCACCTCGAAGGGAGCAAGCGCTGTTCACCGACGAGACCTCTCGAGTCCAGCGACTATATCCGCACCTAGAACCAAGGTTCTGACAATGGCCTTTCCTAAGAAGCCCACATCGCGTCCGGATATCAAGTCTTCGACTCGGGGTCAGATCAGCAAAAACGAGCCGGATATCGCCGCGGCTCGTGCCCCATCACAAGCTCAGTTGAAGAAGCCTTCTAAGCGCGGACTTAACCTCAGGTGGCCATTCTTCCAGAAGGACTCACAGCCTCCACTCCATAATCAGGCAGGGAACAGCCACCCAGCTCATCAAATGCCTGCGCAGGTTGCAACCGTAGGAGCGCGCCGTCCAGTGGCTCATTATGCTTTGGTTGATACAGATTCGGACCCCTTGGAGGATATCTTTCACAATTTGGAAGACTCTCCGCCAACGGAAGAGGAAAGTCTGCCACCAGTGGAAGTGCCCGCGGGCTTGAGAATCAGGAAACAACATGAGTCCATCCTCCTGCCGTCCCCACCCACGCTACAAAGTGAGTTTCCAGTCATTCGACCTTTACCGTCCAGGACCGGTCCACCAAAGGCAGCGATCGCCCCGAAGACCGACGCATCTCCTGAGCAGCGTCCAAGCCGGTTGGCCTCTGTGGGTCGAATCCCTCGCGTTGTTTCCAGACGGGACAGACAGCACAAGCCCGCGTTACAGTCCTTCTCCAGACCGTTCAGTATCACTGAATCCCCTTCATTGACTGTCACCGCCAACGACCGCCCATACGCCTTTACCAGTCCGGGTCGACATGAGCAAGGCACTCGCCCTGAGCTGTATCACAAGATTGAGAATCCTGGTTTCGATCTGACCTCGCCATTTGGCCATCCCAAAGAAAGCGTCTTGGACTTCCTTTCAGGTCCATACTCAAGGCAAGAGTTCCTGGCATTCTCCCCTCGCAAAGATTCTGTGTTCTCGACGTCAAGCGGATCTGAAAGCCTGGCTGCTATAACCGCTGTGGTTCCAAGACCTGGAACTGACCTTACCGAGGACGAAATTTGGGGAGAGTATGACGAGTTCATTGACCATGTCCTCTCTCCGGAAACCCCCAGCTTGCCATTTCCTCGAGGGCTAGATACTAGTGAAAAGTTTGAGCTAGCGGCAAGGGCAAGTCGTGCTCTTCAAGCCGGCCTTAATAGCAGGCTTGTCGTGCCAAGTAGCCCAGAGCAGCCGAGGGTTTCTCTGACTCCCGCATCGCCTCGCTCGAGTGTCCATTCTGTTCGTCTGCGCCGATCCAAAATTGCCAACGCCCTGCATACGTCCCTTAGTCCGACTTCACAGCCATCAGTCGGCGATCTGTTGGCCCGTTATCGTGATGACCAAATAACCGAGGAGCCGGAAGTCGAAATGAGTGCCGAAATGCAAACGCCTATCATCACAGTCGAACAGCTACCGTCAAGTCTTCTAAGCTCACCCAGTCTAGATCCCTCTCCGAGTTTCGAAAACTGCCGGCAGAGGAATACCGTCCTGTTCGATATCGCTGAGCGCGACCGTGAGGGCCCAACCGCGCAGACAAATATCCGATCTGGATCCTTAATGACCAGTCGCTGGTTGTCTTTTGGAAGAGTCCTTTTTAGCCCTGCGCACAACCATGTCAAGGAAGAACAGGAGCGGATTTTGGTAGTTGATGGGCTAGGAAATGATGACTGGTCCTTTTACTGCGCCTTGACATACCCGAAGGCCGATGTCTATTGTCTCCATGAAGGGCCTACACCAACTGCATCGAGACATCCAGCCGCCTGGCAACCCCCATCGAATCACCACACGATCCATCATTCCAGCCTCGAGAATCCGGTGCCATTCCCGAAAGGATTTTTCGCTGTGACCGTCTTGCGATTCCCCGCTGCTTGCTCGGAGGCGTCGCAGAACAACATTATCTCAGAGTGCAAACGAGTTCTCCGCCCGGGTGGTTACCTGGAAATGAGCATCCTCGACCATGATATGGTGAATATGGGAGTCCGTACTCGCCGAGCTGTGAGAAAGCTAAAGGAGACGATGTACCTATCAGACACTAGCATCAGCCTCAAGCCTGCCAGCGACAATATACAGAAACTCTTAGGAACGCATGGATTCGACAGCCTCCGCCGATGCATGGTGCAGATCCCTGTAGCGGGGATGATAGTCCGCACGTCTGCCTCTTCTACATCGACTTCATCTTCCAATCCGTCTACTTTGACCGCTGCGGTCACCTCTTCTACGGCGCTCTCGGCCACCTCTGCCACTTCAGGCTCATCCGGCATCCGGTCAAATACGCACGAGAAATCCTCGTCCAACGATACCGTCCTATCTCTTGGAGACCTCCTTTCCGATCCCTCCCCTTCACCCTCGAACGACGAATCGATCCGGAAAATCGTCGCGCGGGTCGGCCGCTGGTGGTATACACGCTGCTATGAAAGTCCCGTTCTTCCAAACGGCGACGTCGACCGTAGCATTTGGGCCGATAAGAAAGTCCTCCGCGAATGCCAGCAGAGAGGCACAGGCTTCCGCCTGTTGATTGCATACACACAGAAACCGAGCGAGAAGCGCCGGACCGCGAGTGTTTAATGTCATTCGCCTCGACATGATATACATGATGATGAACCACACGATTTCATGACATACACACCCTATCACCACTTTTATTACTTATATTTAATGATTTTCAGATTTTGCTAGTGGAAGATGCTGTGGCATTTATTCACTCGCACAACTTTCTTCTCCTCTCTTCTTCCCCCCGTTTCTTTCGATTCAATTTTTGATATATATTTCCCGCGTTTGGGTGGCTGTATGAATGTTCTATGCCTTGTACTGTTTGCACGATACTCCATGATGAACAAGCACTTTCTCTTCTCCTCTACCATGAAGCTGGATCTTTGGGTGGATTTCTGTTTGTGCATTTTCTTTTCTTTTCTTCCTATTGTAATTCAAAGAGCCAAGACTGTAGCCAGCGATGGCAAGTATCAGAATACCAGGTGCCAGATGTGAGGATTAATGCGGTATAACGGTCTAGAGTGCGGTCTACAGAAACAATCAAGTCTATGCAATTCAAATCTCCTGTTCTATAGTAGTACAATAATCGTTTCAAGTGCTTAGAGAAATAAGACTTGAGGTCAAAGCCTAAGGTAAGGTAACTGAACATATATATCTAGCAAAACAAACCAGTCTAAGGTTTAGCGTCAAGCAGGCTTTTCAACCCCTCCGTTTCGCCCGCAAGCTTTGATACTCTCATTTTCAATTGATCCCTCTCCTTCTTCACAAGCTCCAACTCCTCCTCAAGCTGATTCATCCGATCAACTTTTCGCTGCCTGTACCGCCGCGCCGCCTCCGTGTTGAGCTGTCTCTTCGACACTCGCCCGATTTTCGCCACAGATGCGTCAGACGGGCTACCGGTCGATAAAGGTACAGGTTTCGGCAACAGCGCGGGATTTGACCTTGTTCCTTGCTCTAGAGGTTGTCCTGAGGCTATCGTTGTTGTTGTTGTCGCCGTGCTTGCATCTGCAATATCTGGAACGGTATTGATGAACTGGAATAGGTCTTCGCAGGGAATCTCGATAGTGTTATTAGGACTTGGCGATCTTGACAGAGCGTCTCCCGCTTCTGCTGGTATTGAACAAGACGCATTGAATGGAGCGACCGGTATCGGCGTCGGCGTTGGCGTTGGCGTCGGACTGGCAGATGCTGACGCTGAAGTCGAAGACCCATCTGGACTCCAGACTAAGGGCCCTGGGAGCGAGATATTAAGTACGTTAAATGCATCAAGTGCAGTCGGATTCGCGATGCCCGCATCAGTTGCGCCTGCGCCTGCGCCTGCGTTTGAAGCGGAAATCGGAAGGTTTATCCAAGCCAGGTCCGGTGTTAAACCTGTGGGGAAGATGTCGCTATCATCGTAGTCATAGTCGAAGTCAATCGCTTGCGGGGGAATTGTGGATGGCTGTGTTTGTGTCTTTGACGAGTGTTGAAGTGGCTGCCTGAGGTGTTTGGTTAATTTGGGGTGTTCAGTCTGGGAAGGAGCGATGGACGTACATGGGTGCGAAGCGAGGCCTGCTCTTGCCTTAGGAGCGCACTTTCTTGAGATGACCCGATTGCCTTTGCTCAGTCTCACTTGGTATTTGCGTATAATGTCTTTTCGATGAAGGGGGAGTATTGGTGTTAGTCGAAACAGTCGCTGAGATCAAGAATATGTTCATGCAGTATTTCTTTGCAAATTCTGGGGAACCATCTCTCTGCACTCATCTTTATAACCTCCTAGATACTTCCACCTACGACAGAATTAGATTAACCCTGGAGCTGTCACCGTAGCAAAGCGCGCTGGTCTCGGAGCGAGGAGGTCACTGAGGGTCTTGGCGTGCATTTATACAGAACGCGCAGATAGCTACGAGTCGTGGTGTTTTAGGCACAACGACGCTAAGCGAATTGGGAAAGGAGTATAGATCATAGATCTAACTAAGCCAAGGTAAATATCCATCCAAAGTATTACTCATTCGTGGGGGATGGTAAATATACGAGAGTGGTGGTGGTGTTGACGACCAAAGGTCTCCGAAGACCGGACCCACTTGGCTTCGGCAATGAGTGTCCTCCGTTAAGTCTCTCCCTATTTTGGCCCGATGAGGACGTGCCTTCATATGAGGTTTGATTCGGGCGCGCGCGCCCTCTGTACATGTGTTAGTCATGCGGTGGGGATCTTTAAACAGTTGGTTCGGTGGAACAAAATGGCCTTGCGTTGCCGATAGTGATCAGTGCAAGTGGCGCGTATCATTCGAAGCAGACTGGGCTTGATTGATTCCTTACTCTGTAAGCACACTCGGAGTTGATGGTATTAGCGACCTAGGCATCAGTTGGTCTTCATACATAGCAAATTTGTAGTTAGTATTGTATAGAATTACCATCCTGATGACCTCGAGCGGAGTAGAATGGTGGGTAGGATGCAGCCGAGCTGATACCAGTCAAGACCAGGTATCCCACTGGCATTGGCTGCTTCGTGAAGACAGATTCAATGCTGCGAGGCATTGCAATTGTGTCCCTAGTAGGCATGCCGCGAAAGGAGTTCTTGCAAACTTGTCAGGTAGAGGCCATTGAAGTGCTGCGATTTTGATGTCTGCAAGGGAATATATAAATATATACGATCCGTCTTTGGTTTACGCTCCTGACTCACGATGAGCAAGTACACAGGTCAAAGGCAGAACAGTCGACAATAAAAGTCCAAAACTAATCATAGCTGCTTTCTCGCGATGATTCGCATACTTGTAGACACAATTGGATGGACTTGCATTCGCGTAGCACTCCTACCATCTCAGCGGCCGTCACATTGACTTCTATGAGTGTCCCACCTCACTGCTTAAGTCCATGGACTTGGAACTCGCACATAGATCATCGCCAGGTTTGGTTTAGGTTCTCTTAGGATATCTTCGTTCAGAGACATTGTGATCCCTGGTGGCTGCAATAAGTCTGGAGATATTCCACTCCCGTGAGCTCACTTTTCCCGATTGGAAGTAGAATGAACCGTCCACTGACAAGGTCAAAGCCATTGGAAGAGGTAGATATTGAAGCTGTAGCACTGTGATCTCGGGGGCGCCTTTCACGGCTGAGCCGGTCGCCGCTGTCGTCTAGCCTTGAACGGCTCCAGAGCGCCGAATATCTTTGGAGATACCTAGGTAATTTGGATAGTACTAGTACGATACTTGAAGGGGACAGTTGAGAAAATGTGTGGATCAGGCAACCGAAAGAAGAAGCGCGACGGAGGCCAAGAATGGGGAAGATGGTTTTTAGGAAACTTGATATGGGAGATTATAAGTCTATTTGGGTATGAACATACTGTCTGCGTCCACCCAGCATCACTCACTTGGTAAATATATTGTTGCGAAGAATGGATGAATAGATTTGACCTGCACGAAAAGAGTGCTGGCCAGTAGATGGTAGGATAAAGGCGAGGACAGTAGGATCACGGCTACTGAGCTGCCTGGGCCGGGAACAATTTGCCGCAAATTGAGAAGAGTTCTAAAGCAGCGATGGAAAGAGAGGAGGAAACTCACTAGACCCCGAAACTGGCGGATCTGGTACTTTTGTCCTTCTTTTGTTTGTTACATCTTATACCTACCTTGTCGAAGCTATAGGGACACAGACCTTGCGGGCCGCCGTCTGAAGATATGAGATGAATTATCTGAAGAAGTCGATGGCGCGACGAGACATCAGATATCGGCCGATGGGAAGTTAGTTAGATAGATGCTGTTCTGGGGAGCCAGGTAAGATTTCGTGTCGGCTCGTATAGCTCGCTCTTCGGCTAGAAGCTCATTGCGGGTGAGACTGATGTGTTGTCAAAAACGTTATCTACCCCGCAAGCCATCTATATCTGTGACAATAAGAGAGGACAGCTGACATGCCTCGAACCGAGTTTGCGCTTTGTCTTACAGGGAGCATGGAATGCACCCCGCAGAATATCTCGTACAGTCGCAATCCATGACCGCTGGTGGAAGCTATTCACACACATCGGATTAAGTTCCCTGGTAAGCCACCGCAACCAGGGGGCCGTGACATGTGCTTTGGCGGCTTCGCCACGGCCACGCAGAAACCGCGAGGAGGGGTTGATGGCGCTCGGATCTGTGTTTCAATCCCCCCCGCGGGAGCTACCCATGGCTCTGAGCACGAGCCAGCTATATGGGGGTATACTCGAGTGGCGATGCTATACGTTGCCATAGACGGCGGCAAAGGGGATGGAGTCAATTTTGGAGAATAAAGTTCGGAGGGGAGGATTGGCTAGGGGTCCAGAACCTGAGGGTGGAGGATAGTTGGAAGTTTAAGCGGCGGACTGTGCTTAAAATACTTTCTGAGGTTTGATTAGAGGTCGAGGCTAAGAGGGCTTTGATGCTGTACTCGCACGAGATTTTCGAATGCAATGGTGGGGTGGCGATTTGTGCGATAGTATACGGTGCACGACAGATCGGCTCGATTTGCAATGCATCGCAGTGTAACATTCCGGCTGATCCACGATGAAGGTTGGTATATGGGCCGGGAGAATTTGAAATGATGCTTCGAGCGCGGATTTGACTTGCTGAAGCTGTGGCGTTGGGTCGCGTCGAGTCAACACTCGATGAAGGCTGGGGTCCGGGAGCACAGTGCATATATGCATGCATAGCGCCTCAAGCTCCGAATTGTTGAGACTGCGCCGTTATCGAGCTTTGGCCTCAGCCCAATGCATTGGCTGCAGATAAAATGTCAGTTCGCGACACTAAAATAAGCCCGCAAGCTTCGAGCCCCACCACCAGTGCGCCATCAACTGCAATGCACGGCCTCGTGTGGTCTGGACAAATGGTTAGCGCCTCGTCGCTGACACCTCGCGATGAATGAGTCTTGCAAGTCCGCCTATAGGATAATAATATATTGCACAGCAGGCGCCATGGCTCGACCGGGTCGCAATATTAGATTATTTTAATCTGGGACCTTGCTCGCATCAGGTACCGAGTCCGAATGTTGCAATACTTCCAAGTACCTATATTAACTTTCTGAGACGGTCGCTCGTCGATCAGACATAGTCAGGTGGTCGGACGTTGCATATTCTTTGCATGGAAGCCGAAGTTTGTCGATTAGGCCGGGCAATCAGGCGCCGTTCTGCATATGCTTAGGAATACTAGCGATAGCAGATTGTTGAAATGTACGGAGTACATGATAGTCAATTTCCATACCGCTGTCGACACCGCATCTAAGAGTCTGCCATAGCATACAGGCAGGTGGATCAGAAACTTTGATGTAGTCAAAGTTCCCATGAAGACGAGTCAGGAAGCGGGGGTATTGCGCACCCCACCGATAAGGACGGTAAGCCAGCAAAGCCCGATGCAAGTAAGTGCTTTGCCCCCGACTCCCCATGGGGGCTCGGGACCCATCCTCGGTCGGTCAAGATATTGTCAAAGCTGCCCTCATTTGACCAAATCTGAGCGGGACGGCCCTTCCTAGGCAACTGCCTAAAGATAATTTCCGTAGTCGGTGTTTAGTATAGCGAGCAAACATCCTTGATCCAGCGCGAAATAATCGGAGGATCCCGAACACCGCATAGTTGGGCTTCTCATCAAGAAAGGAGTATGTATTCCCAAGTCGAAAGCAATCAGCGGTAGC
Organism: Aspergillus baeticus; assembly: GCA_027569055.1. Taxonomy (NCBI): domain Eukaryota; kingdom Fungi; phylum Ascomycota; class Eurotiomycetes; order Eurotiales; family Aspergillaceae; genus Aspergillus; species Aspergillus baeticus. Next base: position 264,682 of record JAPDEI010000012.1, on the reverse strand, counting down.
TGCCCGTCTTCGTAGTATCATCTGATGACACGAAGATAGGCTGACCGCTGTTTCAAATCACCCCTCAGCTCGTCGAGACTCAAAAAATCAGTAGTAGTAAAGTATACTACTGAGGAGGAAGACTAGAAAGGTAATCCGAAGGGCTCGACCGTAACCGTGCTGTCGATCTGGAAGTATGGGCGCACGAATCGACACGAATCAACTCTGATCATCCACTCGGGCGCTTGACATGTCTCACAGGAAGAATTTCCTCAGAACCTTACCGTCAGGCCCGTGCTGGTGATTGTAGATAGCTGGATATCCTTGACAACGCACAGATGGCAGGTGCAAAGGCGGGAGTCGAGGCGAGTCAACGACAGGGGTATCTCTTTCGCGAGAGCGCTCAGGCTCAAAGAGAGGAGGGGAGTTTCAAGGGGCAGACAGTGTACCCCTCAGGCCAGGCTCCATGAGTTCTCGAGCTTTCGTATTTCGTTTGCGTTCAAATTATTGTCTTTTTCAACCCACTGTTTGGCTTGTTAGGGCTAGGCGTTGACCTAAGCCCAGTTATGGTAGTTATTCTGAGAAAGGCTAGGATAGCGATAATTCATTAATCTTGGATTCACCCACCCGGCACGACGGCCGGGGCACGAGAAGCCGATGCAATAGCGCCGGTATTAACGTGTCAGGATTGCAGCGTTCCCTGTTTTCTTGGGCTCAGCACCCGTTGGGAGCGGCTGATTGGCGGGAGATGCTACCACATACAACCAATATCGAGTGATGGATTCATCAAAGCACAACACGCTTGGGAGTGCGCTTCTTCATTCTACTACGCGCCCGGGGATGTACCTTGCTTCGGTGACAATTTCTAAATCAAAGATCTTGATTGTGGGCCCAGAGATTGTAGGTGGTATTCGAGTGTTCAAAAAAATTAGCAAATCAAAAAGCTAGTGGCAAAATGCGAAGTTGTACCACAGTCCCCCGACAGACGCGATGGACCGGTAGGGAATTCGTTCAGCGGGGAGTAGCCGAACAACTAAGGATTCGTAGTTTAATTACACTTGTAGGGGGGGTGGGAGTTGATAAGAGTGGATTCATGCGCGACACAAGCGCCTGGACTCTGTTCATCGTGGGAGCTGTCGGCATGAAAACGCGCGGCGTTTTTCAAGCTTGATATCCAGTACGGCTCAAGTTAAACTCCGATCTCCGGAAGAAGGACCCGTCGACAGTGTGTACAGAGTTGACCCTGGGGATGGAAGACAGTAGTCCGTCAAGGAGTTTGAGCTGCGGCTGGTGCGTATCAAATAGTTCTACTGTAGCATAAGGTACTTGATCGATACCTGCTGGGCTCGGAGTGTTACACAACAGATAAAGAGAGCCGAACAAGGTCCTATTTGGCCTTACTGTTCTTGAAAATTGCGTGATAGGGGCTCATGATAACTGTCGATATTCTTGAAATTCCGGTTCGGACCTTAAGGGAGAGACAGACAGGCACGAGGACCGGAAAGACGATCAGATCCAATTCCCCTTCGTGCGCGTGGTTGTGCGCCTTCAAGCATCCATGGGGAAATCTTCTTCATGCTGTGTCCTTGCGATCTGTGCAGGGAACCATCGAGACGCCGGAATCGGTGAGTAACCATAGACATTGTGTGCTCAGAAGCCAAGACGTATGTACTTTGTCTTCATTGCAAATACATTCTCGCTGTAGAATAGCCCGGACAAGATTCATGAGGATTCCATGATGGATGGCGGTCTGTGCAGACATCATGAATCTTCGACGGCCGCGGATATTTTCCCCAGCGGACGAGGAGAGGTCCAGAGAGTGGAAATCCAGAGCAGGGTGGAGAATGGAGAAGATACAGAGGGGCCAGGTGTATGACGTCATTACCAAAGCATTTCCAAGGTCTTCGCGTTCTTGATATCAACCCAACTGCCCTCGAATGCGTTCCTGGTCCTTGAGACCTGGCGCAGGATCAACGATAGCCTCTTATATGCCGATGGGCAATGGTTTGGATTACCCGAACCCTTGGTTGCGAACAGTCAGCGCCGATGGGTTGTTGCACCGGCGGAAATTTCGTTTCATCAAGATCTGCCACAAGATAAACTCAGTGGCCTGGTGCACGCATTGGCCCATATGATTGTGATGAAAGTAGCATGAGGGGTGGTGATCACTCTGCGTGATCCTGCATGACTATAGCCCCAGTTCTATCTCGAGGAATCCATCCCTCGCGTCTGGTCCTACAGCGTAAATGTAGCGGAGCGGGAGTATAGATCGAACCACTGTATAGATCGCCCGGTTATCGTCAGGATAGAGTCAACGTTCCTTTTCGAGTTGGTAAGTGTCGAGGGTTGACGACCTCCAGGCTGACAACGGCTGTGCAGCGATTGACGCAAGAGGCTGAACTAATGGCCCCATTGACACTCTCCAACACTCCTTTGATCCTTACGGATTAGCAATAGAACATGAGTCTCACACTTGTCAAATTCACGCGTTCGGAAAGAGCTGAAGTCGAAGACGATGAATAATAAATAAACAGATTCTGACTGTGTTCACCTCATGAACCCCAGTGGCAGACCTGTGGTTGGATAACAAGGGCGCAAAGGATGAAGGCCTGGACGCCCTTAGTGTGGATTACCAAGGGGGTTACAGTGGGTCAGGGGTGGAGCACAAGAAACCTCCCACGGTTATCTCAACTCAGACCCTCCTGTCATGATGACTGCTCGGATTGCTTGGGAGCTTCCAGACACTCGTTCGGTCCGGGAGGAGAGGGTTGGAGAAGGGGACGACTTTTCCATGGAACGTCTTATCTCTGTCAATCAGAGCGACAGTTGACATTTCTGCTTTCGAAAACTGATAGATATCATGACCGGTGGCTTCGTTTTGTTATCAGTGGCAGTTGTTAAGAAATAATGATGCTATTCACAAGTTTTCGGAGGCGGATGTGCGAAAAAGCAAATACGGCTTCAAAGAAATTCTCGCGCAAAAAAAAAAAGGAGGAAAAAAAAAAACTTGGAACAGGCGATAAACAAGAAACCGGAGTAATGCACACCTGCCTTGATTTCCTGGCAGCAGTGGTGGAAGGGTCGGAGCCTCTAGTACCGACCGAGTTAGCATTCATTACTCCCAGACATGCAGGGTGGACCAGACAAAAGGCCCCAGAGATGCAGCCATGAAGATCACCAGGTCGAGAGCTCTCCAGGTCTCAACAATAATAGTCGCTGCCCATGTGCCAGATAGAAGACAGGAGATAGGCAATCCCAGCTGCTGAAACATGAAAGTAACCATGATTTTCTTTCCTTTTTCCAATCATCATCTTGCTCACCGGTGGAGAATATAGTTCTAGCTCACCGCTGGATTCGCCGTGATCGATAACTGAGCGTACGGCTCGCTAAGCACCATGTTGGCGAATGGTGAATGCTCCGAGGAGTTCTATCTTCTAAGAGAAACGTGAAAAGGAGTATATCAGAGTTTTTTTGTCACTGGCTCAACATGCAGATGAATCGTGCGATCGGGAGGCGAAATCAGACGAGGTGGCACAGTGCGACCTCTCTTCTCCAGTGGCCCTTCGTGTTGGGGGTTGCTCGTTGAGTGGCTTTTTTGAGTCGCGCTTCCTGGAGTCTTGGAGGGATGGTCCCACCTCCCAGACCGTTCGATCGCCTATTTTAAGTTGGCTAGTCGCCTATACTCCTATCAATCTGAAAAATACCAGTCAGTGACAAAGGCGGCTGTCACCTCAGAGTCATAATCGGCGTCATCACCATTGCGATGAAGATATTAATCCTTCATTCTCCCGCCAACTTCCAAGGTTGCCGTGTGCCTTACCTGGCCCGGGTGCGGCGGCAACCCCCAATCCATTGAATAGGGTCGCCGAGTCTCGAACCTTAGATTCTTCTCCATACCCGGGAACCCAAGAATTCAGGTCAAAGAAACTCTGATAAGCAGTAAAATTTGGACAGTAAGTCTAAAATTCCGAGAGAGCTGCCATGTATCATATCATGCATCGAGGCCAAGCGACGACGGGGGTGGGCTCTTTTGCCCCTCACGAGCTTGAGGAATTGAAATTTTCCTTGCCTCCGGTCAGATCCTCTCCGGGGCCCGCCTTATCACCAATATCAGTGCAATGCGTGCATGCAGCTCTGGGCGGGTCTCAGGCTAACAAGAACTGACTGGCAGGCTTAGTCTCTTATACTAACCTATTGATAAAATGACGACTATTACATGATTCTAGCTTAAAATTAATCCATTAATCTCTGCCTCCCGCCCGTAATAATTCTTCCTATTAATACTATCCCTCCACGAACTATAATCTATATATCATCCACCAGCGAGCTAACCGGGCGCCTCCTTCTCTTCCCCCACTCCTCCATGATCTGGAAACCTTCACATCTTTGCCGCCTCGTGCCATTCGTACCGGTTTTCCCTTGCTTTTAGATCCTTATCTGCCTCTCCATCTCTCCCTACAAGCTTAACACCCTTCCATTTCTTCTCTCTCTTTTCCATCCTTGTCGCTTGGGATAACCCGCCGCATTCCGCGCCCCTCTGAATACCATCGGCGTTGATGTCTTTTATACAAGGTATGGTTGATCTGGTTCTAGGAGAGCTGCTTTTTTTTTTCGTCCCATCGGATTTCAGTTGCACCGGTCAATTTACCTCTTGTCGAGCTTCACCTGTCGCCGTTCCCTACTTTCCATTGTGTGACGCGTGTTGTGTCGTGGTACCTGCCCGTCCTTGATCAGCTAGAGTTGCTGCATCGCACCTTCCTATTTCGTTGGGTTTCTCTGGCCACCCGGACCATGCTGTTCCATTGAACTCCTGAGCTTCCTGGGGGGTTTATGAGTTTACCATACTATGTTTCACTCCTGTCGTCTGAACCCTGCATGTACATTTGTGAGCCTTCTAACCTGGCGCCACCGTCCATCGCGTCGTTCAACCTATGCCTTGCTTGATAAGCTACTAACCCACCCATAAGGCTCTATTAACAGACACATCGCCTCCTCTTGATTGATTCCTTAATTACTCTGCATTCCCGCCGGCCTGTGAATAAAGAGCGCCCCTGCCGTCCCTCCTCTCAATTTTGCTTTGCCGTCTCCCGCTCCTTGTGTTCCTTCACAAGACCGGCCGGATGCCATATACTGCGCCGTTGAAGACGACGCCTTCTACGCAACATATCGAACACTCAGACCCAAGTACTCCGCCCTCTCCGAGCTCACCCACCGTAGCGGACCCCCATGCCGTCGACCTAAACCGTCCCCAGTCATACTCATCTACATCCTATGTGCGTCGGCATCGACGATCACCCTCAAATAGCAAATCATTTGTGTTTCCGGTACCAGAGAAAGGGTGGGAGTCAGGGTATAATTCCGATATCTATGCTAGCATTAGGCAATCCCCTCCGCCTGTGAGCGAGGGTCCGATCCCGCCTGGAGCTCTTCTTTCCCCACCAGAATCTGGACAGAACTCTAGTGATGAAGAATCCGCCAATCATTCGAGGGATGTGCTTCAACTGGAGGAATTGGAAGCAGCTGTCAGATCGATTGAGCAGAGGCGGTCATCTTCTCCGGAGAGGGAGCAGTCAGAGAACATGCACGGAGCAAACAAGAGTACGAGAGGAACCCATGCAGGGAAGACGTCTCGGCCCAGTTTGACCAGAGACAACCGCATGATTTCTCGTTCTCGCTCGTTTGTTGAAAACTCCGTTAGTCGAAAACAAGAGGAGGCTTTGACGAGTTCTCCAGAGGAGAGTGATCGAGAAGATGAGCCCAGAGTTAAATATCCGATGGTCCGCAAGAAATCTGGGGAGCTTGTGAGGCCTGCGTTACGTCCACCATCTACCCATCGACGACCTTCAAGCATGCCCGGAACTCCAACATACTCGAAGGCAGTCCACTTTGATGCTCAATTGGAACATATTCGCCACTTCCTACAGCTTGATAAACCACAAGCCGTTAGTGCCAACACTTCACCCGTGGAGGATCTTGACGCAGACGGGGAGTACCCGTTTGGCAGCGAGGCGTCGGATATGCAATCTTATGAATGGGGACTCCGTTTATCGAACTTCCCGCATAAACCACAATCTCAACACCATCAACGTGTTCGCCTTGAGCGCTTGTTTCTTTCGTCCGACAAGAACTCTTTGGTTGGCATGGTAGTGGTTGCTAATCTCGCGTTTCAAAAACATGTCGCGGCCCGCTTTACTTTTGACAGCTGGAAGACGACCTCGGAAGTAACTGCCGAGTACAGCCATGATGCCCGACGAAAGCAGTTGCAGGATGGCTACGACCGATTCATGTTTAACATCAGATTGGACGAGCAGACGAATCTGGATAAGAAAACGATGTTTATTTGCATTCGCTATAACGTGAATGGTCAAGAGTTCTGGGACAACAACGAGTCGAGGGACTTTCAAGTCAACTTCACAAAGATTCCTAAGCCAAAGGTTCAAGCTCAACCGATGCCTCGTGCTCGGCCTCGAATCAACTTGCCGCGAAGCAGAAGTTTCACTGGATCTGGCAGCCGCCCCCATTCAATGCCTTCATCCCTCCAGGATTTCTCTGACATGCACCGATATATTTCTTTCGGCCCTCCAATAAGCGACCGAAAGAACAAAAGCGAGGTAGACGATGATATGCCTCACGACTCGGAAGCCCCAGTGCCGATACGTCGCGACAAACAGGGCCATCAGGTCTTTGGTAATCGGTATGATTTTGAGTCATCGCTGTCTGCCGCCATACGCGGCAAACCCGAACTTGACCGCACCATGCTAGCTGCGCGGGCTAAGTCGGACCCCTCAGCGCCCCGTCTTGATACCCGGGCAGTATCACCCGTCCCAAATTCCAACCACTCGTGTTCCGAGAAACCTTCTTCCATCATGTCAAACAAACCACACCGAGAATCCTCCGTTTACAGAGAGCTCGTTGATCGCTACTGCTTCTACGGTTCCCCAACATCCTCGCCAAACCTCAATCGCACGCTGAAAGTGAACGACGCCGGCTCCAGCCATCCTACTAGTTTCTCCTCGCCGACCTCGCCGCCTGGTAGATATTCGCCAAAGGAAGCCACCGCGGATGCGCCACTAAGCCTGCCGGCGTCTCCCAAGTCATTTTCATACAACTACTTTGAGCCTGCGCAGGAAAGGCTCTTCAATGAATCACAAGCACCAGCAATGATAAGCGGATGAATTATCCTTACAGGCACATCATAACTGAGGGTCCGCCCTCTAATTCAATGCCTCCAGCATTTTTATTGAAACATGACCACAACAATTTTCTACCGCACGTTATTATGACACTAACGACCCCTATCTTGATGGATCGATTCGGCCAACATTCATTTTTTCCTCATTTCTGACACATACCATGTCCTGACTTTGCTCAATGTCGTCTCCATGTTATCCGGAGAGTCGCCTGCAATTTGTATTTGTCTTTTTTCTTTTTTCCAGCAACTAGTTCAACCTCTGCGATGCACCATAAACCGCGAGGACCGGAGCTTTTTACCTCTTGTATTGTCTATCTCATTTCGCTCTTACGGGACAGCGCGTTGGACGCATTTACCAAGTCCAACTGCAGCCATCACGCATTCAACGGAGGAACAGTCCTAGCATGATTACGATTTTATGCCGCGTTTTTTCTTTCTCTTCTCAAACTTTTGTCGTGTCCCATGTGGAGACGCTCGGCCAGCGAGACTCAGATCTCAGGTGCTATGGAGGCGTTCGACTACCAGTTGAAAAGTATACACTGTTAATTTAGTCTGCGGGGTTGAGATTATGCATGGCGTTGGGAGGGGTAGTCTGCTTCTTTGTCTTTCATTTGCCCTGTTGGAGTCCACAATGCCCTTTTGCTGTATTTATCGGTTCATTTGACAGGAGTTTTGGGATTTCATCGAATAGGATGGATGGCACCATCGCACATAACGACAGCTTCGATTAGGACAAGCAGCCCTGAAATTAAGTCCTCAATTAAAATGACCCTCCTTCGTTCTGTAGAATTCTAAATTCTTTGTTGTGGTGTGATTCACACCAATACCGTGACGCTTGTACCTCGGAGACAGTGGCGACATTGGAGGGCTGTCAGTTGCTACACCGCTTTCGGGCTGATTCTGCCACTCCAGTTCCACCCACGTTCCAAAATCCCGGCGCCCGGCAGCCGCATCAGCAACGGAAACATGATCTGGAAAGCAGTCGTTCATAACGCCCTTTTCCTCAGCCCCCACCCGCCAATCAGCACCTGGCATTGCTTTTTGACTCCTTGCGACCCTGCGGCGATTAGTCATTCACGAAACGAAAAACTCCCAGATCACGCTGTCGCCTGCCGCCCACCTATTTAAACTGCTCTCCCGTTCTTCTCAACGATCCTTCTTCCCTTTCCCCTCCTTTTCCGCCATCTCTCTTGCTTCCGATTTTTTCGGCCGTGATTCCATCCAATACAACCCGAATCTCATCAGTTTGCATCGATAAACCACGTCTTTTTTTCTCCTTTAATATAAGCTCATCATGTCCGGACGTAAGTATCCTCCCTTATTGATAGTTTCCGCTTTTTTTCCTCTTAAGACGCGCTGTTGTTTGGATGGCTTGCGTCGATGCAGTGGTGCATCTATCCCACGTGACTTTATAATTGCCTCAGGCCGTCAACCTTTAAGCCCTTATCTTCATCCACACCATCGTGTTACTGTCACTCATTACCTTCAGCATATGCTAATCTCGTCATATAGGTGGAAAAGGTGGCAAGGGTCTCGGCAAGGGCGGCGCCAAGCGCCACCGCAAGATCTTGCGTGACAACATCCAGGGTATCACCAAGCCCGCTATCCGACGTCTTGCCCGCCGTGGCGGTGTCAAGCGTATTTCCGCCATGATCTACGAAGAGACCCGTGGTGTCCTCAAATCCTTCCTCGAGTCCGTCATTCGTGACGCTGTCACCTATACCGAGCACGCTAAGCGCAAGACCGTCACCTCCCTTGACGTTGTCTACGCCCTCAAGCGCCAGGGCCGCACCCTCTACGGTTTCGGTGGTTAGATACAGAAACCGAGTCAAGTCGCTGTCGCTGGCTACGACCTACGACCTACACTGCATTCATCAAGCAACCTTCTCAGTGCTCTTTTCTTCGGGTTTTCGTTTTCGGCAATGGGTATCTCATGGGGTTAGGAATGGTTAGGCTTTCTTTTCGTCTTTTATCATTACGGTTACGATACGGAATGGGAACATGTTCTTCATTTATTGATGTCTTCGGAGAACGGCTTTGCTCTTCGATCTAGTGCCTTGTCAATATGATAAAACGGAACTAGACTGATAGCTAGCAATCAAGCTCTCCCACAATTCTGCTATCTTGCTTTTTCTCGATCTCTGATATCTCGACATCGTTTGTGTCTTGGTCCTGTAGAACTGACGCTTTGGCGCCTCGGCTACGTCTACGGAGTCTGGTTGTAGCCTGTGGTGCTAAAGACTCGATGGTACAACATTGTCCTCGCTGGCAAGGGCTTACGTACGGCTGACGCCAGCTCCTGTAGCTTTCGTTCTTAATCATGATTCCAATAATCTACTTTAGGCCTCCGGTCATCTGTAGCCACAAAGCAGCAACTATCCACCTTGAGATTCCCTATACCTGTGGTCGGATCGCCCTAGTCGAACTACAACGTTGCACTGCGGGGCCCAGAGCCGCGGATCTCTCTCTGACTGGAGCTCTTTCTCGTTCTTGCCTTCGTCGATCATTTACCCTCTTCCGGTGACTCGATTGTAAGGCGATCTTCTATTTGGGCTGCAAAATGTACCTGAGCTTCACGATGTAGGTACAATTTGTTGTTGCAGAGAGAGATGATTTATGACGTCAAGACAGTTTTCAGGCGCCGTAATTGAGCCTCAGCGAGCTTTAAATTTGCATAGGTGAGTAGTTAATACCAAGGATTGTTTTCATTATTCGTGACGGTCCGCTAATTTGAAGAGTAGATAAGTAATATCCAATCAAACGCCGATGTTATGCGCAACAGATATGGAATAAAAAACAGAATATAATGTTAATTTAGGGTTGGAGCCCAACACCGGACCTAGTCTTGGTTGCTTCTCCGCCTCTTACGGTTGAGTTCTTCTTGAGGTTGGACGACAGAGGACGATGGTGAGCCACGTCGGGCGAGTGATGAAGGCGCTGAGGATACCCGTTTGCCACCTGGTCGAGGAGTAATGACGGTGCGCTCTGCAGCCTCGATAAACGGATCATCGGATGATGCTGCCTTCTTCAATGCTTTCCTCGGTGATGGTGTTTTCCTTGGCCTCGATGAAAGGTCAATAGTTCTGGATAAGTTTCCCTCGGGTGTTAAAGGTTGCTCAGCTCGTGACCGCAAAGGAGAATCTCTCATTTCGTCCGAACCAGCGCCATTTTTGACCAGGATTTCGACATATTGCGGATGTATGATGAGGTTCATCACAGTCATCAGGAGAAATGCGTCCACAGCCCTTTCTGAGACCCCTTGCATCAGGCTGGGCCAAATGACTGAAACGACTAGTCTGAGGAGCATCAAATATAGAAAGTTCGGCTCGACGATACGCCGCATTTGGCCTGTAAGCTCAACATACGCACGGATCGTATCTTCCTGTCCTGTCCCAACCCACTTGGTGATTGTTCGTAGCCACTGATACGGAATGTGTGTTCGGCAAGCATACTCAAGTCGCTCAGAGGTGGTTGGATTTGTCCACATATTCCATCCTGCACGCACACACGTCTGGCAGGCAGCAGCGTACCCATTTTGCATGCCACACTGATCGTCACCACAATTAAAGTATCGCGGTATGTTCGATCTGAAAATATCGAGGCGATCTAACCAAAAGTTTCTCAATGTGTTGTCCTCTCCATACGGTTCGTAGTTCACAAGCCAATCTGACCAACACTGGAGAGTACCGTGTCCGGCCGTCGCATCACCCTTATAGTACTCGGTATGTTGAACATCGCATACACACTTGAGCATGCAGTTCTGGTTCTTGAGCTCCGTCTGTGCTAATCTTTCCAGCCGCGAACATTGCTTGATCCTCAACGAAGGTTGTACTTGCATATCCCAGCCTGACAGTCGACATTTCCCCTGATGTTGACTCCATCTTGAGGTCACGTTCGTCGACGAGCCAATCTTGAAGTACGGGGCATTGCCCTCAGGGTCAAATAACACATATGCATGGCCTAGCTTTTGCTTATATTGTCGGCTCACCAGGACCTTTCCCAGCTCATGTACAGATACCTCAATCGGCCAACGGAAACGCTGGGAGTCAAGGCACTCAATTCTGTCCGGTGATTGGCCGGCAGCCTCTGTCAAGCATGACTCTGTTATGGCTTCAGCGACCGCTGTTTGTGGGTTGTGCTGACTTCCTGGCTTGTCGTCTAGCGCGGTGATAGGTTCAGATATCACACCGCGCGGATCCGTATTACTCTTTGCATTTTTACTGATCACATTCGCAGTGGGGATATTGCTTCTTTCATGACTTGGATGAGGTCCTTGTACTACTTCTTCTCCGTCGCTCGATGGTAAAGACGGGTAATGAAGGAGGGAGTTTGGTGGGCTAATGGGATTGCTGGACACGGACGGGTAGACTTGAGCAGCCGCCATTTTCTGTCGCTCAATAATCGAGATTCGTTCGCACAAGAGCGTCACAAGAAAGTAGTAGCGGATTGGGCCGAAGTTCGAAGATTGCGAACATATTGAAAGGGCGACAGGTGCCTCATTTTAAAAGAAGAACCTAGAGTCGTGACCTGCGGCGGTGCTTCGGCTCTGCGCACCACCAACGGTTCAAGATAAGCCACGACCTTCGGCTGAGATCGATTGCTAAAAAACAAACTGTGCCGCAGTAGCTCAGACGTTCGCTGTCGGGGGTTGCTCTTGCTCGAGGGGTTGACCCTATAACATTGCTCCTTTTGGCGCCAGGCTCTTGATCCTGACTAGCGTTCTCATCTGCGCCTTACAGCCTCAGTCCAATTTGGTATTCGTCATAGCTGTATAAAGATGAGCCATGTCCTCCGTTGAGTTCAAGGTAGGGATACACTCAGGGTCAAGCATGTTCATCTTCATTTCAAATGCTTCCGTCATATTGACTCCATGATGCTAAATCTACCTGCCTGTTATCACAGAAACCTCGCAAGATACTAGCTCAGCAGGCGCACATACCTTGTCCCCAAAGTGTCCCGCATTAAGACCAAACGATGTCTTTTGCCCCAGTTTCAATGCTATCTTTCTCTCCATATTTGATTCATGAAGCGCCATCGGCCAAACCCTCCAATTCATCCTTTAACTTATCGCCGGCTCACGGACTTTGAAAGTAGAAGTTGCATGATTCCCGCTCGATATTTCGCCGGCGTGTAAGACTCCAATAATCTGTCTGCCTCGTAAAGATACGAATCTTGAAGTTCTCTTCGTAATCCTATGGAGTTCATCTCATTCAGCGATCCAATAAACGCGATGATCATGTGAAATGTTCTTTTAAAATCAGGTTGCCTATTCCGATCAGCATTTTGTCGCGAAAGACAAGACGCTAGGGTGTATAGCCACACTTTGTACCATGGTAGCCGCGCTCGGCAAGGTGCAACAGAGAAACTGCGGCGGGAACACAATGTCGTAATCGCGACTAACGCCCTGCAAGGCTGAATCCAACCGTTCGACTGAAATCCCCGAAGACGGCCACCAAGAGGTCCGAAAGGGGTGAGAGAAGTTCTGGAATCGAGAAGGTGAACGCCACAAACCCCCATAAAAGTGGGTATCTTAACGAGGTACTGTACAGCCTTACAGAGTAAGCTAGTGTGCTGAGCCACAATTATTCATGCAGGGAATTTCAACCGCCAATTAGCTAGATCCGCTCAGCCCAGGTAAGTTCTTCTGCCCCTCCTCTCCTCCGTCATCCGTTTGCCTGCGCGATGTCATAGCTAAAACGATAAATATCTACGGAGGGTACGAATCCTCCCATCTCCTCCATCATTCTTTCACAATTTCATCTATCTCCAATCGCAAACATGTCTTATAATCAGTATCCACCGAATCGTAAGTTCCGTTTCCCCCATACCCGAGATGTTTTACTTGAAGCTAATCGATCAATTTTTCCAGAACCCCCATACCCCCCACAACAGGGGTATTATCCTCCACAAGGTCAATACAACGCTCCTCCTCAGCCTCCTCCTAACCAACACGGATACGGACAACCCGGTCAATATCAACCTCCTCCTGGTCCTCCAGGGCCTCCGGGATCGCATTCCGGATACGGTGGACCACCCCCTCCCTCTCAATATCCAGCTAGTCCAGGATATGCTCCGCCGCAAGGGCCTCCTCCAGGAGGATATCCTCCACCAAATCACGGCCCACCACAACCTAGATATCAACAACAGCCCGGGTTCCCACAACAACATGGATACCAGCAGCCGGGGTATCCAGGAAACTACCCACCACCTGCTCATTCACCCCAACCTCCTCATATGGCCCCTCAACATCCGCCTCAGGGATATGGCGCTCCTCCCGCTCCTTCTGTACCCTCATTAGGCTATGTACCCGGCCAGGTCGCGCCAGGCGATTTCCGCCGTGAGGCTGACGCGCTCCGCAAATCCATGAAGGGGTTCGGAACAGACGAGAAGGCCCTCATCCAAGTTCTCAGCAAGCTCGATCCACTCCAGATTGCCGCCGTCCGCGCAACATATACAACACACATTCGCCGCGATCTCCATGCAGATGTCAAATCCGAAACGAGCAGCTACTTTCGGCAGGCTCTTCTCGCCATTATCGACGGTCCTCTGCTCCACGATACCGCCTCTGCCCGCGAAGCTGTGGAAGGTATCGGTACCAAGGAATGGCTCCTCAACGACACGCTCCTAGGCCGCTCCAATGCCGATCTCAACGCGATCAAAACCTCATATGAGCGCACCTACCGCCGGTCCCTCCAGAAGGACGTCGAAGACGACCTCTCCTTCAAGACCAGAAACCTCTTCACCCTCGTCCTCCGCGCTGCCCGCCACGACGAAAACGCGCCAATCGACTATCGCGCCATCCAAGCCGAAGCCCAGAATGTTCATGGTGCCACAGCCGCCCGCATGGTCAACAACGCCGACGAAGTCTGCAGCATCTTCGCCCGCAGCTCCAACAACGAGCTCCGCGCCCTCAACCAAGCATTCTCCGAGCGATACCACGCGTCACTGGAAGCTCATATCGAGAAGGAGTTCTCTGGTCATATGAAGGACGCTCTACTACATATTCTGCGCACGGCCCTGGATCCAGCGATGCGCGACGCCGTCCTCCTCGAGGAGTGCATGAAGGGCATGGGAACGAAGGATGAGAGACTGGTTGTCCGCGTTGTGCGAGTCCACTGGGACCGCCAGCATCTGGCGAACGTCAAGCGCACCTACCATCAGAAATACAAGCAGGATCTAGTCAAGCGGGTGCGGGGAGAGACAAGCGGTGACTACCAAAGGTTGCTTGTTGCCATGCTGGAGTAAATTTCCCATTTTATTTATTTTCTTTTCCGTTCTTTCGATGTTTAACTAGCAATGACGTTCTATCGTCGTCTTTTAGTGTTTAGTGGACGCTTGTAGTTCTAGGTACTGATGCCTGAGGCTGGCAGCTCACTTTAACATAGCGCACGACTCAAGATAATGAATAATGAACCCAAGACTGCGGAGCAAACAGCCTGTGACTAGTTTCAAGGGTATAAGAATCCTGTTCCAAGATCACAATATCATGCAGAAGATAACGTAGGCTGGAAAAGTGAATAAGGGCCCACTTCACTTAGCATGTGCATTATTTCCAAGGCACCAGGCCCGCTTTAGCTGGTGCCTAGATGGCGATCTTCTGATTATGACTATTGAGCACGTGTCATGCCGTGATCATGTCGCGTTCGCTTCATGTCGTGTGTTGGGGGGGGGCTTGAAGAGAAGTGAAGGAGACAAGAGTCCCTACAATGTTCTATGTTCTGTTTCGGGTGGGAGTGGAAGGAATAGTGATAGAAAGGAGAAGAGCAGTATAAGATTGAAAATGGTCATGAAATGTCATATCATATGCGATGCAAGGCTGTTGGAGATCATATGCAGGTCATACACTCATGCTACATTTGTTAAATAACACTTAAACCCCCCGGAAACAATAAATCATATAATGCCCGATAAATTAGGCGCTCTCCCCGACCACTTTGACATGCGAGCCAGGGAAGAGGCCGGTCATTCCCGCGTAGCAGCCCCAATACCAATCATCATTGATATTCTCGGCTTCTGTGATCTCCGCGCCTCGAGGAAATAGCAGTTCGTCCTGATCACGTTCCTCTGGGATCCAGGACCACATCGCGTGGACGATCAAGCCGACGCCGCCGTCTGGTGGGAAGCGGCGGACGTTGGAAATGGAAGGTGTGCTTGGGCTTTGAGGTGATCCCGGATTAAGAGATGTTGGTGTGCATGGGTCAGAGTTCGGTGTGCGAACATCTCGGTCTCGCTCGGTGTTCCAAGCAGATCGGACCCGGGAGGCTTTCTTGCGACGTTCAGACCCTTCTTTCCAGCTCCAGTCACCGACCGTAGATGGGGTGTCTGATGTAGGCGTGCCGGGCGGATTGGAGACCACTTGAACGGGGGATGATGCTGGCGGAAGATGGTTTTCCTTGAGGGCATGGCCACCAACAAGGTTACGCGCAATGATTCGCCGTGGGCCTTCAGGATAGTCTTCAAATCCTATAACGACCATGCGGTGGCCCCTAGCGCAGCGACGCCAACCGTTGAGGCCGTCTTCTTTGCGGACTTTATTTGTAGCAACGAGCTTCAGATAACAGTTTGCGCAAATGTCATAATCACCACCATTGCATCGTAGGCAGTGAAATCGGAGAGTCGATGTTGGGATAGGATTGGTGCAGATGTCGCAGCAAGTAGATATAGTCAAAACCTTTAGTATCTCCGCGCTGGCGTCGCCACCAGATTGATTTTGTACATAACTGCCCGGTCCAATGCGGCAGATCGGAAGGAGTGGGTGTGTACAGCATTTCCCTCTATTGACACACTTGTTGCAGAATCCCCAATCCCCTTCGTTGCAAAGGTTGCATCGCCAAAGCCCATCATTTGCAGACGATTTGCAGGAATCGCAAAAGAGTCCTTGCTGCAGTCTACGGGCAGGATCATCGGTTGTCATCTGTCTTCCGTCTCTCATGAAACGATGAGCTGTGTCGGGCGGCCGAGAGTATTTGAAGGACTGCAGAATATGTTGGGAGTTCCCTGTTTGGTCAGGTTGATTGTTTGACGATCCTTGAATTTTCTTGAGTTCGGCCTGTGCTGATGCTGCAAAACCCTTCCATTCCGGACACCCACGTCCCAGGCGATAGCATCTAAGACATAGGTGGTAGTTGCCATCCTTGCATTTTGCGCAAGTCTTATGGAGTTCATATTGTATATTGGGCTTTTTGCAACGCTCACAGGCAATGTTTGGCTCCAAGGATGAGTTGGCAGGCTGCGGTAATGCATGAGAACGAGATGATGATGGTCGAGTGCGTGGTTCTTGTCTAGCTGGGCCATTCGACTCGGCTACAACGGAGCTGGTTGCAGATACAGATGTGCCATTCCGCGAACGGAGAGAGTTCAGACTTTCCAGAGGACCCCGCCCTGCCGGGTTTATTCTTGGGGAATCGATCGAGGATCTGGTGCGGATATGACTAGAAGTTCTAGTCGAGTCCCCTACTGCGATATTTGGAATACTCTGGTCGGATGAATTAGCACGTCGTGACCGTGATAAAGCTGAGTCTATGGGCTGCTGGCGTGAGTGAGCGTTGCGAGGTCGATCCGGTATTATATCACTGGATGACCGGACAGCAGGCCCGAGCGTGACGTCTGACGATGACGCTGGGTTATAGGGCACCGGAGACGTTCTTCGTCGCCGGGGTCCGCCTTGCTCTGAGAGATGTCTCTGGTGGTTTGAAGGGCCCGGACGTGATGTAGGGGGTCCAAGTCGAGAATGTCTTGCGGTTGGAAGGTTATCTTGTGCTCCTTGTGACGTAGATGTTTGGCGTCTTTGCACGGATTGCGACCGTGCATGAGTTTGCCTTTGAGTCTGTGATCGTTCAGAGGTATCCTGGCGCTGCTGCGAACGGGTACGTAACATATGCCGCCGCCGATAGGCATCTGCAATGCGCTCACTGAGCTCCTCTTCCTGCCCCGGCTCGAGATTGTCCAAATCGATATCTTCTAGAAGCCCCTCCTCAAAGATCTGCCGTAAGATCTCCTCCTCCATTGACTCTGTATCGGATAGACTTAGTAAAGATCGTAAACTCGACTGATGTTCGATTCTCCTCGTTCGCTCTGCATTGCCGTCCAGCGGCCCAGTCGCCGTTGACTGAGTCGTCTGCTGTCTTCGTGTCGCTCGTTCCTCTTCCCGTCTTCGTCGAGATCGTGTATCATCTCTGTGGCCATTGGGGTCCGCACTGTCAGCCCGTCGAGTACGTGACGACTGCCGAGTTCGCTGAGCTGTGGTCCTGGTCCGACTCCGATTCTCCTGCAGGCTCAATTGGCGGACTTCCTCCAGAATCCTCGTATCCTCCTCATCGGATTCTGCCGCACTATTTCCCGGAGATGTCAGGGGAGGAAATACCGACTCCCCATGTTTATATCGTTGCTCAATTTCGAGCCTTTCCTCAGCCGGCTTGGCTCGTTCCGGATTGGCGGTCAGGACCATATCCAGCAGCGTCGTAACGGTGGCATTTGGACGAGTCTCGCGGACGTTGGCCCGGCAAGAGGGGCAGGTGTATCGAGGAGTGTATGAGGAGGAGGGTCGACGAGATCCTTGGGTGTAGAACCATTCTTTGAGGCACGATCCGCAGAAGGTATGGAGGCAATCGAGTAGGGTGAGGGGTTGGAATAGAATATCTGTGCAAATCTTGTGTAAAGTCAGCAAGTATAACCAAGATAGAAAACTGAGTTATTCGATAGGTCGCCAAACGAGAGGCCAGCCATTATGCTTCGATGCCTGATAGATGCAAGGAGATGGTGAGTTCTGGAACGGCGGCCCCGCGGTCGTCCCACGAACAGGGCTGAAAAAGTAAACCACTTACTGAGCACGTCAACTCCTTCTCGAGGTCCCCTAAACCAGGGCCAGCGGCCGGATCGGTCGACATGTGGAAGCTTTGCCAACGAAACGTGGAAGCAATGAGGGGCGGACGAAGAAGAGGAAGGGTAACCGTGGTTCCAGGTGGTCAGGAGAGAAACGAAGGCCCACGGGATCGCCCAGATCAGGCTCCACTCCGCAGCCGGAACTATGCAAATGTACTTGGGCTTGGTGGAGGTAGCGGGTAGATACAGCATAATTCATTGTCAAATGCTATATAATAATAATAATACACGAGCAACACAAAGGATCAATCCTTCTCCTTCTCTTTTTCCCAGAACCAGTGATATAGACTCTTCCACTCCCTCGCCTCATCTTCCACATAGTCCCCCACCAACTCTGCGGTCTCATTGGACGCTAAGGCGTCAACATCAATTGGGCTCGTGCTGGACGTCATGTCTACCGCCACGTTGCCCGTATGGCTGTCGAGGAGCTCCTCTGTTCCACTCCTTGCCTTTTCTGCCAGGTCCTTTGCACCTTCTCGAGCGGCCTCGGCATATTCTTCAGCCCGTTCGCGAGCCCGTTCAAGTAGTTCTTCAGGACCCGGGTACCGTCGGGTAAGAACGAGAACCAAATAGTAGCTTCGTACAATTAGGGCGTAGACAGCATCTTTGGCGAGCATACTGAAGCCGTGGGAGAAGAAACCTTTGAGAACTTCCCCTCGAAGACCTGCATATAGCGCCGTCACGCCCTCGGTTCGAGCAATGGTAATAACATTGGAGATGATGGACGGCATAAAGAAAAATTCGTCCGAATCATCGCCAAGGCTCGGTTTCTTCTGTCCATTGCTGGTATTTGTCCCAGAAGCCGAAACTTGGGAGCGAATCTTTGCCATGGAGAAGGGATAAGTTATCGAAGACGCTATTGACTTGCTGATGGCAGCCAAGAGGAACGTCACAGCCGGAGAAGGCTTTCCGGCCCAATTCCGGCGTACGAGCGATTTGAGAATGCCATTGAGGAAGAACGTTAGCGAAGGATTCAGAGTAAGGATAAGCGATGCAGAATATCCTGACCAGAACCCTCGGATCCCCTTCTCGGAACGAATCTTCGCCGCGATGTCTCCGGCTTTAGCTGATGGCTGAGAAGTTTGTTTCCGGGTCACAATATTCGAAAGAGGAGTCGTAATAAGTTTCGAAAATGCACCGGCAAGAACTCCAACGGCCAATTCGTCTAAGACCGGTAGCACGGTATGCTTGGACCGTCGCTTCACACCATATCGCGCCGCGATTCTGCGATGCCTGAAGAATTCATAGGCTAGGAAAAAGAGAAACGCATCAAGCACAGATTTAGCCGTATCTTGAACGATACCAGCGTATAGCCCGCTGAGGCCTTCCCGGGCGTATATCCTCCGAGCAGCATCCAGCAAGCCTGTATATTCCCCCTCTTCCTTTGAGCCCTCTTTGCCAACAGATCCCTGCGTCCTTTGCGTCTGTGTCTGGAGTCGCGCGATGATAAGACTCAGCGGATAAGTGGCAAGGTTAGACGCTGCTGCCCCGACAGCGCCTGCGACTGCATTACCTATTGTAGGCAAGGCAGGCCCATTAAGAGCCGTTTTCCCCCAATCTTCCTTGGGCGGACTCTCCTCATATCGTAGGTAGAGCTGGTAGGAGTCCTGGGATGAGCGGGTAACGAATGTCAGACGAAGCTTCGAGTGGAACCTGGGTCAACTGAGCGAAGATCACTTACCAGCTCGTAGTCATCTGCAGCCATGGTGTTCCAACAACGAGACCCTTTCTCGATCACGATAAACTCGATAAAATGGGAGAAATTCAAAGTTTCTCAAGCCGAGGAATTTATCTGCAGGCAATAAACTAGACTGTTGTTGGAGATGAGCCGAGGGGTTGAAGCATAACGTCATCTGGTCTGTGCGCTTAATGTACATACATATCGGCCCGCATGTGACACTTCCCGGGCCCCCGTTTGACAGCATCCCATGCACAATGAAGCCATACAGAGCCGGAAATAAGTTTGAACCACCCAAATGCTCTTCCAGGACAGCCATATGTTAGCACGGATTCTTTACTACTTTCCCGCCGTCCCTCGCAACCCCTAGCAACCCAATGTACACTCGGAACGCCTTGACATTCTATATAGAGCGCCCACAAGTCTCTTTGCTCAGTCATGCTCTCCTTGATCTCTGTAAATGTGTTGATCACCTTACTCCGATAGTATGCGGCTCTCAAAAGTCTCCAGATGCTTGTCGGCTTTCTCTGATTCTAGCATTCGCGCTGAGCCAAAACGCAATTGAACCGGTAGCATAAGCTCTCACTCTCCACCTCAAGAAAGGTCTGCATCGGAGTTGAATTCATCAACTGCTACATCTATCTATGCCTGTATATGTCATCCTAAGACTATATCCTGACTCCGCTTGACTTGTCGTAATTCTATGCCTGCGCTATAGCTCCCTGGATGCTTTCCGCCTCATCGTCTTGATAGGGTCTCTCCCTTTCTTAACTGCGTTTCCTCCCCAGGTATCGTAATCATTCCTCTTCATCCTGAGGCTCACTAGATGTAGTTCTTCTCGTCGTAATCTCCTAACATTCAGCGTCTTGGGTCCTACCTTACTCGTCTTAACTTTCTGTCTGCATCGTAGCTCCTGCCAGATGCTGGTCTGAGTGCAATGGCTTCTATGGATTCTTCCGCTGTTTTGACCCACTTTCCACCACACCACAAACCATTGTCTGCTGCGTAGCTCTCACAATGCTTTCTGCTCGACCTTTCTGTATTCGTAGATCTCCTCTCGAGAGTCCATTATCTCTACGTAGAAGCCTTATATACACAGTAGATCTTCTGGAATGCCATTCCACCATCCGAGAAGACCTTTTGATTAGGATTAATAGTAGTTAAGGTTAAAACTGAAGATAGCCCTGTATTCTCTTTAAGTCTTCGATCCTCTGTAGAGCGGTAGATCGATCTAAAGATATCTAGGCGATAAGACCCTGCTCAAAGCCTCTATCGCTAAAAAAAAAATGTAGTACCTTTATTATACTTGTCCCAAAAGCCGCTATCCCCAGTGGCTTTTCCTAAACTGCCCTTCTAATCCCAAGCAGAGGCGAAATATTATCCACGTAGTTCCCAAGTGTGCTGATAACAAGCCCAAAAAGGCCTTCCAAATTCCCAAGTCCAGTCCCACGATAACAATTTGCAAGAGGAAAAAATAAGAAGGGACAAACAATGTGAGAGAAAAAAAAATAAAATAAAACGGAAGCCCAAAAACTAAACGTACGCTGCGCTATAAATTTAATGAACCTCCCCATTTCTTGAGTAAATCCAACAAAGCAAGGCCAATGCTGATACAATAAAGACGCAGACGCCTGAAGATAATGGGTATCATATTGATGGCCGTGCGAACGTAGTCTCGTAATCATCGTTTGTCATATGTGTAGGAGAACCCAGCCCTGATTCCTCTGACCTTGCTTCTAAAATAATGTTTTTTTTATGTTGATTCTGTCGATTTGCCGTGCCTGGGATTCGCTCTTTGCGTTTCGGTATTCGCCTTTCGTCAATTCGTGCCGTCTGATGGTGGAGTAAATCGGGGGCGTTTGGTTGTATTTGAGGCGTTTGATTCGTTTGAGTTGTCATTTTGCGTTCTCTGGCGTTTTCCCAGGCGGCCGACAGCCCCCTTCTGCGCCGGCTGCATTTTTTTCGGAGACTTTGTTCCAAAAGGAACCCCAGGTTCAGCGGGCAGAGGCGAAGCTTTTGTTCTGCGTTTCTTGGGTATGGATGTAAGTTTGGGTTTAGCACATGACTTAGATGTGTCTATACATGCAGTGGGCCCATTTGTTTTCAAGCTAGTGGGCAGGGGGCTCAAGGTGTCGCAAGAGGGTGGCAGAGAGTCCTGGGTTATATCCAGCCGCGGTTGCTGGTTAGGCTGATGCAACACTGCCGAAAATTGGTTGTTGTAGTTAATCACCGGCGTGTAGTCATTCCCATTCTGCGTAGACGATAGCGATGGAACACCCTCGGGACGCTGCACTGAAGGTGGTGTTTCGGAGGCTGCCCGTTCTTGTTTCAATTTCCTGTAGTCCTTGAGATGATCGCCCCTCTTTTTGTTTGTTTTCTTATTTGTCGAGCTTGACTTCTCTACTCCGGCGGGGTTATGCACGAACTTTTCAAGTCGGGAGGGATCCAACATAGCCTTGCACAGGGATTTCCAAAGTCGCAGCGTTTGAAAGATACAAGCAAGCCTATCGGCGAACTGCCTCCCGGGCTTGGGCTTAGGCTCACCGTCCTTCTGGGTTTCGAAGTCCAGTTGGACCGTCAGCGAAGGAAAGCAGCTAAGTTGCCCTTCGGCGTGGACTTTGATTTGGTCCTCCTGTTGACGTGGTGTTAGTATGGTACGTCCTAATCACTTGCGGTGGGACTCACCAAGATCTGCCAGCATCGCAACTCAACTATATCAGGCAATTCCTTGCACTTCTCGCGCCATGCGTCCAGATTCGCTTTGTTGTCCTGGGCTCGCGCACAGCTTTCCATAGCCTTCACCAATTCTGAAACAACTGTCTGCTTCTCAATATCTGTGCGGGGAATTGTCGGGTCGTTTGCTGCATCGACATCAATGTGTTTTCTCGTCAGTGCCTGTCTCGCATCTTCAAGTCCAGCGTACTTTGTAGGACGTATTATGGTCCGGTTCGCTTCCTTGAGCTTCTGGAGAAGAGCTTCTTTTGTCTTTCTCTGGTCATCATCCTTGAATGACTTGTATAGTTCCGTAATGGTTTTCTTCCGCCCCGTATCTAGGTTCTGCTCAGGAGTAAGATCTTCCTCAGTACAATCTTCCAGCTCTTGCGTGGCCTCATTTTTTGCGGAGTTGAAGGTTCGGAAGGAGTTCTCAGCGGCTTCAGTAAGCGGGCGTATCCGTTCGTCGTCCGCAAGTTCCTGAAATACGTCATCCATCTGATGGTTCTCATCGTTCTCATCATTTTGATCATTCTGGTGGGTCTCGTTGTTCTGGTGATGCCCATCGTCCATATCATTGTTATTCTGTTCGCTCTCGCCACCGTTGTTGTCTCCGTTGCCGCCATTTCCACTCTCCTTACCAGCGGCAAATAAAGGTTCATAATCAGCATTACCAGATTGGCCGCCACCTGGACACGGAAGTCCAGTGTTGTTCGGATGTGAGAAGCCAATTGGGACTGGCACCATGGTTTCAGGACTAGTCTGGGCATTCCAAAGTCCAGTCTGATGGTCCATATGCCCTTTAGGAACACTGACATATTGTGTGCTTAGAGTGGAATAAGTGGAATTGCCGAATCCCGAGTCACTGTTCGAGGAGTGTCCGGTGGAGTCTGGGAGATAGTCTGTGCCAGTGAACAATGGATATTCCAGAAGGCGCTCAGGATCGTGGAGGGCAGGATCGTATACCATGATGCCATTCCAGAGTACGGGAAACCCGGCATCTGCCTGCTCATTCACAGGTTGACTAGGGTTCGAGAAGTCATTGCCAGCATATCCAGGATGGTAAGCAGACTGTGGTCTGGGAGATTCCTGGGACCCATCTTGGAAAAGAAAGGTCAAATGAGCAGAATGGGATCCAGGAGTGTCAGCAGATTGTGGTCCAGGAGATTCCTGGTGCCAATATTGAGGAAAATCTGTTGAAAGAGCAGGATTGAATCCAGGAGTATTGTGGGAATCATTTGGCAATCGCGCAGCACCCGTCGGATGCTCGCATGCTGGGGTGTCAGGGACATCGTCAGAATCCCAAGAAGTAATCTGCTGGGGTGCAAAGTTGGAGAGAGAGGGATAGTTGACAGACGCAAAGTCGTGTGAAGCGGCACGGTGAGTGGAAGGGGAAGGTTGATGAGAGTCAGCCCTGGGGGTCCCACTGAGGCCAACATTCCCAGATTGTTGAGTCGATGGCATTCTAAAGTTCCCACGCCTGAAGGCAGACTTTCCGTGGTTGAAATTTTCCACTTGCTCCAAGATTAAAGAGGTGGGGCCCTGCTGGGAACCATCTACTATGGCAGTGGTTCCCATAGGGTTGCTGTGGCGGCCGTAGCCTTCCATTTCTCACGAAGAGAAAAGTTAAGCCAAGCTTTTTGAATTGAGAAGAGATAAGTCAACGTAAGAGGACGAACAGATAATGGTGAGGTAAGTATTGGTTAAGAGGTACGCAGATAAGAAGAAAAGAGTGGTGTGGGATCGGTATTCTGATGATGGAGAGATAGGGAGGAGACAGATGAAGAGAAATCTGGGGGCCACATATAAAAGACACATTGTGAACAAAAACGCGCTGCCATTTATTTTGAGCAAAATAACATGTCTTCACTTTTGAGAAGCTCACGCGTTGTTCTCGCCACCCGGCAATAGAGTGCGCATATTATCTCAATGCATCGCCTGAAGCGGGCCAAGCCAACAGCCAGCCATTGCAGCCTTCGCAAAAAGCTCCTTATGTGTTTCAGGTTCCTCCGCTGTTTGATAGGAACAATAGACCAGTGCGCTCGGTGCGGCAACTCAATCAAAGCTGTCAATGGGCCAAGACGGTATTGTCGAGATTCGCCCTGCCCCTTCACATGGCAGAAGGAACATCAATCTCGATGGCCCTCCATGTAACATTCTTAGCAATTCCGAAGGCATCGGTAGAGGCCACTAAGCAAACAAATGAAACTTTGAATTTCCTTGCTGTTTTCAAGTCTTGTAAGGGAGAGGATGTGTTCCGTCCCTAGGTCTGTCATGTCAGCATCTTCAGCTTTCCTCCACTCCAGTTACACTAGGAAGAAGCCAGACATCCAACGATGTGTTACTCCCGGTGTGATGAGATTCGCCGCAGCCGTCGGCGACAAGGTCCTCGAAGCGCTTCTGGCCGGACGTTGTAGCTGCAATGTCGCCCATTGGATGCATAACAGTGCTGCTAACAGAACCTAGAGTGTCTTGCCTCAACTAACGTCCCCCAAATGAAGCTGAGGCCATACGTACCATTACTAAAATCGAGCTTCCATTCGAATCCTGGATCCTGCCCGCCAGCAGCGTATGCTGGATCCTGCCACCCTCTCATGAAGCCGTCTGTTCCACCAGCCCAGATCTCGTGAGAGCCGCCCTGTCCGGTTGGCACTAAATCAATCTTCATCCTTTGATTACTGAGTGCCCTCCGGCCCTGAAGCCATCCGAGAAGCTGTCCAGTAACTCTAATATCGTATACCAATACACCATCGCTCTTGCGTTCGGCTATATATAGGTATCTCCCGCACGGGCTCCAGAGGAGTTGCGTAACCCCACCACCCCCGATGCGCCGATCTGCTTCAGTCCTCGCAACATTAAACGTACCAAGAGACTGCCCCGAGCCGTTGGAATCATAGAGTCCCACATTGCGCGAGAACGTACCGGCGGCAAGGATTCCTCCTGCATCTGGATTCACAGCCATGGCCGAAACGATACCCTTCATGCCAACCCCTCCTCCAACTAACTGCTTGCGCTTACTCGGTATAGTAGGCATCCAAGAAACCGGGCCCTCATTGCCAGGGCGAGAGACATCGAAGAGACAAATCAGGCTATCTGAGCCGGTAAGAAAATGCGTGCCACCAAGAGAAGGCGGGTAGATCATGCAATGTGGAGTAATGAATGCCTCAGTTGTTGGGTTTACGAGCGAGTAAGTTGCCAAAGATGTCGGGGAGAACGCGGAAGCGAGCCTTATTGGATGATCTCTTACTGACGAGAGGAAGATGGCAGAGGATGGCTCTTGAAGTGAGAAGAAAGGATAGAACGCAGAGGAATATGTCGGTTCTCCAGATGATAAAACAGAGTAGGGGGATAATTTATGCGGCAAGCTCTCTTCATCTAGAAGATCCGGGGGCCTGTATACAGTCAGTTAGACCATCGTCTTACCAGTTGTTGCGCAGGAGTGGACTGACAGAATATAGGTTCTTATATTATGGTCCGACGAGTCTGCCAGAAGAGTGGTACCGTCAGGAGACCTGTGTACAAAGTTCTTGTCAACATGTTATTCTTCTTCCATGATCAGAGGATAATCCGAACTCACCATTCAACGCTCTTAAAGTGACTTGGAGTCAAACTTCCCCCTGCACCAGTTGAGTTTACACCTTTGTCAAACCCTTGCGTAAAAGAATCTCGGTCTGGATAGCGAGACTGGGTGATTTCACTTCTTGAGGAAGCAAGGCACAAAGGCCCAGTTTGCAACTGTCTATCTTCCGGCATGTCGAACCCTGGTGTTACCTCTGACAGTAGATGGGATGTATCAGGAAACTGAGAGTATTATGAGGACTAAGGGGGGCATAAGAAGCCGAAAAAGACCACGTTTTATTTTCCTTATTTCTACCTCAAATTCCCGCACAGCACACCCTTCCCAAGCCCTAGTTCAAGGCTGCCCACATGGAGGAAGCACAGGTAACCCCGCCGGGGAGGTCTCGAAGCCTGGAAGAGGGAAATTCGTTGACGTCCGTCACGAGTGCGGGCTTGACGTACTTATTAGGCGCCACGGACATATATTTCTTTTGGACAACATCCACTCCCACCCACTAACCCAAGGCTTGACGTCGAGACAAGGTAGTGGTTATCGATAGGCGGAGAAAAGTTATTCCAAAACACTTCAACATTCCTGGATCCAAACATTTGGACAAGTTCATCCGTCAAACCAGCCTGTCATTCCACGGCCTTCAGGATTCGGTTGGTCTTGGAGCCTCATCCAGCTGAGAGTGCGAAGGCTGAAACCTCTGCGGTTGACAGCCATCTACGCTACGAACCGCGACCATCGCGCCAGTCTGTTCATCCTTTCAGCAGAATGTTTTCCAAGCCCGCTGCTCCTTCAACGGGGCTCTCCATCAATACAACATCAGCCAATTCTCCATTGTAAGGAATTTCTGTGGTCTTCTTCGGTCTAATCTCTTCCGCACTGTGATTCCCTGTTCTTTTCTGGCTTCCGTCTGCCCATTTTCTCCTCGCCCTCATACTCCCGACTCCGAAACCGAAATGGAAATGCTAACATTGTCTTCGTTCCGAATAGTGGCGGCGCTTCCACTCAGACAACCACCGCATCCACGAGTGCACCGGGCTCGATGAACACAACAGGAGGCCTTTTTGGGTTGGCGCCTCAAACTAAGCCAACTGGTAGTCTATTCGGTAACGTTGGGGCCGGTACAACCCAGCCCTCAACCCAGTCGTCAGGATCAAGCTTGTTCTCAGGCCCAGGTGGTCAGCAAAACCCTACGGGTGGCGGCGGCTTATTTGGAAATACCGGTGCTGGCCCCACGGTGACCACTACACAGCAGCCTTCCGGCGGTCTTTTCTCGACGACGAGCAGCGCGAATCCCGCAACACAAGCTGGAAATACTGGTGGGCTACTCGGGGGACTGGGAACTAGCGCCACGAGCCAAGCTCAATCGAAGCTATTTGGACTAGGGACGTCGACTACGGGTGGTGGTACGGGTGGCGGTATCTTGTAAGAGCTCTCAGCCTCTTTTTACGGTGACTTCAAACTGATATTGTGATTAGCGGCAATGCGAACCAGAGTACGCAGCAGCAGCAACAAGCCCAGAAGCCAACACTATCGCTATTTGGCACTCAAAATCCTACGATTCAGCAGCCTGCACAACAAGCGACGACAACGTCTGGGGCGGGTACAGTAATTCCGGGTGTCAAGGTGGATATTACCAACCTTCTTCCAACCACTAAGTATGAAAGCTGCGCCGATGAGATCAAAACGGAACTTGAGCGATTCGATACTTTCGTGCTCAACCAGATACAGATGTGCAACGAGGTTGCCAGCATGGTCCCGTCTGTCGCAGCCCAAGGAAGTACAATTCCCAACGATGTCGAATATGTCAAGGGAAAATTGGAAACAATGCAACACGCGCTAGAGAATGATGCTAGCGATATTGAGCAGCTGCGTAACCTGGTTTCTCGGGACGCGGCGGAGGCGCAGGTTGCATTCCGTGCTATCGATACCCTCAAACTTCCATTGCAATACCAATCAAACGGCGGATCCGGTTGGTGGTCCGCGCCGGATCAAAAGGTGTCAGACTTACAATCGCTACGATCAACACGGAAGAACACTCTTGCTTTGCCAGATGATGTTGAAGGGGATATATCGACTGCAAGTACTATCAACGGAGTTCCGGTGAACCTGGTGGATTATTTCTCCCAGCGCTCTGATGAAATGGGAGTCGTTCTCGAGCGCTATACTCGAAACCTAAAAGAGATCGAAGACCACCTTCACGGAGTTGAATCGACTTTGGAACGGCAGATTCACGACTTTACAACCTCGCGAAGCCGCGACAGCGCAGGGGCAAGGGCTCCAAATTCAGTCTTGAACGACCTCGCTGCTGTTCTGAGTGATGTTGAGACCGGTATTCTAGGAGTTGCTAGCCGTTTGGGTACAGTCACGGAACAGGCTCAGGAAGCCGTGCTTGGTGCGCCGTCGGGACTCGAAGGCAGGCGTAACTTCTAGATTACAGTACGTCCCCTTTTTTTGTATTTTATGATGGCATATGAAGCTTGAGTTGTTAGTCCAGGAGGCGGCACGGCATCTCCATTGCTTATTGTGGCGTCATATACGGTGTTAATGTTGATAAAATGAGCATAATATTTCCTACTAGTACTTTAATGATCCTGTTAATCTCTATCTAGTGCCACATTGGACAGTCGTACTATCTATTGTCCAAATCGCGGAATAGGTATAGAGAATTAACACAAACCTGACGTGTCCCCTCTCTATATAACATTGTACCTTGTATTCTCAGGTTACTTCTCTTCTTACAATATCCATCGACATAGGATCCTACTTCCCGTGGAGATAATTGTGTTACTCTGTTACACAACACCTAGGGATACGTGATAACTACCGAGGAATTCCTTCAGATGGTCTCACCCACTCCCCTGCGTCTTCTTACTACCACTAAATTTTGATGACCAAAGTACTACTACCGGGAGTCCTCAGACACCAACTGCGAGCCATCTCATTTTCCAATGGGGCCTTCCCTCCTCGATTACGCTCGGTTCCACGGAATCGCCAACTCTTACCTCGCGATTGATCCACTGGGTCATGCCACTCACCTTGGAAGAGACATGCCGCCAGAAGCCGTACTTTCCAAGTACAACGACCGATTGAGTGACGCACGTGCTGCTGTCGAGGAAACACTCAGGCAAGACAAGCTTCATGTCCCCGAGAGAGCCGGCCGTCTCCTGGCGTCAGTTATCCGTGAAGCGCAGACCGAAAGGGCAATGGTCGATTGGGATGATGTTCTGCCAGATTTTTATCGTTTAGGTGATATGAAGCTCGAGCTTCCCATTTTCCCCATGGAGGATCACTCAAGGTCTTTGCATTACACTTCCCATGATATTGAGTTGCAACTATCGGAGAATCCGTACAAGACAGCCGATCCCAGCCCCAATGCCGCGCATCCATTATCCCGATTACATGCCAATCGAATCCCATTGCTTGAGCAGATCAGAAAAGAAAAGTTGGTGTGTTCAAGAGGCTCGATATCATTCATGCAAAATGCTCGAGACGGCGGGAAAACACCAATCAAGGAACTTCTAGGGGAGTTAGATGGGTTATTGGGAATAAACTGTGTTAGTCTATGAGGCCTCTTTTGTTATACTGTATCATGCTAATCTTTATCTATATATATATAAGATGGATCGTACCAAGCGGCTGCCTTCTGATCTTGTCCCCTTGAGTCCCGGCCATTTTCCTCCAAGCCCAACGTTAGTTTCGGACGATCACATGCTCCCAAACCCTGTGGCTTCGGAACTGATGGACGTGGACTCGAATTACACACAGCTGGAGCCTCGGATATCAAGCCGTGAAGAGATCACTGACAATACCGAAGAAGGCCCCCTTGAAGAAAATATGAATACGAAGGGTTTCTTATCCGAATGCCCTCGGCTGAGCCTTAGAAGAGATTTTCTCAGCCGGCCCATAGATTTCATACCAAGCAGCCGACCACAAATTCCCACAAAAAAAGAGCTTATTCCCCAGAAACGAGGAGCAGACCCTTTTCCACTAAGTGAACCGAGCAGTGGGAAACCTCGACCTCCAGTACTACGTGGGAAGCTAGGTTCATTATCAGCGTTTATGGAAACGCGAGGGAAAAGTATCAGGAGAGATCTTACTGCAGGGAGTCCATATTTTGCAAGCACCAAAACACCCAACACCCCTCGGCAAGAGAATACCAGCAATGCTCTTGATACCTGCGTGGCAGCTTTGCAACCTCAGCAGAAGCCAAATATACCTCGAGTGAGGCCGAGTGTAACCCTAGCTCACTGGCAGTCTACTCCCCATACTCCCACTCAGAACCAAGGCCTAGTCCTTTTTCTTTCAACAGCACTTC
Organism: Aspergillus baeticus; assembly: GCA_027569055.1. Taxonomy (NCBI): domain Eukaryota; kingdom Fungi; phylum Ascomycota; class Eurotiomycetes; order Eurotiales; family Aspergillaceae; genus Aspergillus; species Aspergillus baeticus. Next base: position 234,354 of record JAPDEI010000012.1, on the reverse strand, counting down.
TGAAGACACATTTGGATAGGGTCCAGTCTATCGAGAAAACAGAGCGTTCACCGAGGCTCACATACCGAGATTATACACCTAGTTTGCCATCTAAGCGTGAACCGAAATACCAGCAAATCAATTTGCTCCCTTCCCCGGAAGAAGCAGATATCATTTTATCTCCAAATACAGGAATCATACTCACAACCGCGCAAGCAGCAATGCAACTGTACCTTCCAGGTCACAAACCAACCTCTATCCAAATCAGCTGTCCAAAATCCGTGAGCTCGCCACTACGTGAACAAATATTTCGTCTCTCATCTCGTTATGAGAAGCTATACGTTTTGCTTTCCCACGGCGCCAAGCAATCCAGGAACCCTAAGCCCCAGGCCTATACTGCTGACAAACATCTCCTTTCTTCCATGGTCTCTCTAACTGCATTCTGTGCCTCGTTGTCCAAGAACGCAGATATTACACTGTTCTTGATTCCTTCAGATTCGGAAAAAGTAGCGGCTTGGGTGCTCGCTCTCGCGCATAAGCATGCATGCCAACTCCCTCCGCGATCTTACTCCCAGTATATAAATGCCTTAACGCCTGTCAATCCCAGACCACAGCTCGATGTACTACTAGGAGATACAAAAGAGAGTCTATGGGAGGTGTTCCTACGACATTTGGGCCTGAATCCGTTTGCAGCACAGGTTATAATGGCTGTTCTTCGAAGAGATATGCAGACGGGTGGCTCTGGGAATGGGAATAGTATCAGCAGTCTTTCTCAGTTTGTGGAGATGTCTTCGGAGGAAAGAAGAAAGCTCTTTCGGAGACTTTTAGGGGAGAATGTACTAAGGCGTGTTGACTCCCTCATTGAGCAGGATAGGCATTGTGATTGGGCGCTGGATTTTGAGGGGACTGTGGAGTAGGTTTGTATCTAGAGCTTGCTGCTCATGTTCTAGGAACGGATTCATGCGTTGCTATGGCATTACAGAGGCTTCCTGAAAGGTTGTTTCAGCGCTGGGGTTGGTGCTCATGTGGCTCGATACCGGGAAAGCGGCGTTCTATACCTGGAAAGTTCTATTGGCTGGCAGGGCGACATAGATAAAAACAGAGAGGAGATATTTGTGGTATTACTTGAGCTCGTCACGCCTATTATAGGGCAGATGGCAGATTGTTAGAAGTACATCAGGTGGTATGCAAAAAAAGGTCATTTCACGCTTTCGGCAAATAAATGCAAGAGAAGAAAACATCATCCCAAGAAGACAACGAAGAACGGTACAGCATGTCCCTCTTTTTATCATCCAGGCTCCTTTTTCTAAATTGCATACGGGTTTGCAACATTTGAGATCATGATTTTGTCAAAGGTATAATACAACGGCTGGGACATTCCGGTCCGAGCGGAACGAAACTGATGAATACGTCAGGTAGACTTCGATTCATACCATTCTTCACTCGTTGATCTTGGCAAGGATCCTGGTTTCAGGGATTAGATCTTTTGTCCGAAAGATACGGAGGAAATGGGCGACTTACTCGGAGTCTCGGAAGAGGGTGTACTCCTCCTCGCCGACCTTGACGGGGCTGCCACCGAACTACAATAAACATGATCAGCATCCAAAAGTCTTCAATTGCGAGTTTCATAATAGACCGCCGATGTAGGCATGCGGAGGGAACACTGTCTCGGTGGAACATACCTGGGGGATCAACACACGGTCACCAGCGGTGACACCCATGGGGATGCGCTGACCGTTGCGGTCGACAGCACCAGGGCCAACAGCGAGAACCTTAGCCTCGTTCTGCTCCTTGACGCTGCTCTCGGGGAGGAAGATGCCGGAGGCGGTCTTAGCCTCGGGCTTGACACGCTGGACAAGGACGCGGTCCAGGAGGGGAGCGAGGTTCTTGACGTTCCGGAGGAAAGACTAAACGGGATATATCGAGTTAGTGGCATATTTTCGCATAGAGGCAGCCATTTGAATTGGAAAGAAGCCGCATTCCGGCTTAAAGGCGAGATGGACGAAAAGTCGAGAGATCTTGAGGACTCGGGGAAAGCATTGGAACGACGTACCATCGTGAGAATATGTGAGAAAGTGATTACACACAGATAAGATTATTAGAGACGAAGATATATAGGCGCTGGTGGTTGGCAAAATTGAGATGTGGAAGCAGAAGAAAAAGAAGAGCGCAAGTTGGCGAGCTGGGGAAGAAGATCCGAGATCTCGACTCGCGAGAAATTTCCAGAATGCCAAGACCGACCTCCAAGCTTCCATCCCCAAGGCTGCCGAGGGTATACTTGACCATTCTGCCCTCAACTCTTAAGTCAACGACAAATTGATGCTCTGCTTACGATAAAATTGGTGTTCGGAAGTACCTACTAGCAGAATGAATGAATATTCCAGCAAATCGACAACGATACACCTCTGCGCATTGGAAACCAAGCTATCCGATTTCCAGGAAGCCGAAGCTTACCGCGCTCCTTACTTCCGAAAGTGCACCCCTGTTGGTTTGCCGTGAACGAGGCAGAGCTCTGCCAGAGTAAGGGCAAAGAGCAGTAAATCTCTTGAGCAGATTATATTCTCATTCATGACATTATAGATTATTTTGCGAAATGATCTCGTGTCACAGCTCTCATAGCTGTCCTACCACCTCCTTCCACGGCCTCGGCCTCCACCATAACCACCCCCATAACCCATCTGGCCTTGATTGCCACCTCCCTGGCCTCCGAATCCATGTTGGCCTTGCTGTCCGCCGCCAGTGCCAGATTGCCCACCCATCATTGCCTGCGCTTGCTGCATGAAAGCCATTGGGTCCATGGAAGCAGGGTCGAGACCCTGCGCCATCATCGAGGCCAACATACCCTGCATCATTTCTGGGTTCATGTCTGGCATTCCAGGCATACCTGGCATCGCAGGAGGTGCGCTTCCAGCTGGAGGTCCAGCTCCAGGGTTGGCACCGGGCATTGGTGGCAGACCCATGGTTAGGAAACTTTGCATATCATCCAGCTGTCGCTTCTGATCTCCGACTTCCTTCCGTAGCTCTTGTTGCTTCAGTACATAGCTTGCCCATGTGAACTCGTCGAATCCGTAGTTGAAATAATCCGTCAAGTCGCTCCCAGGCCGCCTCCACGGCTTGTCATCCTCTAGGAAATCGGTATCCATATCCGTCAACATGATCGGCTTTCCGGTAGTAGGGTGAACAGGGTTCGCATGCACATCAATGGAGGACGCATGCACGGCGGGATAAGCCGAACCCGGCTTTTGCGATGTGGGTCTGGTACCAGAAGGAATGGAGGTTAAAGTATCAACCTTCTGGGTTAACGAGGGCGTCTGCTGTTTCTGGATAGAGGAGGAGTCGGCGGATGTAGGACGTTGAGAAGATTCAGCTCTAAGGGAGGTATGACGGGGAAGTGAGCTGCGCGACGTTAGCAAATGTGAAAATCGCGATGGACGGTTGACCTGACACGTCTGGAGCGGGCGCATCTGGAGGCGCCTCTGTTATAATATTGAAATCGTCCTAGGTTCGCCGATCAGTTAATACTCCAGCTATCCGGTCGGACAATTCATACCTCATCCTCTTCTTCCTCCATCTCCTCTTCTTCCTCCGCATCGCTCGCGTCGTTCATTGAAGCCTCAGCTTGTGGTCTCCGAGGATCTCTTAAGTGCTGTGTGACCGGTACCGCATCGGCAGGGTCATAGAGGTCATCATCATCGTCATCCATGGCGTAAGACATGTTGTGAGGTTATATAGCTTGAGAAAGAAACATTAGAAAAATGTCGGGCTCTCGTCTTTGTTTCAGACAACCTGCGGAGATATCCAGGTTTGCACTGTTTGCTTCGGCCTGGAGCAACTTGAAGCAGCTGAAGAAGGAGTCATGTGATTTCGAATTAAGTACCTCCGATCAATGCGATGAACTCGCCCCAACATCCTTACTGCAGTAACCCTCAAATTTCTTCTAGTCTCTCATAATGCCCCCAACTGAACCTCCGAGCCACAGCTCGACTCCGCGATCGTTTACGAGTCAGTCCGCATCCGCAGAAGATCTCTTGAAGTCGCAGACAGTCGGCCTAGTCCACCTTTCCGATTTCCGAAAACGACGCGCGGAGGTCCTCGAGCAAAAAGAGCGCGAGGCGCATGATAAGTCGCTGGGAAGATTTACATCTGGGAATTCAAGAAGCGCAACTCCATCTGGAGGAGACGTAACTGACGGGTGAGTGAAGGTGCTACCGATAAGTGCCTCCAGCTCTTCAACTAATCGTTTCTGAAAAGAAATTCAACGTCGGGAAAAGAGGGGCCACCCAAGAAGAAAAAAAAGAAACCCCTTGTGAAAAGCAAACTGTCTTTCGGCGATGATGAAGAAGAGGATGAGGAGGTTTTCCAAGCAAATCCAGGCGCAAACGCCAAAGCTGCGGGCGACTCGACGCCTACTCCAGTCGAACTGAGTACGCGACAGTCTGCCACCAATACGCCTTTCGACGAGGACTCTGCACCACAATCTCGTCGCATCACACCAAATCCGAGGGCACCACCTCCCCCGAAGGCTCTTACAAAAGCGGCACTCAAAGCAGAAGCAGAAACCCGGGATACGTTACGAAAAGAGTTTTTGTCGATGCAAGAAGCAGTGAAAAATACCGAGATTTTGATCCCATTTGTCTTCTATGATGGGACAAATATACCGGCCGGCACAGCCAAAGTCAAGAAGGGAGATCACGTCTGGCTATTTTTGGACCGGTGTCGAAAAGTCGGCGCGGAGCTAGGTGTCAGCAACACCAGCGGAGCCTCGAAAGGCCGAAAGTTCAATCGCCGGGAATGGGCAAGAGTGAGTGTGGACGACTTGATGCTCGTCAAAGGAGAAATTATAATTCCACATGTATGTTGTCGTTCAATCTGTCCTCGCTTTGGCGTCTTTTTAACAGAGATTCTAGCACTACGAGTTGTACTACTTCATTGCGAACCGTGTCCCCAGTTTCTCCAAGACCGGGGGGCTGCTATTCGACTATTCCGACAAACCTCCACCTCCGGCCCCCACAGACGACCCTTTATACCGTCCGAGTAATGAGCAGCTAGAAGGAGGCGATAAAGACCCCACACTAACAAAGGTGGTTGATCGACGGTGGTACGAGCGGAACAAACACATCTTTCCCGCAAGTTTATGGCGGGAGTACGAACCGGGGCCGGAGTTTGGAGAGAAGATGCTTACGACGAAACGAGATGCTTTGGGAAATACGTTTTTCTTCTAAGCTTGTCGTTCCAGAGCGTGCTATAGAGATATATATTGATATGTAGCCGGGTGGGTTACAACCAAAAGCATTCCGTGTTTCGAGATACCCAATTGAAATAATATCTATTCTAGCATCTTTGATTTTACCGTTTGTTTGTTCTTTTTCGTTGTGCAATGCGTGTGGCATGGCAGATGATGTTGCAGCGAAGTGTGCCTGCTGTCTTAGACTTGCTCATAGCGGCGGCTTCAATCTCCTTAAGCTCCTCCATCATCTCAACTTCCAGCGCCTTGCCAACTTCCCTGAGCCCCTCATTGTCATATTTAGTATACTAAACGGTCATTATGGACTTTAGCCTCCGATGCAACTCTCTCAGTTGCCGAGTGCCTCTGCAAGAAAGAGCTATAGTCACTACTTGCTCGTGAGTCGTGTTTCGCTTGTTCCCCTCGGCAATCTTCGAAGCTGAAATGACCTCCCAGGCATATATTTTGTCTTCAATGTGCCGATGACCTTGGCCTCTCGCGCCCCACTGGGGGCGAGCGACGCTGCCCTGCTTGCGAAGCCACCCTGAATAATCCAGACGACGCCGTCCATACGCTTCTGCGGCCTACCGAAGATTACAAAACCAGCGTTCTAAGTGGTTTAGATCCAACAACTATAATGGAATGTGCTGGGCGAGCATTAACATTTTGGACTTACCAAACGACTCAAGAAGTGTATGTTCACCGACTATACCCTAGCTAAACCGAAGCTGACAAACTCTCAAGTTTCTATCAGGAATACTTGGTAAAATCGTTGACGGACAAATACACGGGCCTGAACTCGCAGATGGACAAGGTTATCCATAACGCCAATACAGAGCTTTCAACAATGCAGGCGAGACTATCTGGTTCGTACCACTCTGGGATCTATGGGATACCGGCTGATGACAAGCGGCCAGACATGCAGACGGCGCACGATCAGCTTCGGAAGAAGAATCAAGAACTCGTCGAGATGTACCGAGAGAAGTGCAAAAAGTTTTCACAAATCACAAATCTGTACAATCTAGTCAAATCTCGAGCCATGAGATCACAAATGCAAACAGCGGCTGCGTCTCAAGCTATCAATTCTCTCGACCTCCCGCGTAACGATTCGGTGTCTCTGGCGACCAATCCGTTGGGTGTCTCAGCACCCCCTCAAACTCCATCGACATACCAGCAGCGGGCATATCCAGTGGACCCTGAGGGGGTAGAGCAACTACATCGACATCAGCGAAGCGGCACGGGAAGTTCAAGGGACAAGCAGGCTGCTGCTGACGCGGCCGCAATGCCCCCTCCTCCGAGTCGTCCTGTAACCGCTCTAAGAAGGGGTATGTTGGCTCTTCTCTTACTATCGGAAATTGCTAAAATGCCTCAGGTGAACCTCCTGCCGCTACACCAAGCCATCGCACTCGCCTTCCGGGCCTCTCGCGCTCTTCGACTGTAATGTCTCAGCTGCCTAGTGATAACGAAATGACAGGACGATTCCATGCCGAGCGACCACCCATAGATGGCTTTACGACCGGCCATCATCATCCTCACCCTACCCATCGAGAAAATCCGAAACCCACAAGCCACAGGCCGGCGGAAATTGCTCCGGGAATAAGGTCATTCTTCAACAGTACGATAACCTGATGGATCAGCAGATGATATACAGAATATTGTATCCTACGAAGGATCGAGGTTCCTTCATACCAGTAGTGACGAAGATGGGAAGTTGAACCACAAAACTCGCGGAACATATATATTGATGCTTTAGGGCTCGAGGTATTCGAAGATTAGAACTACACGCATAGTACAAAGTAGAATATAAACATCCAGATTTGTCTTAGGCTTTCAAAAGCTGAACCAATTGATTTTTCATGCTTCAATTTTGCGAGAGTTCTCCAGGTCAGGAGCCAAAGGCTCCTACATAGAATCAAATCAAACCCTCAATTCTCGGCCAACTATAGTACCTTGAATCAAGAGCCAACATTAACCAATGAAAGTAAAAACAAAACCCATATTTCCTTTTAAACTCACACATACTAACTCTAAATCCGCAAACATGGTACTTCTAATCTAACCTGATAATACCCACCTACCGCCAGCAGCCGCTCCGTGCACCACGCTTCTCGGACGGACGGAAGGAAAGCGACTCTAAAGAGCGCCGTCATCCGCCCGCCCTTCCACTCCCCCGAGAGCCCAACCACAACCCCTCCCTCCGTTGATTAGCATTCTTTGTCTGGAATTAGATTATCGCATGGACCCTGCCTGTCAGAAGCTCCTGTGGATCTCGATCTTCTCTTTGAGTTAATCTTCATTAAGCTTATTTAGACTTCTGGTATTGTGTTACGTGTTTTGCATACGCGATGCGTATGTACTGATTTTACCAGTGGTATACTTCGTACTGGCCCTGCCTCGAGACTCAACATCAGTCACACAGAAGTAACTGTACTCCCTTCCTAGGTACTTATTTGGTTCCCCACAAGGGGAAAATATATTTACTTGATTCCTGCTTTTTGGAAATGGGTTTGCTTTTGTTGCAACGAATGTTGTTTGAGATGTGTATATTGGCTCTATTCTCCGAGTCTAAGAACAAACATAATAGGGTCCGTACAAGGAATATATATCGCCTTCGTCAGTCATTTTTACCATTTAAGAAATGAGAAGTGGGAATGGGTTGGAAAATGCCAAAAAAAAGAAAGCCGTCATGCCGTGCGTTGAAAAGGAATAAACCTCGTATAGAATTAAATTAGGTAAATCAGAAAACGCCCCTTTTTTGTTTACGCAGTACCGAACTCCTTGACATCAGTTTGCTTGCCCAGGAGGGCGAGAGGAACAATACCGCTGACGTGCATCTCAGGACCATAGACGTGCATGTTCAGGCCGAGTTCCTCGCCGACGGCCTTGATGTTCTTCAGACCCTCCTGGTAGTTGGGACCAGCACGACGAACCCAGATCTGGACCTTGTGCTCGTTGAGAACGGGGGAAACCTCTCGCAGAGCGCGGATGACACCCTTGAAAGTAGAGGCAACGTTGGTGAAGTTGGCAATCCCGCCACCGATGAAAAGAACCTTTCCTTCGGGGTGAACGGGGGCGCGCAGCATCAGGTCGAGGACGGTGCGGGCATAGTTGAAGGTCTGTGTCTCAGTGGGAGCACCGGAGTATTCGCCGTAGTTGGCGAGCTCGCTGACGAAACCAGCAGAGGCAATGGCATCGGCGTAGACGACCGAGGCACCACCACCAGCGACAAGGGTCCAGACACGGCCATTGGCGTTCAGGACAGTGAGTTTGAGAGAGGCGCCGGTCTTAGCATCCATGTCTGAGATGAACTTCTCCTCCTTGCTCAGTTCACGACCGAAAGGAGCAGGGAAGTCCATGGGCGGGCCAGCATCGATGTTGACCTTGTCGGATGTAGGAAGAGCAGCGATGCCAAGGTTGGCCGGGCTACGGGCGACAGCCCACTTGGTACCGCACTCGAACTCAGCGGTCTGGTCGAGCTTGGCGGCCAAGTCGAGGAAGTGAACGTTTGCGGAAGTAGCATCGGCGTTGGGGATGACCACCAGGGGGTTGATTTCGAGGTAAGTGAACTGGCAGTCGACGTAGACGGCGTAGAGACGGGAGATGAAGTCAACGAGGACGTTGTGGATGCCTGTGGGGACCTTGCTCAGAAGTGTGGAAGCAATCTCGTCGTTGGAGGGGTAGTTCTTGAGGTTGACGGGGATGAGGAGCTTCTCGGCCTTAGCATCGACATCACCAACGTCGACACCACCCTCATGGGTGAAGAGAATCCAGTCACCCTAGACGGGTTAGCTCGCATGCACTTTTCGTCAACATCGGCGGAGGGGGTTGATTCTTACCTCACGCACGGAGTGGATGTTAATGTAGTATTCGGTCTCCTGAGGGTGAGGGACGAAAGGCTCGACTAGGAAGTGGCGGAGCACGCCGACAATAGACTCGACTTGAACCTCCTTTGCAGCGCGGCTCTCAATCCATTCCCTGGCTTCAGCCCAGGTCTTGTTCAGAGCGAGTAGACCGCTCTTGCCTCGTCGCTTGATCAATTGATCTGGCTTGGCCACGAACTTGGACCCGGGAACCAACAGCCATGGGTATGTAACCTCCGCCTGGTCGAGAACATCTTTCACGGCAAGGTCGTCGGGGAAGTACAGAGAAGCGAGCTTGGGAGGAGGGTTGTGGGTGGTAGAAGGAGGAAGAGGAGTCGGCTTAATGACGGGGGCACGAGTGAGGTGGTAGTTGAGGATGGCCTTGCCATCGGCTTCGAAGATTGACTTGGCGGACATTGTGAATCTGGAGGTGGAAGGATGGCGGGGAGTTGTAAGCTGAAAGGAGAGGTAGCTCGGAGGGGTAGAATGTATAAGGGAAGTAAGCCCCGGATCAAGAAGATGAGAAGTATATGGAGGAGAAAAGAGAGGAGGATCAAGGGAAATGGAGGAAGAATTGAGGAGAGGGACGTGAGAATAATTTGTCTGCGAGGTCGGCAAGGAAAAAAAAGGCCGAGGAAGATAAACTGATTCGAAGGGGCTGAGGAGGGAAAAAAACAAAAGGTTCTGGATGGAGATGTAATTCTTTATGGTCGGTACCTGGAACGGAGCTCGTCAGTACTGGAGTCTGATACCGATGGATACGGTATGAGCCCAATTCGCATAGAACAGCGTGGGATTTGGAGTGACCGGTGGGGTAGTGTTTTTGGGCCCCTCCGATTGTGCGGTCAGCTTCACTTGCAGTTGTTGAGTGTCTGGATTCAAATTCCTACTGGAGCTTGAGGAAATTCTAAGATAGTGTTGGGGATCGCCGGGTTGGTAATTTTAGTCGCAGTATCCGCCCTACGCAGTAGCCTGAATACTGTGAGAACACTGTCTGCTCTCGGGCGTTCTTCTCGGACCAGACCATGGTTTTTGTTGAGTTTCAGTTTTGTTGACGTGGTGACGGGCTTGCGACTTGCAAGCTTCTCGAACAACAATAATGATAATGAGGGGCTATAAGACCCTGGGCCTGGGGTTTTCCCCGAGGCTCTTCCGCAGGTATACTTTATCCATCATCCTCCGCTCTCCATACTTTTGGAATTGTATCATGCGTAGGTCGCCTGACTGAGGTCTGACTTCCACAACTTCTGTACCGGTACTTCGTAGAGATTCTCGAATACTAGTTCTTCGGCGGGGTGCGTTGCTGGCGGACCTGCCCGTATCTAATCGTGGGCCCCACCAAATGATGGATTCTTCGAAGTAGGCCGAGGAACGACCATCACCACGCCATCAGGACAGATTCTTCAGGGTACCAGCAAGAATGATCGCCTGATGACAGATTCTTCTGAGTAAGTGCAAGAACGACCACCTTCCACTTTGGCGCCTGAGACAGGATGCTCACGGAGTCGTCAAGTAGTGATGGTGTATAACAACTCCGTCTACTACTTGCGCGCTTTGTGGCAATTTGATACTTTAACTTGACCATGTTTCTCGGAGATTGAGTCTTACTTCAAGCGGAGTATCCTCAAAGTGTTCCGGCGCAAGTCTATGAATTGATGCATCCAAAATCACACCTCATATCGTCATTCTAAAGCCATTTCGTCTGTAGTCCTGAGGTGTCGGTGTATTTCCCAACCCAACTTTGCTGCTGGTGGTGGGCCCAGCCCCAGTGTATTGTCAGGTACTGTACGGCCCACCGGTACCTCAATACCGTACCTCTTTTTTTACCTCACCTCCGTCACAAGCTCCAGAATAATGATAATCCTCCTCTTAACCCCCCTCTCAGCTCCCGATATCGTCCTCTTTTTCTTCGTTCTCAATTCAGGTCCTTTGATTATTTTCTCTCCCGACTGACCTTGACCTCTTCCTTCTCCATCTGCCCCTGTTAATTCCTCTCTCCATCCTTGTCTCTTCTCCATCCCAGTTGGACTATTCTCCCAACTCTCCTCTTCCCCGCCTCTCTCTATTATTTACTCCCTAATCTTCCTCAACCCTAGGTATATCTAAAGCTCTGTCTGCAGGTAAGTAAGCATTGCTGTCCGCAATTCATACCGCCGGCTAACCTATTGATTGAACAGAGTACTAGCCATCATGCCTACTTCTGCCCCTCTCGTCAGCACGGCCAACGGCCCTAACGCCAACGACAACATCACTCGCTTCGAGCCTCCTAGCCGAGTGCGCTCTCCCTTTACCGATGCCCTTTTCCACAACAAGACAAGATGTTTCGTATAGTGAGTGGCACCACTACCGAGACCGCAATGACAGAAACTGACAGCCCATTGTAGTGGCATGCAGCCCCGAGCAGTTCAGGGTATGCTTGACTTTGACTTCATCTGCAAGCGCAGCACACCCTCCGTTGCCGGTATCATCTACACATTCGGTGGCCAGTTCGTCAGCAAGATGTAAGTAGATATCTTTTTTTTTTTTTTTTTTTTTGAACAATTGGTGCAGCCCTTGGATATTAATGGTTCTTGTTTTAGGTACTGGGGCACCAGCGAGACGCTTCTCCCCGTTTACCAGGACACCGCTAAGGCTTTCGCCAAGCACCCCGATGTCGACACTGTCGTCAACTTTGCCTCTTCTCGCTCCGTCTACAGCTCTACCATGGAGCTGATGCAGTACCCCCAGATTAAGTCCATTGCTATCATCGCCGAGGGTGTTCCCGAGCGACGAGCTCGTGAGATCCTGGTGACTGCAAAGGAGAAGGGTATCACCATCATTGGACCTGCTACCGTCGGTGGTATTAAGCCTGGTGCTTTCAAGATCGGTAACACCGGTGGCATGATGGACAACATTGTTGCTTCCAAGCTCTACCGCAAGGGCTCTGTTGGTTACGTCTCCAAGTCCGGTGGTATGTCCAACGAACTGAATAACATTATCTCTCAAAACACCGACGGTGTCTACGAGGGCGTTGCCATTGGTGGTGACCGTTACCCCGGCACTACCTTCATCGACCACCTGCTCCGCTACCAGGCTGAGCCTGAGTGCAAGATCCTTGTCCTGCTGGGTGAGGTCGGTGGTGTTGAGGAGTACCGTGTAATTGAGGCCGTGAAGAACGGTACCATCACCAAGCCCATTGTCGCTTGGGCTATCGGTACCTGCGCTAGCATGTTCAAGACCGAGGTTCAATTCGGCCACGCCGGTGCCTCCGCCAACTCCGACCTCGAGACTGCTGTTGCCAAGAACAAGGCTATGCGCGAAGCTGGAATCTACGTCCCCGAGACGTTTGAGGAGATGCCCGAGGTCCTCAAGAAGGTTTATGACGAGCAGGTTGCCAAGGGTGTGGTCGTGCCCGGCAAGGAGCCCGTTCCCCCTAAGATCCCCATCGACTACTCGTGGGCTCAGGAGCTCGGTCTCATTCGTAAGCCTGCTGCCTTTATCTCCACTATTACCGACGACCGTGGGCAGGAGCTCCTGTACGCCGGAATGCCCATCTCCGACGTTTTCAAGGAGGACATTGGAGTTGGTGGTGTCATGTCCCTCTTGTGGTTCCGTCGCCGTCTTCCCCCCTACGCTACCAAGTTCTTGGAGATGGTCCTTATGCTTACCGCTGATCACGGTCCTGCCGTGTCTGGTGCCATGAACACCATCATTACCACCCGTGCAGGCAAGGACCTGATTAGTGCTCTGGTCTCTGGTCTCTTGACTATTGGATCTCGTTTCGGTGGTGCTCTTGATGGCGCCGCTGAGGAGTTCACCAAGGCCTTCGACCGGGGTATGAGCCCCCGTGACTTTGTCGATACCATGAGAAAGGAAAACAAGCTCAGTAAGTCGCCTCGTGAATGTGTTCATTGATTGTTGAGTAAGGTTAACATGCGTTCTTCTAGTCCCTGGTATCGGTCACCGTATCAAGTCCCGCAACAACCCTGATCTCCGTGTCGAACTCGTCAAGGAGTACGTCAAGAAGCACTTCCCTAGCACCAAGCTGCTCGACTACGCCATTGCCGTCGAGACTGTGACCACCTCCAAGAAGGACAACCTTATTCTCAACGTCGATGGTTGCATTGCTGTCTGCTTTGTTGATCTCATGCGCAACTGCGGTGCTTTCTCTGCCGAAGAGTGTGAGGACTACATGAAGATGGGTGTTCTTAACGGTCTCTTCGTCCTCGGACGCAGCATGGGTCTGATTGCCCACTACCTTGACCAGAAGAGACTGCGCACTGGTCTCTACAGACATCCTTGGGATGACATCACATACCTCCTCCCTGCCCTCCAGAAGGGTGGCTCTGAGGGCCGTGTTGAGGTCAACGTATAATTTTAATACCTTCTTTCTAATTATTCTCCCTTTTTTTCCCGTGGAGGAAGCTGATGTGGGACGAGAGCGGACTCGCAGGTTCATAAAATACATCTGGAGTTATGATGGCTTATGCGTTTGTTTCAATTTATCATATCCTTTTTTTTCCATCCCTTTATTCCCGAATACATTTTTAGAGCATACATGAGACATGAATAGGATGAATTCCTCACAATGGCCAACGATCGATCATAAAAGTAATGGAAATAGATTTCGACATTTGCCCAGAAAGTCTGCCAGATTTCCCGATGGCCAGTTCTCTCCACATCCGATGCCGAAAAGCTTGCGCACCTATCGGAACTCTTATCAGCAATTCAAAAAACATCCCGCTGGGAGCTTAAACTTCGGCAGCAACTTCTGATCACAACATCACACCTTTACCAACTAAAAAGCCCTCCGCCCAACAAAAGATTTTTCGGAATCCAAGATGGTGCGCGTCAAACATCGCTACCTCCTCGTCGACATTCTCTACCCTGAACCCTTCTCGTCCTCATCAATCTCTGCGTCCGCAACAAGATCCCGCGCCCAGGAGAACCAACTTCGCATCCACTCACCGACCTCCGATGCCCTTACACCAAGCCTTTTAGCGAAAATGGTCCGCGACGAAGTCGCAGAGATGTTTGGAGATTGGGGTGTTGGGAGATTAGGTGGTGTTGGAGCGGGAGGTGTCAGTGGTATGCCTTTTTCTGTCTCGGTTTCTTTTCCTCTCTCTCGGCTTTTACTCCGAAGACGACGACTTTGCATCAAGTGGACGCTAACTCCGGGTTTGAATCCATGCAGTAAAATATCTCTCCCCCGCCACATCAACAGCTATCATCCGGTGCCCGCGCGCATCGTACCGACTAGTCTGGACCGCGCTGACGTTCATGTCCCGAGTGCCGGATCTCAAGGACAACGGAAGGACATTGAAGCGCGGGGAGCAAGCGACTTTGACGAGGCCGTGCGTTTTTCGGGTCGTCAGGGTGTCTGGGACCATACGGAAGGCTGAGGAGGAGGCGGTTCGGCGGGCACGGAGGGAAATTGTTCGGCTGAGGGGTATGGCAGAGGTGGACATCTTGTCCGGGTTAGTTGGCGGGCTGGAGAAGGTTGAAAGGAGGCAGGAATCGATGGATGTCGATGTGGATAGTGAGGATGACTGAGGCGGTGGTCGTGAATTTTTGTATCGCTTGCGGAGGGGGTTGTTAGATTGTTGTACATTTATTCATTAGTGATACCCCTATGTTACATACAGTTCCATGTCTGATGGTATTGTTCATTATTTCTTCCGTATGACCTTGACTCCACCGTCTGGTAGTACCGGCGCTCTGGAGCTATAAAAATCGTCCTCTTCGTCGTCATCGCCGCCTTGACCCGGTGCTCCCTGTGGATGTTTCTTTGCCTCTTCTTCCAGTTGCCGTCGTTCGTCATCATCGTAATTATCCTTCGCGTCCAGCCACCGTTCCTGTACGTCACGGATGTCCATCGAGCCCATTCCTTCTCGCACCGCTACCTGCCAGACGCTATCATTTGCACCCTCCGCGGGGCCAAAGACATAGCCGCTTGTTCGGTCAATCGCTCGGAGTAGGCTCATCATGCTTTTCTTATCCTCCACGGCAAGTGTCTCGAAACCCACGAGTCCGAACTCCTCAATCAAGTCAATTATTGCATTGTTTAAAGGTCCGAACTTCTCGTGAGATACTCGAGATGACTCGGCGTCTAGATGTGGGAGGAGGTACGAGAGATCTTGGACTTCGGTGTAGAAGTCAAGGTTGAAAGGGAGTGGAGCGTAATTAGATAGGTTGTCGATCTTCGTCAGGACATTGAGATGTGGAAGGTCCATTTGTAGCATGGCGCGGAGACAAAGAATGAGAGAAGAGATGTACATCGAGGGTAGGGTGAGGTTATAAGAATCGATCAAGTGTAATACTATCAGCTACGGTACCTGTATTAGCTCAACTGATGTCCCGTTTTTCGACACTAGGATCATACTCTGTATCCCATCTTCTGAAGCTTGAAGAAGATGTTCCGTAACGAAGAATGATGTGTAAAAATCTCTACTTGCCCAGGGCAGTCGAATATAACATAATCATCTAGCCATGAGAAGTTTCTATTAGCCCATGCTACTCTCCCGAACCCGGACAATTTTTTAAGCGCGTACCTCCAAGGGCCTTCAGCCCCTCCTCTAGGAAATCGAAGTTCTCCTCAAGCTCCTCCAAAGCATATAGGACACCACCATTTGGCCCAAGCTGATCTTCGCTCATGATCTCTTCTAGCGTCACAAGGTCGCGCACGTCCAGCGCACACGGGTATGATGTCTTGTCATTTGCGGGGTCAAGATTCACAATCGAGCACTTGCGCCCAATTGCTCCGAGGAACTGATGCATGCCATTGCAGTAGGTGGATTTCCCCGCGCCTGGCGGGCCTATTACCAGTTGCGCAAACGGCATTTCGAGTATTGAGAGAGTAATGTATTGGTTATTCTGAATGGGAAAAAGGGTCGGAGCTGATGCGAGAAGACAATAATAGTGGGGAGATAATAGATTTAAAGGCGGCAAATTCAGGCAGAAAATGATGGCGAGAGAGCCGCAATCACTGGCCCCGACTGCAGGACAAAGCTTCGGAGCTCCGACATCCTGCAAATATTGTCTTTGCCCTCGGATAAAGATGACTTCGAGTACGTTTCGGTTGCGATTGATTGATTGGTTTCTGCTGACATTCTTAGATCAATTCACAATCGCTTCCCCGCCCACGGATGCTATCTCCGCCCTTAAGTTCTCTCCCGCTCCAGATTCTACGCGATTCGTCATATCATCATGGGATAAGAATGTGTATGTGTACGACCTACGGGATGAAAACGGAAACTTGGGCGAGGGGAAGCTGTTGCAGAAGTTTGAACACCGCGCTCCTGTGCTAGATATATGTTTCGGCGCTACCGAGGACGAGATCTACACAGCTGGGTTGGACTGGGACGTGAAGAGGTGAGTGCCTCGTTCTTCCCTGAAGCTATATCGCATGATTTCGCGGTCAATCTAATTGGATCTTAGAATTGATCTAGCAACATCGACCCAGACCATTCTCAGCAGCCATGATGCGGGTGTTCGAAGTGTCGTCTATAGTAAAGAGCACAACACGGTCATCTCCGCATCATGGGACAATACCCTACACGTCCACCGTATGAGCGATGATCGGGATATAGTCGTTGCCTCTACAATCATTCCGTTGCCATCCAAGCCCTTTTCGATGTCCCTCACAGCGACGAAGCTTGTCGTCGCCATGGCCTCAAGAGCGTTGCATATCTACGACCTGAAAGCTCTCTCTATCTTGACAGGTGAGTCCGAGGGACCAAACCCAAACAAGGTCGAGGTGGAACCGTGGCAGCGACGAGAGAGCAGTTTAAAATTCATGACAAGATCTGTGGCCTGTATGCCGGACGACGCTGGGTACGCCTCCTCCAGTATCGAAGGCCGAGTCGCTGTCGAGTGGTTCGACCCATCTGCCGAGTCGCAGGCACGAAAATACGCATTCAAATGCCATCGCCAAGCACAAGAAGATGTGGATGTGGTATACCCGGTCAATGCGCTGGCTTTCCATCCTATTCATGGAACATTTGCGTCTGGAGGAGGGGATGGTGTGGTTGCACTCTGGGACGGCATCGCGAAGAGGCGAATCAGGCAATATCAGAAGTATCCTTCCAGTGTAGCCGCGGTGTCTTTTAGCTCCAACGGCAAATACCTGGCCATCGCCATTAGTCCGGGGTATGAGAGTGGGAAGGATGATGTTGTTGATGGGACGGTCAAGATCTACGTGCGTGAACTTGGAGAGACGGAAGCAAAGGGTAAAGGTGCAAAATAGAGTGGGCCACCATTTGCCTCCACGAAAACTGAATTATGACTGGCGTATAGGCGATGTAGGTTTCGGTAATAACATTATTTGAGATGCCTTATCGCTCCCCCAAATCACTACTAATGAGCCAGTCTATGTAGTATCTAAATCGCATTATTCGTATCATTTTCATCGTTCTCCAAGCACACTTTCGAACCGAGGGAGGTGGCTCAAAGCGGCGCCTTCCTGACGGACACTGAGCCGTCAGGCATACCGAAGTAAGCAGCAATGGGCTTCTGGCCTCCGATGCCTCCCGCGGCTTGGGCTTGAGGACCAGTTACGCCAGAGAAGATACCCACATCGAGTACACCGGGAATTTGTTTGATTGCCACGGAAAGAGTGTCAACCTCCCAAAAGCCACCATTTCCAGTGCCATCCTGGCCGGCGGCTACATCTGCCCTGGTGAGAAGCGTGGGGAATGGCGCATCGACAATGAAGAAGCCTTGGTCAGTCCGTAGAGGAGCATCCTTCTGACCAACCTGAAGACGGATAGCAGGCTGGATGCTGCCGAGTTGTCTGAGAGCAGTGAGAACACGCGCAGCGGATATAGGTGCGACCTCAATCGGGATGTACTTCCAGCCGGAGAGAAGGCGGGATTGCAACTTGCGCGAATCTGTTTGTGTAAGAATATAGTAAGCTTTTTGCACTATTATCTAATGCGCCAAGTCCGTCACATACCAGCGACGCAAATGAACTCCTTGGCCTGTAGAGCCACGATCTTCTCCTGGAAAAGGCAGGCGCCGCCGCCCTTGATGAGATTCAGCTCGTCATCCACCTCGTCTGCACCATCGAAAGCGATGTCGAGCACTGTTCCCTCCGGAAGAGCATCGAAGTCCACAGCTGTGAGGCCCGCGGAGATGATCAGCTGCTTGGACTGGAAGCCAGTGGGAACGTATTTGGTAGCTGAAGTATCAATGCCGGATTCCTTGATAGCTTCAACGACATAGACGATCGTAGAGCCACTGCCAATGCCGACGTATTTGGCGTTCTTAGGGTAGTGGTTTTCAACAGCTGCCCTTCCAGCGGCACGCTTTGCGGCTTCGACGAGTTCGGCCATGGTGGACTGAAGGCGGATAGAATATGAAGCAGTTGGAAACGAGCTAACGGTGGGGGTAAACGGACGAAAGCAGGAGGACACAGGTAAACAGAAGAGAGTGGACCTGAACCGAAGACTGCGCAGATGTACCTTTTAATATGCGGGCATGTCCGGGGGAGAGATGGCCGGTGGGGTGCACTCCAGTCCGAAATAACTTTTCTCGGTGTGATCCATGGGCCACTCACCAGCGATTGAGGGGCACTATCCGGGGTGTATTGCATCGCATTGCGATTGGTGCTTTTCACAACAGCTCCACCGGATCGAATGGTGAGCGTTACGGAGAGAAGATCTGACCCTTTTATACCAGACCTCGAGACGAGCCCAATAATGACAAAATCCCAGCAACTGATAGCTTTTGGTGGGGTTGCCGTGTCGTCATTCCCTTGGAATTACGCCCGGACCGCACCATATCTCCACGTGACCCACGGGCGGATCATCAATATGCCTTTCCGACAGTGGCCTGGGAACTACAAAGTATTAACTTCATCGAAAACACGAAGCAAAGCTTGCTGTCCGCTATTTCGCTGAAATCTACTCTCTTTCCTTCTCAATACACGGCAATTAATCTCTTGATATGGCCTCGGACTTTCCTCAAACCCTGGTTGGGCCTTCTTCTAAAGAAAGGAAATATGATCGTCAGTTGCGGCTCTGGGCAGCGAGCGGACAGCAAGCTCTTGAGGAATCCCGGGTACTTTTAGTCAACTCCGACGGCCCATGGGGTGATAAAAGCACGGGAGTCTCTGGTGTAGTAGGCGTCGAAACGCTCAAGAATCTAGTGCTTCCAGGCATCGGGGGATTTACGATCGTTGACCCCGCTGTGGTCACTGAACCGGATCTTGGGGTGAATTTCTTCCTCGAAGCTGAAAGCTTGGGCAAATCAAGGGCCGAAGAGACATGCCGACTATTGAAGGAACTAAACCCGGACGTAGAGGGCAGCTTTTATTCCAAGGTACACCACTT
The DNA here is from genome assembly GCA_027569055.1 of Aspergillus baeticus. Taxonomy (NCBI): domain Eukaryota; kingdom Fungi; phylum Ascomycota; class Eurotiomycetes; order Eurotiales; family Aspergillaceae; genus Aspergillus; species Aspergillus baeticus. The sequence continues at coordinate 214,981 of JAPDEI010000012.1, read as the reverse complement.
CCCTCTACTGTGATACGAAGTCGGGTTGCTCATGCTAATTATTCCATATCAGCCTGTTGCGGAAATGCTTAAGGAGGAACCCGACTTCTTATCACAGTATAGGTTGGTTCTGATATCTGGGCCAATAAAACGTTCTTCGTTGGAGTCCATCTCCAGTGCAGCCCAAAAACGAGGGCTTCCAGTCCTTTACACTCGGTCCGTTGGTTTCTATTCCGCCTTTTCCCTTCAACTTCCTGCCGTGTTTCCCATAGTAGAGACGCATCCGGACCCTGAGTCCACTCAGGACCTTCGTCTTCTCAATCCTTGGCCTGAGCTGTCAGAGGCTGGTGCTAGCATAAACAATCTGGACACTCTTGACGATCATCAACACGGCCACGTCCCCTATGTATTATTGCTCCTTCACTATTTGGAAACATGGAAAAAGACCCATGATGGCAATCTTCCGTCAAACTACAAGGAGAAAACGGAATTTAGAGAGCTGGTGCGGTCAAGTGCAAGGACGAACAACCCTCAGGGCGGCGAGGAAAACTATGATGAGGCTGTTGCAGCCGTACTGAAATCGCTCAACCCATTTGCTTTACGAAGTTCCACTCGAGAAATCTTTGAACTGGATGAGTGCCAGAATCCTACTACTGACTCAGCCGAGTTTTGGGTCATTGCATCGGCAGTCCGTGAATTCTATGAACAGCACAAGTTGCTTCCTTTACCTGGCTCACTCCCCGACATGAAAGCCCAATCGGCGGATTACGTCTCATTGCAGAATATTTACAAATCTAAGGCGAGGGAAGATATAGCAGATGTCACGAAAATTATTAGAAGGATCGAATCGCAGCTTGGCCGCGCCGCCGAAATCCCAGCAAAGGACATTGAAGTCTTTTGCAAGAACGCTTCTCACATTCAGGTGATTCGTGGCCACAATATCGCGCAGGTGGGCGGCCGAGACGCGGAAACTTGGAAGCGCATTCGAAGCGAACTTGGTAACGGCGAATCGTTGATGCCCATTTTCATCGCTTTTCAAATCTTGGATATTGTGGTGACGGGAATTCAAGAAGGAAATTATCCAGAGGGGTCCCTGGATAATGAGGTCGTATGGTCCACGGAGCTCGACCGTATTCTCAGTGCTATCGCGACGGACGGCTCAGCTCCTCCTATCGATGATGACGTTCGAGACCGGATTCTAGAAGCCACACGGGAGCTTCGAAGGACAGAGGGTGGGGAACTGCACAATATCTCTTCTCTAACCGGTGGCCTAGTGGCGCAAGAATCCCTCAAAGTTATTACTAGGCAATATGTGCCCTTGGATAATACGTGCATCTTCAACGGGATCCGCAGCAGCAGCACCATGTACAAGCTGTGATGACTTGGCTATAATGCAATAGTCTCAAGATACGAATTCATGATATGTCTATAACTTTCACTTCTCAGCCTGGTGATCTGGGTCGTAGTATACAAAGTCTTGGCATTAGCACGTGGGCGACAACAATGTTTGCCTGTTCGGGCTAGTGGCGGACTCGGCAGTGACGCCGTGATGTGGAGGGATGGCCAGACAACTCGCAGCTTCCATCATATTTCAAAGGTCGCCTTTCTATCCCTCTCATTACGCTATGTATTGAGATTTCCTTCGTCCAGAAGACTCTGACTCTCCTGGATCCCCCATTTATCATGCTCAAGCCGTGAGTTCCTTATTCTCCGCCACTTCATGTCTCGTGGTGTCAGACAACAGTTGCATTCACCTCAGTCCGTCGGCTTGCCCCGGACGGCATTGATTTAAGTCAACAATGTCTCTACAAGGGGCAGGGGCCATCCCAGCCACTACTAATACCACCTCATTGGCCTCTGCCGTGCCATTCTTAAATGTCACATCAACTTCACGCGATCTACTCTCGCTTCCCCTCCGTGGCCTCCAACGCGCCGAATCGTTCGCCTTTTCCTTTCTTCCCGGGCGCGTTGCAAGGCTGGTTGGGCTTCAGGACGTGACAACAAACTTTTGGAGTGCGCCTGGTGCAGGGCCAGAAAGAAATGTTGTCGCCGCTGCGACGCAGGCTGTTGGAGAAGCCGCAAGAGAGGCTGTGGTAGAAGCCGCTGCCCAACCCGATTCCAGCCTTCATTTGACAGACTTTCTACAAGCCGCCATCAGATTCAGCGGGTTCTTCTCATACTTGACCAGCCGGTGGTCGCTTGCTTGTTTTGCAGTGGTGAGATAGTTCAACCCCCTTGCTAGCATTCGGCGGAGTGCTAACACCCACAAGGCACTTGTACTGAATAGGATCACGATCTACGCTTCAACAAGGCGACATCTACATCTCAACTGGACGAGAAGATTGGCGCTGCGCATTATACCCATTCTACTTTTTATCTCACAAATACACGACCTGCTGCGAGCAATCAAATGCCAAACCTCGCCTGACTATTCTGAATACCACTACGGGTCTCCCGGGAAGCGACTATCAATCGACTATGCCGGTGATGGAGGATTCCTCTACACTCTGAGTTCAAGTCTTCTTCCGTGGGAGACGGACCGGCAGTCATGCAGTGCAATGAGCATGGCCCGGGTTGAGTCTGAGATCCCTTTCGGCTCATTCAAACTCTTATGGTCTGTATTCTTACGACTCTGCCTCAATCACTTTGTGGAAACGCTCTCGTGCTCGTTGCAAGGGAGGCCTGTTGTCACCGAGGGAGGCATGTCGATTTTCGAACATTCCCTGTCTTTTGCAGAGGCCGAATCAGCCATAAGCCAGTCTCTAGGCCTGGGTCTCTTTGGTTGGGAGCCTAAACCAAATGCTAGCAGAAATAATACCGAAGGAGACACTCCAAGATCGGCATTGCACCTTATGACAAAATCACAGATTTTGGAACGAATGAACGCCACACCAGAGCTGCTCCTAGTCGCATTGATTTCTTGTTGTCACTGTTTATCCTCGAATGTGCTAGATGTTATTGGAAAGCAGAATAGGTATCGCTTATTCAACACTGCTTTCTGGGGCCTCTCCTTCATGGCCACCATGACATGGGGTCTGACTCGTGGCTCGTCTTTGGGGACTGACGACGTATCTTTGAGGTTTCCCACAGTCTGTGTAGTGGGATTCGTCCCACACCTGTTAATACTGTGCGGCATCATCTTGTGTGGCATCATATATTCTGTCGCCCTTTTGATAACGGCATTTTCATTACCTTTTAACCCCACACAGGAGTTGTCTCTTCGTGACAGGTTTACTCTAGCGCACGAAAATATGCAGGGATCTACTCAGGTCGGTAGCGTACGCGTCAATAGACACGAGGACTTCTATACTGCTCTACTAAGGGTCGGTTATACCGCTTTAACTGCCGCCAGCGAAGCCGTCTTCCTCAACGAAGGGAGAGGCGTCGTTGCTCGAAGTATGACCTGGCTTGAGGAAGACCGGCTTTCCGAAATTGAATTATCGCGGCGAAAGAGCCTGGCACACCAGCCGTCGAGTGCCCGTAATGATGACCTAACGTTTGAGGGACCAATACCTGTCACATTTCAAATCCAGGAGATGTCAGGACACTGGGAAAGTGGATATGGCCGAGAGAAGAAAATTGGAAAGCCAAAGAACAAGGCCCGCTCCGCGCGATACCAGAACAACCCTGGCGGTGTTGGCGCATTTCGTGGTCTCTTTCGGGTTTACCAAGGCCTCTCGTTCTTCCGTGCTATTTTCTACCTCATGTTCAAGTGGCTTGCTTTCGTTTCTGATAAAATCCTGTCTCGGATTGGTATTAACGCTCGTCCCCAGTGGTTCAAGGGCTTCGTGGGCTCTGGACGAAAATCATCAGGTGACAAATCTGGAAAGACAGCGACAGAGCCGCTCGACTTCTGGATGCTTACGGATCAGGGAGAGCTGGAGCTTCCTCGGGACCACGAATTCGACGTCGAGAATGAGATGAGGAAAAGAGAGTTCACGAACACATCCAGCTGGCTTGCGTCGGACGAACAACGTCTAGACGAGAAGCTCTACAGTTGGTGGAAGGCCGGCGGATCATGGGGTAACCAGGATCAAAGTCCAGACTACAATCCACCTGAAGAGGACTGGGATGACACAACTAGTGTCATTTCTACCGCCACAACTACCGACTCCGAGTGGGAAAACGAGTCAGACGGCCGTCGTACGCCCACCCAACGAGACCCGTTCCCAGGACAATATTCTCGCGAAGGCACTCCTGCTCAGGAATCACTCATGGACGTCGGTGCCTTTGCACGCCTTCTTGACCCGCACGATGAGGAAACCCGCCAGGAGGCACGTATCCTGGCAGCTCATCTCAGTGCTGGACGCGAAGGGCAAATCCTCACCCGTCGTCGATACCAAGAGCAGGTTGAACGCCAAAGGGCAAAAGTTCTGCTCACCTCCCGACTCCCTCGTCGGACATCTCACCATCCTCAGGCGCGTGACGGTTCCCAAAAGCCGACTACGCAAGAAGAGTCAGAAATTTTGGAGAAACTCATCCTCACCAGACGTTTATCGCTATCAGCCACCTCAGATTCATCTCCACAGGAGCAAACATGGGAATCCGGCGCGTCTGGCTTAGGAACGAGCGGGCCTCCCTGCGTTGTGTGTCAAACAAACTCACGCTCCATTATCGTCTGGCCCTGTCGCTGCTTATGTATATGTGAGGATTGCAGAGTGAGTCTAGCGATGAATAATTTTGGGAGCTGTGTAACCTGTCGACAGGAGGTTGGCGGGTTTGTACGTTTATGGGTGCCATAGGGCAGTTTTATGTTTTTGTTGGCTGGTTCGGCTACGCCAACCTCATCATCTTTCATGTTCATATTTCAATATCCTTGTTTATTATTATCTAATGCTCCATACACCAATCGTGAGCTATTCATAGTGAACTCATTACGTCTCTGGAAGCGTGAATTTCGTCTTCTTTCCAGGCGTAGGTGCGCTTAAGCGCCGTACCGATAATGCTGATTTTAGAGGTTCAAGTCTCGTCCTGGACTACTCTTTCTTCAAAGCTATCTCGTCTTACTAGATTCTGAATCCCATTTTATTGGGGAAAAGTCTCACTTTGTGTTAGACGTTGCAAAGAAGGCTTTGTTGAAGGTGTGAAGGGATCATGCTTCATGCTGAGAAAGTGCGCACATTTCTCCATTACCGGCTGGTCTATCAAACATGCCCATTTCACCCCCAGATATTGCATGTGTCCAATCTTCCCTTCTGGTATTTCCACCTGATGTGTTACTCTTCTTGTCTATTCCATATCTCAGTTCCGTCTTCGCACTCCGTCCATCTTACCCTCTTCCACCATCGCACTGTCCCTTTACCATATCGTTTTATCTCTTTTTAACAACAAACAAAGCCTTCACCACCACCAATCCGTTGAGTGCAGCAGCAATGTCCTTGAATTCCAACCCTGAAGATGATGAGCCCCATTCCTCTGGATACGAGGGGGATATCAGCGATGGTATATCTGTCAACGACAGCGGGAGCAACGACTCTTCGACCCCCTACGAGTCCACTGATGAATACCATAGCCAGAGCGACGGATATAACCCTGACACCAGGTGGTTCGCCTGTAGTCGGCATGACTTGCCCGCCGAAGCCGTTGTTGACGCTCTCGCTGAGGGTGAAGATGAAGATGACTCTCGCTATGGCATTATTTGGATTGGTTGTTCGCTTCGGGATATGGGCTTGAGTGACTATCAGACCGCGGTCAACACCACATACACCGCTGATCTCACACATATTGAGAACATCACATTGCTGGACGGCGTGCCTGTGCCGAGCGAAGATGAGGAGGACGAGGAGGATGGTACGGGTGCGGGAGGGAACAGGGCGTGTAAGTCACTTCCTTGAGCCTCTCTTCCTCCTCCTCTTTTTACTTTTCTCCTTCTTCATGCTTTTGTTGCTTTGAGTCCGTTCTGCTTGTTGGGGTGATGTCCCTTCGAGTAGCGGCTTGTCTTCCCCGTCATCGTCGTTGCCTGGTTCATACACCTGCTGCATTTCCTCGGCTTCTTTCTTTCCAATTTGTTGCATCGCTTCCTCGACTCGATCAGGTATATCATCATCAGAGGGTGACATTAAATCCTATACCCATCCATATCAGCGATCATATCACCACTGACACAAGGACTTTATAGAGCATACCTCGTCCGCCTCATCATCATCCCCAAATTCCATAGCCTCCGCTGCTCCAACAACGTACCCCCAAAATCCGATTCCATCTTCTCGCCATGCCCACCCTCGAGCCAGTCTCTCTGCGCCTAACATAACCTTGGCAAGGAAACCACCAGCGGCCTGTCTCACCGTCAGCGGATAACACACAAGTCCAAACTTCATACACAATAGTGTGGGAAAAGAAAAACTTACCAAGGTACAAACAACAGCTCTCATGACCTCCCAGTAGTCAGATCCATTACTAACAGTTTCAGGGCCATCACAGACCAACTCGGTAAACACCACACGCATAACCCTCACGATATAAGCCGGCTGATCAAAGATAATGAAAATCGACATGGCAATTAAGACGGCAAAGATTAGGAGAATGACCAGCGCACGGAGTCTTTCGAGAACAACAGTGCAGGTCAATGGCTGTCGCGACTCTGATGCGGGTATCTGTCTGCGACGGCTTGGAAGTCGTGCCATGATATTTGGTTCGGGAATATGGTCTGTGTTCCTATTTCTGTTGGACCTTCGTTTGCCTCCCCTCTTGTGCTTCTTTTTTTTTCCATTGCGGCATTGGGTGTGGTAATTGGCGAGAGGAGAGGTTTCTTGAGGGTTGGAATTTGTATGTTAGGTAGATGAGGCTTAGCTGGAGATTTATGGTTTAGAAGGAAAGAGCAATGAAAGAGGCTTAGAGGTAGAGAAGTATCGGAAGAAGAAGTCTCAAGTCTTGAGATTCTGGTAGGTGAATGCAACATCTACTGCGGCTGTTTCTATGTTCATATTTTCTCGGCATGACCCTCTCTCTATCCAGTTATTCAATAGAGGCCCTCCTGGTATGAACTAAAATCTTCTAGCAGTGAGCAGGTTATGAAAGGCAAAATTGACTAGCATAGATAAAGTACTAGTTTCTTTATTGCTTTATTACCGTCTTGATCATTATAGCTTGCTAGTCTTTGTTGTTTTGATTCTGCTTTATCACAGTCGATGATCAGCAAACATATTTTAGCCCTATTATCTAAAATCCCTGATCCTAGAAATGGAACATCAATTGCCCAGCACGATCTTGTTATGATCCGATCGAGAGGTATGGCATACAAAGACCTAACAAAAATAGGAACACTCCAAATCATTATATATATTTTTATATTTTGAGAAAGAACAAAAATGATGTAGACGGAAGGGCCACCACCAACTAAAGATAAAAATGATGGATGGATTATTGCTGCCACATGGCAAAGTCAGACGTGTTTCTTCCAAATAGTGATGTTCTCACACAGTACATACAGTTTCCCTTTCCTTGCCTTTTGATCAAAAGTAAGATAATGCAGTTCGCAGGGACCAAAACTCTCCGCACCCACACGACCTTAGACCAAGTATCCAGCAGCAATAGCAGCCGCAGCCCCGGCCAACGCACCTTTGGAACGCAGAGCCCTAGCACCTCCATCAAAAGATGACGACAGGTTCGGATCCAATGGACCGCTCGGAGCCGACACATATGGTGCAGACGACGAAGAGCCAATTGGGGTTGGAGAGGGTGTAGTCGTCGGTGCGGTAGTAGAGAGAGTCATGAGGGGGCTTGAGGATATGGCAGTAGACTCTGTTCTAGTCGTTGGGATTGTAGTTTCAGTTGCAGTCTCGTCGGACGTGGTTGGGCTGCTGTACGAGCCAGAGGCAGTGACTGGTGGGATCGAGATGGGTACCCCGACGCTGGAACACTGCGCAGTTACAGCATTGGAGACGGCTTGGTGATAGGTCAGTATGAACTTTGAGGAAAATGTGTGTTCTTCTTTTCCGGTGAGGGAGGGCTCTTACAGGATTGGTCTTGTGCATTACAGGCTTGCTGTACGCAGGGAGTCACATCGGTAACGAGAGAAGGCTGCCGGCAGTGACAGACAAAGTCTGTAAGGGAGGAGCAGCCGTCATGGGACATGGCATTTAGGATGCATTGGACCTGTTGAACGGGTTAACACTTGCCAAGGTTTATGTTAAGTATTGAAATGCCTACCGAGCATTGAGGGAGGTCTATGAGTTGCGCGCGGGCAAGGTTGGCGCCGAGGAAGACAATTAGTGACTTATAGAGATGCATGATGCCGAAAAATGTGATCAATTTTTGTATGGATTCGAGAAGGCTTGATCTGGAATTAAACTGTAAGAGATACACAATATGTCCTTAATAGCGGCTTTCTCTGGGGATATAGCCTCACTTTATAAGCTGTTCACGCCGCTTATAAAGTGAGGCTATATCACATGCATTGAGCGTGAGGCACCCAAGCTGTTGACATCTATTGGATAATTTAAAAGTAGATACCCATGGTTCGTAGCACTGAGGTACCCGCTAGTGCGTTGACAGTGACACGAACTGGTGCTTGTGAGATTTGCACTGTAACGACGCTAGTGGAGCTCGACAGGATTATTCGGAGAGAGATGGCCATGCGGAAGGTATGTGGTAAGGAAACCTAGATGAAGCCCTAGTAAGATCCAGTCTGACCTAAACCACCCTCGCGCGAGGGTATAGTCAATCGGACAGGCCAAGGATTTCGTCGAGACGCGCACATAGAAGCGCATTCCTCGGTGCGGTAATTCCTGGGATTTGACTGACTTCATGAAGCCTGGAAGCAGAGGGCATCTGGCGAGTGGATCAATGGCTGGGAGCAACGCAAGACATACGCCTAGAAGTAGTATTGGATCTGATGCGCTGAGTTGGAGGATGCACAATTCAGAGAAGCTGGCTCTTCTCAGTTAAGAATACGCGGCAAGGTCAGGCTGCGCCATGCACAGAGTCGAACGAGTAAAGTACGATACCTAGAAGGAAGGAGGTTTGGTCATGAGATGCGTCCCGGAAAGCGGACTGCGGACAGAACTCCTGCGTAGATACACACGGATCATTTCCAGTCCCAGAGCCCCAGCAATTGCAGTAACTGGAAACCATGCCTTGGCTGCTGTAAGACCTCATTGCAAGGTATTCACCGTAACACTGGCAAGTTAGGTTTTTTCGGGTGTCTCCTCTCTTCCCCATCGATGTGTCCGAGGGGCGAAAAATCTCCTGAAACGATGAAAATAGATGGTATTGACGTTTGCAAACATCACTCTCCCCATGGTATGTACAGTGCACCCTAAACGCCTAGCTTAGATCGATATTGAACGCCACCATAGATTCCAAAAACTGTCTCAAAGGCAAGGTGTCATCGGAATATGATCATGACATCAGTTCGTCAATATACGCTCGCTGTCCGGTAGCCGCATCTTGTTTAAGTAGGACCGAGAGAACCTCAATGGGAGGGTTGAGGCTAAGAGACTCCGCTCGCCTCCATCTCTTTATACGGGCGATTCCGATGCAAGGCTATATATACACTGTCAGCTAAATGTCCCGTAATAATGAAGGGAAACGTTGTGCAGAACATACCCCGTACTGGCTCGAAAGATCAAAATGTCGCAGTATCTTCTCTTCTAGTGAGAGATCGTCATGGTGAACTGTTGAGTATGCTTGCTTAGTCTGAGGATAACCACTACACCGGCAAGCCCAAACACTGACCTCTAGGTCCCCGACTTTTCGACTCTTCCCTCTTCCAGTATTCCAGTAGCTGCTTTTTGGAGATCTTCGTTGCTTTCTTGTCGTCCTCCGTTAACGGTTGTTGGATTTCAGCCTTCGCTTGTTGTCTCACAGCAAGCTCGGCCACCTGGAGCTGCGGCGGCGAAGTGACGTCGGATTCAGGAGTTTCTCTCGGCGATTCCTTGTCAGATAATGTTGCGGCTAGAGGTTCATCAAGAGCCTTGCTCTTGTCCGATGGCGTTGATGGGGCGGCTGATGGCTTTGTGACTCTTGACTTTGCACCGAAGGATAGAACGGGCTGGGTGGACCGGGTGGCGGCAGCCTTGCCTCCTCGACGACGAGCGGGCGGCATTTTATCGAGTTTAATTTCCAAAAAGACTTGAAATCGACGATTAAAGCCACTGATTATCGACCCGGAAGAATGTAGAGGGAGCGAGAGCGGAGAGTGTGATGAGGTTCATGTGGAGGAACGATGTCATTTGCCTGTTGCGCAGGGCAACCGAACCAGGTTCCTGTATCAACGCTTGGTAAGGGTCTGACAAGGGGATCTCTAGCTCGTAGATAATACTCATTTACATTATATCTAGTGCTAAGAAGCCTTCTGTTTGCCAGGTTGAAGACCTCCTGCCAAAATGCATACTGGTGGAACTAGCGGGGTCGTTCATGTCTGGCGACTGTTTGGGATTCGGATACATATAGCAGGTCTAAGAGCCTCATCAAAAGGTACACACCTCCCTCCATGAAGATCGTGTACTCTGTATCGGCTTCGGGTGATTTAACCCCTTGAGAGGAATGAAATACTATAAGCGAGTAGATGCATCCTATCGTGAAATTCTACTACAGGTCATCCCGCAGCCCTGCCTCAGGTTTCACAGCGCTCATTTCTGGTCGGGGTGCAGTCCATTGTAGTTTGTCACAAAAGACTCGGCGACTGGATCATCCTATCAGGTAATTGGATTGTCAGACAGGCCTGGGCCTCAGCCTCGGCGTCTGTTGGATCTCGACTGAACGTGGATACAATGGATGGCCAACAGGAACGCCATTCAAAGAAAAAGAAATTATCGCACATCGGAGGGGAAGACTAAGGACGCGAAGGCCTTGGTCTAGTTATTAAAGCAGAGGACAAGTGAATACGGCTTACGGGCTGAAAGAAGACAGATGCTGCGATTTGCAGATCGCACGAAGCGAAGTCGGCAGGATTCTGGCTGTTGACCTCAGCCTCTGGAACTCACTAAGCGCTCCTCTCCCCATCGTCACTTCCCCACCATCTCGGCGGCTGCAACAATAAACTGGCCCTCCTAGGCGCCTCGCCGCCTCTTTGCCCCTTAAGCCTTGATTCCGTGAAACACGCATCTTCCAGACTTAGTCTTCAAGCCCCACATTGTTTATCTTGTGCATCGCAAAGAGCTCCCCGAGTCGTGTGCTGCCCGATCCAGGACCCCAACAGCCGCTTACCACGAACGCCCACGCCGTCGCACGGTGTCAGCGTCGCCGGACCAAACGCCCTCTCTGTGACGACTCGAGCCCTCTATGAACTCTTCAAGTCTCTCGAGGACATCGAACTTATATAGCCCGCACATAATAGTCTCTGAAGCGCGTTCCCCTCACCTACCACCTGCCGATGGTGGTGCGGGAGCTGCGCTTCCACAATGGCCGCCTTCGTGCGAGTGTCGGGGCCGCCTAATGGCAACTTTCTGATGGGCTACCCCGGAATATCTGCCACTATGGTAAGTACATGCTCTTACAAAAGATGGAACTTGCGCTTATCACGTCTAGCCGCGTATTCAAGGGAAAGTCGAGATCAGACCGAGCGTTGGTATCACTGCCCCCGTCAACGTATCCCTCGTTACAGTTTCGCTGGTTCGTCGGGAAACGATCCACCCCTCCGCCGATTCAGTCGCAAAGAGACGTCTAGCACCTCCGAGGAAGGACATTACAGATATTGTTGGCAAGGAGATGCTCCTCTTCCGTTGTCCAGCTGGCCGAGAATACGAGGAGGTTTTGTCGATGGATTTGCCTTTTGTCCTCTTTATTCCTTTTGGACGAGGAGGACCAGATGCGTCCAGACGGGTTCCCCCAGCTAGCTTGCAGCTTCCCAGTCGTACCGCTGAAACATTCTATGAGATCGTGGTAACGGTACAGCAAGGACATTCCGACCAGAGGAAATATGCTTTTCCAGTCCCTATTGCGCGGTACGATACACTATCAACATTTGGAATGTACAACCGTCCCGAGTCCGCAGAGCAGGTGTCGGACCATTTGGTGACATTGGGCATATCCTTACCGCGGTGGTCATACGGCCCCCTTGACCCTGTGAGCGTCTACGTGAAATTGTCCCCTAATCCCGATTGGATGGGCAAAGCGAGAAGAGTCACCATAAACAAGATCACTATTTGCATTGAAGAAGAGATTATTTACAACCACGAGGGCGATGAACCCCAACGAAAGACTAAACAGTTAACAAAACGGACGGAACCTATCGGTGTGAAGATGCCGCCGACGGGCTTTTTGACAAACATGGGTCTAGTGTTCCCAGCAAAGGATATGCGTGATGCAGACGGGGTACTTCCTAGGGGGAAGCCTGGATTTCCCACTTACCCGGTCAGCGGATTCACCACTACAGCAAGCCTGTATAAAATTGAATATTACTTAACAGTCAAGGTTCGCAATATGCAAATCACGGATATGGATTATAAACTAACATTCAAAAGGCCCATCTTACATCCGCAAGAGACATTGTCATCCGACAGCCAATCGTCGTTTGTCCACTTGACCACGCGGGTTGCAAGGAAGAGATGGAAGCTATCGAACAGGCAGCGCGAGAGGCTGCCCATATCAACCCAGATAATCCATCCCTACCGTTACCATCAATAGTTCGGCCTAGTGATCCCAATGCTCTTCGCCATCTTGGAGTTGCTGTGGTTGGAAACCAAAAGAAACCACTGATTGATTAATTTTCCTCGGAAGCAATTGCTCCCGCACTGAAGTTAGGCCAAATGGTGCCTGATTCCTCGAGTCGCAGGACATACAGCATGACTAGTTCACATCCCCACACAGGGGTTGGGGCCGAAATGAGCACCGGGTTGTTCTCAGGCTACAGCATACTACTACAGACAGGGTACTTGTCACCGAGCAATTCTGCTGCCTGAAGAAGCAGGACAGTAACGTCTTACGAATAATGCATGGGTTCCGGAGTTTACAGTTCTTTTTGCATGGTTTTTCCTCGCTAGCCTTTGTATTTAGTGCTTTTGCTGGCCAGAGGCTTGGGAAAACGGGGCGGGTGTCCGGTTTGAATTTATCCTCCTAACTATCTAGCTCTTGTTAAGTGCACCGTGTATTATCTAATTTCTGGATAGCGCTCCAATCTCATGACTGCTGATAGAGCCACCCCTCTATGCGCACTTGATACCTATACATATCAAAGGTCTATATATACATAATGATAGCCCGTAGAGCCCCACCATGTTGCCCTGCTATGAGTATCATCACTGTTTCAGGTTGGCTTACTGTTCCTCTATGGGGGACTCCCTCAGCTCCTCCTGCCGCAAGAATCTAATGCTAAAATTAATCCTGAACTCTCCACCAGGAACTCTCCAGCTCTGAGGTGCTTGCCAAGACCCACTCTTCAGCGAGGTATAGCAGCGCACAGGGAAGTGAATCAGATGGACGAATCTGACCAGCAGTTAGTTAACCCTCTCTTGGTCCGCCAGAGTACAGAGATGGGACAAAAGGAAGGATAAACTTACGCCACAAGCAACCCCGAGATCAACCCAACCCCCAAGAGCACAATCACAGCGCGCGTGGTATTTGCAGCCCCATTGTCAGGGAGCCACGAATCAGGCGACTGGTTGAAGTTTTGCGATAGTGCTTCGGGAGCTGTGCTGACGACGTAAACAACGGTTACGGCGTCGACGACTAGATTCACCCATAGCCAGAGTGGGCGGCGGGAGTGCTTTATGCTGGCTAGGTTGAGATGTGAGAAGATGAGGGTTAGGACGCTCTATATCACTGTAAGTTTGCGTGTTTTAGTTTAGTGATGAGGAGAGAGGATGGGGGCATACAATGCCAAACATATGACGAACTCGGGACCGCAGGCCCCAGAATAGGTAGTAACCGTGTGGAGTGGCTGTATCGATGGCAAGGACGGTCAAGTCAAAGAGGAAGGCAATGGCAGAGAACAAGGCCGAAAGAATGGTCAGGACTAAGGTGGCCCGGATCAAGGGGTCTTTCTTCTGATGGACAGTAGTGATATTATTGTCCTCAGTTTGGTACTCGGTGTCAGCGAGCAATGGGGTTGTATCTGAGGTGGAGGCCATTGTTGTGGTTTGATGGTCAAAAGGTGGGGGTGGAAGGTTAGGTGAACGCGCTTCAGAGCTATTATGTGCGGGCTATGTTAATTGTTGGTAGAGGCATGTACTGGTACATACACAACCTGCCAGGGGGGTGAGCCAAGTTCAAATAGCCTGAGGCTAAGAGGCTTCGCTAGGTGCCGAGTCCTCCTTCAACGAGACCCTCTTTGCAAGTCGTGTTTTGAAATTTAGTCTGAAGTATTTCTCACATCCTCATAGTAGCGATATGATACTCTTCTGGCAAGTTAGATGGACGGTCGAATCGAGTGTGGCAGGTTTCAGATCCCAGCCCCTCATTTGATAGCGGAGTAAGTGCCGACACGATGTCCCTTGTCTGCGCTGCGCTCGCTCGTCACAGGCAACGATTTTCTCTATACCAAATTGCAACATATTCTGAGATTTGCATGTTTCGTTCGTGCTTTTGATTTGAGAAAGTTGCGATAGGCAACAATCTATTTGCCAATTTCGAGGAAACCCATGGCCAAACTGAGGGTCTCGGGGTCTAAATCATGGGTTCCTTGGTATCGTGCTTTGTCTATGAGGGCCATATAGTCCTTGAGCATCTCTAAGACTATTTGATATTGCCTGGAAGAGCGCCCATATGTATCCAACGCGTTGGTGAGATTCGCCGAGATCTGCGTTGATCGTCGTTAGTGAGGGAAGATAATATTTAGTTGGACTGCATACCTGCAGGAGAACTTGATTGTAGTCGATGGTGCTCTTTCTTGAGGTATCTTCCATCCTTTCAAGGAATATAAACTGTTGAAAAGTAGGATCAAATGTTAACGTGGGGTATATCGGGATCAGAGTTGGAATGCGGAACTGATTTGAGGCATGACGGATAACAATCGCAACACTTTTTTTTTTATCGCAGTTCCAAGCTTCTCCGCAAACCTTTTGCAAACCTTCAATCTCGCGACTTCATCTGCGATATTAGCGCATAGCTGATTTCAAATATATAAGATGGCGGATCTGGACGAAGCTGCGATCAACAACCCGTCAAGTGACGCAGGTCATATAGAAGTTGACCTGTCGGATGAGACACAGGACTTTCGCATGCTCAACAACCTATCCTTGTTAGTCGCCACGGTTCTCTCTTGTTTAAAAAATATACTAATTTCAGTAGCCTAGCAGATACTAATGATTTGTCCCTTCCGAAACGAGGAGAAAAGGATTTCGAACCGAATCCGACGCTTTTCCAAGCCGACATCCTCTCTGCCTCCCGTCAGGCAATGCACAATGCCCTCTCATACCCTCGATTGCACAATCCGAAAAATAAGGTCATTGGAGTTTACGCGCCGAACGGACCTGCACCGCCTCCGGAACCCAAGCTTGATTTAATTTCCGAAGACGCGCCCACCGAAAGGTCTGCCCCTACTACCTCAATCGGCGTGTCCCTAAATACTTGCGTTTATGTCGCAAACCCAAAGGGAGGACTGTTTAAAACAATAGGACAGGCCGATCGTTGGAATCGGATATGGTTGCTTCCAGAAGAGGCGCTGTATCTGCTTGAGCGAGGAAGTTTGGATATCAGATGGCCTCGCGGCGCGGTAGGGGACGGGGGCGAGGACAATATTGAAGACTCCGGTATCCCGATGAGCTTGCAGGCAGCGTATGCATCTTTCATTGGGCATTCTGGGTTGACCATGGAGAAATTTTCCGTCTATACTGGACTTCGACGCTTGGGCTACGCCGTCTTCAGAGCACCTGGATGGAGCCAGAGTGATGATGATACTGACGGGACAGCCTGTTCGACAGAGCCGTCTGAGGCAGGCCAGTTGGCCATGCGACATGGACCGGGTCTCGCAGGTATCTTTACACGATTCCTACAGTGGCTCCAAGATTCGCCATCGACGACAGCAGCAATGGGCCCTCTCATTGGCTTCGGGTTCCATCGTGGCTATAGTACGTCTTCCTTTCTACTAGTTGCAAATTATCCTAACCTATACTAGATCACCTCTTTCGGAAACTGGCGCTGATTCCATATTACGATCCTGTTACTCCGTCTCCGTCCAGTGCGGAGCTGCCTTACACCATTGCCCTCCACATCTATAAACCGTCTACACATATTCGAAAATCCGCTCTGCCAGATCCAGACTTCCGGATAGCAGTGGTGAATGCGCGAACCGATACGGATATGCCTACCTTATCCCAGATCGGCTCTCTGCTTGAGAGCACTCCATTAGAGCCACCTGCCAGCAACAAACCACTCTACGTTCGATTAAAGAATGGATATCGAAATGTCATCCTGGCTGTCGTTGACCAGGGTGTCGTGAGTTACCTCAGAATCGCGGATGCAGCTTTTGGAAAGGAAAAGATCTTCGATGCACAGGCACCACTACGCGGCAACAAGCTTCGCGGGCCGCCCCGAAACAAATTCAAGAAGCGTTGATTATTGAGGACCCAAATAAAAGCCGACAAGTACTTCCTATGCACACAACAGCCAAATTGGCAGCAACAAGAAACGGCCTGTCTCCCCCGGAATAAGACCTTGATATCCCTGGAGATGGATAAAGGCTGAATAAAAAGGAGATTCCCTGATCTGCCATCATCTTTAGAGCTTCCAGCCACAGGGGAAGGCTGGACGCGGATGCCAGATGGCGGGACATAGACAACCCCCGGCGCTGTCACCTTTGAAAGCTGAGACGCATGGGCTAAAACAATGTCCTACGGACAGTCTCTACAGGTTATGAAACCGAGGAAACATGTCTATTTAAATGAAATGTGTACATACCCAGTATCCCGGGAAACGCCGAATGTAGTGTAGTTATAGTACAATGCACGAAAAAAAAAAAAGGGCAAGCCGATAAAACTCCGTAACTCGATGCTGTCGGATCATTCCGCCGTCAAATCATTATCGAACCTAGTACTTTGTTAGACCGCAGGTCTCCAAGCACAATCTACACCACCAGCTTCACATCATACCTTGCGCCAGATGTATCACGTATCCAAATAATCGGCCGCCATTAACAACTCCAGGCACAGCTCTGGTGGGATATCCATATCCGGCACGTTCGTCTGATTCTTGTTCTTATCATTGTAGCAGAAATATTCGCAGACTTTCTCGAGGACGACTCCACTAAGGTTTTCGAAGACACAGCGACCGGAAAGGGCTTCGGAGAATTTGCCTGTAGACACAAACACTAGTTAATCGTGTTGCATTGGCTAACGGAAGTGAGGGAGGAAACAAACTTGAAGGATCTAACATGCGACGGATTGTGCCAGAGACACAGGCTGCGCTTCGTGGTATGATAAATTCGAATCCGTCGCCGGAGACGAGGGTCACATATTCAGATTGTGTCGGATCTGAGGATGACATGATGAGAAGGATTGGGAAGGATCAGGAGTGGCAGAGGGGGGTTTGATTGCGGGGGAATGTGCGTGACGGCGGAGGAGATCAGGAGATGATGAAACCTTGCCCATGCGTGGAAGATGGTCTGTGCTCAAGCTAACTCCTCCGTTGAAAGAGTCTCGACCACTCTCGGTCTCTTCCGAAAAGCACTACATACTCGAGCTTGGATAAACGTGATCATCAGGTAATGAGGTTATTCTGCTACTCCCTCTTTGAATAATAGGCGCTAATGTATGGTCACAGGAAGCTGAATGCTTGAGTTTCAATGCTTAAGACCAAATGATTGAATGAAGAGGCAGTGGAAACAATCACGCCTTTTCTATACTTCCGCCATCTTGCGCTGCTTTCATCTTCTCAAGTTGGACCAATGCATCGAGTCTGCACGCTGCCCCTACATGGGATCCAGGAGTGTATATCGTTCTGCGCTCAGTCATCTCTGAATCGCACATGCACACGCATATACAAGCGCCTTGCAAGCAATGCACTTCTTTTGCGATCGCGATCATTCACCTCCTACACCCAACAGTCCAACAACACCCAGTTCCACCCATCCAATCGGCTCTCCGGCCGAACCTGCATGATTACAGGCGGAAGCTCAGGCATTGGATTTGCCATCGCAAACCGATTTCTTCAAGAAGGCGCTAACCGGGTCATTCTGGTTGGCCGATCCTATGATCGTCTCCGGAGCGCAGCAGCGCAATTAGAACGTCCTGCACTGGAGGGCGCACCTGCCAGTCAATTAACCGACGGGGATTCTGCCTCGGTAGCTACTAGAGCTCCAGAAAAAGACCAGATGCAGAGCTCGACTCGTCCCAAACAGGGCACGCTAATCGACTCATCAGGCCGGGTTGGGTTGCTTATTGGGGATGTATCTGAGGCTGCGTCGTGGACAAGAGAACTAGAGAGTGCCATGGTAACTTATTTTCTCTCCACCTTTTTCTACACGCTCCGAGGATAATACTAATTTCCCCCACCTAGAAACCTGTCGAGATCCTCATCAACGCCGCCGGAATTTCAACATCCAACGTCCTTCCGCGTTTGGACCCGGATGACATCTCCAAGGTCCTCCGAACAAATCTCGAAGGTTCCCTTCTCACCTCGCGTGCGTTCGTACGCGCAGCCATCCGCAACCGGATGAAGAACCGAACCGGCGACGAGGGGCTCGGCCCTCCAGCACCGTCCAAATGCATCATCAACATCTCCTCTCTGCTTGCCCTAAAGGGTGGCACCGGTGCTGTCCCATACGCCGCGTCCAAGGCGGGAATTCTGGGTCTAACGAGGTCATTGACTGTTGAGGCGGCGGAGACCCTAAGGAATCAGGTTATCAGGTTCAATGCGATTGTGCCGGGGTATGTTGCGACGTCCATGATTGCTGGTATGTTACGCTTTCTCTTCTCTTCTGTTTTAAATCTTGGACGGAGCTCAGGGCTTACTGATGTGAGTTGCTATTTAGACTTTAGTCAGACTGAGAACAATAAGCTGAGAGAAAGAATCCCGCTCGGACGATTCGGTCAACCACAAGAAATAGCTGATGCCGCCGCCTTTTTGGCTGGGAATGAATACGCGAACAACTGTGTCATTAACCTAGATGGAGGGCTTAGTGCTCTTTGATTTGGCTGCTTATTTGACCTTTTTCGAAGCAGGGAGCCCATCCAGTCATGTACTATATAGAGTTAGAATGAGAATGAGAAACGGCAGGCCGTAAAATTTATTCTTTGCTGCGTTGACCGTTATCACCGTTATCCTTAAGAAGTAATGTAGAATATGTTACATGCATGCGAGAAATGACACAAGAAGCTCAAGTTGAAGCTGACCCTTACGCCGCGTTGAATCGAATATGCCGCCAGATGACAAGAGGTGTTGGGTTACATTTAAAGCCACTATTCAGTCATTATCAATCAAGATCGCACCTCCGGCG
Organism: Aspergillus baeticus; assembly: GCA_027569055.1. NCBI lineage: Eukaryota > Fungi > Ascomycota > Eurotiomycetes > Eurotiales > Aspergillaceae > Aspergillus > Aspergillus baeticus. The sequence continues at coordinate 195,690 of JAPDEI010000012.1, read as the reverse complement.
GTCTCGTCCAAGTTGATAGGGTTTGACTTATCCCCATCTGTAGTAGATCCATTCGCTACGCGCTTTGTCGGGTGCTCGTGGTTAATTCCAATGTCGGTGCCATCAGCATCACGTTTGCGCTTGCCAAGATTTGAGGTACCGTTTGTTTGCTCGATTTCGGGGGTAGGAGTGGGCGCTTTTGGTTTGCGAGGAATTCCAGGGACTTTGTCGAGAACGATGGCTTGCTCCTGGGATTCTGGTGTAATGACCACTAGTTGTAGGTTGACACGCGGATCATCATCCTCGTCCACAACGGTTATGAAACTGGAGGGCTTGATGCCGAGTTCAGATAACTTTTTGGGAAGGTTGTCTTCGAGATCCGGGTCATAGATAATGCCTTGCTCTGTGTTGACAGAAAACTCTTCTCCATATCCGATTTGTTGACGGAGGATATCCTCCACGAGTTCATTTAGGGTGGCGCGCTCCAAATCAATCTTGATTTTCGCATGTGTAACGGAACAGATAGGACAGTTCGGATTCGGTGGATTTAGTGAGTCGGAGTTAATGGCGCGGGCTCCTGAGCGCTCAAGGAAGACCTGTTTGGGACTCGTATTAGTCTCACAACAACAACATCTCACAAATACAGGATCCATACCATCTTCGCATGTCTGTAGTCATCTTTGAGCACTTTCAATGACTGGAGGACACATAGTCCGGCTGTCATCGCGTTCGTCGTTGCAATCGCTGGGATGATATTACCTGCCATCTCTGAAAGACGAGAGAAAGTCAGCAAGGGAATTGAGCTTGTGGGGTGCCACAAGCGACATACGCTTAGTATCGAACTTTGACTTGCGCTCGATATCAAAGATTGTGGCGCGCAGGTTGGCACTCGCTGTCACAAAGTCCAACGTATCAACGTCATCTTTGTCGAATGTCAGAATTGGGCTCGAGTTGCCGTCTGGTGAGTCTTGTAGTATCTTTAGCCGTTTACTTAATCGATCCAAGCTGCGAAGGGAAAGTCAGGTCAATCTCGACGAAGGGGGGGAAAGTGAGGGCCAAACGAGCCCGTACCTGTCCTTGAAAACAACCAGATTCTGAGCAAGTGACCAGACTTCCTGATCCTTGGAAGAAATTGTAGGCTCGATTAACTCCAGCGCTTCCTCCATTTTCTGCAGGTCAAGTGGCTCTGGAGGCTTTCGTGTCTTCCACATATCCTCCATTCCGCGTAATCTATTGATATCATCCTTGAAGACCTTGTCGAAGACCTTTTGTGTGAACTCGGTTGATCCCATAGAGTTTCGAATTTCCTGTAGAGCGCGAGCCTCTTTTTGGAGTTGAGCGATTTCCTTCGCTGTAGACACTATTAGCTAGATGTCATAACCCAAAGTCCCGAGGATATGACAAACCGTTGTCAGCATCAGCGGAGTAGTCAAACTCCTCAGAATCAGTCTCGCTTGTTCCGAATAGCTCACTCCAATCCTTAGCTGGCTGAAACAAAACACGGGTAAGGACCGGGTAGCTTACGGTAAAAGGTAGCTTTTGGCCCAGACAATGCAATGAATGGGCTGACTCGGCGTACTTCGTATGGTACACACAGGGAAAGATTTGGGAACTTCTTTAGAGTTGCAATCGTAACACTCCGTTTTGCTCTGCAAAAAAAATCAGCGGCCTCATCCAGGCAGGCGGAGACAAAATTCCACTAACCTTCTTAATAACTTGAACCTGCCCATTGAAACCCGTTGTTCCGCTTTCAATCAAGGGTACGTCCGCGGCTAAGCACATTTTATTGACATGCCGCCGCGCATCGAGATTATCAAGCGCATTGAACACTACATTAAAGCTCGCAAACCAATCCACATCAAATTGGCTATCCTTGATGTTTGCATGATACGCCTCGATCTTTGCGCTAGGCTGAAACTTTTGTGCAACTTCTTTCGCAACCTACCCGCCTTGTCAGAGCTTCCTATCGACCAAAATATTTGACTGAATCAAAAGGAAACGGCACGAAGCGCGGGGGCGAAGGGCAGGCGGGTGAGACAAAGGGCTCCGATAGAGCAACGTACTAGGGCTTTTGACTTCTTGATGTGTTCATGTCTGAAAAGGAATTGGCGATTCAGATTGCTTAAATCTATCGTGTCTAGGTCGATTAAATGTATTTCGCCGAACCCGGTGAGAAGTAGGTTTTTCAGTAGCTCGCAGCCGATGCCGCCGGCGCCGACCAGAAGCACTCGGGACTATAAATGCGAAAGAGATGTTAGCCAAGTTCGCGATCCAGAAAAAAGACCAGGGAGGAAAAATTGGGCTATTCAAACGAGCTCTGGAAGGCCTGAGTACCTCTTTGATGAGGGACCAGAGAGAGTCATCTCGAGGAGCTTTGAGAGACCCGGACAGCTCTTCGACAAGGGACTGAAGAGAGGTTTTTGAGAAATCCAAAGGGGCTTTGGGAGAATTGGGTACCTCCTTGATACGGTTGGCCAGGGTGCCGAGAGAGCGCTTAAGATAGGTATCGCGCGTCATAATTGCGGCGCGAAAGACAGACTGCTACTCAATGGGAAACTTAAGAACGATAGTTGGTCGCAAAATACATCGCAGTATGAGGGACTGTCCAGTCAAAGATGGAATAAATCTGAGAAGAGGGTAGCAGGGCGCGGCGGAAGCAAAGGAAGGAGGAAGAGAGAGGGCGCTGTCCTGAGGCTCCAGAAGTAGATGAAAGAATGACGAACCGACTTGCTTCAACACCCCTCAGTTATCGTTGTTATCCGAAGCTCAGAGATCGCGGAGCGGCGACAACGATAACACTGTCAAGTCGCAATGCGGTGTGCTAAAACTAGAGGTCCAGACTATTCTTGCCAGAGAAGATCAATTAGTCTACAGAGTACAATGCGGTCATTCCTTTTCTTGCGATCCGGCTAGATTATTCCGCCCCGTCATCTCTCACGGCGCTCAGTTATCGTACACCAGCACAGCAACACAAGCCACATACAGTTCACCACCATTGAGAGAAACGGATGCTTCAATTGATATAAAAAGGAAATCGAGTGTATCTGGAAAGCCTGGCAGAGTTTGCTTGAGAGCCTCTGCTCTACAAAAGTTCGCAGGATTACATCTACGACAGGACCTCAAGAAATCTCAACCGACATATATGTATTCCTACCAAGAGACATCTGCTCCTCCGCTTCGCAATGCAATGAGGATTGATGCCTAGCGGCCGACAACAACTGCAGACGACCGTGTGTCCCCATACTCCAGAGAGTGTGTCTTGAGGCTCCAGTGGCGGGCTCGGAGCGTCTTCCGCTTCCGGACTAGCTTGAATCGCCTGCATTGATTACATAAATAGCGCATAACTTAGCTAACTAAGGTTAACTTTAGTAGTGTGTGGGCAACAATCCGGATGTGATGGAAAAAGAAAAGAAAGTATTGAAAAAAAAAAAGCATAATGTTGTATGAAAAAGTGAAGAGAACGCAATCACACTCTTCAATCCCGCTTCCTTCATAGTTGCCTCTGGAATTTCCAGTTCCCAGGAGCTTCTGGCAAGTGTCAGGGAGGTTTAGGGCCTGCTGGAGCGGAACCACCCCAAATATTGGTACCATTCTTTGAGTCTTTGGGTCATTGATAAACCGACGGCGCGCATAGCACCTCAAATTTCTCGGTCTGAACTAGTCTAAATAATTTCCCTCAACTCTCAAAAATTCTGCGTCTCTCCTCCCGAGACGATCGCCACCAAAATCACCATCATCCTTCCTCTCTGAGTCACGGAAAAGGGGCCAGCTTCTCGCCGCCCATGTCTGATGACGAGGTAGATCTGGAGTTGCTAGCTCTCCTTCGCAAATCGCTTGGGCTAGGAGGAGGAGCGGCAAACCCAGGAGTTGCGGAAACAAAAGTCCTCGAGAATGCGCAATACGTTTTCGACAATGCCATCGACGTCGCCCTAGATCCTGCCAAAACCAAAGCCGCAGCGGAGACGATATGGCGCCAGATGCAGAAGAAGGAGTACTCAACTCACACGTGGTCTGAGCATGAATTACATCCCAAGACGAAGGATGAGGACACCGTTGACTTCATCTTCATAATGGACTTGCTAAATTTCAGTTTCTGGTCGGCGGAACCGGAGGAGAAGCGGTTTGCGATTGAGTACCAGGGGAAGAGGTGGACTGGATACTGGAGCTTGGTTGCTGCACTACAACGAGCGTTGGATGAGGATATTCCCATAACTAGTCCAGAGTTCTGGATCGACGAAGACGAATGCACGGAGGAGCTGATAAAGCATGTTTTCCGGTCCGCGACAGACGAAGAGATGCCCCTGCTACACGAGCGGTTTGAGTGTCTGCGTGAAGCTGGGCGGGTGCTCTGCAATGTATGTGCTGATTATCTATATCTTTCACACTCGTTTTGGTACTAAAAGACCTATAGGATTTCGATGGCAGCTTCACGAACTGCATTTACAATGCGAATTATTCCGCAGCCGCCCTCGTTAACCTCCTCGCGGAAAGCTTCTCCTGCTTTCGGGATGAGGCTGTCTTTAACGGACGAAGGGTTCGCCTCTACAAGAGAGCTCAGATCTTAGTTGCAGACCTATGGGCATGCTTCAACGGAGAGGGCTATGGGGAGTTCCAGGACATCGACAAGATTACAATGTTCGCAGGTATAGCTTTCTCTCTCCAGTAGTTACCTTAAACGCCATATAGCTAATCCGCTATAGATTACCGCATTCCTCAGATGCTTCACTACCTTGGCTGTCTGCTGTACTCTCCGCCACTGGATACTCATATCCGCAAGCACAGGGACATCCCCAGCGGGTCCACCTGGGAAATCGAACTCCGCGCCACGAGTATATGGTGCGTAGAGCTCATCCGGCGGGAAATCGAAAAGCGGCACCCTGAGCTCAAGGCCCCGCCTGGGCGCCCAAAACCAAAGAGCCGACCGGTCTCCTTCATCGCGAATGGGCACAGCAACTATACCAACGGGGCTTCCGACTCGAATGGACACGAAAATACGAATGTAGATGAAACATCACACAATAATGGCCACCCTACGACAACAACAACAACAGACACCCAGCAAAGTGGCCACTCGCGGAAAAACTCCAAAAATGACAATGGCAGCGTCAGCAAACCATCCAGCACAGTCAGAGGCATAAATGCCATTCTCATCGACTTCTTTCTATACGACACAATCAAGGGACTAGAGCAAGACGACAAGGAAATCGTTCCCCACCACCGGACTCGGAGTATCTGGTATTAGGCTTACCATTTATTGGATTTTTTTGGTTCTCATTTATACCCCCGGTTGATTTTGTGATTTGACCTTTTGAAACTCTTATAGATTTGATATTTATTTTTGTTCATCGCGGTCTTTGTGCTGGAAGCAGAGATGCATGCTCCTTGGGATATTTTACACGGTTAGATATGACGATAGACAAAATTTAGGGGCCGCGAGGCCGGGGTATCATTTCTCGGTCATATTGCGAAGTTTTCTGTGCTCTATAATATGATGAAGGTACTTACCAGCTGGCTTGCGCAGTTGCCTCTACCTGCTCAATTCGAGCCATAGTGTCAGCTTTCCACTCAATGTAGTCTTCTCGTTTCTCAGGACTCAACCAGTCGACACGATCCTGCATCATGGTGCCCAGCCCAGGGAGAAGCCCGCGTCTTGTGTCATTTACTACGAGTGAGCCGCGCTCTCCCTGTAGGGTCTTCTGGCGTTTATCGTCCGGGCCCTCGTCGAAGAGATATGCATCGTCGCCATTGAGTTCACTGGCCTGAGGGGTATTCTCGAACCACTCCTTGCCATGTGCCCAATTGCGCTCCATTATCAGTGCAATCCACTGTTCGACGTCTTCACGGTGTTGCCGTACTGAATGGGGAAGCCCGAGGCTCACGAGCGCGGTCTGGCGCATCTCGGAGAAGGTCTTTCTGTCCATTTTTCGGGTTTCCTCTTCAGTGGCGGATTCACCAGGTGTTCGTCGACGTGCAAGCACGAGAAAGTATACCGCTACGATTAACGCACTCATGATGTCCTTGAAATCCCCGTCTTTCTCCTTGTCCTTGGCGGTCGTGACGGGCGCCAAGAACTCCGTTGTGACCTCATCGAAGTCTTCCTCGTTATCAATGAAGTAGAGAATCGATGAAACACCAGCGAAGATATGTGGTGGGAGTGTTCGCGAAAGAGGTGGTCTAGACCATGTACTCATTCGCGGTGCTGGAGTTGAGAGCGTCTTGCAGACGATTCGGATCGACGCCATAACCCATGCTGGCGCGTCGGGGATTTTAGTCGAGGTCAAATGGCTATCAATATCGACTTTTCTCGACCTCCGTGGTGTTCGTGGCTCGTCAATGTTTGTGAACGACCTTTTCAACGGCGTGGACTTGCTGGGAGTGTTCTCTAACCCACACGGAGTCGCGGAGACCTGGGATGGAGTTCGTGCAGCCCTTGATCCTTTCGTTGGCGTCGTTGGTGCTGACCCCAAGCGTGAAGGCGTCCCCGGCGCAGAAGCACCTGTCGTGCGTTTCGGACTCGCTATACTCGGGGCTATGGATCGTTCTAATAAGGTGTAGAGCTTTTTATACGTCCGTGGAGGACATGGTGGGTGGCCAAGTAACGGGGGTAGCTTGAGAGTGCGCGAGAGCCTGAGGAAGGGATCGAGATATTAGTAAACCTGAGCTCTCTATAGTACGAACAATGCGTAAACCGTCCACGAACCTTTTGCAAGCTAGCTCCGCGCAGGCAAATGGACGCGCGATCTCTTCATCTGGTTTTAGACTTGTGGAGAAACTTCGAGACTGCGCGACGAAAGATAAGGCAAGATTCCGCAGTTCTGGCGGGATATCATTTGCATGTGTAGGAAGTAGGGTGGCCAATGCCTGGTCGACAGGCCGATTGTTCATCTTGTTTGGTTGTGATTCACTTCTCTAATAGAACGGCACAAGTTCGACGGTGAAAAACTGGGTAACTTTTAGTTTTTAAAATGACACTATACTTGGGTTGATAACCCCAAATCGAAGGCACAGAAGAGGTGTGGAAGAAAGAGTACACAGGTCGTCCTAATCGCATACCAATACATAAATGTCATGTGACCGCTCTCTTTTCTCCGACATGCTTGATTCCGCTGAACCTCCATACCTCACCCAGTCGTAATATTCTAAACGAACTGTTGGAATACATCTGGAATAATGTCTGTCACTGTGAGTACATGATATCGAGTTATTCCAACCCCAATAAAGCCCCCAGAAACTTACGCGACAACAAAATGACAGCTTCATACCACACAAGGAGACCTGAAGGTCGAGCTGTTCTGCGAATCAGTGCCCAAAACCACAGAGGTATGACTTACTACTCCCAGATGGTGATCCTATGCCTTTTCTTTCGCACAGAGAATAAACATTGAACCCGAAATTCTCTCCTGCAGAACTTCATCGCGCTTTGCGCATCCGGGGCGTACAACAACACCCCATTCCACCGCTTAATCCCCGGCTTCATGATTCAAGGCGGCGACATCTCCCTCCGACCAGCCGATTACCCTTCCAGCGTTGGTACAAAACCGATGCTTCCCTTCGACGACATCCCTAAGGGCGGAACGTCAATATACCACCCGTCCGCACTGAATCAAGAAATCAACCTCCCAGCTCTCCGACATAACACGCGCGGAATCCTATCAATGGCGTCGAGGCCTGTCAAGAATATAACAGCTCCCGGGTCTCAAGGGGCAACGGGGTCCACGATAAATGGTAGTCAATTCTTTGTTACTTTTGCTGCGGCACCGCATCTAGATGGGACGAGTACGGTTTTTGGAAAGGTGCTGAATTTGACGGCGCAGGATGAGGGTGGGGATATTCTCACAAAGTTGGAAAAGGCAAACGTGAAGGTAGATAAGAAGGGAAGGGTTGTGCAGCCGAGGGAGAGTGAGACCGAATATGAAGCGCTCAAAATCACCAATGTGACAATTCATGCAAATCCGTTTGCTTGAGGAGCGGAAGCTTTGGGTCGTCGAGCAAATATCTCGGATGAATCCTCCTTCACAATCCTGCCGCACTATATGCCGGTACCTGTCGTCGAAATGCCGGACATTTCGAACGGAGCGAGGGACAAAACTTTCTAGGAAGAGCGAGATATCATCTCTGCTCTGTGGGCGGTCACCCTACACCACCGACTACGCCTGGCAGACCCGTCCTTCGCGCAACGAGCTCTCCCAGGCGGCTTCCCACGAAGGGAGTCTATGGTTTGATTATGAAGCCCCAGCCGAGCCAGGCTTGTCGAGCGTGACGAAATTATGATGTGCATTCGATGCGCTCTTTTTAAAACGACGAATCACTGATGAATAGGATACGAGGTGACTTGATTATGTCTATTGAGGAACAAACTCTAGCTGCTAAATTCAACCTCAACTTTTCCAATCCGTACCCCAGAGTATTCGCATGAATCAGAACCCTAATCGCAGATAATACAACCCTCACAAAGCCTCAACGTCCCGTTCACCATGCCAATAGGAATGCCAATATATCATAAACACATCAAATCAAGGATCATAAATGGAGACAGCTGTGTGTCTATATGGGTATCGTTAGATCAGGACTTATTTTGGGCGGTTTCTTCGGCCTCTTTCTCCTCGTTCGCTTCCTCCTCATAACCTTCGACCTTCATATCCTTCAAGCCGAGCTCCTCTTCCTCCTCGTCTGTGCGAGTGTATTCCTCGGTCTTGATTTGGGGGTCGGCCGCCGGGGCACACAGGTCCTGGACGTAGCTGTTGGCCATGGGATCTTCGAGCGTAACGACGAACTTTAATTCACCGGAGATAGCAGAGTCAAGACGCTTGAAGAATCTTTCCCACTTCTCTTTATCAGACACAGCCATACTATCGCCCCCGCTCTGCGTGGTGTCGTCAATGTCGTAGATTTGACCCTTGAGTTGGTCGCGGATTTCCGTGAGGAGACCCTCGACGGTAGTGAAACGTCCACCCAGTGTACCAGGCTGCACGGTAACTTCGAGCTCCTCACTGTGCAGTGCGCAGGTGTCGGATTTGAGAATATCGCGGTGGAGGTCGACAACGTTCTCCACGCTGAGAGTGATGCGCTTGCCCTTCTCCGGGACTTCACCACCGGTTTTGACATCACTTGATCGGTATCCGCAATGGTCGCAGACGTTACTCCAGACGAAAACTTCCTTGAAGTAAGGAATATCCACCTTCTGCATGTTGACGACGCAATCCTTGGAACAAGCAGGACACTCGGCGGGGAGGCTATACACTTTTCCATCAACGATGTCGAGATCCTCGGGGTTCCCAGCTGCGCCTTCGTTCTTGATAGCCTCCGGGTCAGACGCGATTCCGAGCGCTTCGTTCTGTTCATGCGTGCGGGCATAGTCGCGACGTCTATATTTGCGTCCGGTATCTTTTGTGGTAGGTGCGATCCATGAGTTGCCGGTTGGGTCATCCAAAGAGACTGTGAAAGGATATCCTTCTCGGTCTAGGATCTTCTTAAGGTTATCGATGATGGGCACGAGAGCATCGTGGAGTTCAGGGGCCTGCGCTTTCCGCAACGGCTGCTCGCTGGACAGTGACTCGTGAATCTTCTGGATGACGCCTTCCACGGTAGTGAGCTGGCTCTCGCCCTTGGGCATCTCAATGCCCAAAGTCTCAACCTTGAAAATGGACACGTCGCTTCGAATAACTTGTCGCTGGAGATCGTCCTCGTTTTCAACATCAAGGGTGTATACAGTGCCCTTTTCCTGAATCTGCCCGGCTGATTTCACAGAGTTGTCCTTGAAGTGGCAGTGCTCACATTCGAATGATTCGAGGATAATATCTCGGAAGAAGGGTACTCGGAGGAGGAGCAGCCTGGTAGTTCCCTAGACAGAGCATTAGCTTGATCTGATACGCTGCGATTCCCAACAGAGGCGTAAAACGTACATTGTCATGGCAGTTCATGCAAAGACTCTCGAGTTGCATGACACCGGTCTCTTCATCTCTCTCAACGAGGTCTCCAGGCTTCTGGAACTGAGACTCCGCAACCTCCTCCTGCACAGTGGGCTGGTCGTCGGCGGACATTTCGCAAAATATATATTGTGAAGGTGGGGGATTTCGGTTGCGAATCAAATTTCAGGGAGGCAGAAAGAGTACTCTCAGTTATTGAACATTCCCACAAAGGGCACAGGAACGAAATATGAAGAGAGAAAAGTGATAGTATGACGGAATGTTCCTGTGCCTTCGACTTGTGGCGGGGCAGTTTTTTTTTTTTCGGAGGGGCTTTTGGCCTGATAAGGCCGTTAGTCAGCCCCGGAATATTGATCTATAGATCGGGCATTCGGCCCCCCAAAATTACTGGCCAATAAGATGAAAAACTTACTTCATATGGCAGTTAGGATACGTATTAGTGACTGCTATATCCTAGCTCTGGCTAACGCTGGCCCTGAAACTGAGATTATATTAATGCCTGAGGCATAAATAAACTGTGCCGGAGCTTTGTTATTCCGGACCCATCAAAACGGGCTTAGCGACGGTGATTAGGAATCGATATGATGTTTATCACATTCATCTCTATTGTCGTTCAATATATGTTGTAGTAGGTGCCTTGGGATGACAGGGATGTGAAGAATACAGAGACTCTTCAAGGCACCAGTTCAAACGGTATGGGAGAACCGCTGACGGTCAAAGAGGCATTTGCTGCTGCAAGCGACTTTTTAGGCCCAGTTCTACAACGAGGCATGTATTGGATGATCATAATGAGGTCAAGACTTCTGCTAACGAGGCTTCAGATGAATTGAAAAAGTCTCGTGGTAGGTCTCTAATAGAGATCTTAAACCAAAGTGTTTACGAGCCTTTCGACGATGCATCCGCGAGAGTGGGCGTCATTGACAAGGCATTGGACCTGCTTCACCATATTCATGTAGCATTTGCGATTTCTATAAACAATGCAGACGAAAGTTTTTTCGCCGATGATGGCCTTGAGGACCCTAATTTAGAGGATGCCAAGCGCCGCCGCATCCTCCATGCGCTATTGGACCTGATTTCGCTGGAAGGCATTTACCCTTCGCTCTCGTCTGGCGTGGGAATTCCCCTTCAACAGAGAGTGATATCTGTCTTGCCAGCCGGAGTAATAGCACACCAGCAGACGCGTGTCTCGGAAGAACCACAAAATGCCTCGTTTCTTCATCGGATTTTGGCAACGCTATCTGAAATCATATTGGATACCCGGCCAAGCATCCAGCCCATTATACGGGGTCGTATACTGAGTGATGTAATAAGTTCATTGTCAGACATGGGATATAATCCGAAACTTTCACCTTCCAAGGATAAAGGCGAGTATCGCCAGATTCTGGCAAAAGTAGTTGAAGAGTACGTCACTTATCTATATCTTTTTTTTCATGCTCTGACTCTTCTGCAGCACACCAAGCTCAGAGTTGCTACCGGCTTTGTCTGCTTTCCTTCAAGCAAACCCTACGGCGTGGTTCAAGTCCATTGTGACTGGATTATTGTCAAAAGTTCCGCTGCGTCCGGGTGGTGTACTGCAGACTATTGTTTTTCTTGCTTCGCAATTCGCGCCTTCGCTTGGGCAAGAGGCGCAGGTCCAGGCGTCTGGTGGCCCCCATATTACAGTAAACGCCATCATGCATGCTTCCCGCCTCCTTTCATCCGTCCCTCAAGATTTGGAAGCCGATGGCTACTTTAAAGTCATAGGTCCACAGTTGTTGGCTTTGGTTGATGGTGACGATCCGGATTTGCGAAAGGCTGCTGCATATATAGTGGGGAACGGAATACTTGGCAAAAAGGCTTACGGGGCACCTGGAACTGTTGGGCATTCGATATTCTTGGAGCCGGTCTTTAAGACTCTTACAGGGACCCTCGATGAATCGTCTCGAGGTTACGTGCTGCCACTACAGACCGCGCAGACGCCGAGGTCTAACCAGATCCTGGCCACCGAACCTGAGATACTACTGGCCGTTAATAGACTGAAAACGTTGGTCCTGCAACCGCCAAACCCTGGGCTGGTCAAGAGGGTAGTTTACCCTATTCTCCTTCCCCTCTGGGGGCTAGCATGTTTCAGCAATCAGCAGCAACGACCTGCGCTTCATGATGATGCTATGGCGATACTACAGACATACTTCGGTATATCTGTTGGGTTTCCTCCCTTGAAAAAGATTATCGATAATCTTCTTTGGGATGGTGGTGCAGTCTTCGTATATGCCACTAATTCAAATAATGAGATCATTCTCAAGCAACGCACCACCAGCGAGCCTGAGGTCGATTTAGTGGGTCTCATGGATGCCCTTCAAGTTCGAACCAAGTTGTTCATGAGCTTACTAGATGCCGATCCTAGCCGCGATGAGCAGACAGGTGAAGCATTCCTTTATGTCAGCGAAATCTGGCTTGCACAGCCCTCAAGCGCAGGTCATACAACGCATAACCTTCGCCTAGCTCCGGATACTGGCGAATCTGATCGTATCATGCAAAAGGTTACCAGTGCCAAGCTAGCAGAAGCGCTTCTGGATACTTTCAAAGGTACACTTTCTCGCAAACCTCTTAAGGTACTTGAGCTAGTTAAGCACATTGTCGATGGGGAATTAGGAAGAGTGGATGATCGAAGGAATGCAGCGAGAAGTCGAGATTCGCGAAACGTATCTTTATCATCATTGGCCAACATCGTGCCTTCACAGCAAAGCGAGCCGGATGAGCCCGCTGAACACGATCGTATCGAATCACTTCAAGTTGTCTTCAGCTTGCTTTCTACAATCCTCGCATCACCTGAGTTTACCATGTCAAACGAGACGAGCGAACTTCTAGGGGACATTAAGGAAAAGCTGGATCAACTACTACCACATCTGCCGGTATCACTATCAAAATCAGGCACCACCGCCTCAATGCTTCTTGAAATTCAGGTCATGTCTCCTGAATTTACTGGATCAACGGGGAAATCTGCCGAGATCCCAGACTTTGAGATCCATCGCCGTGCCTTGACGAATCTCAATTCAGAACTTCCTCCCGTACAAGCAGAGGGATTCTCCCTTCTTTCGGACTTGATCAAGAAGTCATCACCAATGCTTGACATACCATCAACGCTTACTCTCCTCTTATCCATAATTACCGATTCATCGGATACAGCCGCCAATGACGAGTTCATATACCTTAATGCCATCAAACTCATCGGGACATTAGCGTCCAGACACCCACGCACAGTTATCCAGACATTGATTGACCGATACGTCGACCGAAGCGAGAATTCAACACTCGACCAAAGACTCAAAATTGGAGAGGCTCTCCTCCGTACTGTACAAGACCTCGGCGAAACTCTAACAGGAGAAATAGCTAAAGCCTTGGGCGACGGTTTGGTAGCCGTGGCAGGGCGCCGAGCACAAAAACCACAAGCCCAGAGAAACCGTAAACAAGCCATTGAAAAGGAGAGGCGCGGAAAGGAGCGCGAAGATCGTCAGAACAAGACACCGGCGGGCTGGGAATTTTCGTCTCCACAAACTTCAAAGATCATCGAAGACCTCGTTGGCGATGAGGGCTCTGATTCAGAAACACCAGAGCAAGCGACTTATTCCGCAAATCTCATTGCCGCCTGGGCTGCTGGCTCAACGCGCGACGAGGAGCCAGACGATCTCCGCGTACGAGCATCAGCGCTCTCCATTCTCGCGACAGCGGTTCGGACTAACATCATAGGACTTGGCCCCTCGATCCTCTCGTCAGCAGTCGACCTCGCCCTCGCAACACTCACTCTAGAACCAGGCGATGAATCTGCAATCATCCGACGCGCCAGCGCCGTCCTCCTTATTGATATGCTGAGGGCTCTCGATACGGCTCGAGAGTTCCTTGGAAGCGAAAATATTGGGTTTGGGTTTACCCTCGCGGACGACTCATCTCGTGGCTTTGCCGGTTCCTCTGCAAGCGAGAGGGAACCTACAAACATTGGGAATATCCCCCACATGCTGCGCACTATTGGCTCTGTGGAAGCACTCGAGACGGACAATATTGTTCGGGGCCATATTCGCGTACTGACGGAAAACTTAGAAACCTGGGTCGAGAAGGCAATTTTGTGGGGTATTGGGCACCAACGTGCTAATGAACCACGATTGGGGTTAGGTGAGAGGATTGCTGGGTTGAGAATTGACCCTTTAGCTGGGGATAGTGTTGCAGGAAGGCCGAGGATTGAGGAGATCGAATAAATTACTACTTGTGTTATATATGCACCGATTAGCAGTGGATTGAATATCTATCGTGAATTTTGTTTTGTATTATGCACCATGGGATGCTCCGCTATCATATCTCAATGAAGTCATCAACGCAAGGGAAAATAATCTCTAAGGATTAACTTAGATTACAACGTAAGTAGGAGTAAGTAAAAGGACCAGCTTGTCTCTCGTCGGAACCCAAATGGGCAAGTAAAGGAGACGTCATACTCGCCAAATCCATCCATTGTAACTTCCTCGCATAGAAACCGACATATCAAGACATCCATTACCACATTGAGATTGCTCGCACAATTACGAGTCTTCTAATGAGTTCCACGAAAGCCATAACCTCCCCGCCCGTAACCACGTCCACGTCCACGTCCACGCCCGCGACGGCCGCGACCACCAAAGCCGCCACGGTTGTTCCCAGGATTGGCGCACGGACGGGGCCCAACAGCCATTCGTGCGTCACGCTCATCCTCGGACAGGTGAAACTTGTTCTGCATTTCAAGGAGATCGCAAAAAGCGGCAGTTTGTGGGTTGGTGTATTCACGAGGTTGCTCTTCGGTATCAATGGGAACAGCGGGGTCATAAACCGGAGCAGTGATCACGAAGTTCTCTGGGACGTCAAGTTTTCCGGCTTGAACAATATTTTCTTCAACCCAAGCTTCCTCCCTCTCAATAAAGGGCCTGTAGATAGCGTCACCCCGATCCGAAGGAGGTTTTACATTTGGGTCTCCGAGCTGAAGGTCTCCGGCAAAGACTCGAGTGATGGCAAGCCATTCTTTGTCGTACTGTAAGCGGAATGGACGATCGACTTGAGTACCGTCAGTACCAGATACAGCGGTCAGATCTAGAAGCTGAAGAAATTCGCCTCTTGGACCAGGCTTGTCCAGAGCAAGAAAGTTTGTAGTTGTGTTTTGTATTGCTGCAGGAAAGGGGGCGTTCTTGGGCAGAACTCGAGGTTGCGGCTGAGGAGCTGCAAAGCTACTGGGAAGCTGCTTGCGCAGGTCTTCTGAGACGTCAGACGGGATGTTATTGGGGCCTAGAGCGGGGGCGGTGTTGCGCGTGCTTCCTGTCATGGGGCGCTTTATCTCAATCTGTTCTGGGTCAAGGTCGGAGTCGCTATCAAGATTCAAATCGATTTCATCAGCATTCTTGACTTGCTCCTGATGTTCAACCTTCTGCTTCTTGGTTTCACGCGGGGCACCGGTCCGCTCGACACCTGTGAGCTTCCGACCAAGTCCATTTTCATCGTAGTTGACCTTACGCCAGATAAGGTTATGCTGGATATTGGGAGTCGGGCTAAGAGGGTTCTTTCCATGCTCGGCGAGGAACCGATCATTCTCTGCAGCCTCGTTCTTCGCGGCAACCTCATGGAAGTTTTGCCAGGCCGTCAACCTGTCAGGAGTGTCTTCATACTTGGTCTGAACTGGCGCAGTCTCAGCGGATTCAGACTCCGTAGTGAGAAAGTGAGCATTCTCATCTGCTCTCTGATGCGCAACTCGTTCAGGAGGAGTCTCGGTAGATAAGGACTGCCTTCTGCTCTTTTCTTCCTGAGGTACGACTTGATCATCCTCGTCGCCAATCATTGTAGTCACAAGGGCGCCATCAAGACCGAAACGGTGTTCGGTTTCATCTGGAGTGAGATGCTGGACGCATGCGGCAAATTTGACATGCAGATGCGCAGAGAACCAGTACGCAGGACGCAAGCGGTCTAGAACAAATCGCGCTGCCTGGCTCCCGAGTCTCCCGCTCTGCGAGTCTTGAGCCAAATGTGGTTTCTTCTGGAACAGCTCCTGTAAGTCACCAGAGTGTTCAACTTTGTGAGGCCAGTCATGCGATAATCCCACGTCGACCTGCGTGCGGACTTGAAGAAGTTTGCGGACGTCTAGTTCTCGGATGTGAAAGATGCTGGTGGCCTCTTCGCGATTATATGGGAGTCTCTCCGAGTGGGGACGTCTGTAGTCGTAGCCTTTCCAGATGCCAGACATGGCAGCAATACGGAGTGGCCCGAAGCGGAGGACATTTGCTGCACCCATGTAATAGATGTTCGGTGCTACCCAGCCACCGTAGTAAAGTTCAAACAAGTGATTACTGGCCTCGTGGTTCCCACCAATGAAGACAGTAAGGTAAGGAGCGGTGCGCCGGCCACTGTAGTACTCGTGAAAGTCGCCAATCTGCCTGTATTTCTGTGGTACCGACATGCAAGCCAAGTCGTTACTGTTGCGGACAGCCTATAGTATGGTTAGGAATAGAACATATGAGACTGCAAAGAAAGGCAGAAGCGGGCCTGTACTCACCTGAAAATCTCCTCCAATGATCAGTATATCAACACTATCCCAACCCTTTAGGGTGGCAGCATGCTCGACAGAAGCGTAGATGTCATGAAGACAGCCATGGCCCTATACAGTAGTTGCCGAGTAAGAAAGGGAGAACAAACGCGACACGGAAGATGTGGGTGAACGTACACAGCCTTCAACAGCGACCCTGACAGACTGGGAACTTGAATCACTCATCTTGATTATGATCGTACCCAAAGAGACTGCGTGGAAGAGACTTCAAGCAATGAAGTGAGGCCTTGTAGGCCGTTTGAGTTGGAACCGATCAAGAAGCAGGCAAAGTTGTCAGAAAAAAAGCGAGTTGACAGAACCTGAAAATAAAAGAAATTTGGGTTGAAATAAAAACGTGGTGTGTGATAGATATGTGCTGGAGGCAACAAAGCTCCGGACTGAAGTGATGTTAATAGGGTGTATTGAATAAGTTGTGTTGCTGTCTCGGGAAGATTTTCAATCAGATCTGGTCCTCTTTTGCCTGTTATTCTCTTACTTTTTATTCACTCAATCCAAGGCCTCAAAACAACACATATTTGCACAATCACCAGGGAACATGCATTTTAAAGAACATACTCCTCGCCTGACCTTTCTGAAGGATTCTGCCAGCTTTTTGAGCGCCACGAGCCCATCTACAGCGGCTCATCTCATGTCCGTTCATAATTCAATCTTCCACGAGGAGCTCAAACCACTCAACCGGCGACTCCACGACTCTTTTTGCGGGGCTTGTGGTAGTTCGCGGAAAAGAGAATGGACAAGGACAGCGTCCATTAGAAAAATTCAGAAAAAGACATCTTTTGCATCAAAAAAAAGTCTGACTCCTGACGGGGCGACAATCTTCAAGTGCCTCCGGTGTCATCGAAGAACAGTTACCCCGGCTCGTACTCCTTCAAGAGTCCCTCCACTGGAAATTCCCATGATCGATTCCCGACCTTCTACTACTGCTACTACTAATACTACTACTAACACAACTACAACGCTTCCGAATCAAGTGTCTGCCAGTAAGGCGGCCGACAACGCCAGTAGTAAAAAACGCGCCAAGGCAAGGAAACAAGGAGGATTGCAAGCCCTCCTTGCCTCAAAGCAGTCTCGAAAAGAATCCTCCCAATCTTTGGATCTTTTTGATTTCCTACAATAGTGACATCCCACTTCCTGGTTTTCACCTTGACTCTCCTATTGATGCCAAGACCGGATAGTCGGCTCGCGTTTATCCGAAATACTTTTGGGACTAGCGCGGGGCTCATCTCCCCACAGCTCTGTTTGGTCTGGCATCACTTGACGGGACTCATTGAAGCTCCACGAGCTCAGGCTCTCTTTTCCGAATCCCCTCACTTCTCCTCATTTCGACCGAAACACTATTCTATCTAATCATAACCCAGTCCGAAGCCCTTACCGAAGCTCCAAATGTCTTCAGACGCGATGTCGGACTACTCCCAAGAGGACGAGCATGATCCACAGGCAGACGAGCTCCAAGAGACCGCCTTGGTGACGTTAGAGGCGTTGATTAGTTCGTGCAGCACGCAGATGCAACCCTACCTACCAAATACCATTAACTCAGCTCTGAGATGTCTCAAGTACGACCCCAATGTCGCCGAGTTGGAGGAAGACGAGGAAATGGGCGGTACACAGGACGATGGATCTGAGGATGATGCGACGGAGGAGCCTGATATGGACGACGACGAGTTCGAAGATTTCGAGGAAGAAGGAGGCTACAGCGACATAGACGATATGAGCTGGAAGGTCCGTCGTTGCGCAGCCAAGCTACTGTACACCGTTATTTCGACCTATGGAAGGGGCCGTTCCTTGGACGATACGTCCTTGTATCAGCGGATAGCGCCCGCCATCGTTACTCGCTTCAACAAGGAGAGAGAAGAAAGCGTCAAGCTTGAGCTGGTATCTACTCTGGATGCACTCGTACGTAAGACTGGAGAAGGTTCAATGATAGCTATTTCGAACGGGTTTTTGGAATCAGTCGGAAGCGGGTCCAAGAATACGAGGAAGAGAAGGCGCCAGGACAGCGATGCCAGCATGATCGACTTTGAGCCTAGCATGGGTACCTCATCCGCAGCGGGCACCCCTGTAGCTGCCCCGTCTTCACCAAAGTCAGGCGCCCAGTCGGAACTCGCCAATGCTCTACCAGTCATTGTCCGAAATCTAGTGAAGATGTGGAAACAAGCTTCTATTCCTTTGAAACAGGCCATTATTGTTCTTCTAAAAAGCTTGGCTCTTGTTCGCTATGGCGGTCTTGCAGACCACCTCCAGCAGATTGAAGACCCAATTGCAGATGTGCTCAAGTCGACCTTGGCTAGTGGCTCGTCTGCGCCTGTTGGAGCTTCTGCGAGCGCGGGTACTCTGCAAATCGAAACCCTCAGCCTCATTGCGGCGGTTGCCGAAACGCACGCCTCCGATGCTCTTCTACCTTTCTTAATTGCATTGATTCCTGGTGTCATTGGTGCGGTCAAAGATAGAAACTATAAGGTAAGTAGCGAGGCGCTCTCGGCCGTGGAGCAAATCGTTAAAGCGCTTACTCCACCACGTGTTCCTGCTGCTTCACAAGACCTCACGTCCCAGCTGGAGAAACTTTATGATGTTATCTACAATCGCATCACTGATACAAGCGCCGACCTGGAAGTTCGACAGCGGGCCATTCACGTCCTGGGCGTCCTGATCGCGCGATCGTCCGGCGAACAAGGCTCATCATTCCTTTCTATACAGCTTCGAACCAAGGGTCTTGCTACTCTACTGGATCGCCTGAGGAACGAGACTACACGTCTGTCTACAATTCGTGCCATCGATGATGTGGCTGTCTTGTGTTCCCGACAGAAAGATATTGACTCTGCTTGGATCCGTGAGGTAACCGCGGAGCTCGGGGCGCAATTACGCAAATCAGACAGAGTTCTTCGAAGTGCCAGTTTGGAAACTCTCCGCAGTCTATCCATGAATACCAACTCCAGAGCTCATTACGATGGCGCAACCATGAAGAACTTGGAAGATTGTCTCCTTCCTCTCATTACGGTCGAAGACTTCCATCTCCTAGCACCATCGCTCATTATTCTTGCAAAGCTCATCCCCGGTAATGCGCAACTACTAGTCAACGATAACCTGGTGTCGTCTATCTGCTCCATTGTCCTAAACACCCTCGCAGGAACGGTTCTCAAAGCGCTCTTGCTTCTTGTGAGGGTAATTGGGGAAGAGAACAGCGGCTCGGCTTTGATGCAAAAGCTTTTGAGAGATGTTGGCATCAATGGCGACACATCAGTTGTCGGCAGGGCCATCGGCACGCTTCTGGTCCATGGCGGCTCGAAGCTGGGTGTCCGGATGGAAGATTTTCTCTCTGAGCTGCAAACAGTGGACGATCCTCAACGCAAATGTCTCGCTCTCGCTATCCTGGGTGAATCCGGGCTCCGCATGGGCCCCAGTAGCCCTTTAAACCCCAACGTCTTTATACCTCACTTCAACTCTAAATCTGAAAAGGTTCGCTTGGCAGCAGCTACTGCATTGGGAAATGCAGCTGCTGGTAATGTCAAGGCTTATCTGCCAACCATTCTGGATGGCCTGGAAAAGTCCCCGGGTCAAAGCTACCTTCTCCTGCATTCGGTAAAAGAACTTCTTCAACACCCCGACATGATCCGACCGGTTGTGGCTCCTTCCGCTGCGAAGCTCTGGCAGGCTTTACTTGTCGTATCCAAAGAGGAAGACAATCGTGCGGTAGGAGCTGAATGTGTTGGGCGTTTGGCACTGGTAGACCCCGCTGCATACATCCCCCATTTCCAAGTAGGTCATATGGGTCACACTGTTATCTATATCTGCTGGCTGACAACTTTCAAATAGGACTATCTCGCCAATCCAGACGTGAGCATCCGCAGTGTCGTCATCTCTGCGTTTCGCTACACACTATCCGACTCCCGTGATACCTACAATGACGTTCTCAGACCCCTCATCGTGCCTCTCTTGGTCAACATGCTTAGCGATCGCGACCTGGGTAACCACCGCCTCGCTCTAACAACTCTCAACTCCGCAATCCACAACAAAATGGGTCTCATCCTTCCTCATCTCGGCGAACTCCTCCCCGCTGTCCTCGGCGACACCCAGATCAAACCCGAGCTCATCAGAGAAGTCCAAATGGGTCCGTTCAAACACAAAGTCGACGACGGCCTCGAGCTACGTAAGGTGCGTACAGCAACTACCATTTCATCTTATATCTCAATAGTCCCACTTACAACATCCCGCAGAGCGCTTATGAAACCATTTACGCCGCCCTCAACACATCATTTTCCCTATCGCATCTCTCAGAAATCTACAACCGGATCCTCGCCGGCCTAGACGATGAGCAAGACATCCGCATAATCTGCAACCTCATGACCTCCAAACTCATCACCCTTGCCCCCGAAGAAACCCGTCGCCAGCTCGACGCCCTTTCGGAGCGCTACACCGCCGTCCTGTCTTTCAAGCCAAAGGATAATGCCGTCAAGCAGGAGCTTGAGAAGGCGCAGGAAGCTTCGATGGGTGTTTTGAAGATTACGCAGGAGTTGAGCAAGGCATTCCCTGTGGGAGAGGGGTCTGCGGATGCGCATAAGTGGAAGACGTACATGGAGTGGGTGAGGGGTCAGTTTGGGAACGAGTTGTCTAAGCTCGAGACCGAGTTCTAGGTGTGGATATGTACAGGATGCTGCTTTGAACTCTAGGTTAAGATGTTCGAATATGTCGCTTGAATGCTAGGTCTTCTAGAGTAGCTCTTCCTATATACATATAGGAAATGAGAATACGCATCCCCAACTACACCTCAGATTTATCAAGCACGATTGCGCTGGTAGAAGAATTCAGAATGAAATTGCTGCTAGAAAACGCGAATCAAGAAATCCAACGACAGTTCGCTATGTACCTTTGCACCAAGATCCTGGGCGGACGCCAACAGACACACACAATATCAATTCCAGAACTCCCGTGTGTGATGAATGTAATCCGCTAAAAAGCAACGCTGCACCAGATGACCCAGCCTCCGAAATTCAAACATTTTTTTGAAAAGAGAAAGAGAATAAGCATATCAGGCTCACATATCGCTTCTCAGAGGACATGGTAAGCCGATTCGTTGTAAAGAATCGAAATAAAAAAGGAATCAGCCAGTGATCGCCTTTTTCTTGAGGACGCCGAGTTGTTCAAGTCTAGCCCAGGCTTGGTTCATATCCGAACCTGGCTCTAGGACCGGCCGGAACTCCAATCCGTCAAGGTATTTCAATGCGCCGCCAGTTCCTGCATAGAGCATGAGCTCAAAGACACGGCGTTTGAGTCTTGTCCCTTGGTCCAGGCGGGCCAGATGCTTCTGATCCATCAACGGATCCGCAAGGGGTAGAGTATACGGGTCGTTGACTTCAGGGTTGCTTTCCGCATAATCTTCGTCTCCTATGGGAAGCAGCTGGCCATCCCGGTCGTGCTGCCTCATGAGAGGTAGATCAAGGTCAATCCCATTGTGGGCGGAAGATAGCCTTTCGTTCGCCATCAGCTTCCGCGTAGGCTGTTTTCCATTACCAGTAATGGGCGGCGGATAGAACCTGACCGTTAAGGGGTTCCCTCTAATGTCGACTTTTTGGAGCGAGCAAGCTTTCGACGACTTGGTGCGCCCAATTCGACTCAGTACCTGGCAAAGGCGCCTGAGCCTTGAGATAGAGTTACCCGCAACAGCCAACCGCGACAGACAATTCATGCCAATCAGCTCATTAACTCCCCCGAGGGCATTGAAGTTAAGGTTGAGCACCTTGATGTTAGGGAACTTGATGGCAAAGTCCTCCGGAAGAAATTCCAATCGGCAACAGGCCAGATCAAGAAGTTGTAGGCCCAGAAGAGATGTAGAAGGCGAGAGAGTCTGCGCTGAAAGCTTGTTTGAGGAGAGATACACCTTTCTGATATCCTTGACTGTACCCAAGTCTAGATCGAAAAAGCCGCGGTTGTGCTCGTTTGGAATTGATTGCTCTCGTGCGGACAGTACCTCAAGGCCACGAATTTCACCAACCCCTAAAATAGTGGAAAGACAATTCTGGTCCACGTAGAGAAGAGTCAATGATGGAAACAGCCCAACCTCCAGGTGTTGCAAACAGTTGTTTGAAAGTTTCAATCCCCGCAGCATATCGAGCGGCGACGAGCACGAGAATTTGTGCAGTTTATTCGATGTCAGATCGAGCTGACTAAGAGCTGGAAGGTTTTGAATACTTCGAACAGACACCAGCTCATTTTGGCTAAGGTCTAATTCGCTAAGTCGAATCCTGTTGTGGATAAATGTCAGTTAGCACAAGATCGATCGACGAGTAAGGATATCACTGACAGTTCCGCTGTTTCGAAATCGACGGATTTCAAGCGGTTATTCCTCAACTTCAAGGTCAAGAGTCCATTCAATCCAAAAATACCCTCGATGTTCTGAATAGTGTTGTTGTCTGCTCGCAGTTCTCTAAGGTGAATGAGCTCGCTGACACCATCTAGATTATCCAGTTCATTGCCAGAGATATCGAGGTACTGTAAATTGGCCAGGTGGCTCCATGCAGTAAGGTTGGAAAGACGATTGTTTAGGATACTCAAATTCCTCAGTGTCGATGGGACTCCATTCAACTGGCCAATATCGTTTTCTGAAACGTCCAGCTCTTCTAAACGAGGGCAGAACTCGCTCAGTTTATGAAGAGTAATGAGCCCCTTGTGGCGCAAGACGAGACGGCGAAGGTGCTCCCAATAAGGCTCGTAAGGTTCAGCCTCCGTAATATGCTTAACCAAGTCTTCTGTCGCCAGTGCAAATGTCCCATGCACTTGGCGCAAGGACGTTGGGTGCGTGCGTTGGGCGACATAGCTCACGTCGAGATGTAATGGCTGGTCTATCTGATCCACTGTGAAGTCGGGAAGCGGGCTAAGATGGAAACTATAGCTTGTATCCATACCGGTGTTTCCCAAGTAGGCTAACGATTCATGGATGTCTCCTTCAGCGGGAGTGGGCTCGAAAGAACCCGAGTTTCTCCGGACTAAGCTCTGACCTTCAACCACATCCTCACTACCTTCATCGATTTTCGAGATTGAGCGCCGTCGGAAAGCCTGCTCGTAGTTGGAGGCCAAAGCCTTGGATTGTTCTGCAGCTACAGCTTGAGCCTGCGAGGTAATCGCAACTTTTCGGAGCTTTGAAGGGCTGTCATCATCGCTGTACTCAATCTGAGATACAAGCGGCGATGAGAAGCTGATTGTCACGACGCGTGCTTGGTTATTAGGCTCTTGCAGGTGCTGGGGTGGTTTCGACAAGCGACCTTCATGGAGCTTGATTTCGTGCTCAACATCAGTTGAGGAGGTTCGGCTTTTCGGGATATCCGTTCCCCATGAAGTTTCTCTGGTCCCCGAAGTAGGCTGACTAGTCGTCGACTGGCTGATACCAGACTGAACAGAACTTAGATTGACCGACGGTGCCCCCGGTGCTGTTTCGGCAACGGTATCTGGTGTCTCGCGGGCTGGCCCGATGTTCTGAGGGCTTTCGCCTCTATCAGGTTGGGCTGACGATCCGCTGGCTTTGAGTGGAGACCCCGCATTTTGCGTCCTCATCATCTCTTCTAGCTCATCAACGCTGAGGTCAGGAATATCTTTGAATGGGTCATCGTCGCCATCTTTGCCTTTTTGATTGTTACGAGACTGTTGATTATTCTCTTTGACCCACTGGTGCTTCGAACGATCATAAGTGAGCCCGTTTACCTGCTCGGGGATGAGATGAGAGACAATATCCGAAGATAGGACCCCTTTGGCATGGGAACCCTGTGAGGAGCCAGTGGGAAATGAGCGCGAACTGAAGCTTGTCGCAGAGCCCGCAGTGTCAAGCCGCAGGAAGTCATATAGATCGTCTTCTTGGGTCGAAGGTGGTGCGGGTAACTTGCGCTTCCGATGGTCTGGTTGCAGTCCGCGCGTCCACGCCTCAGGGTCAGACCTCTGGGATTCATTACTATTTTCTCTGATGTGCAGCCCCGTCACTGAGCCATTGGCACCAAACTCCAACTCGTCATGTTCTTGGAACTTCCTCAAATGGCTCAATATGCGCGGGTTCTGCGCCTTGGGTTCTCGGAATTTGCGCAGGTCAACACCCTCCCTGCTGGGCGGCCGCGAAAACTCTTCTAGTGTTGACTCCTCTTCATAACTTCCAATGTCACCGTCCTGCTCTGGATCCGACTCCTCTACCCGTGACAGGCTGCTCTTAGCTGTGCCCTTCGATCGTATGAAGTTCATGACTTTGGTAGCTTCATTCAGGAAGTCTTGAGTAGTGATGGATCCTTTGCGAACCTCTTCAGTGGCTGGGCGTCCGGCCACATTTGGCATGGCTTGGGATGCCGGAGAGCTCGGGAACTCGTGGTGGTCATTTGGATGGGACTGCTGAGTTCGCCTATTCGGGGAGGACTGTTTTCTCTCAAAAGAGCTGGTCTGGTGAGGAGTCGGGGTCCGAGGGCGAGGACCAGATTCAGAAAGAAGGGCCTCATCATTGTCATCATATTTGAGACCATGTTGCATCAAGCTTCGCTGAAGCAAGGACAGATCATCACTCGCAGCACTGTCTTCAAAGTCTGAAACACCCAGGAAAGAACTTTGAGGCTTCAAAATCGTTCTTCGTCGCTTGGGAGTCGGATCCTTGACAGGGCTGCCTGGGGTAGGGTTTAACTTCAGCCTACTCTCTCGCTTCTGTTTTGCACTTGAGCCGTTACTTCCTGCAGTATTCCTTCCAACCGACAAGATACGGAAAATTTCGGAGTCACCACTAGTCTGTCTATACCGCCCCTCGTATTTGCCCTTAGTAGATAGAAGCTGACCCGGAGGAGTAAGATTAGGATCTGGGGAATCGGTATTCAGGAAATTCCCGTCGTAGGGGCTGGCATCCGAGAAGTCAAAGTTATCTAGTTGACCCTCCCCGAAGCGATTGATTTGAGGAGTCTGCGATTCTTCAGTCCTTGGCCGGCCTTGTCTTCGGGCCAGGCGCTCGCCTCGGTGGTCTATTTTCGCGTTCAAAAGGCTTCGGTTTTCTCCCTTACGCCGGGCTTCCTCAGATGGCGAGACTGGTTCGTCCTCCTCTGAGTCATCTTCAATTGTTTCCTCAAACTGACTCATCCGTCGGAGGAGCTTGTTGTTTGTGAATGTGTCGTGGGTCGAAAAAAGCTTCAGCGGGCTGCCAGACGACAGCATAGCTTCAGCTTTACTGGCGGATGTTCCAACGTGGGCGGAAGAAGGTCGCGGAAGCGTTGGAGGATCAGTCCGCGCGTTGGTCTTAGTATAAAATGGCGGGGAACTTCGAATTCGCAAGCTAGGACGCGCAAAGGGAGACAGGCGGTGGGAAGGGAAGGCTGCGGGCGAAAGGCGATCTTTTTGGAAGGTGCGTTCATCGAGAAAGGGTTCCTCCCCTTGAAGGCTTGCAAAAGCGCTCCACCCTCGGTAGTCCAATGTTCCCATTGAGAGGTCCTGAGGAAGGGAGTTGCTCGTAACGTCAAGCAAGTCATCTTCAGGCGCGGCGTCAAACGCGGTGCCGTTTGGTTGCTCAAATAATACGCTATCACTCGCTCTGGAATCTGGACGATCACCTGGCGCCAAGTGGAGTCTTTCAAGTTTGGACGTGACCTGCTTCAGCGCAGACTTTATGATTTCCGCAGTGCCATTGCCATCAACTGTATTTGTTTGCGAGAACGTAATGGGCGTGATGTCCTCGTTCCGTAGATCCTCCAACCCGCTAGCAGAACGCATTCGCGCGTCGTCTTGAGAATCGGTGTGAGATTTTGTCGCATACGACGGTTGTTTCGGTTGTCGCTTTGGCTCTGGCTCGTTGTTTGGCGACCTTGTTGTGTCTTTGGCGCGTCCTAAAATGGGTCGCGGGCTTCGCGCCGATGCCGCTTTCCCAGAGGCCTTGCGGTCGCTTCCACGGCTGCTCCTAGACACACGCCCCGGGGATCTTCCTTTGCTCTCTGCGCCAGAATTGATGCTAAAGTTCCACCCATCGTCCGGCTGCTTCATCCTTGGGATTGGAGTACTTCCAGCTAACGGCGACCCTGGAGAAGGAGGCTTAAACACACTTTCCAGACCGATCGGAGCAAACAAATCGCGCTGGTCACCTGAAGATATGTCGCCATTCACCAATCTCCTCCGCCATTCCGGCGTCCCCTCCTTTCTGCTACCCTTCTTCGGTCTTATCTGTACAGTGCTTTGTTCTTCCGGCTGGCTCGACGCGTTGGACACGGACCGCAGAGGTGACCTTCCATCCGTTGTAGACGGGCCGGCCTTGCGCCCGGAAGGCGGGTTCGGCATTGGACTCTTTTTCGATTTGTCCGGCACCGGCGATCGCAGTTTGGAAGGTGTCTTCGGGGAACGCGGGGTTTTCGGGGTTGGTGGCTCTCGTTTGTGAAAGTGGCACGGTCGCGTAACCTTTTTCTTAGGATCCGAAGCTGGAGAAAGTTCGAAGGGGCGACGCGCAGGAACAGGAATGCGACTAGGAGTGTTCTGTAGACTGGAGCGGCGGGAGTGGTTGTTGAAAGGTGACGGGGGGACAGGGCTGGAGGGAGTCCCTGGCAACGACACCCAGTCATCTGAAAGGCTATCCAGCCATGGCGGGGCGGCCATTGTCTTAGTATAAGAGGGGATTGCGCAGGTACTGAAACCAGCAGCGCGTGTCGCAATCACAAAGCCACAGTGAATCCAGACACCGCGGAAATTAACAAATTCAGGGAAAACATGGAGCTGTGTCCCCAGGAAATAAAGGCTGCAGGGGTAAAACAGATGTATAGCAATAAAGCAGAGGTAATAAGAGACAATACGTCTATAGAAATCAAATCCAGGGCATCCTGATGAGATGGAGGGGAACCAAGCGAAGTAGTCTTGTTGTGATAATGGCAGCTTGCAGCCACACACACTGGAGTCTGGTTCGGGTGCTCGGGGCAACCCCCAACGCTTCCACGGTACTCCAGCCGTCAGCCACCGCTTGTTTTTGCTCCTCTCGAGGCGCCCTGCAGCAACATACAGCTCCTGCACGAGAAAGCCGCACGCTCATTACTGCAGCTCTACCCAACAATACAATTTCCCACAAGCAATGCCTCATCTCCATCTCTTGCCTCGAGCATTGGCTCAGAGTCCTACCCCTTACTGAAAGACCGATCGCCTCGGATTTAAGGCGACAACTCCCTGCATCGCGCACGCAGCTAACCCCATGTCCACTCATTGGAGCATGTTTCTATTTTCCTATGCCCTGGTATACATTATTACTGAGCAAAAAACATTACTCTCACCGCAAGTACCTTTGCTTTTCCCCCGGAAGCTGCAGCCGATTTCTCAATAACAAAAAGCGCATCCCTCCGTAAACATCAACCAACAACTCAGATACGACTCGGTCAGGGGATTATAATGATCTCTTTGGAAGAACTCTACTTGCCTCAGGAGAGATGTAAGGAGCTTGATTCAGTCCCCTGAATTACGGGGAATTTTGTTGTGTTCCCCCGATGCAAGGAGGCCTAGATCGCATACTAGTAAATTGCAAAATCAACTTTGTTGAGTCCCTTCCAGAACACTATTATGACAATGATAGCAAACAAAGGAAAATAAGGGTGAGTCTTTTCAAAAGGCATGCCTAAAGTTTCGTGTTCAAATTTAAAGATGATATGGAATTCTTGTGCCACAATAACTAGAATTAAGATCCAAACAGAGTAAAATCGAAAACTTATGGATATGGGGCATCCTTATCTCTCACCATGTCAACTCACCTGGTATAAAGACATGGAGCAGTGCTGTCAAAGGATTATTAGCCATCAAATTAGTGATCGAGGTCCACAACTCTCCAGTAGCAAAGAAGTAATTGAGATAATCATGGGCATTCTTGCCAAACTTGTCACGCCGCCTGGCATTGCAGCCAGTTTGGATCAAGAGCTCTGCTACTCGCGTCGTCCCACTTCTGCAGCTATACAGCAACGATCCAAAACTCCCTGGCCATTATGCGCAGCGTGGTTGGGGTCCGCTCCGCTGTTCAGAAGCAGCCTGGCGGCGGCCGAATTTCCGATGTCCGTGGTGATCATTACATAGGGTTGGCCTACCTCCTATGTCAATAGGAATGAATGGCTGTGCCTTTGCGAACGAGCGTTTCGACGGCTTTTTCATGGGCCTTACTAACACCGATCGTTAATGGCATGTGCTCAAATGTTAGGGCTATTTTTCCATTGATTTCATCATCCAATTGCATGGTAGCATTCATGATGACGCTGTTTGCCAATTCATAACCACCAGCTGCAGCCCAATGAAGGACATGTGGCCATGGCTATCACTGACACGGACTTTGGCACCCTGGAAAAGCAACAAGCTTGCCATATAACTGTCTTTTGAATTCTTAGAAGCGTGAAACAATATCTTTGTGTGCCTTCAATCTTCTCGATGAATGAGGAGACCCCCTTCATGATTTCAGTGCGACCACCTCTAGTAGCTTCAGTGAGAGGCGATGTTTCAACTTCAGTAGATGCAGAAGCGCGGGAATCAAGTAGAATACGAGTCATATCCAAATGGCCAGGGTTAGCACCCTCAATTAGCGGAGTTGTGTATCTCGACCTCAAGTTCGGGTTTGCACCGATATCGCATAGAGTCTTAATGACCTCTTCGTTGCCGGGCACGGGCGCCCGCAATCGTCGGCGATAAATCATCGCCTTTAGTATTTGGATCACATTGCGCTTCAGCTGGCATCCTAATGGACTCGAGGTTGGCACTAGAAACTGTAGCAGTCATAGGTTTCTCGAGTCCGTTGGTAGGCGCGGCACTAACTACCCATAGAAACGATACATCTGCATCTGATTCCACACTATCGACCCGATCAAGCTCAGCTGGAATGCCTTCATCGAGTAGCTTGCGTACACTCGTCGTTCTGCCTGCTTTAGCAGCAAACAAGGGCACCGTATCCGATATACAAACCCTACTTACTGAGACGCAGGATGTCATCAAGAAGATACAACTGAGCTTGTTCTTGCTGGAGGCTCAATGTGTACGGACCTTTTAATATGGAATAGCAACAATCAAGGAATTCACAGAAACCTGGCTTTATTTAACAGAAGAATTAGTGCTATCATGCCCACAAAGGCCTTGACTATATCCCTTTGCTAGGCGAGGGTGGTTGTAGTGCCTGGTATGGCCATAGACGGAGAGGATAGCAACTCTAGCAGCATGTCTCAGAGACGCCGATCCAGCCTACCCTGTATAATTTATCTAGCGAAGGCTGGAAGATACAGACGTCGGTTCTAATATAGCGATGACAGTAATGATTCTTGGTACAGGGAGATCTTCCCGCGGGACGACTCACAGGAATTAATGGATACCTTTAGCCTATTTATATCTATGTGTAACCTTGTGAGTTTAGTGTGGACTGCTGACTGCCCATATGCTAGATTTTAGGTACCGTAGCAGAGGACCTCAGGAACGCATAGTCTAGGCGCTTTCTGTGTGCTTGATTGGGGAGTCGGATGTCTGCAGGAACTTGCATTATCAAGTCTTGCCGGTTATTTAATGATTGGCAGTCCGCATTTAAATCTGACCAGGACACAGCAAAAAAATGGAACCCTCCTCCCCCCCAATTTGGGGCACTGCCGAGATGCATCATTCAAAGGCTACTGAAATTGGATGGATGGACGAAGACAGATGGCTAGAAACCGGAGAAGCCCACCCTTCTGACAGTAGCAACAACAGTGTTCTTGCAGAATTGCATTTCCCGGGATCCGTCACCTAGTTTATAGAAGATGAGAAAGAATTCTCGAAGCATAGTCATACCAGGACAAACAAATTATAAGTTGCTATTTAACGGCCGAACAAAGATCTACAATATTTCAAGGTAACTACAAAGCTTCAAAGATGCACGTAGGTCAGGCCCGTGGGGAAGCTGTAGAACGAGAGGTCGGGGATTGCAGCCTCAGGCAGTAAATATATGACATAAGCTTAACACGTTGCTGGGGTTATCGCGGGACGCGTTAAGTGGTTTCCTTTTCGCGAAACTCGGGCTCCTTGCTGGGGAAAATTAGGAGATAACAGTCGCAGATTGGACGAATCCAAACAGGCAACTCCTGCACGATATCTGACCCTGAAGACATGAAGACTTCCTTGCCAGGCGATTCATCACTGCGATTTTCTCGACCTAAGCACAGTGCCCTGCTGCTCCTGCAGCACGGTAAACATTGACGCCCGTTCATGACCCCACCACTCACAGATGCCACCTCGTCGTCCACATTCGCCCCTTGCACTGGAAACATGCTCCCCGCTTGCCTCCGAGACCGATGACCATGGGTTGGCTTGCTCGGACGATGAGCTTGACGAGAGGCAGCGCTTGGCACGGCGCCGAAGGATTGAAAAGCTCGGGGAGTCGTATCTCCAAGGCACCTCCCTCTTCATTCTCTCTGCGGGTCTCCGAGGCCCGCTCGACAAAGGCTGGGAAAATCCCTGGAAAAAGGATAGGAGGAAATATGCCGCCAACAAAAATGGCGGCGATGGCACCGATCAGCCGGTCATACCAGAAACGAATTCCCGAAAGCGCAGACTGTACCAAAGCCCAACAACTATATCCCGTTCAAGGTCGTCGGTGACTCCGTTAGACTTGTCACGCGCTGATCGTGCCCATAAAAGCGCGATTATAAGCAAGCCAAAAGATAGGGTGCCAGCTTCATGCACCGACGCTGATGCTTGTCCCCGCCACACACTGGTGAAACCTGCAGATTCAAGATGGTTGAAGAAGGACAGAGTTTCGACCCGATTCCAGAATATTGACCCTCCCACTTCCCCTACAATGAGCGTCTCAACACGACATGTCAGAGCAAATAAACCTGCTCAGTCCATGAGTAGATCGGTGACTCCGGCCCGTGAAACAGCTGGATCATCGAAAAGCAGTCGGTCTAAGCAGTCAAAACCCGACTTTGGGGCCCAATCCAGAACAAGTGGTATATCTTCGAATGGAATCTACGCGTCAAGTGGTTTGAAGAAACGAAAGGGCAACGAACAACCCCATAATGGAGATATCTCGCTTCGGGTGGTTTCATCATCATCCCAGCTACCCAAATTCGAGTATCGGCTGAAGCAGCATAGCAGAGCGAGCCCGAAAGCATATGACCAAGCCAACCTTAAATCTAGCGAAGATGACGCAAGCAGAAGTCCCACTGATGCTTTCCACAAACCACCACCAGACACCTCTAAAAGCTCACCTGCCAATTTATCTCTAGGGCCTATTGTTGGAACTGACCAAACGGAGGTTATGGACCAGCATGACATGGGAGATTTCCTGACCGTGGCAAATGCTTCGAATGCTATTGGGAACCACTCATTATCCCATCTGGATAAGGAATTGGCGGGTAATTTGAAGAGTGGCGCTACAAGCGAGAACAACCTACCGTCCGCCCAGCCTGCACCCGGAAATCCACTCATACCTGACAATATAACATCTCTCTACTCGATCGCAATATCTAAAGGCACCTCAACTCGTACGGAAGATCAAAATAACGACCAACAGTTTTCCACCCAAGCAGCTGTATTGATGGCGCAGAAGTCCTTCCAAAATGATCTCAGAAGCCCTGAGCAGAGCCCCAATTTGTCGACGAGGAAGCGACGGGCATCTCAGGGCTCAACCAACCAATCTCCAGATCAGGTCAACATCACCCCGTTTCACAGGATCAATACTCCTGGTCGCGATATGGAAGACCGGTGCAGTGGCCCGACAACCGGAGGCGCGCAAATGATGAGTACCCAGTACATGATTGATGCTGCGACGCCTTTTACCTTTAGTACGGAAAGAAAGAAAACCGAATATCGATTTCTGTCTTCTGGGAAGGATAGGTCGAATTCGAAAAAGAGGAAAACAACAAGTTTTGCTGTATCACCATCTGAAGCATCACCCGAGCATTCGGATCACGATGAAGAGCACACCCCGACCGTCATCAGGCCGCAACACCAGGACACTCGAGATTCACCCTCTGGGTCGAATAGTGCGCTGCCAATGATTCTGACGGGCACAACACCTCCTACCGCTCAGGAGGGTCAAGGTGCAGAAAGCTTTAACCTCAGCCAGGCTATCGCGGAAGCCGGGAGCTGGCTGCAGCAAAGCTTTGAAATCAATAGGGACATCGCCCATTGCAAAACTACTAAGCTACCTCAGACGCATCCCGCAAACATTTAGCTCTGAATCCGGAGTATCAGGGATACATTTCATTTCATGGGAAGCATATGTATGGCGTTGCGAGCGATATTCGTTGCATGTTTGCGATTGCATGTTAGGATAGCATAGCGATTGGTAATCCGGCAATTTTAGGGCTGAGTCTTCCCAAATACACTTATAAGATCATTTATAAATGCATTACTTCGAATCAATACTATACTTTGGACGTTATGTTGTAATTCCGAGCTTGCATGATGTTGGTTCCCAGTGGCCCCCTTCTCATCTTGGCGCGGCGGAGCCTCACGATAACATCTCCGCAGACACAGCCGCCTGTTTGAACCTCATCTCAATTACCTCCCCACCCATGGCGTGAGCCACTTCAAAATGGCTCTGACATCAGTACGAATGCGGTTCTCCATGAGGTTTTCTTCTGAACTTGCTAATTTATTCTCTCTTAGTGGAAAGCGTTCAACTTCTTCGATGTGTCTCCTGTCAAGCTCCCCGAAGACAGCGCCTCCCTCTTCAACGTACGACTTCTGCCCCTCAGCGATCAGCAGGTCCTAACCCATCGCTTTAGTCTGAGACTTCCTGTCTTTGTTCGGGATCGGCGAATCTATTCCTCGGAACCACTGATGGCTTCGTCCACACCGTTTCGTCCTCCTTCAAGATCGTCCAATCGTTCAAGGCGTCAGATAATGGTTCGATAACACACACAAAGCAGCTAGAGGGAACGTCGCTTCTCGTGACAATAGCAGAGGATCTTTTGAACGAGCCAGTACTGAAAGTCTGGGCTCTAGACAAGCCAGAGAAAAAGACCGGAGCCCCACGTTGCTTGTCTACAACGTCTGTGCAGAATGCGAGGAGGACGTTTCCTGTATGTGGCTCTTGAGGCGGCAGTACCTTGGCAACAACTAACAGGATTCACTCATAGGTGTCGGCGTTTGCGACCCTCGGCGATTTGTCCCAAGTAGCAGTCGGCTTTGGGAATGGGTCTGTGGCTATCATTCGCGGCGACTTGATCCATGACCGCGGCGCACGGCAGCGAATCGTTTTCGAGTCGGAAGAACCCGTGACAGGGCTTGAGGTGCAGAGTGGGCCAGTTGCAACGCTATATATCTCCACCACAAACCGAATACTGGCGCTTGTGATTTCCGGGCGAGGACAGGGACAACCAGCACGAGTGCTGGAGGATACAGGGTGCGGTGTGGGTTGTATGACATTGGACAAGGACAATGGCGACATTCTTGTCGCCAGAGAGGATGCGATATACACGTATGGCCCTCATGGACGGGGTCAGAGTTACGCCTTCGAGAGCCCCAAAAGCTCTATCAATGTGTTTAGGGACTATGTCACACTGGTTTGCCCGCCAAGGGGTGGCACTGCTGGGTCGGGCGCATTGCAGAATCTTGGCCTCGGCAGGGACGATTTATTCAACACGACGACTTTCACACTCTTAGACACTGACCTCAAATTTATTGCTCATACCGAGTCTCTTGCGGCGTCTGTAAAACAGATCTTCAAGGAATGGGGCAACTTATATCTTCTTACCACGGATGGAAAGGTGAACAACAACCTATGATTTAGACGTTGAATACACACCACTAATACTACTTAGATTTATCGCTACAGGGAAAAGAGCCTTCAACAGAAACTCGAAATCCTCTACCAGCGCAATCTGTACATCTTGGCCATCAATTTAGCGCAAAAGATTGGCGTCGACCCGTACCAGCAGAACGCAATCTACCGCAAATATGGCGACTTTTTGTACCAGAAAGGAGACTACGACACGGCGATGCAGCAGTATCTCAGAGCCATTGATAATACGGAGCCGTCGCAAGTTATCCGCAAAGTAGGTATCTAAACTGACCCAGTATTCTGACGCTAACCTCAGAACAGTATCTCGATACACAACGCATCCATAATTTAATAGAGTACCTCGAAGAGTTACACGACCACGATCGAGCTTCGGTCGACCACACCACGCTACTACTCAACTGCTACGCCAAATTGAAAGACACAAAGAAGCTCGATGCTTTCATCAAAGCTCCCGGAGAGCTCAAGTTCGATCTGGAAACAGCTATTGCCATGTGCCGGCAAGGTGGCTACTATGAACAAGCTGCTTACCTAGCTACGAAATATGGTGAGAATGATATGGTTGTGGACATTCTGATTGAGGACTCCAAGAAATATGCAGAAGCTCTTGAGTACATCTGGAGGTTAGAACCTGAATTGGTGCGCCTACTATGACCAGCGAGTATTGGCGCGTGCTGACGGATAGCAGGCTTATAGTAACCTCATGAAGTACTCCCGCGTTCTGCTGTCGAATTGCCCTTCAACAACCACCGAGCTCTTTGTTGCGTACTACAAGGGCGAATACGAAACAAAGACTCAACAAGTCGAACCCTTACCCGAGCCTCAAGCGCAAAACAACAATCCTTTACAGAATTTGGCGGCCTTTCTTCCATTACCTTTACTGCATGCTGGTACGAATAGACGTGGCGAAAAGGCTGAGGCACCACTAGCTTCGGAGGAGAGTGGACCGAGTACTCCAGAGTATCAGATTCCCAAGCCTCGAACAGCCTTCTCAGCATTTGTAGGCCACCCACAAGAGTTCATAACATTTTTAGAGGCACTCATCGACAAAGAGAGCTTCAAACAAGAGGACAAGGTGGACCTCTACACCACTCTCTTCGAAATGTACCTGAACGCAGCTGGGCATCAAAAGGATACTACCGAGAGGGAACAATGGCAGAGCAAGGCGAAAAAGCTAATAGAGGGAAAAGATGTAAAGACTTAAAACCCTTACCTTACGATTTATCTGTGACTGATGGTTTTTCAGATTCCAATTTCCACGTCAAGCGTTCTGCTCCTCTCTGATCTTTGGGAGTTTCAGGAGGGCTCTACGCTTGTTCGTGAGCAGGCTGGCCTCCGCTCGGACATCTTCCGGTCTTTTACTACCGCAAAGGACACACAGGGCGCTATTAGGGCACTGAAAAAATATGGCCCCGAGGAGCCACAACTTTACGTGGATGCACTGACTTATTTCGCATCCAGCCCAAAGATACTAGAGGAGGCTGGAGATGAACTTGACGCCGTTCTGAAGCGAATATCCGAGGATGGACTCATGTCGCCGCTTCAGGTAATTCAAGCGCTCAGCAACAATGCCGTTGTCACTATGGGAAGGGTTAAGAAGTACCTGAGCGACAACATCGAGCGGGAACGCAAAGAAATATCCTCAGTAATATAACCCATCTAAACTTACTGTGTAAGATTGAGCTAACGGATACGTTTAGAACCGTCGCCTGATATCAAGCTACAGTACTGAAACTGAGACCAAAATGCAAGAGCTGGAGCAGTTAGGAACCAAACCCGTCGTCTTCCAGGCGCGCCGTTGTATGTCATGCAACAGGTCCCTTGATCTTCCCACGGTGCACTTTCTCTGCAAGCATTCTTTCCATCAACGTTGTCTCAACAAGGTCGACGAGGATGCAGAATGTCCCGTCTGCGCCCCGGAGCATTCTACCATCCAAGCTATTCGAAGGAGACAGGTCGAGTCGGCGGATCAACACGATCTTTTCAAAGCGGAGCTTGGGCGGTCTAAAGATCGATTTGGCATTATCAGCGAATTTTTTGGAAGAGGCGTATTACGACCACAGAGCACTATGGAGCAGGAAATACCCAGGGCTTGATGTCTTTCTGTATACTGGTGCTTTATCGTAGCCTGATATTTAGGGCCCCAATATAACAACTCTTATCAGCACGTGAACACGCGTTTTCGCCGCCGCTCAGGCGGGAGCTCCGCGTTCAAGATGATAAAACCCCTCAGATATGGCGTAATTTCATCCCCATAATCGGCCTTAGAGAACATATTTCTCTATTATTCTCTGGAATCCTCCCAATGCCTTTTGACAGGGTGATTCAGGACTCCGACGACGACGAGGAGCTTTCCCCAGAAAAAACCACCCACGTCCCTCTTACAAACCATGTCGACCAGTATGGTGCAGAGAGCCTCCCAGCTCAGCAAGAAGTGGACCACGACTCACATATCAGAGTAAATTTTGATCAATTCCTTCAGTCACAGGATGCTGCGCATACAGTCTTGTCTCCAGCCCAACAGAGAAGAGAAGACCGATGGATACCGGCTGAAGGGCGTGTTGGGTCAATGGGTACGTATCGCCTTGGCTTTTCTTGCCTTGCAATGTATGACTGGAAAAGGAGACCCTTAATCGACATGGCTGCTAACTTTGTTTGTCTTATCTAGGAACCATGATGAAGGAGATTGACATCGCCCAACAACGACTCTTCGACGATGATCACCAAGCCCAGTACAGTTACAAGAATCCACCCGTTGAATTTCACGAACCAGGACTAGAGCCTACGTATGCAGAGGATATAAATCAAGGATATTTACCTCACAAGGAGGCTCTTCCGGCCAACCATGTTTCAATAGCCTCGGCACATGACGCTGTGCCCCGCGTCGAGCCTCACGGCGCACCTACCAGCGACGACTGGTCACAGTCGGCACCTTCATACAATATTTTCGATTCCTCAAACCACACGCCGTCCAATCCATTGAACCGAGCCGATTTCATTCGCGACTCAGGTGTTACTACTCAGACCGAACTGATGCAGAATTTGGGGGCACGCCGGTGGACATCCATGCAGGGGGCAATTTCGTCTCCGCATGATACGGAACCGTTCTCATCAATCATTTCTCCCAAGGCTGCCAGAGCGAAGAGTGATAATTTAGTACAGAACACAATCCAGCCGTCACCCAGCGTTGATGAACTGGCCCTACCCGCGACCTCTGAGATGCCAAAGGTTGAGAAGAGAGGGCGCAAGAAGAAGCAGCTTGCGCCGGCGGATGATGAGGATGATGAACTCTCACATGCAGTAACTCACAAAACTCGCCCAAATAAACCTGAGAAACGCAAACCGGGTCGACCTCCTAAAATCCCAAAGGTTGGCATGGCCATGTCCGCCGAGCGTGCCGACGCCCCAAGTCATCCCTCTGGAAGCCCAGCAATAGCTGAAGCACCTCAAATTTTACCCGAGGTTTCAGCCAAATGCCACATTGTCCCTCCTCAGATTTTTCCTGACGGGCACACGGAGGATCCCCAGATGTTGCCACACGAACTGAATACCCTAGAAAAGGATATGGAACCGCCTCCGAAACCAAAGAAACAAGTGGGGAAGAAGAAGGTCAAACGAAGCAAGACAACCTCAGTCACTCTTACTAAAACTGTCGAGCCGGACGTCGAAGGTGATGTCATCTGGATAGACGAAAGACCCATTGCGCCGCCAGAGCATGAAGACCAAACCAACTCAGGCAAAGCCGGACCAGATCCAGCACCTGTTCCCAAAAAACGTGGCCGGAAGAGAAAGAAGACAGCAGAACAGTTAGAGAATGAAGCAGAAATTCAAGCACGTGCCGAATTTGCGAACCCTGCTGAGGAGACCAACAACCCAGAAGAGCTTAATGTCAATCTCCAGAAACCCGGGATCTCAGTGGTCCTCAAGAACAACACACGAAACCAAACCCCAGACATCACAAACCCAGATCTAAACCTTGAACAAGATAACCCAGAACCGCAACCTCCCCTACTGCTCTCTCCAACCAAAGAATCCAACGACGCACGGGAGCAACCCCCCGAAACGCCTCAAAAGACCACTGACCCAAAAAAACCGTCCAATAAGGAACCGGGCAAGCATAGTCCCATTTCCTCGACTTGCAAAGTACCCTACCGCGTTGGGCTGAGTAAGAGAGCGAGAATTGCCCCGCTCCTGAAGATTATCAAGCGATGACTGCGTTCTTTTAATTATACTTCACTTCATGTGTCTACATGCCATTCGCACTGGGTAATTCACACGCTTTGCTGTTAGGAGGTTCGATTTCTCAGGAGTTGACTTTGAATTTGTTGATACCATGCAGTGTTGTACGGATGTATATTTTACTCTACTGATTGACACGACTTACGATATGCGGTGAAGGCGTAATGGCGTTCCCAAAGCTGGCCTGTGGTTCTTTTCATCCTTTGATGTGATAAGTCATTTCCGTTTTTATACATCTAACGTTAATGAGCCAAGCTACTATACCGAAAGCTCAACAACGATGTGATATATGTCCTTGCCTGAAGAAATGCAAATCATGATTGGACAAAGCCAAGTTTCCATTTTCTACCTTCTTGTTGAGCCCCTAAAAGCCAACGACAATGATGCAGGCCTAACACGTAACTTATAATTTTTTTTCGAACTGAAGAGACGCCGATGACTGTCGATCAATCCGTAGAGGCACGACACAGAATCCACCGAGCACTAACAGGACTAGAAATCGGAAACGGAATGGAGTCGAGAAGTATAGTGATGAATCATAGAAGCGTCAAGGTGAATAAGAATACCAAAGCAAACGTCGAAGAAATATCTCGAGAAGCCGAGCTTGCATCCGATTTAATATACTTTCTGCCAGATGTGATACTGTCGCCCAGCGGATCTGAGCCGACGATCCCTGGAACCGTTTGTTGGCCGCCATCGAAGTCGCTCGCACAATAGCCGGCGTTTGCCTGGCAACCAGCTCCGCAAAATTCGGTCGAGTTCCCACAGAAGCCCGTTCCACTGCAACAGACGCCAAAGGCAGATCCAATGCAGGAAACTTTCCCACCGCACTTCCCATCAACTGAGATATTATCTGCAGATGGTATAGCCTTGCCCTTCCCTGGAGGTTTATACTGGTCGTCCTTGCGGTACCAGTTCTCCAGGGGGTCACCGAGGCATTCTCCGACAGTCACAGCACGAAATCCTTCAGCTGACAATTTCTTCAGCATATGTTCGGTAAGGTTGTGGACAGTCTGTTCATGTACATCATGGGCGATGACAAGCCAGGACTTGTCTTTGCTCTTGTCACGATCGAGATTTTCATCGAAAATCTCCTTGGAGCGTTGAATGGTGTTTGGGCTGTCATGGCTGTAGTCTTCAGTATCAATGTCGTAAAGGATCACATGGTATCCGAGATCACCCATGTCATTCAGGCAACCGGTATCCGTGGTGCAGCTCGAATATGGTGGGCGCATGTAGGTGGGAAAATAGCCGAGGATATTTCGAAATGCCACCTCATTCCATAACAGCTGGGTCCGACGCTGGACTTGAGAAATTTTGTTGAGATCCTGATGTGACCAGGTGTGACTCGCCACCTGATGTCCGCTGACTACCATTCTTTGGATGAGAGGCGCCCAGGGTACATCAGGGCTATCTATCTGGCCTTTCCCGTTGTTGTTTCCGGTG
Organism: Aspergillus baeticus; assembly: GCA_027569055.1. NCBI lineage: Eukaryota > Fungi > Ascomycota > Eurotiomycetes > Eurotiales > Aspergillaceae > Aspergillus > Aspergillus baeticus. Next base: position 155,801 of record JAPDEI010000012.1, on the reverse strand, counting down.
ACGAAGAATGTGACTTTCGCTTCATATTTATCCAAGAGATCGAGGAGGTCTCGGGTATACTGATTCGGACCATCATCGTAGGTTAAAGCAACGGTGCCGGGGGTAGTGCAGTGCCGAATCTCGACAGGGCCATAAAGAGCTTTCCCAAGCTTGGGGCGAGCAATTCCCTCCGTCGACGGACCGCCCGGGGTTGCGTGTGCATCGCAATGGCCATAGTCGATTTGACAGTCTGGAGAACGACAATGACTGGTTGTGTTCCCACAGTATCCTGCAGATTGTCAGTTTCACAGTTCATCCCAGAAAGGATCTTGCACGCGAACCTGCTGTAGAGCAGCAATTGCCGTTGGAGCAGCGACCAAATCCGGAACCACATCTCGCACCGCCAAAATCACGGTCTAGGAGGGACTGGGAGATTCCAGGACCTTGAAGCCTGTGAACGACGCTGGCCGTGCCGTACTCTGGGTGGAGGTCAATGATCTTGCGTCCAAAGACACCGACCGAAAGCTGTAGACTCGATGCAACAAGAATATAACGTACGAGCATCTTGAGAGCTCTCCGGTCTAGTAAAGGTTTCTGGCAGAAATGATATAACTTATGAGATGAATCCGTAATGTGTATGCCAAAGGTAGGATAAAGAAAGAATATGAGGAGGGAAGGGAACGAATGGGTCTTGGACATCCAGTCGGAAGCCTTCTATTGTATCAAAGGAAGGCACGACAGGAAGCGGGCTGTGAAAGGTAATTGCGGTTGTGGCGGCTTGATATTCGGCAGGCACGACTGAGAACGACAACCTGCGGTAGAAGTGCCATAAGAGACAAATTGGTCAGTGCTTCAGAATATCGGGCAACTCCATCAATTGGAGACTTCTTCTGGAAACATTATTTTGAGTGGTCATTGGGCCACAGTGCTTGAAAATGGATTTCATGATTTGCTAATCTATCATAAGCGCGCCCAGCGTGGTGGGATAGATCTAGTCACAAGAGGTGGAATTACATTGGATTGGCCTATTTGTAGATATCATCGGGTTGGATTGCTAACCAGTGATAGCTAAATCTTAGGCGGCTGAGGGTATCGAGTGGGCGTTATCAAGTGGAATCGACTACTACGAAGGTTAGATATGGATGAGCATCACAGAAAGACACCGGAGTCCACTTACTTCCAATCGCTCTTCACCCACTGCCGAGAAGATAAAAGGCGCTAGACTAGGAAGATGCGGGCCTATTTTAGCCGGGACTGTTCTCGCTAAGCTCCCGACGGTGGCAACCAGGTGTCGACGGTGAACGGTGCTAAGCTGGGGGGATTTGAACCGCTCTACGAGTTCAGATACGAATGTTGCAAGTTGGCTGTCTGAGAAGTGAACAACAAGAGCAGAGATAGCAGCTAATGCCCGTTTTGTGACCACAGTACCCGCTGTATCGTTATCGATGATGGACATTACCGCCTTCTCCAGTGCTGTCAACTCTTCTTCCTTCAAGAGTGTACCGAAACACGAGGCCACTTGAACCACAACGTCAATGGCATCGCTACTGAAACCTTTCGCGGGGTCCTTCTCTAGCATTCCTTTTGTGACTGAGCCTCGCCGTTGCGAGCCGGAGGGACTTGGCCCGATTAGACGTGGAATGAGGACTGTGGAAACGGCAGAGTACGCCATGTTGGCATCGGCTTCCGGCACTTGTCCACGCTGGGGCCGTGGGAGCGCTGTAACTATGACTCTTAGGGCGGTGTTTGGAACAGACGTGTCGATTGTTTGAGAGGTGGTGAGGTTCGACAATTTCTCCAGAAGTAATCGAAGGCTGTCGAGAGGCAATCGGACAACAAGAGGGCCGAGGCTATGACGGAAATTCTACAGTCAGCCAAGTAATGTGCAATAATTTATAGTTTCTGTGCCCTCACCATTTCAATGCTTCGTTCTGAACGTCACCGTGCTGGTCATCCAGAGCCTTTAGTAGGCCTTCAGCGAGTTTGGTCGAAAGGTACTGATCATGTGGCAGGAAGTTGGTATTAGGGCCACTGAGAACCCCATAGAGGTCACTCAGAGACATGAATCTCATATCTGGGTCTGCATCATCAAGCTTTGAGAGCAAGCTGTTGATATTTTGTTGCACTGCCTGTCGGTCCGTCATGTTGAAGGTAACCCCGCTCGGGCCAAATGCACAATGACTGAAGGTGGGAGGAACTCAGGAAGGGAATGAGAGTTTAAGAGACAGCGGTATTCTGTCACCTTCTTAGGAAGGTAAATTTTGAGGTTAGAAAGACTCTAGAGAAATGCTAAAGAAGGAAGATTGGCAGGTCGTTGAGAAAGAGACAATGCACAGCTTCGAGCGGGATGATGTGAATGGTTGCCTGAGGCGGGGGCCTGAGCTCCTACGGGATGCTATTCAGTCCATTTGAGCATATTGTTGTATAGATCAAAGTGGGTCAATGTAAATCACGACTATCATGCTTATCTAAATGTAAAGATAAATCGATGATAGGGACTTTCTCCTGTATGTTTTCAAGCATCCTTGATCAATTGATGACACTAGCATCTGGATGCGCGACAACAGCCAAGCATATACTAGCAACTTCCCCGCATTGTTGTGTGACAGACAGGAGATCCATGCAGTTTAGGTAAGGGCCTTGGGCGCCTCCTCTTTTTCAGTTGTCCCAAGTTGTCCCTCATTCCTCGTGGATAGACAAAGTTCCCTAATTCGGCTTCCATTTCATCTTAAGCAACCTCTCTACCTTCTCACAAGTTGATCTCAATCGGTGGATCTTAGCTACTACAGCATATTGACGTTATGCTCTTCGCAAGTTCCGCTTTGATGCGTACATCCGCCAAAGGTCTCGGCGGCCTCGGGAGAAACCCCACACAGCAATTCGCACGGCGTACATATGCTGCTGCCCACGAAGTGAAGAAAAGCAGCGATTTGCCCTGGTTAGTTCACTCCAAGTCATACTTAAGTGCTGCGCAACGGGGAGCTAAGGCACAGTCCTGATAGGGCCATTATATCCATCGGAGTATCCGTGCCCGCCATATATTACATTTATCAAACTAGCCAAAAGGAGAATGGACATGACGAGCACAAGGCGGATGGACATTGAGCGGCAGCTCAGGGCAGCTCAGGGCAGCTCTACTATAGTCTTATCTTGTCAAACCGTGGGATCACGGAATGATGAGGTCTTAAGAGACATATTAAGTCCTACTGGATGGGGAAAGGAAGATCGAGAATAGCCATCGCTCCGACTTATGGTCAGCGCGGGCTTTACATTAACATTAGTATTATGAACAGTGGTCTGTAGCTACCCCACTATATAACTGCTTCTTCATGAATCATCGCTATATCCATTCAAATATGTCTTGAAAGTGAGACGAACCAAACGTAATACAAGCAAGAAGAATGTGGGTGCAGGGACAAGAAATATCGTGAGCACATGCAATAAACTCTAATTAAAAAGGTTCATGTAGTGGTTTTGGGACAGCCACTATATGCGAGAATATGAAGAATCCCTTTCTGGTTGCACATGTAAATGACCTGATGTGTAGCCAGGAAGTTCTCGACAAATGCCAAGAGAGAGGCAAACGAAGCCAGGGCCCTCCGTTAGAGCAGATGGACTTTCACCGTTTGACTGGCTGTCCATTAACCATAACTTGCGGGGGCCTCTTCTCCACATTCGCAGCGCGTGCCGTCAGAGACGACGGCTCGATGCCGGTAGCAACGGTGGCAGTGCTGTTGACCTGCTGGGCAATCTCTTCTTCTTCTTCTTCCTCCTCATCCTCATCTTCACTTCTTTCGTCTTTCGTGATGTTGCTGAAGAGGTAGGTCTTCAAGATACGCAGAATCAAGAAGAGCCAAAAGAGATTCACAGCCTGAAGACTGGCGAGCAGGGCGAACGTGATATACTGACTGATCCAGCACTTGTACTGTTGAGTTTCCCAGTTAAGCTCAAACGGCCCGACAGTCCGGAACTCAGTTAAGACAGCCCAGAGGAACTTGAGATTCAGAACATGTCGAAGGTAGATCCAGGCGCATACGAAAAACCCGAAGTACGGCGGAGTAATATAGGCATCGAGATAGTTTAGGGTTTTGGATGTCTGAAGCGCTGTCAGTTAGCCGGGGGGTTTTCAAGTGGCCGAGGGATTGGCCGACTTACCGCCAAGAAGAAGTCAGAGACATCATGGGTGATATAGACGGCGAGGCCGAGATAGGTGAAATGGAAGCGGTAGCTCAGGGCGATTAGAGCCAAAGTAATAATGTGATGACCCACGAGCTCCTTGAAATCCTTCCGGGGCTTCTCCAGCTGCAAGAGAAGAACAATGGCTTGCTGTGCCCAGTAGCTAGCCTGAAGCAAATAATATGACTTGAATAGAGCATCGTGCTCCCGATGTGGAAAGTCTTCAAACATAGCAGTAGTGTTGAAGTACCAAATGTTTGTGCGGCTCATCACATAGAGACCGAAGGGTCCGAATATCACAAAGTAAATCGCAGTATAAACTTGTTCCATGAACCTGGCGGTTTTGCCCTTTCCACGAATTCCACAGTACACGGCCCATGGGCGAATCATACGCTGCATCAAAAACTCTCGGGTGAAGGATAGGACGATGGTGTAAAACGAAACAAATGCAATGTCCTTCTTGCCCTTTCCGTACATAATTGGACCACCAGGGGTCTTCGGAGGCTGAGGATAGGATAGGAAGATGCCGGCATGGAGGGGGTTCGATTCGTTGGGGTTGATGGCATATGCTGCGAGAAGAACGGCCAACATGAGGAGAGGAAGGAGCCATGTATGCTTCAAACATTTGTCTTTGAAACGGCGTACGAATGATCGGCTTCTGCGACGCTTCTGGTGCGACCTTGAGGCCTTGTCTGCGGTGCCTTGAGCTACCTAGAGAGGGAAGGCGTTAAGAAATTGACGTAAATGCTGTCCCAACAACAGAGAATCTCCTTACCTTGTCCCAGTTAGGTGGCTCTCCATCGATCGGGCTGACTTCGTTCATCGTTGCCATCGCAGGTGCGCTCGTGTCACCGCGAATGTCAGCTCCGAGGTTGCTGGATTTACGTGCGCGAACCATGGTGCTGATATCCTGAATCAACCAGGCCCAGTAATGCCGGATCAATGGACACAGCTGTGTTTGCCCCTCGACCTTGGTGAATAACCACGTGTCGTACGTGCGATTCGAGGACCCGAGGTCGAAGTACAATCGAGAACAGCCCGAAGGGCAAAAGAAAGAAGAAAAGGCGGAGAAATGAAAGAACACAAGGACGAAAAGTGATTACTGAAGAATAGACAGCGAAGAGAAGAAGAGAAAGGGGCAGAAAGAAAAGACGCCTCGCGAGTTGTACAGTCCTGTGTGGTGCTGACGGTTGACATCGAATAATGGAGACAGAAAAATCCAGGGGTTCTTTTTTTTTGCGCTGGATCACGTTCCAACCGATTTTCGTTCTCCGGACCTTTCAATCTCCGACCCCACCCTACCTTTATCCTCACAACCATCTTTCTTCCTTGGCCACTCACGGTTGTCCATCCCACCTAGATCGTCGCAAGTTTGGAGCTATCGAGCGCGCTATCCTTGAAGAACGCTGGCTTGGTGGACCGCGCTCAAGCATTCAATGGACAAGTCGCGGAATATCAATTTTGCGAGTTAAATGAGTGCTTGGCGAATTTCAACATGGGCGTAATTTCAATGGACCTTTGACTTTCGCAGTCTGTTGAAATATGGGCCGACTAGGGTTTCCGTGTGACGTTGTGACCCTTTTCAAGGCGACTGGAGCTGTCCGTGGAGCTTGATTCTGAACGCTAAATAACTCTATTTTCAGCACATATATGGTGGTGCACAAGACAGAGGTTCGAGGAGCGTTCGAGGAGCCTTTGTCCACTGTCCACTTGAGGCAGAGAACCGATACATTCCTCGATGTGTATGGGCTTGGAAACCCGCTAAGCTATATGACGAGATGGAGGAGGACAGTGGGAAACAACCCCGACAGGTTGAGATCATTGAGCCATTCTCTTTGATTTCTAATGACATGAGTTATGGCATACATATTAGCTATAGGGCTGATCAGTCTTATTGCCACGAGTGCACAATCTCCGTTAAATCGAGCTTCCAACTCAGAGCAACCACCAATTTTTTTTCCGTCCATTTACCCACCGAAGTGATAGAAAAAAATACCCCTTACTGGCCTTGATAATTTACGACGATCTACAACATAGCCCTTTCATTTCACGATAGTTACTCAACGAAGGAAGATACAAATCCCTCCGGCTAAAGGCCCCCCAAGCCGGCAGTTGAAGACCATGGAATGTCTCGGCTGGGGCGTTCGCCGGCTACCGTTCAAGGTCTTTTGCGGCTGCTATCTTCCCGCACATTCCCGCATGGGAGGCCAATTTACCATGGTCAATGGATACATGACCGAACAATGAAAGCACAGACAGGACGCCACCCACCAGAGCTTGAGTTGGGGAGAGTCATACTGGAATCAGAACAACACTCAAGCTATTCCAGCTCTTCTGGGCTAATGGCCGCCCTTTTCAGGATTAGCTCCTACACATTTGTCCTGTTCAGAACAGGATTGATGTAATACTGCACTGTGCGGACTCGACATTTTTGGATCTTGCGTAGGGTAGTGGATGGGTTCGTGCTGTCCGAAGTCGCTTTAGGAGCTAGGACGTCTGTCAATTTGACAACTGACACCCTATCGAAAGCACAACATTGCCATGGACCTCCTTCTTCAAAGGCAAGAAGAACGATTACACTCAAGACCTTGTGATTACTATGGCGGCAGCGGGAATTTGCTTCTAGTGACCGCCCTCAGACAGCACGGATACATCAACGTCAGTGGCGTATTCGCCGCCAGCTATGTCGTAGAGTTCCTCTCGGGAACTCGGCATGCGGTACTTTAGACAGTACGCACAGGAAGCGCTTTTCTCGCTTTCCCGGCGCGCATGATGGTGGGACTTATCAATGTCAAAGACGGGTGTGATACAATATGGTCACCTAATCCAACTGTGCGGGTATCGAGTGCCTTTCGGCCATGTATGCCAATAGCCGCCCCGGAAGGTTGCCTCCGAGGGTCCCCATTCTTGGCTGGTTTCTTTTTCCACGTTTCAGCGTGCGTGGACGTATGTTACTGTCATGACTAAATAAAATCTAGGCCCCTTCTTGTTGACGGAATATCATGCCATTGAGTGGATCAGCATCCAAGTGGTCCTGAGGGGAGATATCTAGTTTTCTACATATTTGTCTATCAGGAGGCTTGGCCTCGATAGTATTCTAAGGTGAGTGGAAACGTGGGCGGTTTCTCATCTTAGATGTTCAGTAGTAGCTGACGGGAACGGGCCGTTCCCCCCTAGGCTGTCGCTCTCTCCGCAATGGCTCGCTTGCGCTCTTTCCGGAGATTTCTAGCATAGCTAACACCAAATCCATGTTCGAACACTTCTTTGATCTCCTCAAGGACCAGGCCTGAAACCTCAGGATAGAAGAAGTAGATCAGGAAGTACGAGACGCCGCAAATGCCTGCGTAGAAGCCAAACGCCCCGGACATCGTCATTCCGTTGATCATAGACAAGAACGTACTGGAGATGATGACGTTGCTTGCCCAAGAGGAACAGGTCATCCACATGGTACCCATCGCTCGTACCTCGAGAGGGAAGAAGTCGGCGCTCATCCATGCCGTGTTGCCAACAGACACGCCGTAAAAAATGACGAACCAGATGATAAACACCAGGACGACAATCGCTGCGCTGCTCACAGCGCCGGGCTCCACCTCTGTTGCATTGACATCCACATCGATGTAGCGGAAAGCAACTGCAACGGCTATCAGACCAACTGACATACCCCACACAGTGGAGAGGAGCAGTCGTCGACGACCAACACGATCGACCAGCATCATGTTGACAAATGTCATAATAAAGTTGGTTCCAGCTACAACAAGACCCACCGCTGTCGGACTGTCGAAACCGACTAAGGCGAACACAGTGGAGGAGTAGTACATGAGCGTGTTAAAACCGGAAATTTGAGAGATAACCATCAGACCGCAGGCGCAGAGGAGAGCTCGGAAGTTGCTGGGAACTGTGTGCAATTGGACAATCTTCGCCCATCCACCCTCATCGCCGCTGATGGCGCGCGCTTCTTCGCATCCAGCCTGGATAGAGGCGAGAACCGCCTCAATTTGAACGTCATTAGCACCGCAGTAGATTTTGCGCAGGACAGAACGAGCCTCTTCTATTCGGCCGTTGTAGACGAGGTGGCGAGGTGATTCAGGGCAGAAAGGCATCAAACAGGCCATGACGATGGGCGGAAGACCACCAAGACCAACCATATACCGCCATCCGTGAGGGACGCTAGCAAAGGCGGCACCAATGGCATAAGCGATGACCTGCCCTCCGGTGATGGACACATTGTTTAGACCGATCAGCCGTCCACGGGCTTTCGAGGGAGCAATCTCCGCAACGTAAAGCGGAACAATCATCGCAGCGGATCCAACACCAAATCCAACAACAACACGCCCCACACACATCTGGGCGAGCGAATACGCAGCGCCCTGCAAGACGGCACCAATAACAAAAAGCGCACAGCCCAGATAGATCGCAGGTTTACGACCAAACTCATAATCGAGTCAGCATCAATTATCTAGGGAACTATGGAAATACATACCCTATCTGCAGTATTTCCGGCAAAGATGGCACCGAAGAATGCGCCCCCGGAACAAAGCGAGGTGATCAGCTCCTTCTCGGAGTTCGTGAGGATACGGCCACCAAGCGCGTCCTTAATGTAAACTAATACAGCCGAGATAATACCAGTATCATAGCCAAAAAGCATGCCGGCTATCGAAGCAGATAAGGCTACCACCCACACGAACAAGCTGATTGGAATGTTGTCGACATCGGCTGCCACGGTAGCCTCGACGGCGGCAGCCTTGTCGACAGACTCGATATGGTCGCCAGCTTTTGCCAAGTCATCGAAACTTAGCCTCTTCTCATCAGTCGACATAGTTGTCAAAGTGAGCTGGACCGGCCTGCAAGAGGAAACAAAAGGCAAATCACTGACAAGAGGAAAGGATGTGTAAGCAAGATCAGTTGGAGTTGGGAAGGTAAGGATGAGCCGTTGGTTGAGACGGACACAACAAATCCCATAATTTCGCTGCCACAAGATCATATATATACTCAAATCCAGCATCCCCTAGGCTAGGAATGTTCCAGTCTTCCAAGGTGGACATGCCCTCGTCCTACCTGAACGGGTAAGGTGCGGTTGTAGTGTATCCAGCCAATGAGCTTGAGATCCCTTAACTTCAATAGCCGAAAGTGCGGAGGAAACTATGAGAAATCCGGGGATTGGCGGGGAAAGTTTCCCTTCCGTCTCCAGGCCGGCTCCAGCCCATCGTTCGCTCTCGTCTGCTTGGAGATCAGCGTCAAGTGTCCCCTTGCTCTCTGGCCAATCCATGTGTAGCAACTTGGTTGTTCATGTCGTCATCGCCTCGTCCTCGGATGGCCGCCGTGGTTCAGCCAGTCCGCAGATCCTCCATCTTGCCGCCCCCCCTCTGGACCACTCCAACGGAAGCAAGTTGCTCTGGAACAAGTCGTCAATTGACCAAGTCGCCTTGAGTCAAAATTGGATTCCTTGATATTACTTGAAAGAGAGCAACATATGGCAAAGCCATTGCTATACCAACATTAATGGTGGACGAAAAAAGGGGGTAGAAAAGGCAAAAAACCATGCTGGCGGAGGATTGCCGAAGGGAGCGGAATAGATTACCCTGCTGGTACAAAAACACTCGCCTCACCCCACGACAAGAATAAGCATAATAATAAAGGAGGCTATAGGCGGCTATCGCCATGCCACGATCCGTGCTTGTTGCCAGCCATCCCACTTCCGAGGCCGGCCGAAGCGAAATCTCCTGACAGCATCCCGCAGATACTACCCTAGAGGTTGGTATCAGCTAGTCGGAGCAGAACCACTCCAGTCGAAAATACCTGCCATGCTGGATATGCGTGCACACTGGTGCCTAACAAAAAAACACGCGGTTTTTGATGGGAAAGGTAATGTAGAAGCTGATCTTTCTTGAGCCCGCAACATCGGCCGGCTCAGCCTCACCCCCGGCAGAACACTGTTTCATGTCCTCAATGAGTGGATAAATTATCCCTATCTTATTAAATCCCTCAATATCGGGTTTTGAAGCTGTCAAGATCATGATATCACTCTAGAAACATCCCGTTGCCTTGTTGCCAGGATTTCGCTTTGGGGATGTACCAGTGGTATGACCAAAACCCATGCCACTCAAAGGATGGGAAAGGTAGCTGAGATCGAAGATGAAGAGAGTCGATGGTGCCACACTTCTAAAGAAGAATACTCCCGGTTTTTTGCATTGGAACTCAAATTCTCGTCAACTCGGAGTGAGCTTTTCGGCTCATCTTCGGGTTCGTCGTAAGATCCGAGCAAGGTATCGAAGCGGAAATGAGATGTTGAGCTGACTTTGACACCGACGAGCGTATTCCTGCTAACCTCAGACATACCAATGAAATGCTCTCCCCTTCTTTATCCGAATCCCACCATCCCACGTTAATGCAGCCCTGATTTTTGGGGAAGGAATACTCCCGGCCCCGTCCCTCATCTATTGCAATCCGGACATCATAAGGTCGTAATTAAGTCGAGTTATTGGAATCGTGCCGTGCCGCGCCGTGCATTGTATCGGACTCTGATGGGAGCCACCTATGTACGGCTATGTGCGCCGTGGAAGTGGCCCCTCGGGCCTCGAACCGTCGAACTATTTTCTTGTCAGCACTACTGCATCAGTGCTGTGTCGTATCCGGACCGTAAACTAACTTTACAGCTATTGAGATGCTCCCAAGACTCGGAATTCGGAACTTCCATGACAGCGTCTAACTGAACGTCAAACGGCACGGCTTTTGGAATCAAGATGTCGACTTCGCTTTTCCGACAGTGTTCCTCACCAGATTGCTCTGGTCATACAACCTTGTACATGCGACTTCCAGAAGAATAGCTCGCTTTCGGATTAGCTCATGAGCCTTGAGAAAAATTTGTCTGCCCGCTAACCTGCTTTAGTGCTGTGGTTTCTGCTTGTGCCGAAGCCAATGCATTCAGATATGGCGTCGAGAGAAGACCCCTTCGCCTTTCGTGGCTAATAAGCGACCGATTCATCTTGCTTTCCCTTAAGAGATCGAAATGTTCGACCCCAAAGCTAGCTTTTACCCGACTCTCATTCACTGCTCACCGGATATAGAGTCGTATCCTCCCTTCTATCCTGACTTGTAACAGGATTATCCTTCCGAATTATGATTAACTGCAGAGACATAATGGCGTTATCCAACCCTTGCAGTCTTGCTGTTCAACTTAGGGCCGGCATGTGCAACGAGATCATGTTGTGCCGCCGAGCTTTCTCCGTCCCTTATTTTTGAGAACTATTCGGCCCTAAGCATCCACCAGCGGCTGTGGAACTGCTTTCTGCAAAGATAAGTCCCATCCGTTACTATAGATGCCTTAACTATATGGAAGTAATCGCCCACACATGACCTGGTACTTCATGGAAACTAGAATGTACAAAAAAGGAATCACCCACGGTGGCCGAACTTTTCTTATTCGAATATGCTATGTCTTGATACTGCCACACAACACGATGAAGCTCAGGTAAGTCTCTTACCCAGTAACACGACTCTACAGCGGATGACATTATGAGGCAATTGATTCTGTCACACGAGAACCGCATTGACAAGTAGAACTCGGCACAGACGAACCCCCGCTGTGGCACTGCACATCCTGGTACCACCCGAACCTGGCACACACACAAAGGGGTCGCTACCGCGACTAAGGTCCTGTCTGTATTTTACGAATCGAACCTCAGCCGATGTGAACTGAATCCCTAGCAAGATCCTCTATTCTATCCGGAGGGGTCCAATCTCCCGGCTCATTCTCATCGAGAGGCTGGATGATAGTATGTACTGGCATCGCTCCCTGCATGCGCTACCGGGCATACAGGCTGCCTTGCCCAAGGTGTTACACCAGCTCTCGGAGGCCACTCCTAGCAACCTATAGTGCTTATTTCCTTCGAATAATCTTAATGGTACCGAGAGAGAGTACACCACACAATTCACCATTGGCGCTTATATGTACAGTTTATTTGGTGCCTAGCGCTGACACACGTCTTACTTGGGCCTCCAAAACCTCAATGCACTATCCACACAGGCCCCGCTTCCCACCCTTCCTACTCACAGCCCCAAACCCGCGTTGTCTTGGCGAAGAAAGCTAGGGCATGACAGGTACATGAGGAACGCAGAGGGGATCTGCTTTTCGTCTGCTGCGAGCTACTCCGCCATTCACTTCTCCAACAAACTGTATACATGTACAATACGGTGCTTACGAAGAAGATGTTCGAGCGGTCGTAGACATTTCCTAATATGCTCTATTCATTCACATTATCATCAACATGCTAGGATATCTATCACATTTCATCTCCCCGACTTCTACCAGAGAAGGGAACAAAAACTAGACCAAGCTTGAAATCACGTAAGGTCAATATCATGTTTATGTTTCTCCCGTTCGTTACTCGGACACAATAAGAAAGTCATAAAGTCCATGCCTACTGAGTAGTTCTAGCAGGAACCTCGTCGTGTTGCACCGCAACGCCAGCGCGCTTCTCCTCGTCGGCGTCAAAACCAGTCTGTTCCAGGATCGCCGCACGACCGCGCTCGTTCTTCGTCTTCCAGGCGGGAGTACCAATGTATGGAATGCCATTGGGATTCGTGAAGATAGCCTCAACGTCCTCGAGGGTCTTTCCAGCGGTCTCGGGGAACATGAAGAAGACGTGGAGGCACATGGCTGTGCAGAATACACCGAAGACTATGTAGACTTTCCATTGGATGTTCACAAAGGCCGGAGGAACGAAGTAGCCCAAGGCAAAGTTGAAGGCCCAGTTGGATGAGGTGCAGAGGGCGTTGGCCTTGCCACGAATACGGAGAGGGAATAGCTCCGGGGGGTAGACCCAGGAAACGGGACCCCATGAGATAGCGTATACGGCCACGAAGAGGAAAGTGCAGGCAATGACAGCCTTGCTGGGAGGACCGCGGATAATCCACGACTGCGCTTCAATGTTGTCAAGGCCACCAGGTGGTGCAGCATGACCGTAGCTAGCCATTAAGCCACCGTTGGCGAAGAGGAATGTAAGCATGCCAATGGCGCCGAGGAGGAGCGTGGGACGACGGCCCCAACGGTCAACCCAAAGGATGGCAGGAACAGTCATGCAGACGTTGATAACATATTGAATCGACGAGGACACAAGTAGATTGTTGCCTTCAAGACCTGCCATCGCAAAGATATATGTTATGTAATACATCATCTAAATAGGCAGCGCGTTAGATATAAACAGGAATGAATAATGGGGAGGGAAAGGGGTATGATTTGATAGTTTTTTGGAAGGGGGCACGTGATGTGTCAAACGTAAAGAGCAAAAATAGACAACGTACCACGTTCATCCCAGTCAACTGCGACCAAATCTGGGTAAAGATACCAACATGGGTGCGGTTGATCATGTTTGGCTTGATAAGTTCGAGGTAGGAGACATCGGCATTTTGGCGCTCAAACTCGCACATGGCCTTGATTTCCTCGTATTCACGAAGAACAAAAGGAGCATTGGGATCGCCTTTACCGTGGACAAGTGTGAGGACAGCGAGGCAGTCTTCCCATCGGTCCTTACGAGCCAACCAACGGGGTGACTCGGGCAAGAGCATCATGCCGAAAAAGAGGAGGATAGCAGGAATCATCTGCAGACCCCAGGGGATGCGGAAGGCGGCAGTGCCACTGACATAGCTAGTGCCGTAGGAGATGCTACTCCTATTAGTCTCACTCTGAGAGTGATATGGGTTGAGAAAGATACATACTAGAACATAATCATGATACCCCATGTGATGGCCCACTGCTGGAGACCGACAAGGCGACCACGCTTGGTTGGAGGAGCCTATACAACACACGGGTCAGCAGCATATCATTTAACCTTGGTGAGACCATACCAGCTCAGAGATATACACCGGAACCTGGGCCGAGCAAATACCGACACTGAGACCGTTGATGACACGGCCGACGATAAGCATGGGGATGTTCTGGGCAGCGCAGACGATAATAGAACCGATGCACCTGTTATTCAGTTAGCCAAGGGCCTATCAGCCATGTAAATTGTTGTGTTACTCACCAGATGACAGCACCAATCATAATAGAAGCCTTACGGCCAAGGATATCAGACAGGAACCCAGAAATCAGAGCGCCGAGCCAAGAACCTCCAGCCATAGACGCAGTGATACCACCCTGGACATTGGCGGTGGGTCCTCTACACGTTTGCTCGCCATTTTCATCGTACTCTATCGGTCCTTGGTGGAAGTAGCAGAGGTAGGCTCTTGTGTTGATAATAGCGGACATCGAGGAGATATCAAAACCAAAAAGCCCACCTCCAATGACGGCGATGGCCGCAATCACGTAAATGTTACCAATAGCCATGGTTGTAGACGCTCGAGGCGAGATGTCGACGACCCAAGGTTGGAAAGAGTACGGAAAAGGAGAAAAGGGGATGGGGAGGAGAAAAAGCAAAAGCCGGGGAAGGCGCTGGGGAGAGAATTTATAGACGGGGAAGACCTTTCTCAAATGCGCGCAAAGTGGACCGGAAGAGATACGACTCCGGAGTCAAAACCACTGGGTCAAGAAAACTCAGAGTGACAACTAATGGGAATAAATTTCTCTCCTCTTCAGCATCCAGGAAATCTTTCACCGGGACCGAGACAGATGTCAAACGATGCGAAGCGAATGGCCGAAAACATCTCGGCGGCCCACCGACTACAAATCAGCCACTTGCATAAGTGCAGACTGCCAGGAAGGCATCGTTCGGCAGTCCGAAAGGTGATGCCAAGTCATGATAAATTGCGCACAGGCTGGCTTCGGGGAAATCTCTGGAAGCGAGTTGTCTCGGTCTCTCCAGACCAGACCCAAAGAGCAGCCAACGGTGGGTTGCGGGACTCCATGGGGACCGAAGGCGGAGATTCCACTCCCCCCAAATGGAAGAAACATGAATGCGACCCTGCACGGAGAGGCCACCAAAAGAAGTCGCATCGGGACTCAATTGGGTGAAGGCAAAAGATGGAGCCGGAGGTTTTCGGGCAAAACAATTCTGGCACGGTGAAATGTGATGCATGCCGAGAACTCAAGAGGAGCTTTGCGAAGCCGATCTCACCACTGGAAGAGAACAAGTGATCTGATCGCCGCCGCCCTCCCTGTTTGGGCCTGGCGCCGAATGGCGACGCTTGCATCTTCTCAGCAGTCAGGAGAAGAATTCTTACATTCTCTCGCCCAGATGCAGTGATTGTCATACTGAATTCGATTAATGAAGGAAGCTACTTGATTCGCCAGCTGAGAGAACTAGGCTGAAATCCTCCTCTTGGCCTTGATTATTGATGCCGCAGGTCAATTATTCTTTTGCTTCCAAGACAAGGAACGATAAATTAGCCGTAGCGCAGCCACAAGGCTTGATCCTTCCCGCACGGTCGCATCAGCTTTTCTAGTCCTGCGTCAGAGGCGCCGTTAAAGCTTCAAGTACCGGATTTTCCTTGGAATCCTTGGTTGTTCCGGTTCATTAACATTAGGGTGTGCTGTCTATGGATAAAGGTGGCGTGTCGTGACTCTGGTCTGGGTATAAACAAATGCAACATCAAGGCTGTAACAATAAAACAATAACCTGGGTCGGGTAATTCAGCTCCAGGCGGGTGGGTATAGCAATATAACGAATCCATAATCGCAGGCTCATGCCACGAGCTCCCACTCGGCAATGTATGCCCAGGCCATCCCCACTCGTCCAACCTGTCGCTGGTACTCCTCCACCGTAACCCCACGTGCATCCACCTGATCTCCGAATTTCGTGAGAACAGCGAGTTGTGCTTTCTGACCGGGGGCCCCAAGTACCCTGGGATCCGGCACGTCCACATACCACACATCCCCACCCCCGTTTGGCCCAGATCCCTGCCAGTGAGTCAGGGGAAGGCGGTCCTCTTTGCGGCCGTCGATTCCATGAATCATTAGGAGGAATAATCCGGGTTTGGACCGCGTGTGCCTCTCCAACGTCCAGTGCTCGCAGATAAGGTTGAATTGGAAGCGCAGCGGCCCCGGCTGGTGGATGGATATTTGTTCACTGGCCGGCCGGTACGATCGCTCGCCGATGCTGTGTTTCTTCGCATCTCCGAAAACTCTCGGCTGTGCCGCGCCAAGGGGTGAATTCGGGTTGCCCAGAAGGTATTCCTCCCAACTGATTTCGGGCCGGCCGTCATCCCGATAGAAGTAGGCTCGGTTGCCAGGATAATGCCTGAGCCCGAATTCATCGTTGGTGCTAGTGAACATTGCCGGGTTAAAGCTACGGCAGTACGGTTTTCCAGGCCCATTCACGTGTCCAGCGCCCCAGCACGCATCTATGAGTTTCAATTGGTTGTTGTCAATTCGCACCACATTCCACGCATGCCCAGCTGAGTAGACTGGAAAAGGTGCGCCAGGAACCGGAGCGGAATACCCATAGCCTTTGCCGTGCCCTGAGACGACCTTGGCCTCTAATCCCGCTCGGGTGGCAAGTTCCTCGAAGAGCTCAGCGTACCCCTGACACACAGCCAGTCCCGTGGCAAAGGTGCCTCCGGGTGTAGACGGTTTGACACAGTTATTATAGAATGACACTGTATCGTAGTCTATGTTATGGTGCAACCAGGTGAAGATAGCCCGTGCCTTGTCAGTGAGCGATGGGAATGGGGCCGTGAGTTCTCTAGCAAGCCATCCGAGATCATGGCTTGGCAGCGACTCTCGTGGATACCGAGCAGCATGTGCGTCAGGCGCGGAAAAGTCACGGCATTTCAAACACACCGTAGCAACCATGGCAGCCGATGCATCAGCCGCCGATCCTCGGGGCTTAGTCGCCTGGATCGAAGAGAGATCTGGACGAGATGCCCGAGGCACTGGTGGTGGCACAGGCGAGGCATCCGCTATAGTAGACTCTGGGCTGACCTCCTTCACTTCGATTTCGGCGATCTTTTTGTTCAATCCTCCAAATCCAAACCCCTGGATCTTGTTCAAATCGGCTCCGGAGGGAAAAGTTGGGGGAAGTCTTTTGGCTTGGGGCTTCTCATTTTTCAGTTCCTCGCTGGGAGTGGGCGACCTGTCGCGGGTATTCCTTGAAGGGAGTTGTGGGGGTGGTCCCGACTGCGTGAAACTACTCTCGGTCGAGACTGTTGAGATGGTTGAAACGCTCTGGCCCGAGGACCGACGCGGAGGTAGACCCGGTCGAGGAGGTGGCAGGAGCCCGTTGCTCTTTGCAGTCGGAGTCTTCGGTCTCGATGGTTTCGGTCGCGACGACGGAACGACGGGCTTTGTGTCTTCCCGCTTGGGAGGCAGAGGAGGCAGCGTTGTTGCGCCCCACGGCGGTGCTTTTACTATGGACCCGGCAGATTTCGTCGACGACGCTGTCGTCGGTCTACCCGTACTTGTAGAAGTCGATCGTGATGCATCGGAGGCGACAGAATCAGCGGAAGGTCTTCGTGGAGGCAGTGATGGGGCAAGTTGGCTCGAGCTTTTGCGGGCTGGCAAGGGCGGGGGTACCTTTGGCTGTTGCCTAGCGCCCGGGGCGATCTCACTTGACACCGTTCGAGGGGCCGGTCGCTGCGCAACACCAGAAATCGGAGCATTTCTTCCAACTGGCGACGGTCGGTCATCGTATGGCGGAGGAGTATTATTGCTGACACCGATGGTCTGTGAAGGAGCTGGCCGGAGCGCAAATGCGGTTGGCTGTGAACCCAGGAACGGCGATCCCGTCCCCTCAGAACCTTGTCCGTTCTGTGCCTGTTTCAGCGCCCTGATGCGGTCCTGTATGGACAAGACTTGTGTTTCCTCTGACATCCTCTCTGGCGACTATTATCATGTAGCTTAGAAGAATCGAAACCGGCGCCGGGAGACCGAAGACGTTCGCAATAGGGGGCGTCAAATTCCTTGGTGAGGCTCAAGGAACGGAACGGGGCTGCTTGGCGGGAGAACCTACGCTATGAATCAGCGTAAGGCAGTTTGTCGGAACTAGAACAACGAGGAGGCTGTTTTAACGTTGAAAGCTTCAAGGGGAGGGAAGGAAAGAGAAGACCCCATCAGGGACGGATGCGAAATAAAAGGAGGATGTTTTGGCCCCCCCCGAACGAATGTCTGCCCCTCCAGGGATAGAAACAAGGCTGTGACAGGCTTGTCTCAAATTGTGTCTGGCCATTGCTGGGTTTGCCGCCTCAGGTGTCACGCCCGAAAGCACAGCGTTGTCCAGAACAGAAGGCGGTAAACAGTACAACATTCATCCATCGTGTATGGAGTACGAGTAATTGTTGTATTACTTAAGTTCTAATGTTAAAATGCTCTAAAGGATAACATGAAGTTCTTTCGGGCTCTACTAGTAGCGCCTTAGAATGAGCCGCATATACACGCGGGGCAGTTCGATTATGTTGTTCTAGTTGTATTTGCAGTACTGTATGTATGCAGGCGAGCTGTGGAGATATATATTGCCGCCAGAAGTAACACGCCCAATAAGCCTGTAAAACATGAGAAATAGCAAACGAACAAAATTGATATTTTAATGTAAACTAAATGAAGGGATATCACATCGACCTGTCTATTTGTCCGCCACTTGAGAATCCTTGGATCAACACTTGCCCTTCCGTTCAAATGCGGGATGAGCTCAATCGGACCACGGTGGAACGATGCATGACATCACAGTCTTACCTCTACACCTTAACCTGGAATCTCCTTTCTTCTCATTCAAGTTGGACTGCTAGATATCGAGCTAAAACACAATAACAAGATGCTACCTAAACGCAGAAAGACGGCGTCACGAGCCGCAACTCAAAAAAGAGCCCACCTGTCACCCCCAGAAGACCAAGCCCCCACTTCCCCAGGTGCGAAGACGTCCCGAAGCCCTCAAGAGCAACACAGTCTCGAAGCCTTGAGCCAATCGCAAACGGAATCCCCGACAGAGCCAATGACGCCCGAAGATGCATTAGAGTCCTTTCCAGAAACTGACGAGGAAATGCCCGAGGAAACCGAGCAGACGTTGGGCGGAGCTGACGAGGGTGGGGGGGAGAAGGCTGGAAAAAGACGAGCATTTGCAGGAGGTTATAATGCATTGAAGTCATATAAGGGGCAGTATTACTCAGGAATGGCCGTTGGAGGCTCCCATAATTGGAATTATGACCAGGGCCTTTGGAAAGAGACGAAGGAAGAGCCTGATCTGTGGAGGATTGACTATAGGACAAATAAGAGACGAGCGAGGAGGGCTCCACAGGGAAGTGGTGCGCCGGTGGGTACAGAATATCATTGGCTTATCGTTGGGCATCAGGTAATATTATAAGATCTGTTGTTGTGGTTGTTGGGAGAGGGTGCGACTGACGATGATACCAGCATGTCAAAAAGGTCGACGCAAATACGTACGAGACGGTCTTGGAGGGGTCGAAGTATAAATTGGCGTACAAGTCGGCTAGTTCGAACACGTGGTCCGTCCCTACCGTGAAGAAACAGCGAGAGCGTGAGGTCGAATTACTCGAAGACGCCAAAATGCGTGTCCAGGGCTTGCCGCCTGTTTCGGAGAAAGTGAAGGTGGAGAAGCAAGAGAGAGGACAGAAGAAGCTGGACGCAATGTTCGCTCAGGGTAACATCGAAGGTAAAAAGAGGAAGATTGAGGAATGAATGTCGGCAACGCGGGTTAGATATTCAGCTGTTGAGGCATTATAATAGTGATAGCGCTTGTAAGATGGCGAGACACTTATGATATGGAATTCGCGACCGAAATGAGGAGGAACATATCAAAGGATGACGGTGCTCTTTTCAGAAGTTTCAACCATCTTTACCAAAACGTCTCCAATTCCATATGAAAAAGCGTACCCGCCGCCACCAAAGCCGTAGGCTGACAAGACGAGACGATTCCCGATCTGTTCAGAGTCCAGTCGGAATCCGCCCTCTCGGGAGGGGCGAATGCCGACGATGTAGCTAAGTGACTCTTCTGGAGGATTCTCTGGAACAATCTCAGGGGCTAAGTAATGCGCGCGGGCAATCTCATCCCGGGCAATATTCATGTCCACTTCTGGTGACCTACTACTGTAAGTAATTGGTCGTAATTTCGAGGGTCTTAGCTTACAGGTTGTCTCTCTGTTTGACGCCTCCCAAAATGACGGCCTGGGACAACGGTCGAGGGATAATGTATGTGTACGTCTTGCCGTTCTGGAAGTAGAACGTATTACATTTCGTTGTGCGATAGAACACATTTTGACCGCGTTCTGGAAAGCATTTCTGGTCTTGCACATCTAGTAGCGTTTTGCTGCCGTTGCCACTGGCATTGATGAAGATGCGTGAGTCGGGAAAAAGTGCGTATAGTTCCTCTAGAGCCTCGACTCGTTTTCGGACGAATCTGCCGCCAAGGGAGGTGATTTTGTTTCGTAGGTACGGCATGTGCCGCGTCGGGTCCGTAACCACGGTCTCGTAGGCCCATCCACAATTGAAATCGGCAGGATATTCCCCAGGTTTTAGATCACGAAACTGCGATAAGAGTTAGTATAACAATAAGGGTTTACTGTATGCAAGTCATACCTTGGGCAGGATCGTCCTTCCCCAGATCGAAGAGTCTTTGGATGGAGGCTGTTCCACGTATTCTCGAGAATCAACAATGCAGACCCCAGAATCCGGTTCATCCCGGGCCATCTTCAGTAAATGTCGATAGGAAACCGCTTGTATATGACGCTGTTCAGAGCTGATGCCCCCCGCAGCGTGCCAGGCCGCCCCAGCCCAAGCCGAGGCGTAAGATATATCCTGGTCGCCTGGTAGGTGTTCTGCTACTACGGTGACAGAGAAGCCTTTGAAAAGTAGCTGCCTCGCTGCTGCACACCCGATGATCCCCGCACCTAGAATGATGATTGGGCGTTGTGAGAAAGGAATATCGATGGAAGGATGACCACAGTCCCCCATTCTGCGTAATGTTTACTGTTATTTTCTTGAGCGATACACGGGGGTGTGACTGTAGCTCCCGCAGATAAATGAAATCAAGGTCTTCGCGTCAACAGCGAGGATGGCGTATAAAAGGGGACGGCAAATCGGAAATATATAAGGCACAACGAGAGGGGAAAGCCCATATTGCCTCTGATAAACAGAGATAGCGTCTTGTCGTGGCCATGGCGCACGCTGAGGCTTCCCGTTTGCGCCTTGGGGTTGTGCGGACTAGGGAGTGTCGGCTGTAGCCGCTTGGTAAGACTCAGGATTTTTTGGCATAATGATCCGTAGTCATTTCTACTCCGCTAGCAGGAGTCAGAGCTTGTGGAGGGGTTCGAATTGTGGTGGAAAGTTGGTAGGGTGTGGATGGATTCTGGTCGAGTTAACTCGATGGGGTAGTTTTAGAGAGCGGATCTTTCCGACAGGGATCGCGCTTTGCGACCGTCTTCGAAACTATTGATTCGCTAAGAGTGGTCGGTCCCCTGCGACGCTGTGAAATTCGAGGGAACTTTGTGGATCTGCATCGGTATCTTGAAATCTGACAGATTGAAGAAGTATACAGTCTGTAGAGAACGAGTGTATATAGCCTCCATAGTTATTGAAAACCGAAGATGCTGCGCAAAAGAGGCGGGTGGAGCAAAGGCAACGCAAGCCTAGGCCTCAGGCATCATCTCTTTCGCGCAGTTTCTTTTCCCGTCTCTCCTGAATCCTCGTTCCCATCGACAACCGACATTCGTTTGGCAGCTTAGGTTTCTTTTGATAATCAAACTATCTGGACTCTTACTTCACGATAACGAGACACATCTCTGTTTATCTTGATGATCAATGACCATCCCATAAGGGCTCAGCTCCACCTGCCTCTTCGCGATCGCTTTCCCCCGCCCTGACCCCGATTTCCCGACGTCAAGTGGCCCTGGTGGGCTCATATTGTATGAATAATGGCGGCGGTCGAGACCACTTCTGCAAGCAAGACCACGATCAAAGTGAGTAGTTGCATTTCAAGTGGACACTGATTGGCGACTCCTGGGCGCCAACCGATGCCGGAGGACCGCCCTCCCAGGTATTACTGCATTGAGTAATATCTGATCGGGTTGCGTACCGCTCATGCAGGCCAATTGCTGACCCGACCGCTTCATTACACTAGGAATCGCAGCCGAATAACCTAGAATTTAATAATGAGACTGAGATTTTGAACGACGGCGATGCCGAGAAAATTCTTCCCTACGAGGCGGACGACTCGCCATTCCCGGAGGTTCGGGCGGTTATTCGTCCGGTCGACGACATAGAATTGCCTGTTAATACCGTTCGAATGTGGACCATTGGCATCCTATTCACCATTGTATGCGCTTGTTTCCGAGCATCCTCATAATATGACCTCTCAATTTTGAGCCGTCCTATTCCGAAGCGCTAACAGGGGTACTATAGATCGGGAGTGGGTTGAACCAGTTCTTTAGTCTACGTCAGCCGAGCGTTACAATTAGTGCGCTGGTTGCCCAGCTGGTAGCATATCCAATTGGCTGTGCTTGGGCTCGTTGGATACCATTGGGCTGGCTCAATCCAGACCGCAGCTTCAACATCAAGGAGCATGGCTTGATCACGATTATGGCGAATGTCTCGTTCGGGTCAGCTGCTGCTACCCAAGTAATTGAGGCAATGGTTAAGTTCTATCACATGCCGTCGCAGGGTGGCTTCCAAGTACTCTTATGCATCACAACCCAGATGTTTGGATTTGGTGTGGCGGGGATGGTTTCCCGCTGGCTCGTGGAACCTGCCACTATGATCTGGCCGCAAGTTCTTTCGAACGCGGCTTTGCTATCAACCTTGCACTCGAAGGCGAATCAACTGGCTGACGGATGGACCATTACGCGGCTGAGATTCTTCCTTCTAGTCTTCATTGGCGGCGCAGTCTGGTATCTTTTCCCTGGGTATCTCTTTACTGCGCTTAGATTTTTCAGCTTCATCTGTTGGATAGCACCTTCAAATATCGTTCTCAACCAGCTATTTGGCCATAAGACGGGCCTGGGTATGTCCATGTTGACTTTCGACTGGTCGCAGGTCGTTTTTGCGAACCAAAGCCCCCTTCTTGTCCCTTTCTGGGCGGGCTTGAATGTCATGGGGTCCTTTGCCTTGTTCTTTTGGCTTATTGTCCCTCTCATCTACTACACTAACACCTGGTACTCGGCTTACCTACCGCTCCTCGATCCGAATACCTTTGATAATACTGGTCGCATGTATGACATGCGTCGTGTTATGAACCACAACGGCACCGTGAACGTGGAAGAATACCGCAGCTACTCACCGATGTTTATCTCTGCTGGATTTGCTGTGACATATGGAGTAGCGTTTGCTAATCTGACGGGTATCTTTGTCCATACGGCATTGTATCACGGGAAGGACCTTGTCGAACAATGGAGTGGACGTAACAAGAAGGATGTTCATGCGCGAATCATGGAGTCGTATCGTCCAGTTCCCTGGTGGTGGTTCGCTGGGGTCACTCTCTTGATGTTCGCCCTGAGTATTGTAACCAGCGAGGTGTGGGAGACAGGTCTTCCTGCATGGGCGGTCCTGCTCGCTTTTGTCTTGCCGATCATCTACTTTATTCCCGTGGGAATCATCAAGGCTCTGACAAACATCACAAGCAATCAACTGAACTTGATAACGGAGTTCATCGGCGGCTACGCATTCCTAGGAAAGCCGGTAGCCAACATGACCTTTAAGTTTTATGGATACGTGGCCGTCGCTCAAGGGTTAGAGTAAGTGCGGTCTCACATCCCTTGCAGTACTAGGCAGCTTACCTTATTGGCGCAGATTTGTCGCAGATATGAAACTCGCCCACTACCTCCACATCGCTCCCCGTACCCTTTTCGTCGCCCAGGGCCTAGCAACCCTAATTGGCGCAGTCGTTCAATGCGGCGTAACCGTCTTCATGATCACCCGCATAGATGACATTTGTACACCCAACGCAAACGGAGACTTCACCTGTCCACACGGCCTGGTCACATTCTCATCCTCGCTCCTCTGGGGTAAGCAACCTCTCATCCACCTTGTACCACCTACCTTCTGGTCTTGAACACTCACAATTAATGATGGACAGGCGCTCTCGGCCCAGGGCGAAACTTCACTCCCGGTCAAATCTACGGAAACCTGCTCTGGTTCTTCCTCGTTGGCCCCGCCGTTGTACTAGCGACATACCTCCTCGGCCGGCGCTGGCAAGTCTTAAACTACATCTCCTGGCCAGTAGCTTTCGGCGCTATGGGAATGGTTCCGCCAGCGACAGGGATAAATTTCTCTTCTTGGTGGGTTGTGAATGCTGTTTTTAACGGCTGGATTAAGAGGCGGAAGCCCGCTTGGTGGGCGAAGTACAGTATGTATCCTGCCCATCATTTACTATTTCGGTGTTTTCTTCTGCAAGGATGTACTGACGCAAGCAGATTATGTTTTGAGTGCCGCTCTTGACTCTGGTGTTGCTGTGTGCACAGTTTTCATTTTTTTCTGCATCATGCTACCGGCTGGTCCGCTGAGATGGTGGGGGAACGAAGTCTTCAAGAGGACGGCGGACGGTCGGGGGACGCCAATCAAGTCTCTTCCACCAGAGGGGTTCTTTGGACCCACTACTTGGTGGTGATTGCATACAAGGGCAAGTGTATATATAGACTATTCGGATCATAATCCTTAATATCATGCATATTATTGAAAACGCTCTATAAAGGATGAATAGACAAGCCAGCCGCGTCTGCGGCTCATAGGGTATAATACGTCGCCATCTCTTCCTGAAACCAATCATACGAGTAAAACAATTGCTCTGCCATCTGCGGATCCATCACAGGCATGTTGCCCGACGCATCCACCAGCAAGATATCGTCAAGGACAGGCGCCAGCGGCACCGGAGGCGCCATGAAGACCGGATTCGGTTCTTGTGGTTGCTGCGGAGGAGGAAATGAATGTGAATGTGGGAGCGTCTGCTGGCGTTGCTGCTGTTGCTGCTGCTGCTGGTACGCTAGGTGGCTGAAGATTGTTGTACTTTGCTGGCGGAAGGTCTCCGCCAACCGCTCCATCCCTGCTCTTCGTTTCCCGAATTCTTCCAATATGACTACGACGGCCTGGATGGCGCGTCGCATTGTCTGCTCATCTGGCTCCCATACCGGGCCGAGTCCCTCGTTCACGGAATGGAAGTTTCGGTTCAGGCACCACAGTATGGTGATGCCGGCGAAGTAGAGTTGACTCAGCGTCAGCCAGATCCATTTCAGCTTGCCGATGGAATAGCTGTCCCAGTACGAGCGGATAACAGCGATGCTGGCACTCCCGCAGCTGATGATGTTGGTTGGGTCTGGCGTTGGGTTTCGGGGACTTGGGCGGTACAGGAGGAGAAGTGTTGTCGCGTGAAGATAGTCGTAATAGCTTGTTGAGTATAAGAGAGCGGGCGGGTAGATAGGACTGCTGGTTCGCCAGTCATCAAGTTCTTGGCGGAAATGGCGAAGCGTGAGTGAAAGCTCGGTAGGGGTGGGGTGAGGTTGGTTGGTGCTGTATACTATGAATTCATTAGCTAGATCACGTGACTTAAGAGGGGGAGTCTTACAGTAGCGGTAGATCCGGGAGAAGATGCGACGGAGACGGATAACCTGAATTGGGATAGTCATGGAGCTGGAACCGGGTGTTTCCGTCCAGTCATCATTCAGCTCTCGAGGAAGAGAGACGGTGATGTCCTCATCAGCCAAACCCAATGGTCTGCCCAGTGTGCTCGCGATGAGCCGGTCCAGGTTGTATAGACTCCAGAACGCTCGCTTCGACATTTCATCGTCTACCAAGGTAGTCGGCTGCCGCGCTTTGTGTACACCCAAGCTAGTGGCCAGTCGCAGGGCAGTGCCTAGGACGTGCCAGACACTGGGACCCGCTGAGGCGAACATTGTGTATAGAGCTAAACTCAGTAGCGCACGCAGAGCCGTGAGATCTTCGCTGTGTAGCGCAATGGAGAGTGTTTCATTGCTTGCACGATAGAACTCCGTCGCTCTAGTCTCTGCGTCGGTTGCCGATCCGATAAGCAGGGCAATAGCGATGGTGAGATGATAGCTGCAGTGTACTTCGGGCGTGGGTATTTCACCAGCATATATTCTTCGTAAATGTTCAAAAAAGTCTGTGCGATGTAGAAATGGATACTGATACCCCATACTGTCAAAGTACTGCCCCGCCACACGTTGCGCCTCCTCCAGCGACGAAAGACGGAGGACGCGTGGCGCTGAAACAGAGAGAGCCGGCCGAGCGACAGACGGCTGGCGATGTTCCAGTTTGTCACGGAAAATTTCGCCAACATTGGGCAATTCAGTCCCTACGTTGGATGTACTGCCTGATCCCGGGCTTGCACTTGAATCGACGCCCGTTGTTGACCCTCCCACTGTGGAAGCGTGGTCCTGCGGGCTGCCAGGAGTCACCTTAATCATGATCGCAGGCAACTGGTGCCACAAATTGGGATCCCCTTCCTCATCTAGTGTACTCCCCGTCGGCTTATCAGCCACCGCAATGCCGGTCTTGTGACGGATGACTTCCTCCAGCCATTGTACCCGATCGTGCAACTTCTCGAGCTGGTCGCGGGGGACGGAGGCGTTGGCGAGCTGTGGGCCTGGCGGCGCGATGGTGCAGCGCACACCGGCTCGTGTGCATGCGGAGCAATTGGGATAGCGAAAATCACATTTCTTTTTCCGTTTGCGACAGAAATCGCAGGCTGTCGAGACTCGTTTGGGGCGAGAAGAGGAGGGCCGCAGAGGCGGCGGAGGCGTCGAAGCGGAGGTGGAGGGGGCCGACGTTGGAGACGGAACTGAGGGAGTTGAGGTTGGGATAGGAAGTTGCTGCGAAGGAGGAGGATCGAGACGGAATCTGCCCAGTTGGTGTCGAAAGTCAGGGTCGCGGTTGCTCATCGTGCAGCGGATGTGACCCTTCGAGGCGGCTTGAACCGCTGGCCATCGTGTGCGAGTTTTGAGGAGTTGGAGGGTCGAGGCGAGCCTTTTCTTCGCTGGCCGCGATGCGTAATTCGGCCGATCAGTGGGCCGCAATTTCACCACTTCCACAGAGGCACTGGTTCTGGATTCTCTAGCTTGCAATTATCATCTATCTATCTACACTCACGAAGAAGTCGAGTTCCAAACTCAATCATCCCGTATCTGCGCCCCTTCCGGATTATTCGACACCGTCGCGTTCCGCAGAATAGCATCGAATACCTGTGTTGAATTTGACTCAACATCAGCCAATCTATAGTCTGAATCCTAAATAAGCCTCTCTTTTTCATCGGAAAGCGAGTATGCAAGAGTGTCCTCCACAATTCTTATCGCCACCTCCCGGTATCTCGCACTCAGCACATGATTGCATGATTGCCTTGGGCAAGTAGCGATTGCGAGAGCAATAACAAACCGTTCCCCGCAATAGTCCCTGCAGAAGTATCACGCAATGGAGGCGAGAAGTCTTCCGCTGGTGAAGCGAAATCCCAGAGAGGCACGTATCTTCCTATCCGTTTGAGCACTCCGTCCGGCCCCTGCCTCTCGCGCGCCACACAATCTGGTGCCGTTTCTAGCTCGTAGAGAAAATATTCCGCTAATCCGCAGGCCGCGTCAAGAAACTGAGCTTTTCCTGTCCAGGCATACGTCTGCGCGTAGCCAAGGATGGATGGCCCAAGCTTACCCGCGAGACCACGTCGAGGTTGCACCATGTCCCTGCGCCGTGAGCCTTTCGTCCACGTCACCTGTCAAGTAATTGAATTTCACGACGTGACAAGTGCTCTACATGGTCCCGTTGAAGTCGTCACAAAACTTTGAAGGCTCCGATCGAAGCTGCGAGGTAAGCAACGTCTGCGCGTGAATCTCAGCGATTTCTGAGAGACTGAGCATCCCCCGTGTGTGCCACTGCATAGAACAGCAGGTCTAGATTGCACACAGAGTCAATAATCACGATGTAAT
Source organism: Aspergillus baeticus (assembly GCA_027569055.1). Taxonomy (NCBI): domain Eukaryota; kingdom Fungi; phylum Ascomycota; class Eurotiomycetes; order Eurotiales; family Aspergillaceae; genus Aspergillus; species Aspergillus baeticus. Next base: position 127,850 of record JAPDEI010000012.1, on the reverse strand, counting down.
TCCCCGGCTTCCCTCGTCCCAAGGTGATTAAGGCGAATATATCTTCGTCCCATGAGCGGATGGCCTGCACCACGAGGTTGAAGCGAGTCGCTAAATTTTTCGCCGATATGATCATACTCTGTAGCGCTACTTCGTCATGATATAGCTCCCATCTCGGCCGCATATGTGGCAGCATGATAAAGCCCATGTCGTGGGTATTTGTAAGACAGGATTGGCCGCGAATGGGTCTGACCATCTTCGTCCTAGCTCCTCAAGCCTGGTGCGTAGCGCCGACAACTTCCTGGCATTCTCCGCACTTGTCTTCATACTATTTCGGAACTTTACCAGGCGTTCAAGAAGAGAGTATATGCATCCAGGGAAGAATCCGCATGTCCAGAAGCTGATGTCTCGCGATCGATATCGTCCAGTATCCGGACCATTTTGCGGGACGACTTCAGGATAATTTAGCGGAGGGTCCTTTCACTTGTCAGCCTAGTATTGCCACTCGAGGGATGATATAGCATACGTACATTGTCTACGAAAAACTCAGTCGCGGTTCTGAGGATTTTAGCCGTAATATTCTCCGCGAACAATCCCGGGAGTCTGTCTGCTGGCCGTAGAGGAAGAGGAGCCGATGTCTCTCCAATGCTGCCCATCTTGGGTCGATCTCTCTAAGAAGCGATGGTGTGGAATCTCCACCATGGGCGTAGCATACTCGTAGTTAAGACGGTTGTTGTATCTTAGATCTTCGGAAGGTAACAGCCGAGCCTTTCCCCGACGCCCGATCCACAACACTTCCCTTCTTCTACCAAGACCTCGCCGGTCAACCATTCCATCATTACAGATCGCCAGAGACAAGAGTGGAGAATCCTAGATTATACTCCACACCATGTTGACTTTAAGGCCCATGGAGTATAAAATATAAAATCCAATGACTGGGACTGCCTTGGCGATTTCGCCCTTCTTCTCAACTGCGTGACACAGAAGATCCCTCCCTCAGTCCATCCCGTTTACAATTTTCTCATATCTGACACAAAATACCACCCCTTGCCAGCTTCAGCGACAACCCCTTCCAAACTTGCACTGATGTGATCCACGCCGCAAAGTCCCTCATCGTCCCACTACAACCATACACCTCCAAATGCAAAGCCCGACTAAGGGTCCCTCATGCAACAGACACACACTTTGACGAGACCGCCGCGCAGCTGGAAGGGTTCTCTCGCCCCCTCTGGGCTATTGTATCCTTAATCCGCGGGGGCAAGGACTGCGACTCTGACCTGGTGGGTCAAGTCGTTTCCGGTCTTGAGGCCGGAACGGATGACAAACATCCTGAATACTGGGGTGAAATGGGTCCGAATGATTAACGGATGGTTGAGGCGGAGGTCATTGCGTTTGTGTTGCTGGCGACGCCGAAGCTTTGGGGGTCGTTGAGTCAAGTAGCATAGCAGAATTTGAAGAGGTGGCTGCAGAGAATCAATGGCAAAGAAATGCCGAGGGCCAATTGGTTGTGGTTTCGGGGTTTTGTCAATCTGTCTTTGCTCCGTGTCTGTGGGTGCGATGGCAGGGAGGAAGAGGCAAAAATGAAGAAACAGATGCAGAGAGATTTCGCTGTTCTTGACGACTTCAATATTGGAGATGGGCAGTGGAGGACAGAAGAGGAGGACGATGAAGAGTTCGAGCACTACAAGAAGACAGGGAAAGCACATGTCCTACGAAAAAGCCGAACTGCGGATTACTACTTGGGAAGTTTTGCCATTCAATTCAGGCAACTATTGTACGTTCGATTCGCGGGTGACCTAGACCCCGAGAGGACGGAGAGGTGTTACCAGCAGGCTAGGGAGTTTGGGCGTGGGTTCTGTGGCTTCTTCGACTCTGGTGGAGCAGCGATTCCGTTTGGACGGTCACTAACATACCGGTTTGCCTGTGCTGGCTTTTTTGCGGCTCTGGCGTTTGCAAATGTTCCCAATATGCCCAAACCGCTGGCTAGCCCAGGGGCAGCGAAAGGATATCTACCTACTCCGCATATGCGCTGGTGGGCACGAAATTCTGACAACATCTTCAAAACGGACGGCGTTCTGAATCTTGTATGGACATACTCGTAAGTAGCTCGCCCAACCCTCTGCACTGGGAAATAAACTTAACCAGGTATCCTCGAAGAGGCTAAGCCTATGGTTTTCCGCAATATCTTCTACTCTGAATTCGTCTATACGGGGCTCTGGCTATTCCCAATGCTTTATCTTCCGGACACGCCGTGTGAGTAAGCTCGAATCAAGAGAAATAGGATTTGACTGACGAACCCTCAGCATGGTATGCATCCAAAGGTCGACATGACGAGGGTAAGAAAGCTCTGCGCCGACTTGTAGGGAACGTTAAAGACTATGACCTCGAACGCGAGTATGCTATGCTCAAATACGAGATGGACGAATCAATGGCGCTTCAGAAAAAGCACGAAGGATAATCAGAGTGGAAGATCCTTTTCACGAATAAGACGAATGTCAAGCGTGCTATCATCTCGACTCTCCCCTTTACCTTCCATAATATTGTCGGAGTTCCGTTGATGTTTGGATATACCACGTACTTCTTCCAGCTCGCTGGTGTGGACGACCCCTTCCTTGGCAATATTGTCAAGCAGATCGTCCTCGTGATTGGAATTATTCTTGCTTTCTACATAGTGGACAAGGTCGGACGGCGGACTCTAGTTATCTATGGAGGCGCTTTGGTGGCAATTATCTGCCTGATCGTCGGCGGGCTCGGCTTTATGAAACAGACCAGCGCGTCAGGAATGGCGCTCGTGGCACTATGCTCTTTCTGGGCGTTTGTTTACGCAACCTCGCTCGCGCCAATCAGTAAGCTGCATGACTCTCACGCTCTGATTTGCTGTCTTACTGATTCATATGCAAGGTTGGATTAGTCTGGTTGCAGCCTTCGGGCCAGAACGACCTCTTTTTGCCGTGACTATCCAGTATTTCACCGGTATTCTATTTGTGGGTTTCATGTCTCGGTCCTTCCCAAGTACTATAACTTCTAACTTCGTACCTAGAACTACTGCGTGCCTCTTATGCTCTCGAACCAATACGCGGGCTGGGGACAGAAGATCGGATTGTTTTTCGGCGGTCTCACAGTTCTGTATCTTATCCCCTGTATACTGCTCTTCCCCGAAACCAAGAGTCGCACTTATCACGAGCTGGATGAGCTGTTTGAGCGCGAGATCCAGCGTGGCGGTTCGCAGAAACAAAGACTTCGCATTAGGCGGAGGTGGAAAGTGCGGAGGAAAGACGCGCGTACCGGGTAGATTTGCGACGAATCAACAAGTTCTTGATCCGCTGCGCCTCTACGCGCTGTTGGTGACCAGGAAAATACATGTCGACCCATTGGGTATTATTTGGAAAGCCCTGACCTGGCCGCCAAGCATGGGAATGGAACACAGTGACACTTGCCGATCACGAGTCAGCGGGGTGCCAATATCCAATGCCCACTGTATAGTATATATTCTGGATGGATAAGGTTATATTGATAGCGTTCATCTTGTTCTTGCATTGTCAAGTACCAAGCTTAAGAAAGCCATCATCATCTCCAACCCCACATCTCCTAGACTTATTTGTCTCTGCATTCTCAGCAACATCCAAATCACACAGCCATACCAGGCTAATCCTCTGACTTTGATCACCCGATGGAGAACGGCAGAAGAACTTAACAGAGGAGCGAAGCCGGTTCTTTGTCTCAAATTGCTTGACGGGTGCCAACAGTTTGTGCAACCTCAACACACAGTCGCCCTCCATCATGGCCTCCAGTCAGAGGTTCTTTCTCCCTCGCTTTTTCCTTACCTCTTTTAGTAAACTATCTTCGGAATATCAGGGGCCGAAATTTGGATGCCACCGGCCCGCGGGCTGTAAACTGTAGGGCTTGGGTGCAGATTGGCAAATCATCAAGTCTCAGCTCATTTCCCCCCCCGGTCGATCATCCAACGTCAAACCGCAATTGAGAACAAAACCAATAGGTTGATTCTCAATAATCTTCCATCGAATGCGCGTTTGCACTCATTTCACGGCCGCCGCAGTGCCACCGACGGGTCACTGGACTTCCGAGGATCCAGTCTCATTTCGTCCCAACAGGCTGGATATGTTTGCATCTTTAAAAGGGACCTTAATCTTCCACAGGCCCAAATAATATGATGTGTCTATGAAAGTGGAATCAGCAGAATGCGACATTTGCTTCTTTTTGCCGCGGCGGTTGCCGGCGTACTGGCGTCTCCCGTCGCGCCTCGACATGTTGTCCACGAACGACGAGATGTTCTACCCGATTCTTGGACAGAGGAAACCCGCCTTGATGGACGGGAAAGGCTTCCCGTGCGCATTGGTTTGACTCAATCTAATTTGGATCATGGCCATGACCTCCTTATGGAAATGTATGTTCGCTTGCCGGATTGCATCGAATGGGACTGACTCATTAGTTCCGACCCGATTTCTCCACAATATGGCAAACACCTCTCAGCAGAAGATGTGCACAAGCTCTTCGCGCCGTCAAAGGTGAGTGTTAATCTGGTACGAGCCTGGTTGGAGGCCGAAGGGATCTCGGGTAGTCGCATCTCGCAGTCGGTCAACAAACAATGGCTGCAGTTCGATGCTTCCGCAGAGGAGATTGAGCGGTTGCTGCAGACTGAATACTATCTCTACTCGCATGCTGGATCAGGTAGATCCCACATTGCGTGTCGAGAGTAAGACTCCCATGCCCCTGGAGGTTCACTGCTGACCCAACTAGATATCATGTCCCCAAGTCGGTTCAGTTGCACATTGACTACATCACGCCGGGGATCAAGCTCCTTGAGCTAGACGGGGCCGAATCATCAAAGCGAAAGATCAAGAAGCGAACCCCCCAGGCACCGACACCGGAGAGTGACGTGCGTGAAGTCTTGAAGAGTGGTGTCTTGCAATGCGACCGTGTGGTTACTCCAGAGTGCATCCGAGGTGTGTTTCTCTTCTTTAGTATAGTTTTCAGCTAACAGACTAGAACTGTACCAGATATCCAAAGGCCAAAGGGCAACGCCCGGAAACGAGCTGGGAATATTTGAGACTGTGAACGATATGTATAATCAGGCGGATCTGGATAAGTTCTTTTCTGCAGTTGCAAGGTATGTTTGACCCGTACGGCTCGCGACAATTATCTGACCTTGACAGCGAGATTCCGCAAGGCACTCACCCAGTTCTAAACGCGATCAATGGCGCTGAAGCACCCGAAACAGTGCTGGAGCTCGCCGGCCCCGAATCCACCCTGGACTTCCAAGTCTCGTACCCAATAATCCGGCCGCAGAATTCGGTCCTCTTCCAAACCGACGACCGCGTGTACGGGAGAAATTACACCTTCAAAGGCTTGTTCAACAACTTCCTCGATGCTATTGATGGGTCTTACTGTGACCCAGCAGAGGAAGAGCTAGACCCCTCGTATCCAAACCCGGCGCCTGGGGGATACAAGGGCGAAAAGATGTGCGGTGTATACAAGCCCACAAATGTCATTTCTCTCTCCTATGGCGGTGCGGAATGGGGTGTTCCGATCAGATACATGCGCCGCCAGTGTCGGGAGTGGATGAAGCTGGGCCTGCAGGGAGTGTCGGTCGTTGTAGCTTCTGGTGATCACGGCGTTGGAACCGAGAGCTGTATGGGCGATGAACGCAATGTCTTTTCGCCAGATTTCCCGGCGAACTGCCCCTATCTCACGACGGTGGGCTCCACGGTGCTACCCCGTGGAGGAGACCCGCATGACCCGGAGGAAATCGCTGTCAGCTCCTTTGGCTCCGGGGGTGGATTTAGCAATGTTTACGGGCGGGCCGACTACCAGCACGCCGCAGTCGAGGAGTACTTCGCTCGAGCCGAGCTTGACTATCCATACTACGAAAGCATCGACAACAGCAGCTTCGCCGAGGACGGAGGTATCTACAACCGGATTGGCCGCGCATACCCAGACGTCTCTGCTATCGGCGACAACATCCTCATCTTCTGGCGAGGCGAACCGATCGTGGTTGGGGGCACCTCTGCGAGTGCGCCACTCGTCGCGGGGATGCTCACCCGGATCAACGAAGAGAGACTGGCAGCTGGGAGGCCGACAATCGGGTTCGTGAATCCGGTGCTCTATGCGCACCCCGAAGCGTTCCGCGATGTGACTCGAGGGAACAATGCTGGGTGTGGTACGGATGGGTTTCCTGCGACCGAGGGCTGGGATCCGGTGACTGGGCTAGGGGCACCGATTTATCCTAAGCTGTTGAAAGCGTTTATGGACGTGTAGTTATTCGTAATCGAACAGCTCCAAGCTGAGCACTAGCCAGTCATTAAATACTAATTCGCTTGTGTTTGGGAACGTTAAGATCTCTCATCCATTCGAGCCGACCTGTACCATCAGGCGGAGCAAAGCAATCCCTACTGTAATCAAGCTCGGGCTTGAGCCTCACCCGAGCGGCTCGGCGATCCGAGCCATGCGCAGCACGGAGTACCAGCTCGATATGCATGATATTAAATGAATCGCAATGATAGCGCATGACTCAAGGTGAATTTTTGACACGGCCACAATCCAGCGGGAAAAAGATTGCTGGATCGCGACCAAGAAGGCACTACTAAGGCCAATTCCGAGCCTTATTTACCAATTGCCCAATCACTGAGATTCAGTGAGAAGGAACCTTGGAAAGGCTCCATCAGCTGTGCAGTGATTGGCGATGAATCTTTGTGAGCCAACATGACTCATGGCTTGGCGTGCTCCACCTTCCGCATCCAGACGCATAACAGAGACCCTGTGTGGATGGGCTATAGGAGAGATGAAAGCAATATAAAACTCAAATATTTCCATCCGGTTTTCGTAAAACTCATCAATTACAGTCTCGCCAAAGACTCCTGGCACCATGGCGGACACGATGTTATCGAACAAAGGCCCCGAAATGCCTCCCGACGCTCCTCTCTCCGAGAAGACGAGTGAGGCCTCGAGACCCCCAACAGCAGACCAGAAAACAACTGCGGAAGAACAATATCCCGGAAAAATGAAACTCGCAGCAATCCTCGTCGGTCTCAATCTCGCCATGTTCCTTGTCGGTCTCGACAACACAATCCTTTCGAGCGCGATCCCCAAAATCACCGATCGGTTCCATGCCCTAGGCGACGTCGGCTGGTATGCTAGTGCGTACCTGCTCACGAACTGCGCGTTCCAGCTCATGTGGGGGAAGCTGTTTACATTCTATGTGGTCAAGTGGGTGTACCTGGCCGCCCTGTTCTTGTTTGAATTGGGATCCCTCATCTGCGCTGTCTCGCCATCGTCGACAGCGCTGATCGTTGGCCGTGCTATCGCTGGTGTTGGTGCTGGCGGTGTCACTAATGGCTCGTTCTTCCTCATTGCAAAGTCTGTTCCCGCTCCCAAGCGCCCGACGTTCGTCGGTCTCCTCGGCGCGATGTATGGCTTCTCTGCGATCGCCGGACCGTTGATGGGCGGTGCTTTCACCGACAACGCCTCGCTGACCTGGCGCTGGTGCTTCTACATCAACCTTCCTCTCGGCGCCCTTCCAGCTGGCTGCATCATCTTTCTCATTCCCGCGTTTGCCGGAAGCGACAAGGGTCAAACAGGCTTTATGAATCAAGTGAAGCAGATGGATGTCCCCGGAACGCTTTGTCTACTTCCCGGTGTGGTCTGTCTGCTGCTTGCGCTGCAGTGGGGTGGAACGAAATACCCGTGGGGCAATGGGCGCATCATCGCGCTTCTTGTTCTTGCTGGAGTGCTTCTTATTACGTTCACGGTGATCCAGTACTTTAGCGGCGATCGCGCGACGGTCCCGAAGCGCGTCTTTGGGAACCGCAATGTCTGGGGTGCAGCGCTGTTTGGATCTGGTATCACTGCTGCATTCTTTTTGATGATGTACTACGTAGGTCTCCCCCAATACATCCCTTCCCCCCATCATCACATATCTCGGCAGAACTAACATATCTCTGAATAGATCCCCATCTGGCTCCAAGCCATCAAAGGCGCATCGGCAATCCGCTCTGGCGTAATGAACCTCCCCATGGTCACTGCCTACGTCTTCTTCTCGCTCTCTGGCGGGTACCTCACGACCGTGATCGGCTACTACGTGCCCTTTGCCTACGCGACCGTGGTCTTCATGTCGGTCGGCGCTGGACTTCTCTCAACATTCACCGTCGACTCTGGCCCCTCACACTGGATCGGCTACCAGTTCCTCTTTGGCGCCGGCGTTGGTCTCGGTCTCCAAACCGCTTTCGCTGCGCCGCAGTGCACGCTCCCGGTCGAAGATATCGCCATCGGAACCGCCATCGTCATGTTCCTGGAGAACCTCTCGTCGGCGGTTTTTGTCTCGGTCGGACAGAATGTATTTGGCAATCAGCTTACCAAGAATGTCGGTATCTATGCGCCGGAGGTTGACACGGCGAAGCTGATTGCGGGGGGTGCGACGGAGATTAAGCACACTGTGCCCGCAATGTTCTACGACGCGGTTCTCTTTGCTTATAACAAGGCGTTGACGCAAACATTCTACGTTGGTGTGGCCCTGAGCGCTATTGCCATTCTTGGCGTGGTTGTTATGGAGTGGATTAATGTTAAGGGGGATAAGGGGAAGAAGAAGGATGAGGAGAAGGAGCAGGCTCAGGAGGAGGGGGCTTAAGGAGGGGAAAAAAAAAAAAAAGATAGATGCTATTGCATGCTTTGGTTTGATATCTTGTATCTCAGCGAGCGATATAGATTTCTAATTTAGACTTTCTTCTCCTTATTTATTTACCTTCAGTATTTACTTCGTAAAGTAAATAGATAAGATATGCCCGCTCTTTATCCTTAACTAAGTTATATATCTATATATGTATTCCAATATATATATATAACACAACCCATACAGCCCAACTACACAACCCTTTCCCAGAGAAAGAAAAAAGATAGTCTACTGCACAATCCTCGTAATAAGCTTCCCCGTATTCCCGCCCTCAAACAACTTCAGCCAGGTCTTGGGGACATCCTCGAACTTGGTGTCGACGACCGTCTGCATCGAGTCGTCGAGGATGATCCTGCCCTCCTTCCAGGCGCCCACGAGCTCGGCGACAACGTCCGGGAACTTGTGCAGGTAGTCCAGTACGATGAAGCCGTGAATGTGGAGGCGGTTTGAGACGATTTCCTAGAATTGTTGTCAGATGTCAGATTGGAAGTTAGAATGGGAAGATGTTGGGTTGGAGACTGGGGGGCTGGGGGGGAACAACGCACGAAGGAGTTCTTGAGGCCGGCAGTCTCGCCCTTGTTGTAGTTTGCGATTGAGCCGCTGGATTCCGTTAGTATAAGATCCACGGCAGCGTTCAGAATTAGAGGAGGGATTAATTAGGGTTACGCACCAAGCGGCGATGCGGCCATGGCGCTTCATGCGGGTGAGCATGAGGTCGAGGATGTCGCCGCCGACGTTGTCTGAATTTATCAGCATGGTTGATGGTTCGGTTGGGGAAGCGAGTAAGTGACGTACCAAAGTAAACCTCGACGAAGCCCTCAGTCTCTCGGATGAGATCCTGCTCGAAAGTGTCCTTCTTGTAGTTGATGCAAACATCCGCACCGAGCTTCTCAACCCAGCGGCATTTGTCGTCGCTACCTGCGATACCAATGACCTGCACCACATTATCACATATTAGTCTCTTAACCACATGCTGCAAAAGGTAAAACAACAACAACAACAACAGCAACAACAACAGCAACAACAACAGCAACAACAAAAGGGCAACTCACCCGCTTACACCCAATGATCTTCTTCGCAATCTGCACAACCATACTCCCCGTCGCGCCTGCGGCCCCCGAAACAACCACCGTATCGTCCCTGGTCGCCGCCACAACCTCCTTAATCCCATAATACGCCGTCAGCCCCGTGAGGCCCAGGGCACCGAGGAAATGACCCAGATCCAACCCTTCAATGCTCCGGACCACCCGGCAGCTCGCGATCTCCTGCACCGAATACTCCGTCCAGTTCGTGCCCGCCACCACGATGCTGCCCACAGGGAGCTTCTCGGTGTCGCCGGACTCGACTACCTCGGCGAGCCCGCCGGAGCCCATGGGTGCGCCCTCGGGGATGGGCGGGTAGTACATGCGTTCCGGGTCGGCGCCCGCGGAGATCCAGGTGCGCTGGGCGGGGTCATTGGAGAGCATGAGGGTTTTTACGAGGGCTTGGGTTGCGGATGGTTTGGGGAGCGAGGTTGTTGTGAGTTTGAAGGTGGGATTGGGCCCGTCGAGGACGGGGGCCGCGGTGGGCTTGGAGTTTAGGATCCATTGGCGGGTTGAGGAGGGCATTGCTGCGGTGTTGGTGGGTTAGATGATAGGTAGTGAGGGCGTAGTAGGTGTAGATGGGTATAGGCTATATCTTTTACATGGTGAAATCCGGGAGGGGGGGGGGTTAGACATTTGTACTTGTGGTGGAGCTGCATAAGTCTGCGAGTCGGTGATATCAAAGCTCCGAGAGATCCACTCTGGTTGAAAGTGTCCGAGGCTTGTAGCAGGTCTACATAGGCAGTGGTAAGTGCAAATAATTGTTGTTGACTCGAAAATTGGACGCAAGCTCTGTAGAACCCCTTAGAGAAGATGTATGAGATTAGAAACATAGCTGATATACTTAGTCTGGAGCATGCGTACTGTACCTTAAACTATACTATTTAGTGCTTACAGGGATCAGTCTTATAAAGTGGGTCCTAGAATGTCTCCGAGTCCCGAGGTATATTCTCAAGAATTCTAGTACGCAACATGCACCACCTTCTCGGCATTGAACCCCTTGTCATCCTCCATCCAAGGCATCGCATAGCCCCTCTGGTTACTAACGACCCGAACCCCGCCCTTCTTAAAATCCGTCGAGAAGTGTGTATGCCCATATACCCACAATTGCACTCCCTCCCACTCCTTCATCTTCCGACTAGCCAGCAAATCTGACCCAAACGCCGATGCTACAGGACTATCTTTATGCTGCGGTGCAGATGTATGCTTCGTCATGGGCGCGTGGTGTGTGATGACCACGATCTCCCTGTCACCTTCCTCGCGGACCCGGCGCACTTGGTCTTTCAGCCAGGATAGGTCCTGGCGATGCGCATCGTTGTGCACCTGTACACTCCAGCCCTGTATCTTTTGGAAATCTTGGACTTTGTAGCGTATACCTTCTGCTTTATCATCCGCGATAGAGCTCCATAGTGTGCAGCCGAGGATGGTCACATTACTGTCTGGGATATCGTACCTCCCTCGATGGAGAAGGGTGAGACGGCCATTGAGTGCGGGCTCACTTGCTAGCTGCTGCACCTTTTTAATTGACTCATCAAAAGATTTGTCGTAGAACTCATGGTTGCCGAGAACGAGAAACACCCGCTCGAATTGCGCCGTTTGGCGCTGCAGGAAGGAGAGGTATGCGCCGTAGTCAATGAGGCGACCGACGTCACCCGCGAGGATCAAGTACGGACTACACGGTGGAATTGCGAAGGTCTCGTAGGCACTGGTAGCTTCGAGGTGAAGATCGGAGAGAATTTGCAGGGGCACACTCTTCGTGGATTCAGGACGTGAGGGGTTGCTTGAGAAGAGTGAGAGGGTCCATTTTGTCATTGTCGGATATCGGCATGCGGCATAATGGACCGCTAAAGCTGTCCAATTTATGCAATTGAGCTCTGTATAGTAGAGCACGATAGAGCAAGACGCTGGTGCCGATTATCCTTCTGTTGCTGAAGCCTCCCAGGAAAATGTTCAGTGCTACCCCACCTGCTTATCAATCACCCCCGAATCCCTTCCCCTCCTCTTATCGGGGAACGACATCATAGCCGCATCAGCCCTCTCCTCCTTTTACTCTTTTACCTCCTCACTGCTTCAAGTCGGCTCTGAGTTAGATTAAACACGCGCCAGAATGTCCTCCCAAAAGACCATGCGCGCAATCGGTACGTACCTACCCCCCTCCCATGCAAACCCCATTAACAACCCACCTCTACAACAGGAATCAAAAACGGCCGCGGCCCCGCGGACGCCCTCTTTGTCGACGAGATCCCCGTCCCAACACCAGCCGCAAACCAAGCGCTGGTAAACGTGAAAGCCTTCGGACTGAACCGCATGGACCTACTCCAGCGCGAAGGCCACTACCCGGTCCCGCCGCAAGCTCCCCCCACGCTGGGCGTCGAGTTTTCGGGCACAATCGCCGAACTCGGTGAGGGGGCGACGGAAGACTTTAAGGTTGGCGACGAGGTCTTTGGCCTAGCATATGGCGGTGCGTACGCGGAGTATATTGCCGTTGCAGCCGGGATGCTTGTCCATAAGCCGAAGGAGTTGTCGTGGGAGGAGGCCGCGGGTGTTCCGGAGGTCTGTTTTGCCAACCTTAACTTTATTTAGCCTTTCGCGAACTATATCGTGCTTGGAGGTAATGTGCTAAATATTCTCTTCTACGTATAGACCTGGATCACAGCAACCCAAGCGCTATACCTCGTGGGCTCCTTCGAAAAGGGCCAATCCGTCCTGTGGCACGCCGGCGCCTCCTCCGTCTCGATCTCCGGCATCCAACTCGCCAAAGCCGCGGGCGCATCAGCAATCTACGTGACCGCAGGCTCGGAGGAGAAGATAAAGTTCTGCGTCGAGCAGCTCGGCGCGACCGCGGGGTTCAACTACCGCACGCAGAACTGGGCGGACGAGATCCTCAAGGCAACCGACAACAAGGGCGTCGACGTCATTGTCGACTACATCGGCGCCGGGTATTTCCAGGATAACCTCAAGGCTGCGGCGATGGACGGGCGGATCGTCAATTTGGCGTTTATGGGTGGGGTCAAGGTGGACGGGCCGGTTGATATTTCGCCGTTCCTGAGGAAGCGGGTGCGGTTTGAGGGGAGTACATTGCGGAGCCGCGACGAGAAGTATCAGCGCAAGCTGAGGGATATGGTTGTTGAGAATGCGCTGCCGAGGTTCCGGGATGGGTCGTTTAAGGTCTTTGTTGAAAAAGTCTTCAAGTTTGAGGATGTGGTCGAGGCACATAAGCTTATGGAGAGTAATCAGACCAAGGGGAAGATTATCTGTACCATTTAGATAGACATATACAGTAGCAGAAGCTATATAAATACGGGGATACGATACGACCGCATATGACACTACTACCACAACTCTGCGAAGCAAATTGGTGAGATATCTATTCATTCATTTTAACATAACCTATTTACAGCTCATCCAATCATCAATATATATCAGTGACCAGCACATCCATCCCAATCTACAGAGAAACCTGGTACTTGGCAGGCTTCTCCTCCTCCTCGCCGAAGATGTTGATGGGCCAGCGCGGAACGTTGGCAATGTACGGCGTGTTGTAGCGGCGGCGGTTCTCGCCGAGCTTGGAGACCTTGGCGATCTCCTCGGGGGTGAGCTCGACCTCCTGGAAGTTCTCGGCGATACGCGACGCAGTCACGGACTTGGGAATCACGGAGTGGCCGCCGACCTGCGACCAGTTGAGGATCACCTGGGCCGGGGTCACGGTCTTGCCAAGGCGGGCGGAGGCCTCGGCGGCGACGGCCTTGACGGCGTCGTGGGCGACAAGGAGGGGGACGTTGAATTGGTTGTTGCCGAAGGCCTATTATTTACAATCGTTAGCTTTTTCCTTGGTGAGGGAGGGAGGTTTATGGGGGGGGGGGGGGGTGGAAGGAAGGCGTACGGAGTAGGCGGTGATGTGGATGCCCTTCTTGGCGGCGTAGTCGATCAGCTCGAGGCTCTGGAGGACGGGATGGCGTTCAATCTGGTTGGCGGCGGGGACGACGCCCGTGGCGTTGATGATGGCCTCGAGGTGCTCGACGGTGTGGTTGGAGACACCGACGGCGCGGGCCTTGGACTTGGGCAACTTGATCATGGCCTTCCAGGTGTCGACGATGGAGATCTTGTCCTCGATCTGGACGTCGCCGTCGGGGAAGTCGCTGGAGGTGTCGGCGGGGAAGTAGTTGTCGCCCGTGGTGAAGGCGACGGGCCAGTGGACGAGGTACAGGTCGAGGTAGTCGAGCTGCAGCTCCGCGAGACACTCGTCGAGGGCCTTCTCGACGACGGCGGGATCGTGCTGCGTGTTCCACAGCTTGGATGTGATGAAGATGTCCTCGCGCTTGAGGCCCGGGATGTCCTTGTAGGCGCGCTGGATGCCCTCGGCGACCTCGCGCTGGTTCTGGTAGATAGTGGCCAGGTCAAGGTGGCGGTAGCCGACCTTCAGGGCCTGGTAGACGGCCTCGCCGACCTGGCCGGGGGCAGACTGCCATGTACCGAATCCGAGCTGACTGCGTTGCGTTAGTAAATGTGGTAGTGTAGATATTGGGGGACAGGGGAGGTCAGAACGTACGGGATCTCAGCGCCGGTGTTGAGAGCGACCTTCTTGCCAAGAGACATTTTGTGCAGATGTTTGATGCGATGAGAGAGTTGATGAGGAGTTTGAAAAGAAAGATGGGAGGGACGAGAAGCAAGGGAGGGGAGGAGGGGAAATAAAAGGTCGCTCGAGCTGCTCCGGTGGGGTTGTCTCGAGGGGTTCCTGGACCCAGATGCCAATCATAAGAATGTTCACGCTGGCACGCTGCTCGGTTGAACTCTGGAACCTGGATGGCTTATGGTGCTCCGTTCGATTCTCTGACTAAACAGCTCATCCATGCTCCTGGTGGTCGTATCCCCGCCAGAACCCCTCGGTGGGGCATCGTGATGCCATCATCGGAAAGAGAGCGTTGCATGCTCGCCTGGCCGCAAGCGCACAGTCGCCCGCAAATGGAAGTTGTCAACCAGCATTTGGTTAGTCTTCTCTCTTCACACCTTCGATACTCCAAGCACGCCGTATTGATATTCGTCGTCGCCTGGCTGGATGATGTCAATCGGTAGACAATCCTCCGCGACGATGACCCGTGGGGAACCTGCGGCGTCCCAAATAGGGAATTATCCCGCCGGCCACAGAATTTCCCGCGACTCAGATGGACGGATAATTTCCATCTCCAATTTCAGCCAATCAGCCCGTCGGTTTCGCTGCTCGGAGGAATCCCGATGTTGCCATTGAGCGGTTAAATTTGTCCGTTTCGGCTTCGCGCTGGCTACACTTTCTGAGTTTGTCGTTGTGCTTCGGTTGAATTCCATGCCCCTCCCAAAGTCCATCCCAACCCGCGACAGATACCCCGGTAACTCGAAGCGCTGACTTTGTGTTTGACTTTCGGGTAGACAACGTGCCGAAGATCGTTTCTGTGGTCTTGGAAGGATCAAGGAAACTTTGGCGAGGTTGGGTCTTTCACCATTTTTCGGCTGCTGCGGAGGGCGAGAGAATTGTTAGATGAGCCGATCCTCCTGCATGGGTTACCCATATTAAGAAACGAAGCACGCAATATACACTCCGAGGTACAACTTGTACAACGTTGGATGTCTTGTTGATTCCTGGCTCGGCCAATTGGACCCAAGAAGCATGCTGCGGGATCGGCGCTATCACACGGAGCCAACAAGGGTAGCCTCTGGGGTAGGCTCCGGGATATACTCCGAAGTACGAGCTAGCTGCCACGATAGCTGCAGCTATAGCTACGAGCCCCGGTCGTTGAATCTAGAATCGTTGGCAATGAGTATTTTTCGCGAATCATGAAAATAGTAGAACGCCAGAACTGCAGCTGGCTTACACATGCGCCGGGCCTCTTATATATTCGTCGAATACCCCGTATATAGATGCTGACTCAAGCCTTTGATGTTCTCATCGTTAGGGGGTCACATACCCGTCCACATCATTATTCTGAAGCCATGCATTATTAGTATGGAACTCATCTAGAAGTTATTCTAGTGGCTCCTACCCGTTTCCTTCTTATCGTTCCAACTTGTATCGGGAAGCTCAAAGTAATAATGATCTTACTTGTGTTAATTACAGCAGTCATTTACCACCTACTATCTTAGCGAGTACATGGGATAATACTGGTCGATCTATACACTGAAACGAGCTCGCGTTCAAAACAAGGCCGGACTTCAGAAGATGGAGCTACAAAAGACAAAGCATATGTAGATGATCTGTGTATTCATGAAGTCCGATATCCAGTGCTTTTCGTTATAGGGTTTGTACTCCTCCGTATCCACAAGCTAATTTAAAGTGCTTGTCCGTAGGGAGTACAACGTCAGCAGATGCCGTCAGTTGCAGGATGCCGACGGCCCGCGGGGCCACGTATGGTCCTGGATATTATCTGGGCGCCACTGGTAATTTCCAGCCTTCCAATGGAAATCTTCTTTTAAATTCTTACCACAGCCTTGGGCACTGGCGTGTGTTAATGTGGGGGTTGAAGTTAGCTATCTTGAAATATATATCTCCAATTCAGCAGGTACCTGGTGGCATATCCACTTGGTGTACGGAGTAGGTTGATGACATTTAGAAGATCTCAAGACAAATCATATGTATGAGAAATAAAGGGGCGACAATATAGATGCCTAGATCTGCGACACTGTGCATGAATCTTGCTTCCCCAGTTTTTACTCCGAGCTCTATGGAGCTTTCTCTCAAAGACGATTGTCATAATTTATGTGCCACAAGGGGCTCTCATCTAGGAAATTGTTTGGTTCTTTATGATTGTTATACTAATTGAGCTCGTTATTGCGCAATAAATGAGAACAATGCTTGTTGGATTAAGATAGCTTTATGTTGTGGATAGGGGCTAGAACTGGAGGAGTTGGGGCAGACTCCATCCATAAAAGGAAAGTGCGCACGTGTTCCGATCCTCCTGCTTAACTCGCGAGTATCATCAAGATAAACAGAGTATGTATGTAAAGGTGCATTGACTGAATATCATGAACAGCTGGTACATCGCATTCAGGCCCTGGAAATAAATTGGAATCATGCATCTCAAACCGCTCGGTAGGATTTTCCTGAAGCAACCAAGATGGGTCCGAATACTACAGTCTAACAGCCTCCTTGGCTGCAACCGGAAGGACTTGGCTTCTGACGTGGAATTTTCAGCCAGCTTGATCAGCACTCTCTTCAGACATTCTTCGGAATTGCGACCCTGTTCTCTTGCTTGTATACAGCTTCGATTGCACAGTTTTTGAAGGATGGAAAGTGTTCTGAGAAGATTCTAAATAAAGCCACCCAGAGCTCAGAATGTCGAGGCCGAGCACTAGTCTTTGTAGAGGATAGTCTGTGCGCCAGATTGACAAGGAGAGCTAATGAGCATCGGCCTTTTTAAAAGAGTCGTGGGCCAGACCTCGCAGACAGCGAGAGGATTGGCTGAGCGTTCGCCATCTGCCCCTATTCTTTCTTCATCCCTGCCGAAATCCAAAGTTTCGCGTTCCAGCTGCGCTGCTTACGTACGTCACCCGATAAGTTGCACGCCTAACACGGTTAGTGAGCCACGAATGGACTTCGCTGCTAAATTCATCCATGTATCGATTATTGTGACCACCTCTCTCTCGTTCTTCTCTCGACGACGTCTGCTTGAAACACTTTCCCCCGTCTCGCTCCTCCATACCCCTTCGCGCTGTCTCCCATCGCGCTCGCCTCTCCCCCGTCCGCGGAGAGGTCCGTCCCAATGGCCAAGAGGCGACTCTTCCGTTGGCCAGCACCCCGGACCACGGGTCTCACATTCCTGGCCCTGGTGTTGAGCTCCCTGACGCTGTTTCTATATGGAGGGCCGTCGTTTCCGCTGTCTCGGGACCACCGAGGTGGGTTGTATCTTTTGTCCAGATGGTCGGCGTGTTGCTGATGTCGATCGCAGAACAGGAATCGCATCACGACCAAGTTATCCGCGAACTTGCCGAGCGAACTGGCTCATATAGCAACGCCAGCCGGATCGGATTAGTATTGGCAGCGACACAAACGGAGGACCTCGAGTGGCTATTGGAATACCTGAAAGAGCGGTCCGCCTCTCTTACGCCTCTTATCAAATAATGGAAAGTAAAGCTAATACGTTTTCTGGTGATAGCGGCCCCGATACAATCCCATTCATCTACACCACGGACCCCAAACCTGACCCCCGACTCCTCGTTCCACGCACAATACGAGGCCGCGAAGCCGCCGCATACCTCTCCTTCGTCGTTGACTTTTACGATCGCCTCCCGCCGTACTCGATCTTCATCCACTCGAACATCAACCAATGGCACAACGACCTCTTCGGCCCGTTCACGAGCCCCGCCCTGCGCAATCTGCGTCTCGAAGCCGTCGACGCAATGGGATACGTCAACCTCCGATGCCAGCATGACCCCGGCTGCCCGACAAGTGTGCATCCATGGAGCCCGACCCAGGTCGACATCGACAACAACGACATCCGCGCGTTCTTCCCGGAGGTATACCAGTTCATCTTCAACGTCGGTGCGGATAAGGTCCCCGAGCACATTGGAAACGTATGCTGCGGGCAGTTTGCGGTTAGCCGCGAGCGGATTCTGCAGCGGCCGAAGAAGGACTACGAGCGGATGCTCCAGTGGGCGGCGGAGACGGATCGGACTGATAGTTTCGGAGTCGGCTGGGTGTATGAGAAGATCTGGCACGTCATCTTTGGGATGGAAGAGATCTAGTGAGTTGCCCTCCTCTTTTTTCTTCGTCTCCGGAATTGGATCGCTAAGAGATATCCACAGCTGCCCCCGCTTCGAACAATGCCGATGCGACGTCTACGGATGGTGCGGCCCACTCGCAGGCACTGGCGAAACACTGCAGGCAGTGCGCGCCGCGGCCTCATAACCAAAATCTACTACACGTAATATAGAATGATTTGACGGAAATTTTTTCTTTTTCTTCTTCGATTCCCTCTCTTTTCTACAACATACAATCGAACTTCGCACAGAAAGGTGTTGTGTGTTTTTGCATCACTCTTTTCCCTTTTTTGATTCATGCATGCTCTTGTATAGTATCACGAACGAACAACTTGGGTGCGACTTTTTGACCGAATGATTGATTGCGGAATATGCATTAACCGGTGTCCGGGGATGAGGATGAGGACGAGGATGCACGCGAACGAGAATGGAATGACTTAGATAGCAGCTAATACCCCTTTTTTTCTCTGGCTAGGGCTAGTGATTGATAGCTAGTCTTTGCTTTTTATTGGTATCAAGATTAGGTAGGACATGACAGGATAGGATGAGACGTTTATAGATTGGAATGGGTACTCATTTCTATACTTCACTTTCATAACCATCACGTCATATACAGAGATAAAATAAGATAAAATAAATATTCCCTGAGCAGAGGAGATGCTGCCTAAGTACTCGACTGCTGATTCTGCCCGGAAGGAGAAGAAGAAGAAGAAGTCGGACTCTCGCCCTCAGCATGAATTGCCTTCTGATGCCTGGCCCCCTCAAACCCACCATCCAATTCGAACGTCTCCCCATTCCCGACAACCCGCTCGGCAGCCCTCTCCCCTCCAGTCCTCGACACACCGACTCCAGAAACCTCATGCACATCCCCGCTATCCAGCATCGGCACATCAGACTCGCTCGGCCGACGCTGTTGTCGCGGCGGCGGACGACTCGTCATTGGCGTTGCGGCTGTGAAGAATAGCCCATCGCCCTCGGGAATGCCGCGTGTATCACCGTTTGGTCCGGGCACAGGACCGCCCGAACTGCCGCCAACGCCGGGTGGTGGTGGCGGCGCGGTGCCGTTGATACCTGAGATCAGGGATGAGGGGACCGGCATTGACGAGCGGTTCGTTGCTGTCCCCGGTGTTAGGGATGATGGGATCATTGAGGACGGGTCTGTCGATGTTGTTGAGTAGGTGGAGGGAGCTGTCGGTGCTGTTGAGATGGGACGCCGGGGGATTTTGCCAGCTGCGCCAGCTGCGCCAGCTGCGCCGGCTCCTGCTCCTACTGCAGCAGCAGCAGTTGCAGTGCCAGATCCAAACCCTGTGCCGGACGAAGGGTCTGTAGTGGTAGGGCTAGTACTTTCGCTCGGCTGCTTCTCCTCATCCTTTGCGGCTAGGGCTGCAGCGCCTGTAGCACCCGCACCTGCAGCGGCAGCTACAGCGCGGTTCTTGCGACGTTCGCGCAAGAATAGCCAGATGAGAGCAAGGATGATAGTGACGCCGACTAAGACGCCCACGACAATACCGGCGATTGCGCCGCCACTCAGGTCCGAGTCCGAGTTGGAGGATGCGTCGGCAGCGTCTGTCTGCGACGCTGTCGGTGAGGATGTGGATGTTGGAGAGGTTGAGGTAGACGACGCAGAAGCACTATCCGTCGTGCAGGTGTATGAGCCCTGGAAGACGTTGCCAGAGTTATTGTTAGAGCTATTGAGCTGATCGATTGCGTCACATGTCGCGGACCCTGTTGTTACAACTGAGGACTCGCCGTTGACTCGACGGAGGCGTTCGAAGGAGAGGCTACCGCAATTATCAGAGCCACATCGCACATCGCACAGTCAATGGGAGTAGGATACTTACTTGTTGAACCCTCCACTCAGATGAAGACCTCCCGTGACCCTCTCGAGGTCATTCATGCGCAAGTCAACGAGCGCATTGTTGTCCTGCACTGAGAGATCCCCGCCTACAGTGGCTACGTGCTCCAGCCCTAATTGCGTGAGCTGCTTATTTCCGGTTACCGAGAGGGTCCCCCTGATGGTCTCGATATCTGGTATCGTGATGCCTGTGAGCCCTGTGTTTTCGATGACCAGGTCACCGTAGACTTCCTCGAGGCCGTCAAGGTTGAGTGTTCCCGTTGCATCGGGCGAGATTGTTACTTTGCCTTTGATATCATTGCAGTCGTCAAAGTAGCGATCGGCGTCGGCTTGGGTTGTGATTGTGACGTCGGTTGGGCCTGCAGGGTTGTTCTTAGCAAGGGGAAAAGGGAAAATAGGGTTGCATTCGTACAGTCCTCGGCCGTGACAGGCACAATGGCCCGGAGCAAGAGAAAGACAAAGAGTAGGGGTATCATTGGTGCGCGAAAGAGCATAAACCTAGTACAAGGACGTCATAGGGAAGGAACAAGGGGACTACTCAACAAACATGGTGAACAAGATGGGAATTCAATGCCTGGAGGGCCCTGGCGCTTTTATTATGATCGGGCCTGGCGATGGAGCTAAAAATTTGGTTCGCTTGGCTGCATCTGGGGACATCGGAGATCGCTCTTCACGTTCTATCGGAGGTTTTCTTCTGCGCATACCACGAGCCTTATCATGACGGTGACATCCGGGCCATTACCAATGCTGAGTGCGCATTGTCTCATCCACTCACACTGCTTGTCTTCGAGCATGATGCTGGTAATCGAAGGCAGTCAAGTATGCCAAGTGCGCAACACTGCCTCACTGACCCACTGCATCGCGGGTCTCCATCCACTCCGAAGCCAGGGTCTTCTCACTAGCCTCACTGTGGGTTCAACCCGCTCATGATGCGGGCTATTCAAGCTGTTTCCTGAGTCGTGCTTTTCCAGATGCGTCTATTTATATCCAGACCCTGTGTGTGTTCTGCCTGCGAGCTCTATGCAAACCCCGCTAAAACCAGGCATCAAAATTTTTGGGCATCTCAATCTTGATATTAATATTGTTACCTGGCGCTGCTCAGCTGGTAGATTCGGATTACTCAACCGCAATGCAGTAACCAACCGTTCCAGGCTGTCATGCCCCTCTATCCGCTTCTATCTTCGGAATAACGACATATTTCTCGTCGTCCACACAGTCACTCGGTTCATCAGGATCGGCATTTTGAGAATCGATAATTTGCCGGCCATTCCGAGAATATCCCGTCTTGAGCCTGTCACCATCGCCCAGCCAGGGTGTGGACTGGGCAAGGAGCAACTTGAAGCGTTGCAACATCGGAGACGACCTCGTTGTCAAGCAGCAGCTTAACGATATCTGTGTAATATTGATTCGCAGCCCATGACAGAGCCGTTTGGCCGTCATGATCTTTGGACTCAACATTGGCCCCCGCTTCAAGAAGACATTCAACCACAGCCTGCTGGCCATATCTCCTAGCTAGCGATAGTGGCGCTTGACCGTTCCTATCCCTGAACTCTTTGTCAGCACCTCGCCTCAGTAGAAGCTCGACGGCATCTCGGTGGCCTGTCTTTGCTGCCCACATCAATGGCGTATGTCACCTCGCATCTCGGACACCAAGTGTAGCACCAAGGTCGAGAAGATCAATGGCTAGACCCAAATGACCTTCTCCGGCCGCCCATGATAAAGAAGTCCTTCCCAGCGAATCCCCGCTATCTGGGTCGCAGCCGTTCTCAACCAACAATTGCCGCAAGATGCAGTCCGTCGAGCTCCTTTGGAATGGGCGAGGTCTTATCCTCCATCAGCACCTGGGCCGAGCACGACACCTTTTTCCTGTTCATTAGGAAGGCCAGAACCAAGTCTAAGTCTAAAAGGTCGATTCGCCCATGATGTCCCCAGTTTTGAGCTGCATACCGATAAAGAGGGTAGTCGCCAAGCAGTCCGATACTGTAGCTTTGGAAGCAATCAAACGACAGGTATGTTATACAAGTAGCGGCAATATTCTGCCCAGTATCTAGAAACCATGCCATCCACGTGCGCTCGAAATATTCTTGTGTTGTATAGTGAACCAGGCGTATGTATGATATTGCTCTGCACATTAACGATAACTAGACCCGCGCATGCCGAAACTATGTCTTCCACGTCCGAAATGTTGGCATTATCGAGGTAACGCTGCCCGAGCTCCACGGCCAAAGCATGTTGTAGCTCTCGTGTGGTCAACGGACCGGCATAGGTGATCCACGATAAAACTTGTTTTGCCATCTCTCTCTGATCGGGAACCTGTCCTTCTATCCGCTCCATCGCCGTCTTATACGCCGAGTCATAAGCGTTGGAGCCACTCGAAGACCCTTCAAAGCTGTTTGCATGGCTTTCTGGGATCTTTTGCCCACGAGCGAGTCTAGATGGAGTTTTTCGAGCAATAAACTATATTAGGGTTAGGCATGCCCTGACTGGGAGGGTCTGTGCAAACTTACAATCCACCTACTGCTTTGGACACCACGGCTATTATCTCACACTCAAGCTCCTTGGTACGGGAGACAAATGATGGGAGCCGAAAGAGTTGGCTCCGCAGGTATCGCGATAAGTCTTCCATGCTCGCTCGGATCTCGAGTGAAGGGAAGCCCCCGAATGCAGCGATTGTGTCTGGAATATACTTGACGTTGCCAAAAGGTTGACGTTATACCTGTCTTGAAGTGCACGAATTGCCGTGAGTAATGGAGTGCGAGCAGTGGTTGCACACTCGTCAAAAGCATCCACAACAATGAGAACGCAATTGAGCTGCGCCGAAAGGCGCTGCAAGAATTCAAGAAGCGTAGTCACCTCTGGTTGGACATTCTTGTCTTGAGACTCTGCGTATGCTTCCTTGATGCATGCCGGTATAGTTGATTGTCCCTGGACAAGGTGCCAGACCAAACTTGCAAGCAAGTCACGGAAGCCTTGCGTAGGCATGCGGCGAAGATTGCAGTAGAGGTATGCAATGCCGATAGTGTCAAGATGCCCAAACTGTTGCTCCAGATAGTCGATGATTATGGATACCATGATGGTTTTTCCAGTTCCTGGGATTCCGAACAGAATAATGTTTCCTTGTCCTTCTGTATCCAATCCTGAAACTGACTCGCTCCGAGCAACCATCGACCGCTTCCCTCTTGTTGTTGATTAAGGAAGTCGTTTTGCTGTGCGGCATAGTTGTTTGAACCTAGTCAGTCCAGTATCTTATTGTGCTCTTCGTCCACCTAGTACTGCTTTATCTCCTCAATTTCGTTCCGAGTGTGGGCGGCTGTTTCACACATGGCAAAGTTAACCTGGCTATCGAATTCGCATTAGTATAGTCCCACGGGGTATGCAAAATAGAGGGTTCAATACAGGTTGAGTCCGCTGAGGAAAAGAGTGAAATAACCACCTGTGCATGAATCCGTTGCTCGAAAGTCTGAACTTCCTTGGGATCCCGCTTCTGCCTTTGCCACGCGCGTCTCGAAAAAGCATCAAAGCCAGCGTCCGCCGAGTCGATCTCCGAGTACTTTGCGAGAAGGTGTTGTAGATCTCGAAGGACCCCGCAACATGTGTTCGAAATATCTTCGAGGTGGCACCTTTGTCCCTCGGTTAACACGTTGTCGGGGTCGATGTCTTCGATGTCACGCAGTACATTGGATAAGGACTTGATACTAGCAACCATCAGCAGGTGGTGAAGAAAGTAGAGTAGCCGTTACCTTGTAGTAGTTTCTTTGAGGTGAGTCGGCGCATAGACGAAACGTCTTCGGATGTCGTTTGCTAGGAGAACGAGGGAAAAGAAATCTCCTGCACCATATCCAAAGCTCATGTCGCTGTCGCCAGGAAAAGCATCCTTGGGAAAATAGGAGCCAACAGTCGGGACAAATTCTGGCTTGAGTGTAAGATGCAGGTTGGAGATAATCGTGGTCTCTGCCTTCCAAGGTTAGAAGTGCTGACTCCCCGAATAGGCAGGAGGGTTTAGTATGAATCACGACAATAACGACTCTCTGTCGCACCAACCACAAGTGCCCTCCACTCACTCTCCTCTCCCTTTACAGTCTAATATCTATATGATTTAGCAAGATAGATGTGAGATATATCAAAAGAAAACATTCACAGGGGTATGTCTATATAGCGTCAACTCATAAAAAGCGCCAAATGTAACAGAAAAGACAAAAAAAGGTCAGCACTAGAAGCGCGGACTCCAGGCATCGAGAGCGCGAAGTTCGCCCCATTCAGCCTCCAGTTCCCGGATAATCCGAGAAGTCGGCCAACCCATCCTCTTCTCCACCGTAGTTAGAAACTCTAAAGACCCTTGCCGCTCGCACGGATGGCGGAGACAGAAACCATCTGAATTGGTCAGCTCTGAATATCTGAGATGAAAAGAGAACGAGCGCGTACATCGCTTGAGAAGATGACAGGCCATGAAATATGCATTGTCGACCGTTTCGTTGGATTTTGATAATCCGATAACGTTGATGATGTGTGATGCAATGGTTTGCTTTTAACTGTTAGCAGGATTGCTTTATCGGGAAGAACTGATGAGACAAACCTCTTCAACGCGTCTCCTCTTCGCAAGCTCAAAGTCACTAACAATGCCCTCATGCCTATTCGAAGTCTCAAGGATGATACGAGACGTATAGTAATACTGAAGGCCGACGACTGGGACACGTCAGTCAGTAGTTGCTTCCTCAAATGGCTCGATAAGGACTCTTACCTGCTGGTGGAGACACAATCCACACTTCCGGAAATGGGTTACCGTGTGCAGGGTTTGCCTCCTTGTATTTCAACGGTTGCCAGCTGATGGGCCGTTCACGGTACCAGCTCTCGACACTGTCCGACAGGAATTGCCAGTCGCTTGCCTCGAAACTATGTGCGTTCGGTCCGGAGCGGAGCTGGATAATCCTCGCACAGAGGAAGATTATAATATTCGCGTAGGCCGCATCATCCCGCCGCTGGAAGACGGAAGAATGCTCGTAGTTTTCGAGATTCAAGTGCATGGGCTGATACTCGACGAGGCATGCGTAAATAGCCTGTCGAAGGAACTGCCAGCTGACTGCCTCAGCAAGCCCACCAGAAGACGCTGACCGAGCCATGGTATTCAGTAACCTGGTAGAGCCTAGCCAATGGCACTTTTCGTTTGTGTTTGGCTCGAGTTCCTCGTAGATGCGGAGGAGTACCACGGTAATCAGGAGATTATCATCGTAGGCCCCTTCATGCCTGCCCAATGCTCGTAAAAGTAGCTCAACACATTGACTGTGGTACTCGGACGCTTCCCAGTCATCCGATCCAGACATAATCGCGGCATGCCTGGCGGATAGTGACAAAACGGCCTTTAAGACCATCGGAATTTGTAGCGCTCTCCGGGGTATTTCGGAGGAGAAATGGGAATTAGAGTCACAAATATCATACTGAGTCATTGGTCAGAGATACCTGAAATCTGATAACGAAGACCATACCTTCGCCGCATGATCCTGAATAAATGACCGCAAGAGGAAGGCTTCGCGTGACGTCATTGGAGGAGGAGCGCTCAGATTGGGACTGAGGGAGCTCAATGGGGGCGATATACCTGCCCAACTGCTGACGGACGGCAAAGGTGATGGACCGCCGGCGGGTCTTGGTGAGAATATTGTTCGTCGTTCATCTGGACTTGAACCCGGCAATGGGGGCAGTGTGCGCTCATAATTTCCAGTAGCCGAAACCTGTTCGTGTGGACTGGGAGTATGTGGGATATGTAGGTGTGATGTTGCTGGAAAGCTGGTCGTAGCGGGTGGGTTATCTATTGGGGCTTCGAGTGGAACATCCGAGTCGGGGTCTTCGGCGGACTCTTCAACAAACATCACTATGAGAAGATATTGTTAGTTTTTGTCAAAGGGAGAAAGGAATAAACATATTGGGTAGGGGCAAGTACATACAAGATTGAGGAACTTTCACCCAGGGTTGTCGGTCGTCCCAAGCCAGCTCGAACTTGGACGCCGTCCCCTGACTCTTCTGGTAAACATGGCGGACTGTCTTGAAGCGGAACGGAGGATCAAGCCGGCATGCTCGGGATAAGCGCGCGCATTCATTGCAGGATGAGGCTCCTTTGGTAATTGTGCATTTAATATGGCGAAGACGACAACGCTCACATCCCCTACCGATTCGCATTGCAAGCAGCGGAGGGAAGCGTTGGGCGCGAGAAAAAGGGGTCGGTGGTCGCGGTTCACATCGATGAATTCCGAGCGTCCATCGGGAACCAAGACAAAATAGGTGTGAGGCTGATATAAGATAGAGACAGAGAAATTGATCCTGGGAATAGCCAGGAATTGGGAGAGAAGGATGTGAGATGAGACGAAATACGAGAGTGGGAATTCCCCCGCAACCCCAGGATCGCTGATTCAGCGGCAGTTCGCGGGGCGTGATTGGTGCCCTCAATCCTCGGACAACCTCCGAAGCGCTGTCCAGATAACAAGGCCACGAGCGTGAATATCGCGCCAAGATTCTGCCAGGAACCGTGGCGTACAGAGTATTCGGTCCACCACTGTATTAGACCTTAAATTCTTAGTATTATAATAAAGATTATCTCTTCTAAGGCACTTTATCAAGCAACTCTTTTAAAGAAATCTACTTTACTTAACATCTAATAGTACTGTGTAGATTATAATAATCCACCTGCTCTTCACTGCCACCACTTGTAGTTAAAGCTTGGGCTCCTATTGTAAGATATATAGTAGTACCCTACCCTAACCAGATGGCAGCCTTACTACATTACTGCACAAGCGACCCGCCACTTGAATTCACCCCCGCCCCAGTAACATTTGAATCCCGCATAAGATATATAAACGCCTCTCCAACCTCCTCAGGCTCCCCCACTTTCCCTAGTAACGCTGACGCTGTAATAATATCTAACTTCGCCCTCCTTTCTTCTAGCGTTGTGCCCCATAACTCTGTGTTTATTGGCCCTGGATGCACAATATTCACCCGTACTGGAGCAAGATCCAGTGCAAGCGCGCGGGTCAGTCCATCTAGTGCTGCTGCTGCTATAGACGCTGCTGGCCACCCCTTTATTGGTCTCGTGGCGGGCCGGCCGCCACAGAAGGTTAGGCTTGATAGATAGCTTTCCTTAAGGAAGCAGGGCGCAAGCTTCGCGAGTAGGGTTGGTACAACAAGACGGATATGCATGTCTTCGAGGATATACTCGCGGTCCATATCAACCAGGGACCGCCTTGAAACACGGCCGGCAGTAAGGATAATATGGTCAAGTTTTGACTCAGTTGTTGCAGCGGTGAGCAAGGCTTTAAGGTGCGCCTCAACTTCTGGGGTGGAGAGGTTGATTGTGAAGCCCTTGATGTGTGCTTCAGGGAACAATGCTTTGATTGTTGTGACGGCATTAGTCACACGGGTGGCGTCTGACGAGGCGATGAAGACACGAGCACCTTGTTCGGCTGCCAGTTTTGCAACGGCAGCGCCTATGCCGGAGGAGCCGCCGATGATGAGAACGGAGTGGCCAGAGATCGAAGGCATGATGGATATATTTGCTTAGTAAAATGGTATATATGTTTTGTTTGTGCTGGCGGGTACCTCAAATTGAGCATGTCCCTCGATTAGCCCATTGGGAAAGGCACAATATATACGTTGTATAGAATGCTCTAACCGACTTCTACCGCTCTTTAGCAATGGTGGACGTTGACTGGGGGCGTCGGGTGAGCTGCTCATTTGCTATAGGATTTTCTGATTACTCACTAGATTACTCATCACAGATTGGAAAGGGGAATGCGCATGAGGTTTCGTGGGAGACCTAATAGGGGAAAGTGGGACATGGGACATTTGGGGCTGGAAAGAGGGCCTGAGAAAGTCACTGCTTTGCTTACAGTAGAGGTCACGATGAGCTACTCCTGCTCTAGAGGGTTACGGCTAACCCGCCCTGTCACCACTTCAGTGTCTGGAAAGACACCTAGCTAGGGACCTCAGAGCCCACCACAAGACCCCAGCTGGCATGTATGATGAAATAAAGGCCGCATGTATAACCAACGGTCTCCCCACATTCAAACAAGTGTTCGACAAGTGGCTCGCGGGAAACTACAAAATCCAGGAGCTGAGCCACGCAATGGACGCAGCAGCTCGCAATGACAGCGTCGAGATTGTCTCAACTTTCATTTCTCGTTGGATAGGATCCTACACTGATTACGCGATAATTACAGCTCGCGGCACAAAGCAAAGTGGATACCCATGGAGTTTCTCAAAGATGGCTGGAATATCACGAGGTGTCCATCGATGGATTGCTACCTGCTCTTGGCTTCGCCGCTCAGGTCGAAGATATGGTCCTTTAGCTGCTGGACCATGGCGTTAATCCTAATCAACAATCCTCAATCGACTATACCTCCTTGTCTATTGCTGTCAAGGACGCTGTTTCTTCTACCTTCAGACTGCTGCTCGCCCCCCATAGTACAGATAATATCCACACAAAGGGCAGCTCCTTCACTACGCTGTTTACAGAGAGTTCGACGAGGTTCCCGTGCTGGATATGCTTCTGCAGCGGGGGTTGCTAATAAACAAGAAGCTGCATGAAGACCATCCTGACAGCTATAACCAGTTCTCCTGGAGTGGTTGTGGGACTGCCTTGCACGACGCGGCCAATCTGCGTAAGCTGGACGTAGTACGATACCTCCTTGATCATGGCGCAGATCCGACTATTCGAGATGCTATAGGACGGATGCCTTGTGGCTGTGCAGTCAAGTATGGACATCTTGAAATCGCGACGGAGGTGACAACTGCCGTGGGCGAAACTGGGTCTTGACATCTATTATCACTTTCACCACCACCTGAGAACTATGTATCGATCTGCGCATTGCATTGCCGATATATAATGCCAGCTTCCACACACCAGCCTTAACGAGCCGCAAACAAATGCTTAATCACGACGATCCGCCCATGTTCTCGCCGAGAAATAATAGCTCATCACTCTCCTGCCAATCCACATGCCATGCCATTGGATCCCAGATCGAAAAGTCGAGGTCAAGAGTCGGCTCCACGGCCTCCGGTGGACCTGCCCCTCCCCCTACAACCGCGTGAGCCGCACCCTCCCGGCAATCTCGTTCCGTGGTTGTTGCTGGTATTGCATTAGCAGCCGCATGCCGCGCCGCATTCGCCTTGATGATCCCCCTGGCCGCCACATCGGCGACAAAGTTATTCGCCATGAACGACTCGGCCTTGCCGAGGAACGGCGTGTCCCTGTCCCAGTCGTCGTAGTCGATCATGTGCTCGATGATCCGGCAGACGCGCACGCACTGAGACCGTCGGTCGTTCGCCGTCTGAGACATCTCCCGCATCAGTGTGAACGCCTGCCGGATGATGTTTCGGATCGCTGGCTCGTCGATGCACTCTCTCGGCACTGCCGCCATCCCCCCTAGGATACGGAGCAGGAAGAAGACGGCGTAGCTTGCGGAGCGGAATACGTGGAATGTGCCTTTGCGCAGTGCGTCGGGAGATGTCGTCAGGATTGTTAGGAGCTGTCGCGCGGTGAGGCTGCTCTGCGTGATGAGCTCGTTCTCTCGATGATGGAGGAGGCTCTTCGGGCCCTCGGTTCTCTTTTTCCCCTGGTCGAGAACGTACGAGTACAGGCTCAGCCGTGCATCGAGGAACGAGACTTGCTCCGCAGCAGACCATTCGGATGCGTATTTGTCGTGTATTGTGCAAAGTTCCGTCTCAAACACCCGCACAAACGGGAGCGGGTCCGCGGTGAGTCCGTTGGCCGAGGTCTCGCATTCGCCCAGGGCAGCCGAGATCTTCGAGGCCACGAGAGCGATGTGGAGCTGGATCCTCGTCGTCGCTGGTACTCCTGGTATTGGGGAATTCACGGCGTGAAGGACCGTGTGGTCGATCCTGATGGAACTCGGCACCCCGAATCTTGCAGTATGCCTGGCGGAGTAAATAAAATTAGCGAGGCAACATGAACAGCTCAGGAACAATCCTACCTACCATTGATCTACAATGAAACAAGCCAACCAGGTCACCGTCCGAGTTTCAGTAGTCCCGATCTCCGATGACTTCGCGGCAAATAAAAGAAACGGATGTTGCGGGCGATGCAACCCAAGAGAGCGTGCCATGGAAATGGCGACTGAACAGTACATTGAAAACGGCTCCTTGTTCATGTCCTCATGCGGAAAAGACCAAACACAGAGTAGAAGTAGAGCTTGAACGAGGTAGATGGACCGAGTGCCCAGGAGGAGGATGTCTGCTACTAATTGCCGGACTAGAATCTGTAACCGCGGGTAGTCGGATGCATACTTGTCCGAGTCTTTGCTTGCAATGGCCAGCACGCCCCAGAACAATAATGGTGCTTTCTCGTAACAATCGAGTGGGGTTGCGGGGTCGAGCAACAGCGGGAACCGTGGGTGTACATGAGAATAATACCTAGATGGTGTCCGTGAGTGAGCGGGGTACATCGAAGACCAAAGCTCGACGGGGCTTGCCGTACTCCTCTAACAGCTCTGCCACTACACTGGATGTGAAGTAGACACCGGTAGCCTCATGGGTAAACCGAGCAGGCCTCTTCCCCCCGAGACGCAACTCGGCCGCTATGCTTGCTACGGAAGGCTCCGATTGGGAGCCTGGCCCCGACAAGTCGGGCGGCTCAGTACCCGAAGTCTCGGAATGTGGCGTCCTGTACGCATTCTCCCCTTCTCCATGTCCATGGTGGGGCTTCAGACTAGGTTCGATTAGGATAGAATTCAAGTAGTATGGATACATAGTGGGCATACCTTCTCTTGGAAACCCTCTTGAACAACGGGTCAACAGAACACCGCTCACCCGCTTTTTCACAGGCCGAGCAAGATGCAGGGAACTTTTGACTGGCATTACATTTTACCTAACCACATTAAATTAACCAACTTGAAACCCGTTGTTGGTCCCATGAACAAGAACTGGCTATTCCTCACCTTCATCTGGCGACATCGCACACAGGGCACGCCAGCCCTGCGCGGCTTGATACGCGAGGTTGGGTTTGCAAGTGAGCGAGAGGTCGCTACTTGAATATTCTCCATTTCGCTCGATCACTGTAAAAGGAAGTAGTCTTGGCAATCTAGGGAACGATAAAATCAAGTAGTGTGTTTGAGAAGCCACGGTGGTGAACTAACTGGCCGTCCTGGCAGGGAGGCGTTCACATTCAAACACCCTGCAGTAAGATGGATGCCTGCGGATCCTCGGCAAGGCGAGGCTTGCGAGCCGACTCTCAACCACTAGTTCCAGCTAGTTGCACTGCATCCGGCGGGATAACGCCAGCAATTCTGATTCGCCGTTCGGATCAGGCACCCGAATTGTTAATGGAGCAACGCTTCAACACCCAAGAGATATTTCACCAAGTGAGTGCTAAGGTTGACATCAGTATACAGGCTGACTATGACAATGCCAAGATTAAACACTACCCAGTGTTAGAAGCTCCTGGCGCTACATCACCCCAATTTGGGGTCAATGATGCGACAGAGCATGTCACCTGACTGATCTGCATTGCATGTACAGGGCTTGGTCTTAACAAGTACATATTATGCATAATCTACTAGATCATCATTGGACATACTTTAATGGAGGGATGAGTCATTCCGCATGTTGTTACTAATGGTTGTGCTGTCGATAGCCACTAGGGATTGCAGATCTTCGCTGGATGATCGCTGCTTGTTCGCCGAATGTTCGCTGGATGGCTCTAGGCAACCGCTCGGCAGGGTACGCTAACCTATATCACCCTCACAAGGTATCTCGCACGAGCAGAGAAAGCCAGCTTTTGAGCTAACTATCTTCGTTTTTGATCTAATGATTCTCGGCTTAAGTCCGGTGCTGCTTAATTTTTTTTTTCTTTTTTCTTTTTTTTCTTTTTCATTTCCCTGCATCCGGACCATCCGAGTCGGCTCTCTTTCACCTGCGCCCACACTTATACTTCAACTTCCCTCAGCCCTATACCAGTCCTAACACCACCACTCAACACAACCGTCAGTGTTTGGATACTTGTTTGAGCGCGACCTCGGTTAGTCCATATCCAAATAGTCCGAGTCCGGGGCAAAGACAATTCCCCAATCCGGTAGCACCGCTACGTCACGATTCGACAGAGCTTCGATCTTTTGCGCCGATTGAAGCGCTGCTTCCATTTCGACCTCCTATATCTACAGCAAGCACTCAAGCACTTAACACGAGCGTCGCATTCATCTACCCACCCCTATGTATCTGTTAACTCGAGCTGTCTATGCGGCGCTGTTCTTCGCGTTCTCTGCGATCGCGCACGGTGATGACGAATCAATGGACATGCATGCTACCTCCAGCACAACAACTTCCGTCTCAAATGATGCCCAGAGCGAAGGTCCCACGAGCTATTTCTCCTACGGCCAGCACTCGGGCACCATCCTAGCGCACATTGCTCTCATGATCCTAGGCTGGTGCTTTGTGCTTCCTGCTGGTAAGCTACCTACATTCTAGTTCTGGCAAACATTGAAATCGTCTACGCTTAACTGACTAACTCCGCGACAGCCGTCATGCTGAGCGTTGGCCGCTCGCGCCTTGCACTTCTGTCGCAGTTCCTGTTCCTAATCGTGAATGCTATCGGCCTGCTCTTCGGAATCGTCTATAATAGCCAGACCCCCGATCTGTACGAGAACAACGCCCACCACAAGATCGGCTGGATTGTGACATGGGTCATCGGTGCGCAGGTTGTTCTGGGTCTGATTTTTACGTATGCTGGTCGAGGCGAGACCAGTGACTCGCAATCGAGCTCTTTGGATCGCGCTAGGTTCCTCCCCGTCGCTACAGATGAGCTTGAGCATGAGCAGGAATCTCCCTACCCAACTGGGACAATGCACGAGAACCGCTGGTCTCGCGATAGTGGTCAGGGGTCTGAACCTTTATCTCCATCTCGTGAGTCGCAAGCCGAGTACGACAACTTTGAAAAACCCGAGGAGCTGCACCCGAAGCAATCTGGTCTACGTGGCTGGCTCCACAATTCTACTGCCCATCGATTCCTCTCAAGACGCGTGCCTGGAATGCTCTCGAGCCGTGTCCTACGCATTTTCAATGGCGTATATAACGTGATTGATCGGATAATTCTCCCTTTTGGCTTTACCGCTATTGCCACCGGAGCCGTTACTTACGGCGGTGTCTTCCACGGTGGCGAGGTCTTCAACGGCGTGGCGCATTTTATCAAGGGCGGGATCTTCTTCTGGTACGGGATTATCACTCTTGGCCGGTTCACCGGAGCCTGGGCAGACTTGGGATGGGCCTGGAACAAGAAGCCCGCCGCGTCTGTTGTGGGCGCGTGGAAGGCAAAGGTCCCCTCAGCCGAGTTTGTCGAGTCCTTCGTCATCTGGATGTACGGCGTCACCAACGTCTTCTTGGAGCACCTGGCCGGCTGGGGGAAAGAGTGGACCGCGAGGGATATGGAGCACGTCTCGATCTCGATCATGTTCTTCGGCGGTGGTCTTGCCGGTATGCTCTTTGAATCCCGGCGTATCCGCGTCGCGCTAAACAACACCCTGTTATTACGGTCTCCTGCTACTTATGAATCCGAAGATGAGAGCTGGAACCCTCCCAAATCACAGGGCGTGCCCCTGAACCCAATGCCCGCGCTCGTCATCCTCCTCTTAGGAATGATGATGGGCTCGCACCACCAAGATAGTATGACCTCGACGATGGTGCATAAGCAGTGGGGCAATATGCTCGTTGGCTTCGCGATTGCCCGCGGGATGACATACATCCTGCTGTTCCTGCACCCACCAACCTCCTACCTCCCCGCCCGCCCTCCAACCGAGATCGCGGCTGGATTCTGTCTCATGTCTGGGGGGCTCATCTTCATGCTAAGTGTAAGTCCCTGACTAGCTGGTTTCTGTATGGGGGGGGGACTACCTTACTAATATTCCCGAATAATAGGCCCGCCAAGTCATCGAAGCTATGGAGTTTTACGAGCTCGACGCCATGTTCACCTTCACCGTGGGCATGGGCTTCACAGCGTTTATCATGTCGCTGGTGGTTGTCGCCATTGCGATCAAGGCGTGGGCAGTGCAGCGCGAGAGGGGACGAAACGAAGGATGTTGATGGATACATAGTCTATGACGAAGGGTTCTTGTCTTCTATGTGAGCATTCATGCCCCCGCTTGATATGTATGCCTGACGCTAACCTTTGACTTTGTTCCAAAAGGTCTGAAAATAATACAGCGAGCATCTAGCGGCAATTTAGGTC
This sequence comes from Aspergillus baeticus, assembly GCA_027569055.1. Taxonomy (NCBI): domain Eukaryota; kingdom Fungi; phylum Ascomycota; class Eurotiomycetes; order Eurotiales; family Aspergillaceae; genus Aspergillus; species Aspergillus baeticus. Next base: position 93,309 of record JAPDEI010000012.1, on the reverse strand, counting down.
TATGTTTTGATGATAGATGTATAATATAGTATATTAGTGTAATATAGCTATATTTGAATTTACCTTGATATCGGTTCTTTCCCCCTGTTCCTCATATGTATATATCCTACCTACTTTTTACTGTCCTGTTTATGGTTCTGAACGCACCTGCACTTGATCAGAATTCTCAAATCTCCGGCATTCATCGACTTGCCCTTGCCTATGACGTAGATATAGAATTGTTAATACCGTTTCGGAAATTATGTGTCTCAATTTCGCCCAAGGGCCCCTTTCCCCTAAATTCAATTCCAAAGAGGCTCCGAAGATCTGGAAAAAAAAAGTAAAAGAAAAAGATATTTGTCCAATTCTGTGTCCATTATCTAGATCTATCCCCACAAATATCATACACGAAGGGTTTTTGCCTTAATTAAGGGCCGAAAAGTAAAGAGGAGTTTCGAATTGGTGTGCACATATATGTGGTACTAGCCCACAGCACAAGTGATGGGCCGAATAAATCAATGATAGATGATAGGTCGTTCTGTTAAGTTTCCGGTTCGATACATAGGAAAGGTAGATAGGCCGGAGGCTCGTGGTTTCGGATCGAGGGCGTTGAGTGTGTGCGCATCGAGGGGTCGGTGTTCTCAAGATACACCATCTGCGTAGATAGAAGCAACCGAGGGCTCCTTTCCTTTTTAAAAGTGTCAGGGTCAGTAGGACATTCATCACCATACGCGAACGGGATAAAATCTCACTAGGTCAAGAAAATCTCCTGCACAATAACTAGACGAGCCCTTCTCAGGTTTTGTGATTAAGACTTATCTATCTCTAGGCGCCTGGTTGATGCCAGCGCAGCCAGCTTTGCGCGTATGCGCCGAGACGATATTGTTCCGTAAGATCGTGAAGGTGCTCGTTTAAAAGATATAATGAAAATAGGCCGGTTAGCATGAGGACCAGTGCGAGACACAGGCCATTATGCATGGTGAAGACAGTAATTTGTCAATTCAAGACAACCTGTTGCAAGCTGCAACTGTGTGTTTCTGTGGATAGGAAGGGAATTTCGTGAGCCAGGTACGTTGTAATATTGCGAGTTGGTTGATAAGCAGGCAGCAGGATAAGAGACGGTAGCTGATATCCCTTTGGTACGCATTTGGAGAGGACGGTAGGTCTCTCTTAACCGCGGTACTATCTCCAGTGGTACATTCATTGGTGGTCGCAACAGACTACCATATGCGGAAGTGGCGTCGGCGTATCATCCAGCGACTTTCGGTTATTATCCAGCGAACATCTAGCGAGGCTCGTCATCCTCTAATACTATTTCCATAGCTTGTACCTCGCGAACTAGCTGGACAAGGGAGAGAATATCAGGACCAAATTATTCCGCTTTATAAATTACCTCTTCGCCATCCCCTTCCTAAGTAATAAAATATTTGGTGAGTAAAGGGTACTGAAATTGTGACTATGATGTTTTATTGCTGGCTCGCGAGCGGCTTAGCTAGATGAAGATGGCTTTAATGCTGAGCAAGAGTGTTAACAGCTGCTGAAAGGCCTGCATGCTAACTTACACTTTATTCAAACAAGAGAAAAAAAAAAACCATATGGTTTTTTTTTTTTTTTTGAATGCGGGAACTGCCGCCCGCGGGAGTTTCGGCGTCGCGGACAGCTTGTTGGGTGCATGCCAAAATAGCCAGGGACTGAATTGGTCGGAGTAGACGTAAAAAATTGAAAAAGTTCATAGGATGGTTACATATTTTTCCAAGGCACAACTGCCCTCTAGAATTGAACACCTCCAAGGCCTGGTAGCTGCCCGCCCCAAAGTCCAGCGCCTCGTCAAAAACGCCCATAAACGCAATAACCCTTTCCTCTTGCAACCGCCGCCCAACAATCTCGACCGCCGTCGGCAGCCCCGCCATCTTCCTAGCATCGCACCGTGAGGCAACGCCGGTGTTGCATTTGCAGGGCATAGGATAAAGTCGTAGTTGTTTGTTTTCCACTAGTCAAACCAAGTTGCCCGGAACGCGAGGGCAGAGAAACCGCTGTTGACGCTCTGTACGTTTCCGATTCCTGATATCGCGGTAGGCGAAATATTCGATTAGATAGACCATTGTCAGCGATAGCAGTCACGTTACCCGGAAAGACGAGTAAAGGGGGGCGACTTGGGGACAACATAGTTCGGGACAAGGGTTTTGTAGCTAAAGAAGCTCAGAATAATCTCGAATACCGACTTCATTCTACACGGTGGCTCCGGTATCACTCGGTGCTACGGGCCCGAGATCCACGCACCGGCAACCGCGCGGACTACTGGGATGTGCTCTCGTGCCACCCTGGTACTGGGTGATATAAACAAATAGATTTGGGCCTGGTAAAACGCACCAAAGATAGAACAGTAACATATGCTTCTCAATTGCTAAGATGCTACTACCACGAGTCAAGAGCCCCAGGACCGTTGGGGGGTGGGGTCATACGTTGTAAACCGCTGGGACGGAGAGATATTCACCCTCCCCGGTGTGAAAGGATCGTTCCACATGTGGGCGACCCAGAAGCAAACGGGCAATGCCTTCGCTGTGTTTGGATGGGATGATGGCCCGGCATCAGACCAGGGCTTCCACCACCATAAAATCACCCACGATGTGTTTCTCATCACTGAGGGCCAGGTGAAAATCTACTGCGGCGACCAATACCGGATCCTCAACCCAGGCAACTTTGCGTCTGTTCCGCCGGTGGTTACCCCTGACTGTTCTGGATGCAGATTTTTGCGGGTTACTCGGTTACCGACATGCACGACAGGGTCTCCTTCACAAGCCCACCCCGTTGGGCCCGATCACGCGCGCTGCACCCCTCGTCTCCCCTGCCGAGTGGATAGATTTCTTCCGCGCCTTGGCTGTGCCCCTGCTGATAGTTCTGCAGCGGGATATTGGGGTGGCTCGTACGGCGCGTACTGCGGTTGCGGCGGCGGAGGGGGAGGCGACGCAACAGGAGGAGAATATGGAGGTGCATAGCTTTCGGGGCCGCCGCGGGACTGCTTGCGGATCTCGTCGGGGAGTGTGGGGAAAGGCTTGAATCCTTGTGATTGGTGAAATTAAATCGTAAGCGTAGTTTCTGCTCTAATAGCAATACCAAGTTATTGTATAGTCCATCGCACACTCGAGCAGGCTACTAGTTAAGAAATTTGGTATTCTTCTATAGCTTGCTCCTTAGAGGACTATTTAAAGGAGACAGCTGGTCGTCCTAGATTCTGATTCTAACTAAATTAGGACTATTTAGTGCTGGCATGGATTGTAGACGTGTGTCTTTCCTGCGAACCATTTATATGAAAATAGAAATTAGGATTACTTTCCGCAACTTAATTCCCCTAAATCATAGGGTAAGCTCTGTCAACAAAATTTCCTTAATAACTATTGCACTCAAGCTGTTTTATTTGCTACACAACTCGGGCCTTGGGACAACGAACACTACGCGGTTGCAATCAGCTCCCACCAAAGTATCCAGTACCTCCTTTCTTTTACTGGAAAAAAAAAAAATGCAAGGGCACCCCAGAGAACCTCCACTCCCCCAAGAGGCTAAAAATAGGAATCTATCTTCCTGTTTAGCCCTATAACAGCGTTTGAATAATCTAATAAGAGCCAGCCCTGGGCCGCTCCAGACTAATAAAAGAGATTGCCCGAGACTAAATATTGCAGCATTTGGTGAAACAGAAGGATCGCGAGGTACCCGGAGTCTTAATATAGCGCACCCCTTAGTGGCCAGTACACCAATGCCTCAATTGACTGGCGAGCTTGAATTAAGCAACGAGATAAGGGCCCAGAAGCTGTCACAGGTGCCAAAAAAAATACCCAAGCAGTGTCTCGTAGGCAAGATGATGGCAGTCAAAAGCAAACAAGAACATCTCAACAGCAAAAGTTTCCGAGCCACCAGGCATACCGGGATCATTTGATGCGCGCACTCGCAGAGATGTGGATAGCTCAACATCAGCAGAAATTGCGGCAGCAGCAGATTGTGCTGATAGCGGATCGGGGCTCTGAAGTCCAGTCATGGCGAAACATGGTCACGGAGCCTAGTTTTAATACAACATGGCAATACGTTGGAATCTACCAGCAGCGACTGTTCAGATTAAAACATGATATTCTTGTCTGTCTTTTGCCCCAATATAGACCGCCTACCGACTGGCCACCTCAGGTTGCGCAGGAATACACGGCTGGCCTTGAACAAGCTGCCATGGGCTTCATGGAAGATGTCGTGCGGCAGGACTGGATTAAAATAGCAGCTGCCGAGCAGCTGCTCATACTCAGGCAAAGCAGTGATAGGAAATGGTGCTGAGAGCTCACTCGGAAGCTGATGGGAAGTCGATGGGAGTGAAAGGCAGTGTGGATTTAGGACACATGGCGCAGACAACTTGCTTGCTGCTAGGGCTGGGGCACAGCCATATATTACCAAGCAACCCCTCCATACTTGTGATGATTCTAGACAGCTGCAAGGATGATATAAAATTAAGTTATGCCCTCCCTGAATGGTTTCTAGATTCCTTTGCTAGGAGATTGAACTAGAGAAACACGTTCTAAGTCTAGATTCAGGGCTGAACAGCAAAATGCCGGTGCCGCAATCTATAGGAAGGCAGGTGACTCCAGTTCCCGGGGCATGACGATGTTGCATGTCGATAGCTCATTCTTCGGCACTTGAAGATTGTGGCCAAGAAAGTAAGCGTGCACGCGCTGTGATTATAGAGCATACAGGTCTCACAGCGCATGTCACGTTCAAACCCGAAGTTCGCATGACTTCAATTCGCGCTCTCTCGGCCTCAACCGTGTGTGCCAAGGCAACAACAGCCTTGCCCTGAGAAGTTAAATTGCAGGTCATGATATCAACATTGTTACCAAACACCATGCAAAGATTTGCCTCAATTCTATAATTAATACGTGTTTGATAACGCAAGAGGGAATGACGTAACCATTGTTTGCTCGCGAAAGAAGAGCTCATGGTTTGTGGATACTTTCATAGTGGAATTGATCTTGACGAAAACCTTAAAGATACGGAGTACTTTTGACATGAGAGCGGGGCTGAGCGGCTCACGCTGTCTACTCAGAGTATCGCACTGATGGTGGAGCAACCTCAGCTGCTGGGGAGGTAATCACAGTATTTCGATCCACGTTTAAGCCACACGCCGGTAGGTCAGTAGTTGGTGGGTGACCACATGCGAATTCATGCTGTTGTATGTTTTTGTTTGCGCTTTCTTTCTTTCTTTCTTTCTTTTTTTTCCCTGACTCTAATAGGGACTGGCTGGCCTGGTTTAGCACCCCATGTGTTTGCTGAACGGCGTCAGAGAGGAATCAAGCACACCACGGTCAGGGAGAAAACTAGCAAGCAACCAAGTTTTGACTCTATCAGCCATATTTCACTTTTCGAGTCCATGATAATAGGAACATCGCCGCAGGTAGACCATTCTTCAAGAGCCAAGGAAAAGCGGTCACCGCAAGAAGGCCGGAAGGCAACAACAGTATGTACAGTATCCATTAAGGCGGCCTGTCCGCGCCCCGCGCGAAAGGCTGAGACAACAGGATTGCGGAAAATGCCCAACCCCGAGCTTTTGGTGCCCACCGATCACAATCTCCCCCCTTTACCTGCTTTAAATTCTTAAATCAACCCATTTCTACCATACTGATCTCACAGGGACTGCGGTGAATCTCCAGTAGAGGCCTACGTTACGCCTGACCGACTCCAATCAGCAACAATTCTGATGGCTCCGAGAATACAAGAATGGACGAGACACAAGAGGGAGATCACATATCTCTACCAACACAACACTTTGCTTCGTCTCAGAGAAATTATGAGCGAAAAGCATGGTTTCCATGGGAGGTACGATTTGTTTTCTGACCCTGACCTATGGCCGCTATTTGAGAGAGCTCATCAGTTATAGCAAGGAAGAGTATATAAGAATCCTCAAGTCTTGGGGTGTCAGAAAGAATGGCACGGCGGCTGATTGGGAGTTTGTTGATCACCGAGTGCAGAAGCGAGCGCTGGAAGGGAAAGAGAGTGAGACTCTTTTTCACGGAAAGCACTATTCCGCCAAAAAGACAAAGAGGGAGATTGCCCGACATGTCACCTCTAGAGACAGATACTACAGGCCAGAAGGTTAATTTTGCTAAACACTAACTCCGAGCCTGAAGAGCCTATTACTGACAAACTGTGACTCCAGACTATGACCCTCCTACACCAGATGGGGTGGTTGTCCGTACACCTCAGCCAAAGCTACAGCAATTACTCTCCCGAAATGACATTCGGATAGATAACATTCCTTGGCTGATATTTGAGCGACATATGCAACATCTCAAGAGAAAGTTCCTAGCTCTCTCGACGGGCCAGGGGGGTATTTCAAATTCGCAATTCGTGCGAGCCAGCGAAGAACCACACAGTTTATTCGGTCCCTTGACAACAGGCATCCCAGGTCCCACTATTCTCAACGTAGAATTCTCTCCCAGAATAAACTCCAGTCCATTTTCGGATATGTCACTCGTCAATGGCAGTGACGTTGCGCTGTCTCTGGTTTCGAAATTATCTATCAACGAGTACATAATACATCCTGGCGGTTTGAGTGTATTTCTAGAACGGTTTACATTGGGAAAAGACGACGTGAACTTTAGTGTATTCCCAAGCACCAGCTGGGAATCCACAGACCGTTCCAGCCTGTGTCACCTATACAGCGCCCTTGCGTTTCTAATAACCAACAACTTGATGATGGCTAGCGATGTCAGAGAAGTTCTCGACTAGACTATGGCTCATAACATGTCCTAGGTGTTTGCGGAAATCCTCAATCTGCCGTCGGTATCAGTGGACGTTTTCGCCCACAAATTACTCCCTGCCGCTGTAGCTGCCAATGACAGAGAAGTCGTGCATAAGATCCTCTCTCGGGGTGTTTGCATCAATAATCCGGTTCTAGATAAGCCTTCGGTTTTTTCAGAGTCTGCCTTGGCGGTGGCGGTTCGCCACCGGCGCGAAGAGATGATCGAGCTTCTCTGCGTTGCAGGATGGTTGCCTGAAGTAGGCGAAATAGACACAATGGATTACAGCGGAGGCGCTGGCTCATTGTGGTCCTATCGCAATAGAGGTACACTGTCTGTCCTACTGAGATCCGGCGCGCATCCCGAGAAATTTGTCGTCGATGCAGAAAGGGGCTTTCCCCTCTGCAGTGCTGCTTCTGAGGGTGAGATAGAGGCTGTGAAGCTCCTTCTTCATGCCAAAGCACGAACCCATTGGAATACCCGCAGATTCGGAACTGCGTTGCAAGTCGCTGCCGCACGGGGCCATGCTAGTGTGGTGCGGCTCCTCATTGAGGCTGGCGCAGACGTTAATGCGATTGCAACAAGCCATTCATTTGACCACTGGGGATACGACCAGGTAGAGCATGCCCGGCTGAGTACTCCTATTCAGCTTGCAGCTAAAGGAAACCATGCGGCAGTTGTTCAAATACTCCTTCAGAGTGGTGCTCTGGTGAACTACTGCCCTAGTGTTGGGGTTTTTGGGCTCCATACTTTGGGGAAACTATTCTCCAATTGGGGGCGCTATGACTTGCGTAGATACTACGAGGTCCCGCTTGCATACCCGATTCAATACGCCGCAATGAATCAGAATGTCATTCTGCTCCAGCAGTTACTTGCTGCTGGAGCAAGCGTGGAATCTAGGGTGGGAACAGATTTGGGGGATACTCCTCTACAGACAACCGCGGGACTTGGTGATCTAGCGATGACACGAAGTCTTCTCCGGTTTGGGGCCGATGTTAATGCTCCTCCCGGAATTTATTTTGGTCGAACCGCAATCCAGGCTGCCGCAGAGGTAGGCAATTTCGAAATCATACAACTACTGATAGACGCGGGAGCCGACATAAATGCGGCTGCTGGCTGGAAAAATGGCAGAACGGCAATCCAAGCTGCCTTTGGAAATCGCCGCTCGGCTGCAGTGGCATTCCTCCTGAGCCAGGGGGCGGACATTAACGCGAAACCAGCTTTCTACGGAGGACTGACCGCGTTGCAAGCTGCCGCTGCTAGTGGTGACCAGGAACTGATTGAACTCGCCCTGCTACATAATGCGGATGTGAATGCTCCAGCTGCACCGGAGAACGGACTTACAGTTCTTCAAGCAGCAATGGAGCACAAGAATATATCATTGCTGCTGACATTGCTTTTAGCAGGCGCCGATGTGAACGCGCAGCCTTCCAGGCCCATAGATACCCTTTCACTCTCAAACAAGACACCACTCCAACACGCGGCGTACTTAGATTGGATCGACGGCGTCAAATTTCTCCTACAATTTGAGGCAGATATAAACGCTCTTCCACCGCACCCTGATTTCAATGCACTATCAGCATTGGGTTGGGCTATCGACAGTCGCAACTGGGAATTGACCGAGTTGTTACTCCATTACAACGGCGATCCAAATGCTCCTGCCATCAATGAGGAAGAAGCGCCCAGTGCTTTTATGCTTGCCCTTGCACGCGGCTGCCCCCTCCACTCTTTCGAACTGTTTATGGAGAAACAAGCTGACATTGCTCAAACTTGGGGCACGGAATCAACACTCGAAATTGCAGTGTCAGGGGATTGCGAAACCGATGTTGTTAAGGCGATAATGCACCTGATGTCGCAGCTACCTGGAGACATATATTCAGATGCGATGAAAATGGTCCTGGCTGGGATCGAAGTGGAACTGGAGGATCACCCTCCCCATTACGACTTGGTGAAAATGCTAATTGAGGCCGGCGCTGATGTCAACGCAGCCTTCAATGGAATCGGAATGACATTGCTCCAGAAGGCTCTTTTCGACTCTTACCTAGATTTCGTGAAGCTGCTACTCGAGACTGGCGCCGAGGTTAACGTACCCGCTACAGAGGAGATAGGCACCCCCTTACAAGAAGCTATCTTAGATGGCCAGATGCATATAGCTGATCTTCTTATTGACCATGGCTCTGATATTCATGCCTCTCCTGCGGCCAAAAAAGGTGCGACAGCGCTCCAGGCGGCTGCAATTAGAGGTTACTTGGGACTCGCTAAAAGATTGCTGGAGAAAGGAGCAGATGTCGCTGCAGCCCCAGCCCTGATTCACGGTAGAACCGCGATTGACGGGGCGGCTGAGAATGGCCACCTGGACATGCTCCAGCTTCTCCTGAACGCATACGATGATGCAGAGGATCTATCGCTTGTCTGTAACCGGGCAGCCGCCGCTGCGGACAGAGAAGGTCACTCGAGCATAGGGGGCTGGTTACGAAGGTACGCGGAGTCACGGAATGTATGAGAAGCTGAGGAATACAAGCCTATCGACAATGACTATCATACAAGCCCCTAAGCTGGCCATTTCGAGATCGTCACCGTCCGCACAAGCCAATCCTACACAGATCTACTCTTCATACCCCCGAGTACAAACCTCCGGGTGCGCGCGCAACCCTGTCGACGCGCCTATACAAGTATTCTCTCCCCCCAGGAGGTACTTCATCCGTATTCCCATCTCCTATAAACGCAAAGGACGTATTCCGCACCGTAGGTCAATCGGCGTTCAGGGTATCTGAGGCGCAGCATACAGCGTGTCACATACCCCAAAGCGATATTCACTATATAGCATAGTTTTTGTCTCAAAACTCACTGATTAATTAAAAGGACCTTATACATAATGTTAGAAGATATTCCATATTATTTAGAGTCGTAGTCGTCATGATTACCGATTCTCTCGATTTAACAGTCGGATAAAGGATCTATGGGCCGCTCTCCCTGTCGATCATTGACTTAATAGCATGAAAGAGGGCTGGCTGTATTAGGGTGTAGCAAGCAGCGTGGAAACTTTATTACACTAGAACCGGATACTTTGTCGACTTGGCCATATCACGCGTTCCCCATCAGGCTCCCCAACTAGGTATTAGTAAGAATCGAAGAGTCGGGTTCTAGAAACACAAAACTTCAAGTGGTCATAGTGTAGATTCGCCGAGATGAAAATTTGCCCATGGGGAATAGGCACGGTGAGGGCTTCCTCCACGAAATAGGCAACGTTGACCACCCTCGGAGTGTCAGGTAAGCTGCGGGACTCGAACCCCCTGCCAACGCTATGATTTCCATGCGGTACACTTCCAGGGGGTGGAATGCGGCATCGGATCTAAGCGATGGATACCGATGGATACCCTGTGTCACTTGACAATGGTGTACGAGGGTTATCCTGGTTGCCCGGTCTTGGTATATATACTTCCAGTACAGGTATTGCCCAGTACACCATGTCCCATGGAATAAGATGATCTCCGAAGCAAAGAAGCATGCACAGGCCCTCCTACTCTAGGGCTTCCCGGCAGTTTTGCTGAGGTCTGATTGTTTGTGCAAGCAGTCAAGATTCCCCTCGAGAATTTGTGTTGAGGAAAGGGCGCTGAAAATCTAGACCCCTTTCTCGTTCTACCTGCAGTTATAAATGTCCAATGATATATTATCGGGTATTCTTAATGCCACAATGGCCTGTCGAGTATACGCCTGCTACCGCCGAAACAAGAGATGTAGAGCTCGGAAGCAAGATTAAAGGTGTGTGTAGTCTTAAAAGCCCCAGCCATCTTCTCTCTGGTCAACGAACGCCGAGGCATTTATACTCGCAATTCCTCTCCTCATTATTAACAATGAAACATCAGGCACCACTGCAGTGCTCTGACCTTGAGCCAGTGCCTCAAACTCCGCTCGTTGGACATTGCAGCAGTGACAGTGAGTTCTATTTCCAGGTGCGGGATTGGTGCAAGAAGTGCACGCCAGCGAGTCTCCTGATGAGAATTGTCAATATGGGTGGATATCTCACCCATCCATCACTTCACTCGGCCTGCAACGAAACACTAGCCTCAGAGTAGAGAGAATTGATGAAATCAACCCCTGACCCGTTAACCCTTAACGGTATCCACTTCTCCGTGTCAGATCTCTCACCACCACTCGCGCGCATTCTTCCAACCCTGAATGCGTATCGGGTTGGAATATTGCTCTACGATTATGTTCATTGATGTCGATACTTCAGATATACAGTAACCGCTACCACCAGCCACCAACATAGGACAAGCTGCGGGGCTCTTGGTTGGTTGTCGTTGCCCAGCGATTCTGCCTATGTAGCGCGGCCGCCCTCAACTTAGTGCTGGCGAGTGTTATAACAATAGGATAATAAAAAGGAATAAATAGAAGTAGGAAAAGCTCTTTCTATTTATACTAAAGATAGAGGAATAATAATTATAGCATGTTTTATATAGCGTTCTATAGCTCACCCTTCTTAACCCCCACTCACCCTGGTGGGTGGGTGATATTCTTACTAAACCCCCACCTATCTTACCTATACTCACCCATAATTTAGCGCCTGTTACCTATAAAGCAGTGACACCCTCGGGGCTTATTTAACTTCTGCCCACGTTTATCAGTGTGGCTTAAGCGCGGATAAAAGTAGGGTAGCTGCCGCTTTATTATGTAGTAATGGTTGCTCAACCTTGGAACCCCGCCCAACACAACTGACCCCTGAGCTGTTCTACGTTTCCAACTCCTACGTCTATCTTGTCCTTACTGCTCCTTTCCTACAACCACACCTCGGGCTCTAATGGATGATGATAGCTATCCGAATCACCTCCCGAGCTGGGGCCGACTGTCTGTCGAACAATATCTAATCGTATGCACCCCTCACAATCCCTAAGGGTCGGGTTCTCATTCCGGAAAAAGAGGTACCGGAATTCCTCATCCACCGAAAAGCACCGATGAACAACGACAGCGGCTGGTGCACGAATACATGGAGCTGAACGAGATCCCAGACGAATGGGACCCGGTGGAAGTTGGCGGGGCCGCGTCACGCCAGCCAAAAGAAGATTCCGACCGCGGAAGAAATTGACGTTATCTTGCGACCGTGGCGGTCCAACAAGCTGTGAAAGAGAGCGTGGGTACTTTGGAGTGGTGCGGACTGGAACGCTCTTGTCGTTCTTCGGACCTACTATGGCAACGCCGAGAAGACGGATGGCAAGTTTATGAAGTTCATCGAGGTTTCGGAGAATCTCGAGGAGGAGGCAAGCTGGGCCGCGCTGAATGATGCGGATCTCTTCGATTTTGGCGGCGAGTCTTCGAGATTCTCTCGGAGCTCGCGGGCCGTCGGGCTGACCGGCGACGCGGTCCCATCCAGCCGATAATTGATTGATGCCTTCCCGAGGTCAAAGATTCAATCGAGGAGGTTAAGGAAGCGAATCCAGCGTGGCAGCAAGATCCAAATGTTCTGCTCGGAAAGGGCCAGTCTCCGCTACGACGTATGCTATTGGCAGCGTCTATACCTTGCATATGTATTGTGGAGGAGGCGTTTGAGGATGAACAGCTGTTGGCTGTATATCTAGATGTCAAACAGAATGTGACAGTTGAGGGACGCCTGAAGGTTAATCAAGGGGAAATAGACGCGCTCTTATTAAGCTGGGAGCTCGGCGCACCTCCGGGGCAAGTGATTGAGGAAGGAGAGGTGGGGGACAGGTATTTGCTTTCGAATGAGTCGGGGAGAAAATTCTTTGGGCTGGCTAATTCTGACCTGGAGGACAAGAATGTTGGCGCATAGCCGACCCTCTAGTCATCAGCTACATCGGCTGGACCTTCAGCGAGGATAGGAACATCTGCACAAGTTTAATCTTAGTAACTCTCTTTCATAGAGACGATAGAAAAAAAAAGAATGACAGAAACTTACTCGTCACCTGCCAATCCCTTTTCGTAGTACCACCAGATGAGCTCGGAGGAGCAAACTTCACCTTGGCAGTACCGGTACGTCTGCCGGATGCTGAAGTAACCATTGTCTGGGCCTCTACCCTTTGGGTTGTAAATGCAAAGACCGTTGTAGTCACTCTTCGCCCCTGAATAGTATGGACACCTGTACACATCATCCTGGCCAAAGATATTCAGAGCGCATATACCAGCGTGGACTCCGATTGCTGCTCGGGGCTCTAGTAAGGTTAGTACGTTTTTATCGGGGCAGAACAATCAGGGATGGAGTCGTTCTTCATTGGTATCTACAATTTCTACTTCTGGTACCACTATGACCACCACATCCGGGGATGGGGTGACAACCCCCACCCGCTACGAACCCGGCATCAAGGATGACTGCGATGGATTTCATCTTGTAGTCACCGGTGATACTCGCGCAGCCATTGTTTCTAACGCGGGGACTTTGTTTGACGTTTTCTATACCTGGAATCCAACGGTTGGGAGCGACTGTTACGGCTTGTGCTTGTGGTACTATGTTTGTAGTACTATGTTTGTATCGGCGTTGTTTGAGATTGAACACGAATCCACTTTCTTAAAGCGCATGTGTGAGAGACGGAGAACATGATTGAGGACGTGACGGTTGTCCAGGCGGTATTGAGAGGCCGTGACGAGAAATCAGTGTGATCGGAGTGGGAGGTAGTGACGAGGGACGGGAAACAACAGCACCGCGGGGGAGTTGGGGACAAGTTGCCAAGACCCGCCGACGCTTCGAGATATCTTAAGATTCCAAGGATTTCTCATATATGAGGCAGAATCATACTACACCATCTGTGCTCTAAAGTAAATGTCTTCGGCGACCAGGCGTCCATCCAGATATTCACCAAGACGCACCAGGGTCTGATTGTTCAGCACCGCGCGAATGAGATCTGCAGGCACAAGCCTTGAGGGTGGGGCATATTTGTTTGCTTCCGAATTAGGGAAGCGCTGCTTCACGCCTTGCATACCTTGGTGCGGGCCAGGCGAGACAAACGAGCCAATCCCCGCGATACGAGACAATCAAACCCTTTCAGCTGGTTGGGCATCTCAGCTGCAGGGAGCTGTAGGGCTGAACAATGACCAATCAGGACGAGCGCTCTGTCGGTTACAGTTACCCATACTTGCCCTGAACCCTGAAGATGAGTATCGCTCTACGACAAAAGGATGTAACATCGATCAAAGGTCGCCTTAGCTGAATCTTTAGTGGATCAAGGATTGGTGGAAAAGATGGGGTTGTGGCGGTGGCCGCAAGAGAACGGACGATGCTGCTCTTGCTCACTCAGGAATTACCAACCTTTCCCTGAGCTAGAACGGATTGCCTGATTCAAGATATCAGATATGTATAAATACAAGCATCTAGCAGCGTTGCTCAGTTTATCTTGCACAACCGCCAACTCAATCATCCAAGTTTCGTTGGCCCAGAATCCTAGTCAAGATGCGTGCAGGAGGAATTGCCCAGTTGCTTTTCGTTGGCTATGCCAGCGCAATTTCAGTTAGACTGTTCAACAAGAATGGCGTGAGCAGTTCATATGCCGTGGACGCTGACGGCAGTTGCTGTACGTCTACCATGTCAACCACTCCTCACCCAAGACTGAAAGCCAGTCACCTAACCTAGCAACCGACAGTTAACCTCGCCGGCGGTACCCTCCAACAATTCAACGACAATCTCAAGGCAATGGAGATCCCACCTGGGTATCAGTGTGTCATCTGGGAGTATGTCATTGCCCGCAACAACAACCCTTGCAGTACTCAGTGCGTATTTGAACTAACAAGTCTTTTATAGGGATTACAATTGTAAGCACTTGCATACAAACGCTATTCAGGGATTGCCGCAGATCGAACAAGTCTGCTGGGGACATTATCCGAACCAGCCGAACCATGACTGGTCCAAGAAAGCTTCGTCTTTCAAGTGCTGTCCGGCGGGCATAGAGCCGGGTTGGTGCGCAGGGTCGATCCCGTACTGTTAATCAAGTCCCTATGGTGGTGGTGATTAAGCTGGCTCTATCTCTGGCCAGCGCTCAATCTACGGATGGTCTCAGTATCATTCAATAGTCCGCAATACCCAGAACAAGTACCATCTCTGTCAGGAAGGGCGCTGTCGTCTCTATTTGAGTTCCTTTATAAATGCTATGGCCTCCTATTATAAAGCGATCCCCAGTCCAACATAACCACCATCCTACATCACACCGAGTAGAAGCTCAGAGATAGTTCAGTGTAGTGGCTTTCAACTCAGGCCGAAACCAACAGAAAGTTAGTAATCATTCGGAGCATCTAGTTTTGGCAGATTTGTGATATTTGACACGGTCCAGGTGGTAGATGATAGACTTATCATCTACCCCCTAACTAGTGCTTGAGAGCAACGTCAAAAGCGCTTCACAAGGTTTGGAATGATCGCTGCACCTCCTCGCCGGCGTACGACGCTCCAACAGAGATGCATGTCAGCAACCGATCGTCCAGACGACTCGGAAGACAGACATGCCGGTAAAACATCATCAGGAACCATGCCCCAACCCAGGTAAAACCCAGCTCGTTCCCACCCGTCCCCAGCGGAGGGTTTAATCGTGTAAGTGGTCAGAAGGTAGCCAGGGATGACGACCTTGTTGCACGCGACGGGAGACGGCTTTTAGCGTTGGTTAACCCGTCAAGGCATAGGATCAGTCAGACCCACGGTTGATAGCCAGCTATCAAAGCCCAAGTAACAAAGCACCCATAATGTTAAGTCTACACTAACAGATCGTAAAATTACAAGTCATTCCAAGTCAAAGGAAATAATGGTAAATTATCGTAGATTACCTGAAGATATTAATCTATTGCTGATCGCTCAGCGGAGTGTCCAGAAAGCGGGATATATACCTTGCTAGGTGGTGGAGCACTCAACAATCAACAATTCGATAATCACGAGTAACCAAAAGGTCTAAAGAGCTCCTTCTTCAAGATAAGTCCGCGAGTTAGCCTAAACAACACCTGTGAAGGGAATGCTATCCGTTAAATACTCGGGCCTGGGTTACAATTTCTATTTAGTTTATCTGAAAAAAAAAAGTATATACGCGACTACTCGTGCGAAAATTCTCTGGTTCAGTATCCGAAAGAATCACGCAACGGCATCAGCGGTGGTCATATATAAATCTTGAGAGCTTGATTTAAGAAATAATGTGGAAATCACGATTCTCTGCCGATCAGACGAGTAGTCAAATTATAGACTAGGGTACTCGGAAAAGACCTGGAGAAACCAGGGAACGTTCACAACTAACACATTCCCTGAGTCAAATGGGACGAATCCCTATAGTTCTAATGGATGGATGCTGATCAAGTCAAGCGAAATCGTGCTGTGCTAGGGAGTTGTAATTGATGCCGACTATCACTTTACATCGCGATTGTTATTAACCTCAAAATATGTAAGAGACTGAGCACCCTACTATCTCAAACTATCAAGTACGTACACTCTAAAGTTGGAGGATACCTATTGCCAGACTACTTACCCAGGAAATATAACTTGCGGCAAAACTATGTAGATAAAACCACTAGTAGATTCAAATAAGTGCTCAAGTGCATAGTTTAGTAATTTACTTTTCGTCAAACAAATACATAATTATCCGTAAGGCTGACGGCAAGCAAAGGGGGCTTGGTTTGGCTTGGTTTGGCTTGGCAATTTCCTTGGACATTTATCCTAATTTGGTAGCAAGCTCTTTGAAGAACAGATTAAGATGCGCAAAAGGGTGAAGATGCTACCAGAAAAAGACTGGTCGGGTCTGGAGCGAATCACGTTGCCCGTCCAGGTTTACTTGATCATTCTCAAGCATGACTAAGACCTTTCTAACCACCATCGGACCTCATATAGCAAGCTTCAACCCCAGGTCCCCCCTGAACCGCTAGAATCAATGTGACGCTTCTCGATTGTAGCGAAACGTGGGCCTGAACATACACGCGGGTCAAATCCCTCACTCGCCTTGGGCACTCGATTCGACACCGCGATCTCGCCCCCTCGACTCGAAAGAACGAAAGAATCAATGCGCCCGAAACTCCCGCACGCCGCGAGCCTCTGGCACTCGGGCCGCGATGTCCTCCCAGAAAAGAGCCCCATCATCCCCTTCGCGGGGCGCGTTGGAGCGAATCAGGAATTCACGCTCGGAAAGAATAGTTGCGCGCGTGCTGAGATCCTGCAAAAGTTCCCGGATGCCGCGCCGTGGATTCCAGTGCGCGATGCCCTGTCGCTGAAGGGGTTTCTTCAGATCGAGCTGTGGAAGGCGGCGACGGTGGAGGCTATCGCGAGTTGCTTGCTGGTGTATCTGACGTGTTTCGTGGCTATCGGGTTGGGACAGGTGGTTCCGTGAGTTCCGCGCTATGTATTTTCCTTGACGACGGGAAGCAAGAGAACCTAATAAGGGGGACCAGTGTATTCGCTTCCGGCCCCGTCGTCCCGGGTCTGATCGGTGGCCTCACGGCACTCCTGGCCCTCCCTCTTTTCATTTACTCCGCCGGCCCGGTCTCCGGTGCACACATCAACCCCATCATCACCATTGCCACCTTCTTCAGCCGACTCTGCTCGCTTCCACGGGCGATACTGTACGTTTCTTTCCAGGCTTTTGGAGCTGCAGTCGCCGGTTACCTCTTACGAGCCAGCATGGACACGAGATCGGTGCGTTTTACACTACTTTCCTCCGTCCACGACCATAGTCGAAGAGAATCCGCTAACGCAACAACGCAGTTTATCGTCCCCGGCTGCTACATCGACACCTCGAAGATCTCCATCGGCAGCGCATTCACAATCGAAGCGACGACCGACTTCGCCTTGGTCTTCCTCTCCTTCGGCGTTGGTCTCGACCCGCGCCAGCGCGAAGTCTTCGGGCCCGCGCTCGGCCCGATCTTCGTCGGTCTCATCGTGGGCATGTGCACGTTCTTCACCGGTGTCAGCCGCGATGGGTACACGGGATTCTGTACGCTGTCCTTACTTCCTTCTCCTTCCCCATATCACCAGATAATAACCGTGCGTGGTGTTTTGTTTTGCTTATGCTGATTTTGATTATAGCCGGGAACCCAGCGCGATGCTTCGGCGCGATGGTCGGATCGCATTTCAGCTCCTACCACTGGATCCACTGGATCGGGCCGCTGACGGCGGGCATGTTGCACGGAGTGCTGTATTTCTTTGTGCCGCCGTACTCGCGGGAGGAAGTTGCTGCCGCACGGAATATCAGAGATGACGATGAATCTTAGCCTCGATCATCGTGCCTCGGCTAATTTCGTGGATTTTGGGGGGGAAAAAAAGCATGTTCCACATGTGGTTATCGTAAGATTTTTTTTGGTTGGGCTTGTAATAGAGACACGAAAGCATTAATCACAAACTCTGCTTTTTGAAGTATTGAAGGCTGTAAAGAAGGCTAGATCGACGGATGACCCTCAATCGGCCCGACGAAGGCGACATACGCAGGAGAATTGGCCGCAGGCCGATCTCCTCCCCGAAGGCAAACTTTGGTCCCTGGCCATCCCCATTTTTAGTTGGGTTTTCTGTGGAGGAGGATCCAAGCCCCTCAGAGCGTTTTATGCATGGCTTGTGCTTCGTGGCATACCATGAAGTGTAGGGATTTAGATTGAACCTCTAAAAAGTCATGGCAAGCTTAGAGTTCGCGCGCGGGAGGATTGTTGAGGCTGGAGCCAAGATGCATGAACTATTAAAGTGGATACAGCAGAGGAAAGTGAATTGAGCAGTATACGCGCGATGTTCCTGGATGTTGAGCCTCTTCAGTTGGCTATTTTCCCAGGACTTTAAGGTTGAGGTGTACTCCTGGGTTTTCTCGAAATCGCGAAGCCCATGCAGTGTATTAGTAGGGGGGTCCAAGGAAAGTACATGTTTAGACGGCCATTCCAGTGAATAGAGAGTAAGCCTGAGAGAACGGATGTGGATGTTGGCGCATCTGATCAATCTATTGATGGTGCTTTGCTAAGCTGACTGATATGTACCCGCAAAAGTGTATAAGAAGATGTTATATAAACTACCATCTCTCACTCTCACTCCTTCTAATCATTCAACAATTATAGGTGTATGGATGGATATATTGTAAGACCGAAACTGGCGGTCTGATTAATATGATGACACCAATACACCAATACACCCTAAATGAGCTATGCAGATACTCGGGGCCTCATGCTCTAGATAGAATCCATTCCATCCCTCATCTCAAACATACTCAGCCCCTGACTAATCCCTGACAAACCAACCCCCTCACCGCGCACCAATCCCTTGTACAAAACGTAAGAAAGCCCAGAATCTGAAGCTCGTCTCTACTGGACAGTCATCTGTCTGGGCACGGATGACCAATCTGCTCTGTCAGCAGCAGGATTCCCAACGTTCGCGACGTGTCATTGGGTACATATGGTGCTAGGCGCTCTAGCCCGCTAGGCTGCGGGGGCGTTGCGCCAAGCTTCAGGGTATCCGAGGTCGAGGCTGCAACATCTCTTTGATGTAACATGGATCGGGGAAGAGATGGTCCAAGTTTCAGACAGAGAGTGAAGAATTGAGCAGATTGTCTTGAGCTAGAATCCTTGGCAATTTCTTTTTTACTAATAACGCCGCGTTCTATACCTATACTATTATGCGATAAAAAAAAAAAAAAAAAAAGAGAAAGACATTATCATTAGTAGAACCGTGGATTCGACGGCCAATCAATCAGCCTCACCCTCCAACCCCAGCCCCATCCGGCGCAATCTGCAACTCCTCAAACAAGGACAGCAGCGTCTGCATGGTAATCAGCAACCTCGAGTACTCGAGCCCCCGTCTCCAACATGTATCCGAGCAGCTCTTCGCAATGGTGGTGAGCAGGTCATTTCCATTTCCATTGCCACTGCCACTCCCATTGCCGGCCCCCGTCTCGTCCTGCCGGACAAGGTCCGCCATCAGGCTGAGCAGTTTGCGGCGCCATCGACGGAGGAGCTCGACTTCGCGGGTGAGACGGGTCTTGTCTGTTTCGAAGGCGCGGTTTTCTTGTTTTAAGGTGGCGACTAGCGTGGCCATTTCGTCGTGCGCGGATTGCAGCTCTTCGAGCTTGGTGACCAGCGCCGTCTTTTGTTGCTCTTTGCGTTCGCGGAAGCGCCGTTGTGCTTGGCGGTTTTGCGTGCGGCGGGCTTTGAGCTGTGATTATTACGTTTTTTTTCTTAGTTTTATTGTTCAATTGCGGAGCGCAGGCGGCGATTTTATTTACCTTGGTAGGCTGCCCCTTGCACTCGTCATCGGGGCCGTCGCCTGGTTCTGCGGTCGCGGACTGGGCGTCTTGAACGCAGAGGTCAGACATGTGAGGGGAGGATGTCGAAGTTGTAGTAGATCCGGAAGAGAAGGACATGATGTCGTCGGGGCCGCGAATGGTAGGGGAGAGGAGCGGGAGGTCGCCTATGAGGTGAACTGCACTGTCATCCCAGTGTGCATGGCGCCCGGCACTTTCCTCGAGGGATTCAAGCGTAAGGCCTCCGACGGAGAAGGGGGATGCGCCGTGAGCTGTGGGGCAGTACATTATAGATGAATGTCGGTGTGATGTCTGGTGCCAAAGAGAGAGGGAAAAAAAAAAGAAAGAAAGAAGCAATCTCAACTCCGGCGTTCGTCACGGAAGCATCGCTGGGAATATGCTCGCTTTAAATAGCTAAAACACGGACTCATTATTCCAGACTCAAAATCCTTCCAGAGACCCCTCGGAGCTGCTAGTCCGTATTGGGGAGGGGTTTGCTGGCGTCTCATTGAAGGAGCGCGGCGTTTGGGACAGCCGTCAGGGTCTTGTCTGCGCCTGGCCCCGCCGATGAGGTTGCTACAGGCTAAAGCGATATTAGCTGGCATTGGCGTGCCCAACGGTGAGGGGGTTTTGCGATTCCGGAGCTAATACAGCTCCTCCTTGGAAAACAGCCGCACAGCATCACAATGTCCCCACCGAGTAAGGGATAAACTCTCAGGATCGAGCTCTGGTAAAAAGTTATGGGAGATCTCTGAGGCGAGATCTTGCCACCAATGCTTGTTGCATCTTAGATCCACAGGCTAGGCGATACACAAACTCAATAGCCTTTTGAAAAGTAGGCTATATCTCGGGCTGAAGTCCTCGAGGGATTCGGTCACGATAAGTCAAGACGGTGACATCACGGAAGATTCCCGAAACCACAGTTTCCCCGATTCGTCCCCAGGCCTGTCTCCTGGACATGCATCTAGATGCAATCAGAGATTAAAATTTCCGCGGACACACAGTGCACTTGCTCGATATGGACCACGTCCGAACCATCACCTGGACCGTCCGCGCCCGAAACATGATTCTGAACCCTGGGATTCGTGATTAAAGGGGTCAGCACTCCAAGACAGCTCGCAGAAAGGACCGTTCGTGGTAACTGTATGCTTCTTCACTGCATCCATGTGGATCAAGCTGTCACTTGGCCGACCTTATTAGTCAGGCGGCCAATCAGTTTTCAGCAACACCCTTCTGTTTCGGGTTAGCGCCGACGCGACCCCGGTCAATCAACCGCTTGTTTCTACGACTTGGCGCTCGGCAGGAAGATGACAACGCGACCACTTTCAGCATCAAATGGTTCTACCTTGGCCGAGGTGAGCGCGGAGTGCTTCGGTTTTAGAGTTCGTATGACGTCTGGTGTTTCAGATCTCTGGGTCAACCAAACCAGCCCTGACTTTCTTGGGTGTCAGCTTCTGTAGGGGATGAGCCATCTGAAGCCATTACGAATCACCCAATCAGAGGCCGATGAGCGTGATGCCAAGAACAGTGTAGTTATAAGCAGCGTGGATGACCGTCGACTGCCTTGTTGCAGTTTGTTGTTGGTATCGGTTGCTTATGGGATCCATCAGGGTGGTTGGTAACGTAGCAATACATAGATTACACTGTGGTAGTCGTCGCCCCCGTCCATAATCTCGAGACTAACATTACGCCGAGTCCTCGTCCGCTAGTCTCTGCATGAATCCTAGCCAGCTGCATCCATACAAGATGTTCGCGGTATCTCCGCGAGCTTCTCGAAAATGTCCATACCCGCTTCATAGGACCATGACGCTCTATACGGAATCAGAAGGCGTCTTGTCGCCCACCATGCACAGTGCGTGACGGCAGTACATCCAGGAACAAAGCCCGCAGGATCCTATGTCGACCAAGCCGCCCTAGGCGAGGGAGAAAAAGATTCGAGGAGAGGAGTCTCGGGCAACAATTTCGTCCGGGGAGCCGGCAAATGTGACATGAAGCGGACACAGGATCAGGATTGCACTGGCGTGACAAGAGAGAGAGGTGGATCACCTAGCAGAGGCCAGCGGCATTCGTGGCTAACAAAAAAAAAGAAAAGAAAAAGAAAACTGCGGTGCGTCAATGGCGGTGGTGACGAGATGTCTCCCGAATCACTGGGCGATAGGTTGCAGGCCTGTCCCCGACGCTTCTAGACCACATTGCAGTATCGAAGTGGAGGGAGTGGTCAACGAGATCATTTTTCACCGGTGAGGGCGCGTCTGCAGCAACCCCTAAGTCCCCACCCCGGGAACACCCGGAGTAGGATCATGAAGATGTAGCTGTACCAACAAGACTGATGAGAGTGGATGTAACTCTCTGGTGTTGACGAAAAGATGCATGTGAATAAGCCCTGGCAAGCGCCTGGGCTGCGTTCATTCATTCAGCGCACGTAAGCACTCATGTCAGTTCAGAAGCTTGTAGTTGGCCTACTCCGCCAGTTGATCGTACTGGCATGGAGACCATTCCATGACGCCGAACGACAGACTCGACCACCGTACAGGTCCAATGTTGGATTTTGGAAAATGACGGCGAAAGCGGGCCAGGCCCGGAAGTATTGGTGGCAGGTGTAGACTATTTGTCGTGCGAAAGAGCATGTGTGACACTCTAGAAGCTTGTAGTCGGCCTACACCGCCAGTTTACCTTGCTGCCATGGCGAATATTCCAGGGTACCAAATGGCAGACTCGACAAGTCGTAAGAGTCCAGTGTTGGATTTTGGAGAATGGCGGCAAATGCGGGTTTAGGTCCGGTAGGATTAGTGTCGGGTGCCGTTCATTTGTCGAGCGAAAGAGCATGTCTGTCGCGATATCATTCATACTAGTCGATAGTGATTCCGGGGCATTGGTGACCTTCATTGGTAGACCTTAATGTGCAAGAATTGTCAGTTCCAGATATTCCAGCGACGGAAGCCGGAGTGCAGATGCACCGTGTCTAATGCGTAGCAGACTCCGGTGCTAATACTTCGCCCAGAGAACGCCATACACGGACATTGTACTTCGCCGCCAGCCTCCATTCTCGATAGCCATAGTTAGAGTAGTACGGGAGATGAGAATTGGGCGAGAGGGTGTTGATTGCGAAATCGCGAAGCTCGGTAAGCTTCAGGCGGACGGCCGCAGTTTTTAAAGGCAGGAACGGATTGATCAGCCAGGTAGGGCGCCCAGCTCAATCATTCCTGGACTGGGAGGGAAAACTCCTAGAGGCGGGAGCCGTGCCATCTTTTTGCCACCGTTCGGACAGCGAGCCTGGTGACCGACGCCATGATCCTGCATTATGGGCATACAATGACCCATCGTGTGACACAATCCCACGAGAGGCATCATTACAAGAACATGCCAGACCCTGCTTTAACCGGTTCAAGGTCGTTTCCTGCCTGCCTGCC
Source organism: Aspergillus baeticus (assembly GCA_027569055.1). Lineage (NCBI taxonomy): Eukaryota > Fungi > Ascomycota > Eurotiomycetes > Eurotiales > Aspergillaceae > Aspergillus > Aspergillus baeticus. The sequence continues at coordinate 69,975 of JAPDEI010000012.1, read as the reverse complement.
AGTGGCCTCTCCCCGTTGCCAGGTTTCCTTTCACTAGGTCTGTATCACAGTAGTCCCCATTGCAAAATGCGAGAGGCTTCACGCATACCATCTGTAAGGCCACCCACGAATATAATTTGCCACTGCCCTTCCTTCAGCAACCTCGTCGGTATTGGTCGCGAGGGATGCCGTGGGGATCTCAGCCAGGCATCGATCACAATGTTCACTTCTTCACTCGCTGCGCGGTCCTATTCTTGACACGAAGCGGTTTGATCTGAGCCAGCGGCCGCATTCACAACCCATTGATAAGTGGTTCTGAATTGTAATGTTAGAAGCATTGCCAGGAACTGCCCAGCAATATGTTAACTATACATGCATATATGCATAACTTATGTCATCATATTGTGCATGGTTATGCATCGGCTTCCCGCCGCTGGAGTTGCAAAATCAGTCGAGGTCGACGTCGACTTCTGCCGCGTCGACAAACGCGTCAACATGTGCACAAATTGGCATTGAAAGCTGCTGGTGAACAGAATGTAGACGTCAGTTGAAGTGGCAATGGGTCAAGGCGCCTTGTGCCTGATGCACTGCACCACATGCATGTCAACTGGCCAATAATCGCCTGTCGCTAGAATGTTTATTTCTAATCTGCTTGACGCAACATGCCGAAATGACATTCGACCGAATATGAGCCTCAACTCTCTCCAGTGCTCCGTAGAGTCCCGACAACCGGGGACAACCAGCTCACTCCGAAGACGCTCCCGATCCAGAGCTCGAGAGGCAAAAAAAAAAGGGGGGCCAATGCCCAGACATTTCCAAAACATGTTGGGAATTTTTTCCGCAGCCCAAAAGTTTGGGAGCTTAAAATGTCAACGGAGTCTTCCACGGGACCGTTCAAGGAGGCAAGGCACGCACCTATCAAACCGCCGCCAAAGCCAACGTTGGCTCCACAGCCAAACCCTTTCACTGTGTCTCGGCTGAGGAGGGAAAGGATCGCTTGTGCTATTATTGGTAGGCTAGCATGCTCTGAGTTAGCTGGCGGCCAAAGAGAGATTAGGGTTATCCGCCTTTGAAGACAAGTCGCGAAGAAACGGGGCGATTGATTTTTTTTTTTTCTTGCGGCCGAAAATCTGGAGACGAAATAAATAGCTTGCCGTCTCCTGTTCTGGCCAGGATTGAGAGTTTTGGTTTGTTTTCATGTTCAATTGTCCATAGTGAGGTCTATATCTACGCCGCCATGAGTGAAACTATATCCCTAACCAAGGGAGACGAAAAGGTGCCCTACTCTTCTGCTCCGGTTGAGAACCTCTGGACGGTGACTAACATTGCATCGCAGGATGAACTCACCCTCGGGACAATCCGCGATGCCATCCCCTCCCACTGCTTCGACCGCTCTCTCTTCATCTCCTGCGCCTATGTAGTCCGCGACTTCATCTACGCCGGCATCCTCTTCTACCTCGCCCTACAAATCGACCTCCTCCCCTCGCTGCCCCTCCGCATCCTCGCCTGGATCGCCTACGGCTTCATGCAGGGCTGCGTCGGCACGGGCATCTGGATCCTCGCGCACGAGTGCGGCCACGGCGCCTTCTCGCCGTACCAATCGCTCAACGACGTGATCGGCTGGGCGCTGCACTCAATCCTGCTGGTCCCCTATTTCTCGTGGAAGATTACGCACGCACGCCACCACCGCTACACGAACAACACGGAGAAGGACACCGCGTTCGTCCCCTGGTTGGAGAAGGACATTGCCAGCAAGACCGGCCACCTCCCCGAGTGGCTCGAGATGCTCGAGGATACTCCCATCTACTCGTTTGTTAGCCTGCTTGCGCACCAGCTTGCCGGTTGGCAGACCTACCTCCTCTTCAATGTCACTGCGGGGCCCAAGAGCAGGCCCATCCAGGGCAAGCGCACGGGCTGGTTGCAGACCAACAGCCACTTTGATCCCACAGGCTCGCTGTGGACCGAGTCGCAGCGCCATCTCATTGCTATCTCTGATCTCGGTCTTCTCCTCACGGCCGGTGCGGTCTGGTACCTCGGTCAGCACGTCGGTCTGCTCAAGACTGTGCTCATCTACTTCGTTCCTTACCTCTGGGTCCACCATTGGCTTGGTATGTCTTTTGCCCCTATCAAACCCAGCCCCCCCTCCGAAACGAACTTCAAACTAACAATACGAAAAACAGTCGCAATCACCTACCTCCACCACACACACAAGGACATCCCACACTACACCAACGAAAGCTGGACCTTCACGCGCGGCGCGCTGAGCACCGTCGACCGCGACTTCGGCTTCATCGGCCGCCACTTCTTCCACCACATCATCGACCACCACGTCGTGCACCACCTGTTCTCGCGCATCCCGTTCTACCGTGCCGAGGAGGCGACCAACGCCATCATCCCCGTGCTTGGCGACAAGTACCACCGCGATGACTCCGGGTTCATGCGCAGTCTCGTCCGCACGTGGGGTGAGTGTACCGTTGTGGGGGATGTGAGTGGGAAGAAGGATGGGGTGCTGCATTGGATTATGGCCAAGAAGGTTGAGTAGATTCGCCCGACGGGCTTCCCGGGGGGGAGGGGCGCTCCCTGGCCCTGGTGTGAATAGAGTTGGCAAGCAGGGGGAACTGCTGGATAGACTTGTTAGTAATAGGTGGTTCGTTTGCTTGTTTCTTGAGTTTCTAGATTAGTTTGGTCATGACTTGATAGATGATAGACAAATACCACGTCGATGCTCTAGTGTCGTATCATTCATTGTTCTGATTGGCTATGGTCTATACACAGAAACCGAGGAAAGGTATAGGTAGATGCGGATGGGTCCAAAGACGGGAAAATATAAACATCAAGGTCATTATTCGAGCACTTTTATCTACTAAACGCTGATTGTCTTGAAGACACTGTGGAAGAGTTAGCACAACCAGTGATAACAACATAAACGAAAAGAAAACGTACCCGAATCCACTGCTTCCTGTCGCCATCAGCGTACCCGGCATCTGAGCCTGCCAGTGCACCTCCTTGACGGATTCCATGTAGTGCACGAAGAGGAGCTGGGGCGGCACGTCGGAAAGTCCAGCCTCGCGGCTCTCTTCCTCGTCCAGCTCGACAGCCAGATCCCACAGGGTAACTGTGTTATCGGCGGATCCAACGGCGATAACACTGTCGTCTGTCGGGTGCCATTCGATACTCGTGATGGGTTCCTTGTGGAAGTCGAACGAGGCAACCGGGGCCGCGGTGATTGGTGCCGACGGCGCGGACGGGTTCGGCTTCCAGTGGCGCAGATCCCAGACGGCCCATTGTCCATCGTCGGCGCCTGTGGAGAGAAGGTGGAAGGTCTGCTTGGACCAGCTCATGACGTTTACATCCGTATTTGAGATCTTCACGTCCACGGCGGGTTTGCGGGACTTTGATCGTACATCCCAAACCTTAACCGTGCCGTCGCTGCTTGCTGAGGCAAAAACGTTCTTCTCGTTCGGCGACCATTGGATCTCCTCGACTGACGAGCTGTGTCCAGTGAATGCGCGCGTGTCTGTGACCCAGCCGCCGCCTTCGGTGCGGGTTGTCACGTAGATCAATCCGTCGTTGTCACCGGTCAGCAGCTTACCGAGTGGCTGAAGCGGAGACCAGTCAAGAGCGTATCCCTCGGACTTGTGCATGCGGAGCGTAGACAGAGGCTTGTAGGCGGAAGGAGGGAGCATAGTGCCGGGAACGTCGAAGCTGGCGAAGTGTGGGGTGACATCGTGGATGACGACTTGTGAGTTTTCGAGCATAGTGGCGGTGATAGTCTGAGGGGTAGAATCTCCGGTTGGCGAAGGGGTCTGATGCGCGCGGATTCGGTTGGCTGTTGAGCCTAGCGGAATGCTCTTGGACTCGAGAATGGCTTCACCTCCCTCATCGTCGTCTGAATCACTCTCCGAGTCTGTCTCGTTCTCCCGCTCCATCTTGCCAAGGCCGCTGAGTTTCAGGACCATAAGCTCGTTCTCCTTGGCTCGCCGTCCCTCTGCCTGAGTACCGGTCACAGCATATACTGTCGCAGGGTAGGTCTTTCGGTTATCGCCTAGGTTATCGCGGACAATGTCAAAGGACAAGCATGGCCAGGGTGTGCTGAGAGTGTGTAGCATATCATATGTCGAAGGATCGGGGGAGAGGACCTCTCCGGGTGCAAGTTTCGTCCGACCGGGAATAAATGTCTGTTGGTCTACCTCCATCGCGTCCGCTGAAACACATTAATTTGAGAAAGTGATAATAAGCAATCGTGCCTGTCTTACCCTTTTCCTCTTCCTCTCGCTCTGCATCCGGTCTCCCATCCACACCAGCCTCCAGAATCTCGTCTTCACTCTCGAACTCGTCCTCATACTCGTCCTCAAACTCACCCATCTCGTCGGGAGGGGCACCGGCGACCGGGCGCTCGCCAGCCTTGAGGGCGGCGGCCTGGTCTTCAGAGGCGTCGGCAGTTCGTTTGGACATTTTATCAGAATGTTTCGGTCCACCCGGGTGAGCAGCGACGAGCCAGTCGTACGGCAATGGGAGACGTCGAGAGATGGTTCGTTGTCAGTGGTTCAGGAACTTTTTTTCTCTGCAAAATTGGGGTGGCCCGCACTAAACCTATCAGGGCCTAGTGGCGATCGTCCAGCTGGAGCTGCGGCTGGCTGTGTTGCTCTTGTTGACCTCAGGCTTCTCCCCCTCCTGCCTCGTCCAACTCGATTCGCTCCTGTTCTGTCACTTACTGTTCTCGATTCGACTGTCCCTCTTTTATCAGGAGCTGTGCTCTGATATTCCCTCGTTCGTGTCGCCATGGATCCCGCCCACCCCCCGGTCGCCGAGCCACCTGCGCCCGAAGTTCAGGAAACACAGCAGGCGCCCCAGCCAGACCAGCAACACTTTCAGCAAGACATTCAGCAGGATCACCTGCCAGAGCAACCACAGGAGCCACGGGAGCCACAGGGGCCACGGGAGCCACAGGAGCCAAAGGAGCCACAGGAGCCACAGGAGCCACAGGAACCACAGGAGCCACACGAGCATCAGCAAGATGCTCAACAAGAAGTCCAGCGCCTCCAGCACGATATCTCTCAGAGCTCAGAGACTGAGCCACCTACAATCATCCGAGCCGCCGCCCCGGAAGAATCTACCCTCCCTCCCACGAGCTATCACAACGGCTACAGCAGCGACTCGCGCGCTCATTATGAATACCACAGCACTCCTACGCACGAAACCCACTCACAACCGCCCGCCACATCAAGACCGAGCTCCGGGCAATCAGTTACCCAAAAGCAGCCTACCCAGCCTTCGAAGAACAGTGTGGTGATCAAGGTCGGCATGGTCGGAGATGCACAAATCGGAAAGACTAGTTTAATGGTGAAATATGTCGAGGGCAGCTGGGACGAGGATTATATTCAGACACTGGGTATGTTCCGTTGATTAAGGTGTCGTCCCTTGCTAATGATAAAAGGCGTCAACTTTATGGAAAAAACAATTTCGATTCGGAATACGGAAATTACGTTTTCAATTTGGGATCTGGGCGGCCAGCGCGAGTTTGTCAACATGCTGCCGCTCGTGTGTAACGATGCAGTCGCTATCCTCTTCATGTTCGATCTTACCCGCAAAAGCACACTAAACTCCATCAAGGAGTGGTACAGGCAAGGGCGAGGATTCAACAAGACTGCCATCCCCTTCCTTGTGGGTACCAAATACGACCATTTTGTCAACTTTCCTCGCGAGGACCAAGAGGAGATTTCCATCCAGGTGAGCAGCTCGTCGCCGCAATCCATCCGCCCTAATTCCGCTCTAACTTCGCTAGGCCAAACGGTTCGCAAAAGCTATGAAAGCCAGTTTGATCTTCAGTAGTACTAGTCACAGCATTAATGTGCAAAAGGTAGGACTCTTTTCTTTCAGGCGGGTCGCCCGTGCTAACATTACATAGATCTTCAAAATCGTTCTGGCCAAAGCTTTTGACCTAAAATGCACAATCCCCGAGATCGAAAACATCGGCGAGCCGCTGCTGCTCTACAAAAACGTATGAACTGCTCACATGGCTTATGATCATACGCCGGACGAATGACGTTGATGACCAAACGTTCCTAATCCTGGGCTAGCTGCCCTGTCTCGAGTCTGGATCGACCGCTACGGTCCTGTATTTCTTTGATTCCTACTTCATCCAGCATTGGGTGCGCCCGGACTTGTTTTCTTCATCCCTTCTCTCTTTGTCTAAATTCCCCAGATGTTTCTTTCTTCCACTTCATATCGTTTCTCCTGTAAGCGTATGTCCTCTTGTCTGGGTGGGAGGTGTAATGCTGGCTCGATGTCACTTGCTTGTGTCATGTTTGATTAAAGACAACGTTTCTTGTTGAATGTCTTTCTTTTTCTGAAGATATTGAAATTGTCTCGGCCCAGTTGTCTCGTCCGTGATTAGCAAATAATGTTTGCTTGCCAATACAAGTTGATTCTATTGCCCCAACCACGTGCACCGCACTTCATTGTACCCCTTCGGGCACCTCTGGCACCCATGCGTCGGCCTTTGAGATGTCTGGTCAAACAGGTGGGATTTGCGATGGCCAAGCTGAATCCACTAGCGTCAAGCGCTGACGCACTAGCGGGATGCAGGATTTAAGAGATGCTACCGGTCTTGGCGCTAAGCAAGTAGACAATTTCGACATTGTCTTCACATATAAAGCCACGGAGTGTTAACTCGCTGACAGGTTTTCTTCTCAACTCACGTGTACCTCTCACAACTCAAATGTCAAAACACAGCGAACTTTCATCTTCAAACACCCCAGCCAGCCATCTTGGGTATCCTCATCGCCTACGCCGAGCTAACATGCATCTATAATGTCTCTATGATCCGCCTAAAAATCTAACACTCCGTCCTAGGCATTTTATACTCCCTAGGGATGCTGAAGTGGATAAGTCCGCTATTTTCCATGCTTCAACGGCCCTAATACCTGCAACCTGCGTCTGGAATGACCTACCTGACCAGGACTTTGACCGTGCCACAGCCCGCTGCAAAGGCCGACCCATCGCCTGGGGTTCGATTTCCACATCCTCCGCGAAAGAATTTGCGATTTGCCTCGTTTGAGGTTGCGTATCTGCTGTGGCGTTCTCACGGTCCACGCTCTGGTATGACGCGGGGGTGACTCTTTGACGATACTATACCCAGCCATGACTCGGGTGACTGATTCCCCGCAACTATGGCTTGGGGGGGGGGGGGGTTACTTCCGCGGTGGCTTTTATGCTGCGGGGCGGGGAGTGTTGGATTTGTGGATTTGTGCACCGTGAACGCGAAATCGACAACGAACCTGCATGATGCGTGTGCAAGTGCAAGTGAAGTATTTTAGGGCAATACAGAGCCTCTACGGTTTCGGTGGCGGTGACTATTGCCCTCCTGACAACATTATTTACGCGGTCCCAGATGCGGAGGACGACATGCGCTCAGGCGTGCGATCGATGGCTGGCGGTATCGACATTGTCTGAAGTGGGTATTAGCTGGTATTACGAAGGTTATCGTTGTTTTCTTGGTCGCCGCTGGCTGGACCGCTGGGATTGGGACTATATATCTTTCTGGTGCTTGGAGGTGTTGGAGGGTTGTTAGCGACGGAGGTCGTATGTCTGTGGAAAGAGAGCGAAGGGTGGCGCTTTCTCCTTACGGTTTTGTCGGTTGCGGGGGCTTTGCGGTGCGGGATTGCTTTTAACTAAGACATATCCTTCGAATAACCCTCCTATGTTCTAGGATGACCATCCCATTCCCTTCAAGCTGAGGTTGAGGCATTTCAGCTGCGAAATTCCGCCTCTCAGCTACGCCCTTCCCGCGACGTTGATTCCGACAGCAAATCAAATGCCAACCACTGCGCAGCCCTACATAAGCTAAGCGCCACCAGCCAATCTCAACGGCCACTGGTAACTCCCACCTGCAGGGGCCTAGCCAACCGCATTCAAAGCAATTTCTTGGCTTTCTTGGAAAAAGTTGATGACTCAGCGTGCTCACGGAAAAGCCGAGGGATCATTCCATAGGGAGGTTAGACGCTAAATCCGATCGTCGTCGAGGGTCCAGCTGAACTTCGACTTCAACCTCGATGCCTAACACCAACACCGCGACAAAATGGCGCCCCAGATGCCGCATGCGTGTCTGTCTTGTGCGACAAAGAAACGGAGTTGCGATAAGGCTTTTCCCAGATGTTCGAGGTGTGCTGGGTAGGTTGCATCCGTACCTGGGCGCAAGACCAATAGAGTAATGGTGCGTAGGTCGAAATCAAATCAGCACTGCGTATACAGAGGTCCCTTCAACGATCGACCTCTAAGTTTCGACAATGGATACATAGTGTGGTCCTCGTTTTCAGCTGCTGAATACATCCTGTTTCCTCCAAACAGACCGACCGGTCCGAGCGCGTTGCCCGGAAAGTCTTCCGTCAATTGCCAAAGATGCCGGGAGGCGAAGCGTGCCTGCAGCAAGGACTTACCACTTTGTTCGCGATGTAAAAGGTAGCTCTTCTTCTTAGTCAGTGCGAGACTTGGTTGAATGCTAACATCGTTGATAGACGAAATACGTCCTGCCACTACGAGGTCCACAGAGATTATGCGCTTGACCAACGCCGTCAAAGCATGTCGTCTCACGCAAGGCCCTTCCGAGATAGTCCAGCATCAATTAGCGACAATGATAGTTACTTTTCTGAAGACCCAGAAGTGTGGAACACGAGACAATCCTTGATGCCGCAAGTGAGGACCTCCCCGCTGGCGCTCGCTATGCTGCAGTTTAAACCACGATATCCAGTGCCCGAGCGTGACAATTTTGCGAGATTAATCTATTATTGTAAGGCCTTAACATCTCACACTTCAATTGACAGAGCTGCTCACCTATTGAAAGACATTGAGGCTTGTTGCTTTCCTCCCCAGTATGTCCTCCAGAACAGCCTCATGGCCCACGTCCATACCGTATTGGTCAGTCGAGCTCTGGCAGATCCCTGTCTGTTCCTTACAATTCTTTTCGCTGCATCGGCCCATCGAGACTGGATCCAGGGCACACGACATACCGTCCAAACATTATATCATCAGTCGCAGGTGTTGAATATCTTGCGCGAACGGTTGAAACAGACCAACCAAATCAGCTATGAGATGGTAGCATCTGCCATTGTTTTGACTTTCTACAGTGTACGAAGCCACTTAGTGATGTAATAAGCTTACGGCTACTGACTTTGACAGATGAGTGGGCATAATACCGCATCTGCCCGTATACACAAGAGCGGTGTGCTACAGATGCTCGCGAAGAATCAGCATCGAGGTTCGGAGTTTGAGGCCCTAACTGCCCTGGCAAACGTGTAAGCTATGCCTACCTACTCTGAGATTAAATTAACATCAGGTTAGAGTTCTCCTTGGCCTTTCGGTGGCAGTGAATGAGGAGCCTCCATTTATCCTACCCAACACATCGAAACAAATTGGCACGTTCACATTCTTCGAGTCCGGTTGCATGCCTTCGAGCCTGCTCCGGAGGGCCGTCGCACGAGTTTCAGAGGACCAGAAAAGCCTACTGACCATTGATACTGTGGCTAGTTTACAGAGTGTGATTGATTTCATCGTCAACTCTGACCACGGCTCCATCACAAAACTGTGCATCCTGCACGGTGAAACCATATGGACCAAGTCTCAAGCGTCAAGCCCGGAATCAGAATCTGAGGAAGAATCACCATCAATCACAACTGAAAAGACAGGCGAAATCATAAACCGATGCTGCCGGATAGCGATCAGCATATTCTGGTCCATATTCAGACCTCTACCGCCATCCCAAGAGAAGCGGGGTCCGTCCGCAACATCCAGTGATCCTACATTGAGAGGCTCACGCAGACCGCTTGAAGAACTAGGCTCGATCCTTCACGACATAGACTTGCTCACGTGGAAGAAGCACGATCCCGAGGCATACCTGTGGGTCTGCTTCACGGCCACAGCGGCCTGTGACGATGCTGCAAGTCGAGTCCCGTTTGTCGCGATAGCGCCGCCTCTTTTGACCGCAACGGATACGAAAGAGTTGCCTCTTGCGCGCGAGTGTTGGAGGTATTACAAGTGGTTGACAGGATTTGCTGCTTTGCGTGCTGAGGGCCGGGCTTCGAATATGATCTAGCTCATGATAAAATTTCAATATGTGGCACGTTGATATTTGTTTATATACATATATATAGAGAGAGAGAGTTTACAATTTTAGCTAGCTTTTTCTAAGCATGCGGCTCGAAGCGCCAGCAGTATTATCCCTTGAAATAAGTTCTCGATATTATTTACATTCTAAATTGATAGAAAACTGTGCTACATAATGACAAACAGATCGCTCTGTATACCCCCTCGCAAAAACGCAAGCCTACTTCCATCAATCACGATTGAAATTATCCACCGGTGCATCCTCCTTGACGATTTCCCAAACCCGCTCAATCCTCTCCACCACATCTCCCGGTAACAGCCCATTGCCCAACCCCTCCAGCGTCCCCCGTAGCTGGTCCCCATTCCTGGCCCCAAAGATAAGCCCATCGCCCAACTCCCCACTCAACACCGAATGAAACGCCACCCATCGATACGCCAACTCTGCCTTGGGAATCCCCGCCTCGGCCGCAATCTCGCCCCAAAGTCTCAAACCCTCAAGCATCGCAGGCTTGCCATACAGCGCTGTGAAGATCCCGCCCGTGGCGGTCTTGGGATCCCAGCGCCCCTCGCCGCCGGCTTCAATCACACCGACATCCTTGGTGAGGAAGCCACCCGCGATCGGCGAGTACGCATAGTAGGCAATCCCATTCTCCCTCAGGATTGGAAGGAGCGTCGACTCCGAGTGTCGCGCGACCGCGTTGTAGTTGCCCTGGTAGACTGTCGGCAGCACGTAGCCCTTCTCCTTACTGATGCGGATGACGTCGAGGACTTCGTGCGGGAGGAAGTTGGAGAGCCCGAGGCGTTTGAAGCCGCCGGAGGCGTAGACGGTGTTTATACCTGCGAGCAGGTCTTCCAGTGGGATGCGTCGGTCGGGGGCGTGGATGTAGTAGACATCAACCTGTCAGGATCAATTAGCTCGGTTTCTTTCCAACTTGCGACAGCAATTGAATTTTTTTTTGTTTCTTTTGTCTGTGTATCTAGAGGGTATAACATACCTGCTCGGTCTTCAACGCCTTAAGCGACTCCTGCACACTAGCGATTACACCATCGGTACTCGACGCCGTCGGCGCAAAGCCACCGGGGTACTTGGTATCGATCGCGAACCGGTCCGCGGCGCTAGCCTGGCCCAGGTACTCCTCGCTGTCCGGGTAGAAACGCGCCGTGTCGATAGTCTTGACGCCGCCGGCTTCGAGGAGGTCCAGGGCTTGCTTTGTTGCGGCGACCGAGGAGAACTCGGATGACATGCTGGGGCCGATCGAGGCGCCGCCAAAGATTAGTTGCACGGGGGAGGTGGAGGGCATTTTGTTGGTTAGAAGAGTAAATTGTCCGTTTGTTGGTGCTGGTGGTGGTGGGATTCTGGTTGTGGTTGCGGTTGCGGTGTTGTTTATTTGGATTTTTGGTTTAGATGAGCAATTTCTTGGTCTGCTGTTGTATCGGTGTCTGTTGAGTTCGCATTGATGGTGAGAGTAATTTAGTCGCCCGTACACTCGAGTCTTTTATACCTTTCCATGGTGCTTTCTATAATAATTCTCTTCATCGTGCAATCTCTACCTACTGTTCCGCAAAGTACACGGAGACATATCATTATTTCTAAGCACTGCACATGCGGGATCGCCCGCGGGGATTGATTAGGCATACTCGGTTTCTAATCAGCCGTTTAGGCTAGTGAGTTTTAGCTGCGTTGGCCTGAGTAATTGATTAAAGTTCTGACGCCTGGGCCCCATGCTGCGGACTAGCGGCTTTTTCAATAGCCTATTGATTATGCATTACGAGGCGATGGACGTGGCGACGGAGACTTTGAGGTATCCCGTGCCAGGAGCGTGGAATCTTCTTCTGAGATCTAGGTCGCACGGCTAATAATAAGCGGTGGTCTATTGCTGGGATATGCACTGTAGGTGCGCAACCCTAAATGACGACGCGACGTCAGCGCTCACTTCCAAACACACATGCAATGTCTCTCTCTCTCTCTCTCTCTCTCTCTCTCTCTCTCCCTTCCGGTCGATAACAAAAATGACGAATGGGACAGTCGCAGAATTTATACGCTGTTTTTGGGACCTTTGTAATAGAAAAGCACCACAAGAGTGTACAGGTAATTTATGAGCTGTCGCTCCCGCGTCTTCGCTCTCGCTTGCCGCACGCTCTACTTCAGCAGTTTGCTACCACAGGTTGGCGGAGAAGAGGTTAAAGATCGTGAGGCAGTCCGGAGTACGCTTCTAAGATTTGCGCAAGGCTTCGATAGCAGGAGCAACGCACAGCTGTTGGCTGAAGTGGGTGTCGGTGCGCGCAACCCTACTCACAAGGAAGGCACTACCGTAACCCTCCCAGATGGGCTCCTCCCTAGAACGAGAATGGAAGTAACGCCCTGGCCGCGCCTTCTTTGCATACGGGGTTCGCGTTTGGCCACTGAGGAAGGCGCGACCGATCCCAGCAATCACCGTGCCTTCCTATTCTAGAACAGGAAGGAAGGGCCGGCGAGGTAAAGGTCGCTCCTTCCATGGAGAGTAGATCAACTTAGATCAGGAAGGTGCGACCCATCCTGCGACCATATCTGCGCCTTCCCAATGCATAATAGGAAGGAACGGCCACCCAGGCGAAGGCGTACTTTCCTAGTACTCAAGAATCCTGCGCCCATCCAGTCTTTGCACTGAGCATCCGTGACTTGCAGCTCTGAGTGTTAATTCCCAGCCTCGGATTACTTTGCTGCCTCCTGCTAGTCATGACACAGCCCATGTCCACCCCTTACTAAAAACTCCACTCCCAATATATATATATATCCCAACACATGGTGTAACGCTGTAAAGCCAGTACATACAGATGACTATTTACTAGGTTTCTGGCTCCAACACGAAAATACACTACGCAAGTCAAATCTCAGACGAGGTTCTTGATAAACGAGACGTTCACGTCAAGATGGATTTCCACTTTAACAATGGACGCGAATAGCTAGCGTCGTAGCATGAATTGCTCGCGTTGAATTTGTCAATCCTTCGCCCTGTGGGATTGGCAGAAACTTGAGTTTGCGGGACAATACGAAGCGTTAAGCGCAAGGGCTCAACAGCGTCTTAATTTGAATATCAGACTCCGTACCATTTTATCCAGCCATCTACTCTTCGTCAGTCGCATATAATCGTCTCCGTTGACTTTATGATGCATATATTGTAACGCCCTTTCCATCACGTGCCAGCTCGCATAGCTCAGTTGGTAGAGCGCATGACTAGTAATCATGAGGTCTGCGGTTCAAATCCGCATGTGAGCATCTTTTTTTTTGCGTGCTTTTATTAATATACCCACAGTAGAGACGGTCTCCACGAGTGGGTGGGACGATTTCTCTTTAGTAACTAAGTAGGGCTAGTGAGGGGGCTGCCGATGTCACGTGGTGTACCTCCATAAATCGGAGGGTAGAAACTTGTTACTTTCAGCATTATACATGCCTCATCAGATTTACTATCAAGCTGGTCTCATCGAAGTAAATTTGGATACTGCTACTCGATAATCGATATATGTTTCACCCTATCTTGCGACGGTTGGGCTGCATATGCCTATGCTTTCAGGGAGTTTTCAACAGCTTCACCGGCGCAGTCAACATAGAGAGGAGCTAGAGTCCATCAGATAAGAGATTGACACATGATGTGGGGTTACACATACCCATTTTTCCAGCTCTGCTTCATTCTGTCTAAGCTGCACGTACCTCTCGTCAATGTGCCCTGAATCATCACACTAGTGTAAGTAAGCCGATCCAAGAAAGCTCCACAAATATATAGTTTACGAACCTGCTGTCCGATGTAGCACTTCCAGTGCCTGACGATCGGTGTCGAAAGTATCAAGGAACCACGATGCGTCTTCATGGGTTCCAATTTGGCTCAGACAGAACCGGACGGCTTTTTTTTTTGGCGAAGCCTATCAGTCTCCAGGTAAAGAAGTTTCCACGCAAAGGAATCATAGCTTACCATCCTTCCTATACCCCTTCGTATCTAAGAACCTGGCACACTCGACAATAGCATTGCGGAACGTATTCACATGCTCATACCAGGGACAGCCATCGGTCAGAACAAGGATAAGATACGGCCGCTCAAGTTTCCTACCGGAGTTGATGACCGAGTAGACGAGCGGCTCTAGGATTTTGCTCCGCAGATTCGTCCCGATGGGCGTCGAGTTGTACTCTCCGGGCACCATGTTGGACAGGATGCGCGACACCGCGGCCCCGTCTAGATTGTCGGCGCCGGGCAGGTCCGTGTTGATCAGGCGGAAATGCACGCCCTTGTTGTCGGGGACGGCGCGCGTGGCGATGTCGGTCATCCGTGTCACCAGTTCTCTCTGTTTGGCCCATCTTTGCTCTGTATTGCGCCATGGGCCCGTGTCGCTCATTGAGCCGCTGTCGTCTAGTACTCAATTAGCCATCACGCCTGTATGCTGTCTGTCCCGCTTATGGTGGGGGGGAGGGGAGGTCAAGTGGAAATAAAAGGCTCTTACCGCAGTAGATAACAGGCTGATAGAGGGCTAGCGTTGCAAGATCTTTCAGCTCTTCGGGGGAGTTCAGCGGATTGTTCGGGTCATCTCTAAGACCAGCCGCCTTTTTGGCTACCTCTTCGAGATAGGGATCGTCGGGTGAGTAGAAGCTCTCGAGGCCGTCCTCCTGTACTATGTCGTTCAGGTCGTTGTTGATGTCGGCGGTACTTCCGGGTTCGGGTGTGGGTTCAGGGGCACTCTCTTCCTCTGGCTATATTGAACGATAACGTTAGCAGTACTCTTAGTAGGACAACGTACAACTGGTCATCCTACCGCCTCAGGCTCCGGGATGCTCTGTTCCTCGGGCTATATTGAAACGATAACGTCAGTAGTAATCTCAATACAAGACACTATAGAACTAGTGATCCTACCGGTTCGGGTTCGGGAACGCCCTCGTCTGCCGGCTATATTGAACGATCAGTTAGCAGTGATATAAGCAGATATATCCGACGAGTCATCTCACCTCTTGATCCGCGCTTGTTCCAAGGAAAGGAATTATCTCAGGCTCGTTGAAGTCCGGAATCGCCTGGGCATCTTTAGAGAAAGTCATCTCTGATGCCGAAACATCGACTTTGAGATTCAGTTTGTCTTTCCACTTGTCCTCCTCTATGTGATCTCCGACCTATACATACGTCCATATTAGCTGAGCCGCATTGAAGATGTAGCGGAAGGTGGTAACAACCATAGTCATCCTCCAATAGACTCCCTTGAGAAGCTCATTGACCTCGTCGGGTTCGAGGCTTCTGAGTCCTTGGTTCTGCTCAATCAACCGTAGAAGATACGAGGTCAGGGGAACATAAGCCGTAACCTGCACACCTTCTTCCTCCAACTCTGCGCAGTTCTCGCAGACGGTCTCGCCGTTCTGCGTGGCCGGTTGGCTGAAGTTATACACGCTGGTGACAAAGTGGCTAAGTGCGAACGTTTTCTCCGTTTCGCCTTTTGGCAGGAGGTAAACCTCGAGATTGAAGGGACTTCCACCCATCGCAAACCTGGTAGATTCCCCTCAGCTTAGATAGTACCTGTCAGGGTGAGGTGGTTGGGCACGTACTTTGAATACCGAATGCTCACCGCATAATCCTGAATCGCGACATCGTCTTCGCCCGTCGCTCTTACACCGGGAATCCCATCCTCACGCTTTGCAATAGCCTGTTTCCGCGTAACGCCATAGTCGGCGTTGATAGTCTCGTAAAGAGACGCCTTCAGATCCCGCTCTGTGGCATGCTCCCATGGCTGCAACTCCGGGTATGTATACCCCCACCGGTACCAGTCGCGGGCGTCCTCGGCCAACCAGTATGTCCCGCTCGTGTCCTTGCGGAACGGCCGGAACGGGGTGCTGTTCCTGACTATCTTGCCCATGCCGATCGTGCCCTGGCCGAAGATGCGGGTGCCGTCGGCCTTGAACCATTTGTCGGGGTTCAGCGTTTGCCAGATTGCGAAGAGTCGATCAAGGTTGCTGCCAAAAAAAAAAAAAAAAAGAAGTGGTCAGCTTGATAACAGCACACAACGGATAGCCTTTGTAGATAATAGACCTACCAGTGGTGGAACCAGAAGACCGGGTCGAATGTCGCGACGGGGATCTGCGACATGTGTCCCCCATCCCCGCCAACCCAGTAATGGATGTTGTTGTGGATGAACTCGATGTTCATGTCGCTCATCACTTTAGTTGCACTGGACGAGTCTGCGGTGGCATCGCGCGCGGTCGTTGCGAAATCCACAAAGTCCATCGGGTACGTGAGCAGTCGGTAAACCATCTCCGCCGCCTCGCCGTACTGGAAGCCCGTGATTGAGTTCTCGGTCTGCTTGTAGAGGTATTCGTTGGCTCGCGCCGTGTTTACAACGCCGTCTCTCCAGGCTTCGCTCTTGGGATTCAGTTGCTCCTTGGTAGGGCACCGGCTGGTTGCAACACACGCGTCGTACTATCGTATGCCCATGTTAGCTGACCGAAGATTCCAATTCTGTGTACGTACGCACCCGAAGCGGTTCCTCAATCTCGACAAACTGAAGAACGTTGACACCAAAATCGCCCATCTTCTGGCCCTTTGGCATGCGAAACTTGAAGAGGGGGTTGTCTATCTCGCGGTCCGCTCCATTGAACCGCGTCTTCAGTTTCTCGCGACAGAGTAGCCCCGGCATTCTGGGGTTCTTGGCCCAGTCCCAATAGGGGAGGCGCCAGGTGCTGGCAGCTTTAAGCAGAGTCTTCTTTATCTTCTGGCCTACTAACATCGGCGGGATAATCTTCTGGACCATGATCTCGTAGAGCCGTTGCTAGTGCACGCATTTTAAATTAGCCAGACAGCTCTGTCGTGTCCCCGAGCGTAGAGATGAAGAGAGTATGATATGTATATAAATACCTCATAAAGCAAGAGATACGGTCGATGCCAGAGCGGAAACAGACAGTTCGCATGCACGCAGTATCCCTTCCCCTTGACCTCAGCGGCGGTGGCGTTGGGCTCGTCCCAGGACTTGTACGGCATGCCGTGGATCCCTGCAATCTGAAAGTACGAATCTCTATCTTCCGGGTCCATCTGCTGGAAGTATTCCAGCGCCAGCACGAACAGATACACTTGGTTCTGGTGCGTCGGGTCTGTACTTTGCGTCCACTCGTTGATCTCGTGGCGCACAGGGACCCGGCCATCGGGGCCTAGCCCATCTTTGATTCCTTGGATCGCGTAGAATTGGGATCCCATATTGGCGAGCTTTGTGGTGTATTAGAGTCTGGTTGATGTGGGGACGAGAACGGGAAAAAGACGATGGGGAATATATGCGCTCTCTCTGGCTAGTGAGAGCTACGGAAAAAAAAAAAGGCGAGATAGATCCGGCAACTCGGCCGGAAGCAGAACATTACAAGTCGCTGACGGGTGATAGAAGGGTGAGATTCAACTGCAGCACGCATACGGGCTGTCAGGGGTGCAAGAGAGCCAGCTTATTCGTCCACGTAGCATATGGCTTATGTCGAGGAGGAATCGTGCAGACTTCCAGGGAAGTCATTTCCGAGTGTTTGCTCCTCTCTAGTAGAAACTGCATTTCTCGCATATTTCTGTTAGCCAGCGAGGCTCTTTGATTCATTTGAACGAGAGAATGCGCTGGGCGATTCAGAGTGTGGTGCGGGGATTTACACAGCCAGTCACATTTCTCACCACGGAGGCTTCAGGCTCGTAGACATATTCCTTCTGAAGGCATCACGTATGCTCGTTCCCGAGCAGGGATATTTCTCAGAATGTGGGACCCAGTGGCTCTCATCACTTCTAATAATACAGCTAGGAAGAAATGCATGGCAAAGGGTAATATTTCGATGTATGTAACCCATTTAAGTAGCTAGACAGTGAATTTAGTACAGAGAACATCACAGGCAACCGGTAGGTAGGATGTGCTCTCTCAGTTGGACAGAAGCTCGCTGAAGGACTGACGTACTGAAGGAGTGACTTACCCCTCCTTCTTAAGCTCACCTGCCTAGTAAAGACGCTCAAGGGCAATAAAAGAGTTTCGTCAGCAGCGGAATGGTTGGGGGTGACACAAATACCCGCTAGCGATCATACACGGTATGTGGCTGGCTGACTGCACAAGGCGATTGATTGCCTGTTCTGCTGAAGAAGTCTGCCCGGCTACGTGTCCGCGAGAGCCTGGCCAGCCGCACGGCTGGAGGAGGGGTTGCCTCCCAGAGCCTTGCACTCAGCCGGACGAAAGATTACATACAGTGGTTTCCAAACATTTGTTACACAAAGAAAGCAGCGGCTCAGAAGTAAACCCCCGCCAAAAGCCTTCTCCTCAGATTGCCCTCCTAAGCGCCCTCCCCCCAACCTCGAGACCTCCTCGGAGAATAATGTCATCCATATGGGAGGATGCCCGCAGCGGGAAACTGACCGAAGACAGACTCTTAGACCATCTTTGTGAGGACCCAGACCTCCTCGACCGTCCTGATCCATCCGGCGTTACCCCGCTAGGACACGCCCTGAAGGCCTCCAGGGCCTCGGTGGTGGGCGTGCTCCTGGAAAACAGCGCGGATCCAGACGCACCGTGTCAGGGACTGACACCTACGTACCTGGCGGTGCTTGCGCCGGCTAACAGCGAACGAATACTCCAGCTACTTCTGAACCGCGACCCGGAGACGCTGGATAAGCCCATCGCGTCGCGAAACGGAAACACGCCCTTGATGGCTGCTATCGGCGTTGCGCAGAATCCCAGCCTCGTCAAACAACTGCTTAGCGCGGGGGCTTCGCTCGACAAGAGTAACCGCAGGGGGATGAGCGGACGGAAGCTGATATCGCGCTTGCCAGCGGAGAAGCAGAGCGATATTCGGGCTGCTTTGGTGCGACCCGCGCGGCTTACCGGAATACCGCAAGTCTCACCTTTTCGTTCTTTTTACACCTTCTTGGTCTGCGTACTTTAGTCGATTATCTAACTGGGGGGGGGCCTTTCGCAGTGGTGTTTTCATATACTACGCATTCGTCAACAGCAAGGTTGGCCTCAGAGAACCAGTCCCCACCGGTGGATCCATATTCCTCACCGCGCCGTCGATCAGACTCGACATTCCGCTCCAGAAGACAGAGTCAGTCATTGACTTTCTCTCTCTGAATAGCGCTACCCGCCAGGAAGACGATGAAGAATCCTTCGATGTGCCGCTTCAGATATCAGTCAATCGCGCAGACCGGGTCCTAGAATGCAAGAGCAAGCAGGCGTATGGCGCCTATGGGGCCCGAACAGAGCTGAAGCCTGCACCGTGGTTCAGGGTGAGCGATCCGGTCATCCGAGTCGATATCAAGGAGGACGAATTTGTCGTGTCTGTCAACGGCAGGAGGGCGGGCTCCGTGCGAAGGGTAATCCGGACGCCCAGTGTCACTCATTTGACGTACTGGACCATCTCCTCCGGGATGGCGCCGCCGATGGGGGACATGCTTACGGTCTCCACGTATAGGAAATCTAGTCTTGTGCTCTAAGTTTTCAATTTGGTCAGCTTTTGTGGAGATATAATTACCAGTAATTCATTCTCAAACTTTGCATTGCTTCTGGAATACCCCAAATCCAAGTAGTTACTCTACGGGATAGTCACAATCAGCTTCTTGCCCTGCACACCCTTCGAAGCTGTCGTAAGCGCTGCCTGTAGCGACTCGAGTCCATCGCCAACGACCTCCGGAGTAGGATAGACCTGATACTTTCCAGATTGAAGGGCCTGCGGAAGAAAATTCTGGTAGACCTTCCAGCCAACCGTCTCCTCCCTTTCATCTCCCTCTTTTCCGCGTATGTCAATTGCCTGGACTAGCACCGTCTCAACACCGCGTGTATCCACCTTCTCCTTGTCAACCCACTCTGTCGTGATGACCTTCTTAACCCCGTCAATCTGCGAGACCGCCTCGAAGATCGGTCTCAGCGATTTCAGCGTGGCGATCGCATCAAACGCCCCCGCAAGCTGCCTGCCCCTAAACGCCCTCGTCAGCTCCTCAACAACAGTATCACTACCATAATCAACCGCTTCAACGGCACCAAGTCGCCTGACCATATCAAAATTCCTGCGCGACGCCGTCGCAACCACATCATAGCCCGCCGCAACCGCGAGCTGGATCGCATTGCTGCCCACACTGCTCGTCCCACCCCAGACAAGAACCGTCCCCCTCGGCACCGCCCGGCTCGCAACGGGCTCCAGCCTCGGAAACGGCAACCCCAACGTCGCCTCCTGAAACAGCGCCGCGGCCGCCGTCGAAACACCCAGCGGGAGAACCGCCGCGTCGCGGAACTGCATTCCGGTCGGGATCCGCGCCGCCATGTTACTCCAGAGCACGACGTGCTCCTGGAACCCGGCGTGCCGGTCGTCTTCGGTGGCCAGTCGCAGCGCGTGGCCGAGGACGCGGTCGCCGATGGCGAATCGAGTGGTAGCGTCGCTGCCGACGTGGACGACCTCGCCGGCGACGTCGACGCCCAGGATCAGCGGGTAGACGAAGGTCGTCCAGGGAGTGGACTGCATCTTCCAGTCGATTTGATTGATGGCGACGGCGCGCGTACGGATCACGAGTTCGTTTTCGTTTGGGTAGCGGTCGTCGGTCTCTTCGAGGGCTAGCGGGGTGACCGTGTGGCCGGTTAGGAAGGTGGCGTGGTTGGGTGGCGGGATGGGAGTCATTTTTGTTTTCTTCGGTTTGCCTTTTTTGTTCTTGCTTCTTGGTTTCGTCGTCAGGACGGGATGTTGTAGCACTCGTTCTTGTGTAGGGGTAGGTTATAGTTCGGGAACGATCTGTTGCTTTCTGAGGGGGGCGATCACGTTATGTATGATGTATATGCATATATCTCGCAGAGGAGATTCTCTAGTCCTGATATCATGTTAGCTCCTCAAGCCATCTACTGCCTCGCACGCCCACTGGGCATGATTTCCTAGCAATTCCGGCCATCCCGGCCGATCAAGCCTATAGACGTTTACATCCAGGTTTGAACCAGATATTCCATATGAATTCGAGTTGCAAATTACCACAAAGCCAGGTACAAAACTCGGACGAGATACTAGGGACTATCAGCTCTTAACGTGATTTACGCGGCATGCGTATCTAGCCTCGATACAACTCACCTCCCGGGGAAAGTAGATTTCGAGTCGAGGGTGAGCGTCTGGTCACAACTCGTATTTTATATGCAAGAAGCCCGATGTGGGAATCGCGGGGATGATTCAAGTATGAAAGCCTGTAATCATAGTTCCGTACATACTCTGACTTCCTGCAGGAGTGCATGAGGTGGGGGTGGGTGGGGAAGTGCCAGCTGTCATATCATGCAGTTCTCGAGTCCGCAGGTGATCATGCAGGAATCCTCACGAATTAAACCAATAATCAAGGCGGGATTATGTGATTTCTCACGACCAATAGATATCTTTCGACAGAGGATTCATTTTTCCTTCCCGTTCGCCGAGGTTGGATATGCCCAGGATGTTCTCTATCTGCAGTGCGGCGTGTGAATCTTATTACCTGATATGACTTAGTTTCATCTGATGTCAGCAATCTATAAGCTAACTATTCAGAAACCACCAATGACATGTGGTGTTTGGTGAGTAAGCCGGTATATATTCCCTTTCCATATGATGAACTGCACCACTTTGTCTATAGCCTTTCTGGAAAAGAGGGAGCCACTTCGCCTGGATCGACGTTTCTTTTCTGCTTGATTAGCTAGGGAAGAAGAGGATACAATTAGTATTACGGGCTTAGCTCCTCTCTTCCCCGAGGGCATCAGACCCTGAATCGAACCTTCCCTGGATGAGTAGTAGTTGACCATACAGATACGTAACTGATCCCATAACCAACCGTCGACCATCCACAGGGGTAACCCTAAGTTATATTCACTAGATGTACGCACTCTTGTTGTTGCGCCATTGCCAAATACAGGTGAAAGCATCGCTTTAGGTGGATAAGAGGCCCCTCTACTCAACAAGCCGATCATTTGAATCCTATTAGTGAAATTATATAAGCCGAAACCAACAGCAGAAAACCCGACATGGTGATTTTGGAACTGAATCAGACTGCCCGCATACAGTACCTACCCAGCTATCACCCATTTCCCGATAATTTAAGACCGGTACCAGTGGGGACCAGGCCGGAGACCGCAGTATACTTGTATGGACAACAACAGAGGCGCGACAGCGGCTGAAATCGCCTTGGCTATTTGAAAACCTGAACGGTGAACCAGGTTTTCTTAATTGACTATCCAAACCTGGAAGGTCCAGAGATAAAGCCATGTATAAGAACCCAAACTTTTAGTCAGTTCCCTGCGCCTGCGAACAAGCGAAGACCTGATAAGAGTACATTTGGAAATACAGTGCTTACAAAGATAATGATAGAAAAAACCACCCCGGGGATGGATTTTAAACCCTTATTGAGATGTAGGCTTATGATATCTTGAGAAAACCCACGCGCTTTTTTTTCTCCAAATACTAGGGCCGATTACATATGTGGCAACGTATTTCCCCGGACTTCGGTCTAATTCCCCACATCTCAACCCAAGAAGCATATTAATATATTGACCAGACTTGTATAATTTCCCGACCCCGCTCCTTCTGCCCGATGGACATATGGAAGTTATCTTGCTTCGCCCGTACCCTCTCTGTGCTGGCTGTGGAGTGGCCGGGTTATAAAACGGCGCACATGGTAGGGCATCTTATGGATTTCACCCCAGTCCAGACGGTCTGTTAGTTCCTTT
Organism: Aspergillus baeticus; assembly: GCA_027569055.1. NCBI lineage: Eukaryota > Fungi > Ascomycota > Eurotiomycetes > Eurotiales > Aspergillaceae > Aspergillus > Aspergillus baeticus. Next base: position 47,229 of record JAPDEI010000012.1, on the reverse strand, counting down.
GTCTTTAGTCCGTTCACCATGTTTTCATCCGTTGCGATACTAGCCACTTTGGCTTTCTCCATGGGGATTCAGGCTACGCCGTCTCGGGCCTTGAGGCGATCCCAGTATCCAGGATTCAACAAACTCGAGTCGATGTTTGTCTTGTAAGGCGCTCTCCACCCACTGCTAGTATCTAACTAACAGTTCTCGAACCCCAGCGGCGACTCCTGGTCCCGGACCGGATTCGACGCGTCAAGCACACAACCATCAGCGTTGAACCCGCTGGGCAACCCAGAGTATCCTGGCCGAACCAGCGCCAACGGGCCGAACTGGGTCACATACCTGACAACCACGTATAACGAGTCCCTGCTGCTCACCTACAACTTCGGCACCAGCGGCGCCACCCTCGACAGCGACATAGTCACCTCGAACTTCGACGTTCTGGATGAGCTCAACGAGCTCTTCATCCCGTACTACGTGACAACAGCGAACGGACCCTGGGCGAGTGCGAGCACCCTCTTCGCAGTCTGGATCGGAGTCAACGACATCAACAGATCGTACATGTCCGATTACGTCGCGCTCAACGATGATATCTTTGCACAGTATCGCGCCGTCCTGGATAGCCTGTATGACCTCGGTGCGCGCAGCTTCCTCCTGCTCAACGCGCCCCCGCTGGAGCGGTCGCCCTCTGTGACGGGATTCGAAACAGCGCCTGTCCGGATCCCGAGATGTCTCAACGATACCGTCGACTGGAATACGCGCCTCGAGAGCCTCCAGTCGGATATCGAGAGCGCGTACGAAGACGCAACGGTGTTCTACCTCGACATCAACACCCTGTTCAACCAAGTGATCGATGACCCGACCCAGTTTGAGCAGACTGCCGGATACAAGAATACTACGGCTTATTGCGAGGCTTATATAAGGTGAGAAATTCCTCTTAATCTTGTTTATTTTATCAAGTCTCGGGGAGTGTATTGGACTCGGGAATCCTGTTATACCCCCTGTCTTGTCTCAAGTGCCCGCTAACTCCCAATCCGTTGACTGATAGTGGCACGCCGGAGGCCGATACCAAATACGACGAGTGTGAGTACGCGGCCGATGAGTATCTCTGGTTGAATAGACTCCATCCAACCTCGCCAATGCACTCCCTCGTCGCGTACAAGGCGGCTGAGTTGTTGAGTGCGTAGTTGAGGAGTCCATCGAGTGCCCTCGTGTTTTTTTGTGACGATGGCAGCAGTATCCACCGAAAGGTTTGGGAGCCCAATCACGTTTCAGGCCGTCTATCAAGTCAAATGTAGCTTTAACTATAGAGACGTTAGCTTAGTTTGTCAGATTACACATGTGGCTTCCCTACCGGTCTTGTCAGGAAGTGCAGGCCCAGACAACGGCCTCGAGAATATGCAATCGAATCTGTAGAATTTGTGCTTCTGACGTGATCCAGCTTTACCTTCATCGATGCGCCGCGTCCCTGGGGCCAAAAAAAAAATTACTCTAGAGCGAGAGTATGCCCTGGTGTTAAGTGTTGTGTTGTTCGGGGGAATGTTGCAACAAGTATCAAATTGATAAAATTCCCGTTCGCCCATCCAATACATGGCTCAGGAGCCATTGCATTTTCTTTGTCTTTCGGTTCCTTTCCCGTACCCAAGGGCATTTGGGAAAGAAAAGCCTTGCGTTGCTCTGTTTGGATCCCTTTCCTTTGCCCTCGCTCGGACGTCTTGATCTCTCTAGACAACTCGAGAATACAGTATAAGTATCAGCCTTGAATCGCTAGCCTAACCTGTATGTTCTGCAATTCGCTAGCGGTCAGCTCGAGTATCGCCATGGGAAAAAGAAAAAAAAAATCAAAGGAAAAAAAGGGTTAGGATCAAAGATTAATGGGAGAATTGATAACAGATAGCTGGTAAATGAACGAAGGTGGTGAAGACATGTAAAAACTTCAGGGAGTACGGGGCAGAAGGACAATTATCTATTACTGCTGGGGCCGGGGTTAGTGACAAGTTCTGATGTCTCGAATAGATAAAGTCAAGTGAATTAAAGTGGATGAGTATCTCGCCACGAATCGTGCCCACCCATGCCAGCCATGCCAGCCATAGGACAAGAATGCTGATAACCGCAACCTTGGAAACCTGTACCCCCCGCGACAGATCTGAACAATAAAAGTGCTACTGATATTACTATGCAATATTCTGTACATAACACGATTTGGGTATCAACTAGAGGACATGCTGCAAACGTAAAAATAGAACCAGAACGCGAGGCGAAGGAAGAACGAATGGAAGGCTACACTAATTATGCCTCTCTATGGCCCTTGCCCGGACTAACTACGTTGTTTTCCAGACCGGGCACAGTTGTACAGAGTGAATGCTGCTACCCGTCTCAGAACTGCCATTGATGGAGCGGAAATTCCCATTCAGGATGGCTGATCAAATACTTGACCAGGCCAATGAGATTCTGCAGGAAATCCTCTCGCGCACTCCAGTCGGTACCAGCAATGAATAGCTCCTTTGTTCGCCTAACATTCAAAGTTCCCACGGCGGGCAGCACCTCGAGAGGAAAAGGTAGCGCGCCTTTTACGTGCCTCTCCGGCATGTCTAGGCTAACAAAAATGTTGAAGTCCGGCTTGTAGAAAGTTGAAATCCGGGGCAGGAGAGCGCTGGTTGCGTTGCACCCGAAAGCATCAAAAGAGCAAAGGAAAAATATCAACAACAAGCGACCCGGCGAGATAGATCCCGCCTTGGATGCAGAAAAGCTTCAACTCAGCCATTCAGGAGCAAGAATTTGCTGCACGTCCTGAGCCCCAAGCTTCCGCAGCCAATTACTGGCGCTTCTAGGTTGGCCACCGTTTGTTGGGAACAAAATTCATCCAAAATTCATCTACGCATGCTCCGCATTGTACAGGACGAATTCATTTGCAAATAAGCATAAACCGAGAACAACATGGCAAAAGGCAAGGTGAAGGCAGTTTAGACTCGTAGCCAAATGTCTTGCGTATAGCTTGTGACCCGGCATATATCCGTCCTCCAGCAACTTGCCGCTTCCTAGATGGCAGCGCCGGTGGTGGCCAAGAATCTCGGAAATTACAATGTTGTACTCTGGCTGAAGCCAAGTGGTGCCAAGCGCGCGAATGAGCAGAATGGCATGAGGGGATTCCTTGGCTAGTGGGGTGGGAATAGGAACGTGGGGATGGGGGATCTTCTGATTCAAGAGTGCAAGGACAGGAGTCGGGACACAAATTAGACATCATATATTTATGCTGCTCGCTTATCGTTATGAGTTTCGGTTGGGGTATCGCAATAATCCAAGCCCTGGCTTGGCTGCGCCCTATGAAGCCGCTCTTCAGAGCACGTGTGTGTACAGCCGGTGTTGTTTAGACAAGCAGGGCTGGAGTTCATTGGGATATGTACAAGTAGATTAAGTCAAGGGTAGGAATATAAAGTCGGGCTCTCGGCTCCAGGCATTGTGCAGGTCCAATTGTGTTTCTCAACCATCCTTGTTTCTTAGGTACATCCTTCGAGATGCACATCCGCTCTGCTATCGTCGCAGGCACCGCCCTGATCCAGACTGCGGTAGCTATCTCAAGTTCCGTCCATGCAAAGAATGTGATTTACATTGTCCCCGACGGCTACGGGCCTGCGTCACAGAACATGGCCCGCGACCTTGCGTCTCTCATCGAGACCGGCACGACTGGTACCAACCCGGAGATCCACGAGCTCCCAGTGGATGACTTGGTGAGCGAGCTCAAATATTGAAAACTATTCCTATCAGCTGTTTATTATTAACCGCTGTCCAGGCCATCGGTCGTGTCCGCACTCACTCTGCCAACCGCATGATCACCGACTCTGCTGCTTCAGGTACCGCATTTGCTGCCGGCCACAAGTCGTACAACGGTGCCATCTCTGTTACACCAGAAGGCCTGCCTGTGGGGTCTATCCTCGAAGCTGCCAAGCTAAAGGGTCTGAAGACGGGTCTTGTTTCTACGACTTCTATCAGCGATGCAACCCCTGCCGGTAAATCTTCACATTTCTCACCTGCATATATCGTATTGACACTATCTCCAGTGTACGCCGCCCACGTCGCCAATCGCGGTTCTCAGCCGCTCATCGCAGAGCAAGAGCTCGGCTACAGCCACCCATTGGGCCCAGTGGTCGACCTCCTCCTTGGCGGGGGCCGCTGTAACTTCACACCCAGGAGTACAGAAGGGTCCTGTCGCTCCGACGACGTAGACCTGCTCGAGTACGCGGACTCGCAGGGCTTCACGGTCGCGACGACCCGTGCGGAGTTCAAGGCCCTCGAGAAAGCACCCCTGCCCATCCTCGGCCTCTTCAACGACGGCAGCATGCGCTACGAGATGGACCGCCGCATCGAACAGGACGAGCCCTCCCTGCTTGAGATGACCCAAACCGCCGTCAACGCCCTGCACCGCGCAACCAACCGCCGAGGCAAGGGCTTCTTCCTGATGGTCGAGGCCGCGCGCATCGACCACGCGGGCCATGACAACGACCCCGCAAACCACGCGCACGAGACCTGGATGTACAACGATGTCGTCGCCTGGGTGCGCGACTGGATCGATGCGCACCCGGAAACCATCTTGCTCTCGGCTGCTGACCACGAGACCGGCGGACTCACGCTGTCCGGGTACGACCCGCTTCCGCTGCGGAACACGACGCACTCGCGCGCGTACCTGCAGGCACTGTGGGACGCCGATCGGCCCTCTAATGAGGCCGAGCAGCGCGCGTACCTGGCCTCGACGATCCTCCCGCTCGCGGGGCTTGAGAATGCTTCCGATGGGGAGATCGATACGATTCTCGCTGCGTCGAGTATCGGGTCCGGCATTGCCGCGCTCTTATCCTCGCGGGCCGGCGTTCACTGGTCGACCGGTGGGCATACCTCTGTCGATGTCACGCTGCACGGGTATGCAGCTGGCCGGGCCAAGCGCGCGGCGCTGCGGGCGGATCTTGCAGGTGGGTGGGATAACACGGAGCTGCCGCGGTATATTGAGGCAGTGCTGCGGCTGGATATGGATGGCGTTACGAGACGGTTGCGCAGGGCGGCGGAGGAGGATGATTCGTGGTTGGGGGCGAGTGAGGTCGCGAAGAGGGACCTGGGTGATCATGATCACTACCATTGATTTGGTGCATCTAGTCCCCTAGAAATAGAGAAATCAGACAGCTACAAGGTTCATATTATATTTTCAAAACGACTCAAGCCGCCGGATATTGCTGTGGATCACAGCCGGGTAAGACCACGGGAGTCGAGCAAGGAAATTGATCAGTGTTACTATACCGGTATAGTACACTGCTGCATCTGTCCTTACAATCCGGAACGCCTTTCGTTCACCACATTATGGCATACAACTAAGTTGTGCCCGGTAAAGTAATATTATACGGCGGCGACAATAATAAACTAATTTAGGCAGATTTTAGCTTCCTTGACCATCTGGACATGGACGGGTACTAGTCCCCAGCACCGCGTAGAGGTGCCTCTGCCTCAGCTGGGACGTGAGGCGCGGTAGACTAGGGCATTCTGGAACATACTTGTCCCATGCAGTCCTAACCAAAAATGTCTATTTACGCTCATTGGTGCTCATAGAGTTAAGTCCTATGATTATATTTGCTGCCGCGAGCCACATCATGCCCCCTGAACTCTTTTATCGCGGTGCTACACATCGGGCATTTCCGGAAGAACCCCGAGCCAGAAACAAGGTCATACCTCCTGTTCACCTTAAGAATCAGCATAATAGGTTTAATCATGCTCTCGAAAGATATGAGATGCAATGTATTGATCATCGGAGTCCATGGAATGGAATAATATTGTTAGCGCCCTCTTCTGATTCCTTCGACCTGGCATCATCCTCAAACAAATGTATGCGCGCTGTAGGTAGTCATTGCCTTTATGCCACCCTATATCCTGCTCACTTGCCACGTAGTGTAATCATCTGCTGCTCGGGGCCTTTGGTCCTCTTGTTACCAGCCGTTGTCCGCCTTACATGGTTATCGGTCTACAACATCTTCTCTTTCTCCTCTTATAGAGCTGAAAGCCTCGGGGTAGTTGACGACTGAACTAAAGTAAATACAGAGACCAGCACCAAAATGAATATATGCACAGGCAGAAACAAGGGAGTAAAAAAAACCGCCGAATCTATATACACTACTAGCAGTACCCAGACCCTTCTCTCGGCCTCCGCCTCACCGATACTCCTCTAGCCAAGCCGTCATTTCCCCAATAGTCGGACATTCCAAGAAGAGCGAGCTCTTAATCTCGACCCCCAACTCGGTGCGGAACTTTTCTGAGAGCACGAGCGACATGAGGGAGTCGATGCCCAGCTGCACGAAGCTTGCGTCAGGCGTTAGGGCGTCGATCTCTAGACCGGTTTCGCGTGCCATCACGTGCAGGCATTGGCCTACCACACCCGTGTCGCGGGGGTCGCCTCCGTCGGAGACGGTCGGAGTGGCGAGTGCGGTTTCAGCCTGGGATTGCTCTTCGGACGGTGGGCTGAGCAAGGGTGTGGCCTGGTCGGGGTTTCTGGATGGGATGATGACCGCTGGAGGGGCAGGGCCGGCAGAGGCAGCAACAGGAGCAAGGGGTGAAGTTTTAAAGACATTTGTGACGGTTGGTGCCGTAGCCTGTAGGGGTTGGACGTGCTGCGGCGTTGAATGAGTTTTTGAGGACGTGCCAGTAGTAGGGGCCGAGAAGAACCGATCCATGAGAAGGCGGGGCACGCGACGGAATCGGATCTGCCTGACCATACCTACGATGTTCTCACCCTGGAGGATGTACACGTCTCCCGCGTACATGTTCGCCTCCTCCGGCAGCGGAAACATGCGCACGTAGCTGCGATACTCACCCCCTGCCTCGAGCGGTTTCAAGAGGCGGAAGCTGGAACATCCAGGGGTGACGTAAAAATAGTCCCTTGTATTCGATACATCACTGCCATTCATGACCAGACCAGCCAGATGCGAAACACTGTCAATCCAGTGCGGTGGCGTATGCCAATCACCATGTCGCTCAGGGACGAGAGTCACCGTCGCCATGGCTTCGTGCTCGTGCAGCACGACCTGGTTCATGCCCTGGTACCGCTCTGCGTATTCAACGACGTTCTTAAAAAGCGCGTAGGCGAGTGGTTTCGAAAGTTTGCTCGCCTTACCCTGTGCAGCGCGCTCTTCGAGCGCCTCGATACGTCCGAGCACGAGGTGGGAGAGGCAAGCCCATTCGCTAGTCCAGGATGCCGGGTCTTCGAATAGGACAACTGCCGTAGCGAAGGGCTCTGGATCGCACTCGCCAGTCTCAGCGTTGGCAGTAAACCAGGCCAGTGACATAGCGCTGACAGAGAGATCTAAATGTGCCTTGAGGATCAGCGGCTGGATGCTACCCTGAGTCTTGTTGGCGACCTGTGCATGTAGGACTTCGACATCGGAGAGGTTCATGTGGACATCCTTGACCTGGGGGACCAGTTGGCGGTAGAGGTATTCACCGATGGTGAAGGCCATGTCGGACCAGATGGACTGCATGTGTTAGCTCGGGAAATGAGAGCGGGCAGAGGGGATTTACCGATGTTGCCACGCCACAGTTATTCATCTTATGGCCGTTCAAGGCCTCAAGGAAATCAGGGTGCTGCATATCAGAGAGGACGTCCAGCGTAGCAGTGTTCCCCTCGACATTCTCAGAAGTAATCTGGTGAATGAGCGATGTACGTAGCGCCGCAGAAAGCAGGTTCTTCTTTGTCGCTCCGTACTTGAGATGCGCCTTGTCCAGCGTCCAGGTCCCGGTGTATGGAATCCAGTAGTCAGTCTCGTTCCAGCTATACTTGGGCAACTGCAGGAGGGTGTACTCCCGCTCACGAGGCTGGAAGTATTCCGTCCAGCGTGGCGTCAGCCCCGCCAGATGCAGAGCGACAAGGCTCTTCGACATGGTCGCTAGGTTATCCTCGTTGCGGCGGCATGAGGAAACCACAGTTGCAGAGTTATCGGTGCCCCGGACAAGACCAGCGCAGATCGGGTGTGGGCCGACATCGATCCAGATCGTTTTAGCGTCAACCAGGCCGAAGTCCTGAGCTGCTTCGATGGCTGCCACAAAATCAACTGTCTCGCGGGTTGCACGACACAGATACTCTGCGTTAATAGACCTGCCGTCGAAGACGACACTGCCAAGCAGGGGCGAAAACACAGGGATACTGGGGGCCTTGAAGGCAATCGGTGTTGCTAATTCCTTCAGGGATTCGAGAATGGGCTCCATTTGAGCTGTGTGGAAGGCATAAGGGACATCGAGGAGCGTGCATTTGATGCACTTTGCCTCCAGTGCCTGGCGGATAGAGTTGATCGCATTTCTGGCGCCACCAATAACGGTGTCCTGGGGAGTATTACAGCACGAGATCTCGCACTCAAGCCCAGCGGTCTGAGGGTCTCCCGCAACGAGATCTTCAATATCCTCCACCGGCGCCCGAACGGAAAGCATCGCGTGGCTACCTTCAGTGCATCGCTCCTCAGTGAGCTGTGCGCGTCTTCCGACAAGGTACAGAGCATCCGCAGCAGAGAGAACACCAGCAACAGCAAGAGCGGCGTATTCACCAAGACTATGCCCGACAACAGCGCTAACACGAATACCAAGGAGGGACCAGAAGTGTGCCAGGGCGATCTCCAGCACAACAACGCTCAACTGCGTCAGGACTGATGAGACAGGGCTATCATCGATACTGCCATCAATGACGGGCACCACGGATGGGAAACCGAGTCGCTGTCCGATCTGGTCGAGCTGGAGCACCTGTGTACGGAAATGGGGGAACTCGGTGAACAGCTGGCGGCCCATGCCCCGGTAATATGCACCCTGGCCGGTGAAGGTGAGGACCACAGATGGCGCCTCGCTGAGAATGGGTCGCAGCTCCGTAGACGAGTTTGGATTCTCCAGCCAAGAGCGGAGATTCTTCTGCAGAAACGTAATGCTGGAGACCGCAGTACCGAATCGCATGTTATGGTGCATGCGCCGCGCGGAGAGGGTGTATGAGAGGTCAGCCAGGTTGGTGTCGGGGTTCTGATCGAGGTATGAGAGCAACTTCTCCATGTTGGCTTGCAGAGACTTCTTGCTCTTCGCCGAGAGGACCACCGGATGCGTTGTTCGCTCTTCCTCACCCGTTGCGGCCTTGGCCCTCTCCGGAGCGTCTTCAAGGAGGAGGGTCGTGTTTCCACCGTGCGCTCCAAACGAGTTGACAACTGCTAATCGCTTCTTCCCTGAAGGGCGCGGCCACGGGGTATTCTCTATGGCCAGACCCACGTTGCGCCGATCAAGATCCTTCGGAATAGCTGGATTAATCTCGGTCCTAATGCCAATATGCTTCGGAATCATGTTCTTCTGATATACCAGGAGAGCCTTCAGAAGAGAAGCAGTACCCGCTGCAGCCTCACTGTGTCCAATGTTACTTTTCACTGCGCTCAAATATAGCCGCTGATCAGCGCGGCGGCGAGGCATAGAGGGTGCAAAGATATCTGACACTGACTCGGATTCCACAGCATCACCAGCCTGGGTTCCGGTTCCATGAAGCTCGACATAGGTTATATCAAGCGGGTTAACGCCAGCCTGGTACAGTACCTGCTGGTAGTTCTCCTTCTGAGAGCCAGCATGAGGGTGTGTAATCGAAACAGGCTCTGCAGAATGGTTTGTCCGCGCACCTAGGACCACGGCAATAATATTATCATTATCTGCCTCAGCGTCCTCCAATCGCTTGATAATAACTGACCCGATGCCATCAGAGCGACAGTACCCATCCGCATCCTTATCCCAGACTTTGCATTGTCCGGTCTTAGAGAGGAAATGACCATTTCCAAGGCCAGCGTAGTTGTCCGGGTCGGTAATAATATTAAGACCACCAGCAATAACCGTATCAGCCTCACCAGCCCATAGCGCTGAGCAAGCCGCCTGCACCGCCGCCAGACCACTCGAACATGCTGTGTCAATATTAAAAGAAGGTCCGGAGAATTTGAAGAAGTAGTTGATTCGCCCGTTCGCGAACGCGCGCTCTCCGCCGGGTACAGCATATGTACTAATATTCTGCGACGCGTTCAACTCACGCCAGTCGTCGCTAGCTTGCCCGTAGAATGTGCCGATTCGGTTTGGCTGCGTGGATTGGGTGCGGCCCGGCACGAGACCTGCCATTTCCATGGCTTCGTATGCAGTGACCAGGGCAAGGCGGTGCATGGGGTCCGTTTGCTCCGCCTTTTATACAGTTAGCATCCCTGTGTATCCTGAGGACTAGGATCGACATACCTCTCGCGGTGACATATTGAAGAATCCAGCATCAAAGAAGCCCGGTTGGTCGATGAAATTACCAAATGGAGTTTGGGTTGCGTTCTCTGTCTTCCCACTAGAATCATAGTGTGTCTCCAGGTCAAATCGGTCCGCCGGCACGGTGGTGTGCGTATCACGCCCTTGTTCGAGCAGCTCCCAGAATAGCTCAGGGTCATTCGCACCCCCAGGGAGGCGGCAGGCCATACCGACAATGGCCAGCTTAGAGTCAGCATATGAGGCAGGTCGGCGGGCACCGTAGTCCCCGTGTATCCAGGCCACTAGGTCCTGCCGAGCCAGCGGTAGCTCGGGGACGCCTGCCTCAATGGCCGACTGGATACCCTGTAGAACGAGCGAAGTGCGGAAGGAGTCGATCTGGTACTGCCCGCCTGCTGCGTGTAGCTTCACATGTTTAATTATACCGGTTGTGACTTTGTCGAGGTAGATTGTACCAGTCAGCAGCTCCGTGCCGATCTCAAGGAAGAGATCACGGGCCGTTTTGGCCCTGAAAGGTGTGCCGGTTTGAGAAGAGAGTAAGGGAAGCCGTACAGGCCGAGAAGTCGAGAGAACAGACTCTGAGCTGTTAATGACAGTCTCAATGTCATCGCGATTGTACAGATGCGAGGCGTGGCAGAGGCCATCATACACGGGGAGCGGGAGCCGCTTGGAATATCGCAGGATGGGAGAATGTTGGAAGGCAGCTTTGACGCGGGATGGCGGCCCACTCACACTCACGGAGGTCTTATCTGCGGCGCTAATGAAGACCTTTGTGAGCTCCGGGCTCTGTGTAGCGCTATTAAATTGAGAAAGCTCGTTCTGAACCGCTTCCTGCGTCATCTCCGTGACTACGTGCGCCCAGCTTTGTAGTGTTCCATCAGACTGGGGCGCTTCGAGCTTCGCCGAGATGCCGGCGACATATACACCCAGCCGGAAGGAAACCCGAACGCTCTCAGCTCCGACTTTCGCCACATCTGCCAAGTTACTAGAGAGAGCCACGGCGGCACCAGCCAGGATCCCAATACTTAGGCCCGCAAGATTGGTCTGTGAGGGATCGAGGTCCCATTCAGCACCCTCAGCTTCATATTGACTGGACGGATTATGTTAGTTCAGTAGGATGTCAAAGGTGTTGAGGGCCACTCACCCAATGAACATGCCAAGCTCGAGTGTAGTAAGTAAGGCACTCTCCATGGCAGCCCCTAGCGGCCCTTGTCGGAAGTCCACCTCAGCCAGCACGCAGACTGTGTCAAAATGTGGAATCAACTGCTGCAGCTGCTGGGGCAGCTTAGACTTCTCCTCCTTAAGGATTGCCGTAGACTCCTCGAGGAACATAGACAGCAGCCTGAACCGCCGGTCCCTGCTGTGTTGCTTCAACCTCCGGAATAGCTCCTTCAGGCCATCGCTAGGAAATTCATTCCCGAAGAATACTAGCCGTGGTCGAGGTGTAGCCATGGTTGTGTGTTGTACAGATGGAGTGTTGTGGGAAAAGTGCCATTGTGGGGATCACGAACTGATATTTAGTTATATATACGACTTGCTTACGCAGGCGATAAGGATTATTCTGGAAACATGCAGTGTCCGAGCCATGTAAAATCCGAAACGTGCAAAATCCGAATCGAGCTCGATCTTTCTGTCTCCTCGACTTGGCCTCGTATTGCCCTGATGCAGCCCCCAAAGGCCGAATGAAGTCGGGCTGAGATTGCTGATTGCAAAACCCGAGACGAACATAGATAAAAAGCTGCCGGCTCATAGAATTCCATCTCGTAACCGCCTCCGTAAACGCAGGCATTAATAGGAACGCCAGGTTGATTCGTCCCCAGATCTCACCACAGTGAATTCCAGCCAGCATGTCTTCCAAATTGACTAACGGCAGCAATGGCCGTGTCCCTTCGCCCGGCCACGGCAAGCCCCTACCGATCTTTGATGCCCTCTACCGCTTTCTCCCCGCTGGGACCGACGACGAGCAGTTCTGGTGGAAGCTGACGGGTCGACAACTCGCCCGGATGATGCATGAGGCTGGTTACCCGGAACACCGCCAAGTGGAGTGCCTCCTCTTCCATCGCTTCACAATCGTTCCAACTTTCGGTCCCCAGCCGCGCTCTGCAGAACCATGGTACAGGAGCCGCGTCGCAGCCAGTGCTGGTGACGGTGCCCCCATCAGCTACAGCTGGCGGTTCGGCACAGCCGAGAAAAAGCCCTACATCCGAAACTACATAGAGCCACTAGGGCCCCTGACAGGGACAGCGGCCGATCCGAACAACGAGATCGCGACCAAGGCACTGCTACACGAATTCGACAAGGCGCTACCGAATGTAGATTTATCCTTGTTCTGGGCCTTTGAGCCGCACCTTCGAAACCAGTTCTCCAACAAGGAGGAGCGCGAGAAGTACGCGGGTCCCTCCGTGCTGACGGGCGTGGAAATGTCGCCTGACTCCAACGCCATTGATATCAAGATGTACCTGTACCCTCGGATTCCGGAGCAGATCAACAAGCTTCTCAGCACTACGCTCCCGCTGGCGATGCGTGAAGCCTACGGCGAGGATGTCTGCCTCGACAGTCTGAATGTCGTCAAGGATTTCCTGACCAACCACCCGGATGGACAACAGCTCAGTCCCCGTGGCACAACTGCCATCGACTGCTGCAAGATCGAAGATTCGCGCTTGAAATTCTACATGGCCACGCCGAACACTTCCTTCGATCACATCGCGGCCGTCATGACCGTCGGCGGACTCCGCCCCTTGTCTGCGGAGATCCTAAAGAATCTGCGCGAACTCTGGTACGAGCTGAATGGCCTGCCAGCGGACTTCCCGCCGTCCGATCCGGTGCCAACGCCGGCCAGCTTGGAAGCAAACGCCTACAGCCACAAGGGTGTGGGCTTCTACTACGACATCCAGCCACGTCTCGCCCTCCCCGACGTCAAGATCTTCATCGATGTGCGCAAACACACGAAGAGTGATATGGCGGCCGCCGAAACTGTCGTCAGCTTTCTGGAGCGTCATGGCCGCGGACCAAATCCCCGGGCGTACCTCAATGTTCTCCAGGATATTGTGCCGGCTCAGGAGCTGGAGACTCGCACAGGCGCACAGGCGTTCTACTCAGTAGCGGTGAAGAAGGACGAGTTTGATATCACTGCGTACTTTATCCCGCAGGTTTATCGGCGGTTCCCATCCGTGCAGGTGGAGTTGAATGGGCAGCGGCGGAGTCGGTTCGACTAGGGTGTTGCGCGATAGAGAGGGTTATACTGCTATCTTGCATTACTTTCTCTTGTTGATGATACTTGTTATGTATCGGAATCCAATGGTGGAGGCCTCTTCTTCTTCTTAAAAGAGCACTGGCTGTACGTAAATCCGCGTTTAAAAACAATTGGAAAAAGAGAATAAAATAAAATAAATTAAAAAGCTTGGAAATGAAGTAGAAACCACTACTAGGCTTCTAGGCCGCCTTCAGCCTTCTCCGCGGCTAGAAGCGCACTCTTTACCATCACAGCATTGATCGGCCGAGACGACGCTAGTTTGCAATAACGATTCTGATAGCGTAGACTTAACATCTAGGCTTCGATGCCATCCTTCAAAGGACATGAAGCAGAGTGGGCGAATGCGGAAGATGTCATAAGGTTATTTTACTACCAATACCAAGACTTCAGGAGTCTATAGGACCCTCTATCTTCACCTGGGGCCTGTTTATCCGGCGCCGATCTCCTGTACTAAAAGAAGAATAAAAAACCCATCCAACTTATCACTTGATCTGGGGCCCAGGGTGGGGACATAACAGTATTGTGCCCAAGCCAAGCAGCTGAGGACGGTTATGACCAGGAGCACCACTGGTCAAGATTTGATTCCCAGGTCCTCACATCAGACGGGGCTTGTACAAAATCGGGGACCTCGGAGGGAGAGGAATAGAGGAGCTAGGGTTGAGAGTTCCCTCGGGTGACACTGGACTCTGGTTGCTCTCGTAGATCTCCTGATAGCTTTGCTTGTGAATCCGTAGTTAGGGCCAGTCTTTAGCAAGTCGAGAATGCAAGGTTCAAATTCTCCTCTGTCGGTCGATTTCCATGAATCAGATGGCGTGCAGACTGCATTGCATAAAATCCGGCCCAAAAGCCGACGCAGTCCAATATTACCCTGACATACCGGTCGGCTTTTACCAGTGTCGCTCTCTTTTCGGCAGATCGACTATGATGGAGATGAGAGAAATACATATCGGCAACAGGGTAACCTCTACGATCATTCAACATGCACCACTCCAAAATAAAGAACACCACCGTAACAATGACGAGAAACCACAACACACCATCCCTCCCAGTCCTCATCATCGGCGCCGGCCTCTCAGGCCTCACAACCGCTTGTCTTCTCACAAACAGCGGCATCCCAAACATCGTTTTTGAGGCGTCCAGCCCAGGCCGCAGCCAGGGATTCGCCATCAGCCTCCGAGAATGGGGGTATGAGAAGCTCCTCTCCGCGCTGGGTGGCCTGCCGCTGAAGAGTCTGATGTGGGGGGTCGCCCCGGATCGGGAAATAGGTGGCACAGGCTACATTGACCAGATCATGTGGGATAATGCCACGGGCGAGAAGCTTTTTGTACCAGACCAGGACCAGGCAACCAAGCAGAAGATTGCACGTGTGAATCGGAATGCGCTGCGGAAGTGGGTCGCTGATTGTGCGGAGGAGGAGCTGGATGTGCGTTACGGGCATCGGCTGAAGAGGGTTAAGGGCTGCTTGGGCGATATGACGGTGGAGTTCGAGAACGGCACGGTATATCGTGGGGCCATGGTTGTTGCTGCAGATGGGGTGAACTCGACTGGTGCCATCCCAAATATATATATATATGAAACCGAGAATTGTGGACACTGACAGTTCATCCTAATGCAGTACGATCGCAAATCCTCCCCAACGTCATCCCCGAAACCGTCCCTGCGATCCTCTACCATGGCGAGTTCGAACTACCCCGGAGCGACTTCGATCAACTGTTTCGACCACTCTGCGGAGACTCGAACATCCTCGCAGGTATCGGCGACGGCTTCAACACCCCATTTGCCGTATGCAATATGACCAAAACGAACGTGCATATGGACTGGTCATACTCACGACCGGTCTCCAGCTTCGGTGACCAGGACCCGCTGTACAGACCCAACCTCTCCGCGGAAGAAGCAAAGCAGATCCCTGCGGAGCTACTGGAGGAGCTGGCCTCACGGAAGTTAGCAGAGCCGTGGAGTCTATTTTTAGACCGGGAGGCTATTCAGGACCATCGCGTGTTCCACTGGACCGTGCGGTGCGTCTTTGTGACATTGGATGAGATGCGCCGGGCTGCTGGCCAGGGCGTTGTCTTTGCCGGCGACTCGTGGCACGCGATGCCCATCTTCGGTGGAGAGGGAGGGAACCATGCCCTTGTGGATGGTGTTGAGCTTGCCGCTGCTGTTGCGGCTGCCGGTCTCGGGGATTTGGAAAAGGCAATTACATGTTATTACGACCAGGCATGGAAGCGATCGCAGGACGCTGTGCGACGGTCCAAGCAGCGGTTCTACGCGCTGCATCAGCCAATGGTCCATTGGAGGGAAATTCAGGAGAAGAGGAAGAAGCTGTAGCTCCCCAGGCAAGATTGCCTGATTTGAAAGGGGCCTAGAACAGCATTGCGTGTCAGATCTGCACGCCGAGCACAGGCGAGTCGTATTCAAGCGAGGGGGGATTGTGGGGACCTCGTATTTGATGATGAGAGTGACCGCAGGGGAACTTTCTTCACAGGCAGGCAAGAAACAACCGAAGCCCTGGTTCGCTCTTACTACTGGCCACCTTACCCATAAACAGCCTGTATCAATTAGGGCCAGAAGCACCTAGGCAGTTGGCTAGGATAATTATAGCAACTGTAGGCCTCCGAGCCATTCTACCTTGCTTGCTACGGGCTTGCTTATCTGTATTCTGAAGAGTGAAGGTGAAGAATAATTGAGATTTAGTTCGGAAAGGGGACAAGAAAGCCTAGCAATGCTTGTCGAAGAGAAGACAGCTAAGACAATCGAGTTGGGGATGTTACTGGTGGCGACGAATGCGCAACCTCGTATCGGCGCGGAGGGATTCGGCAGCTCATGTGAAGGCGGGTTGAAGATGCCACGATATCCTATTCCAGTTCCAGTATCACACGATAGCAAGACATACTTCATACTCTGTCCTTATCTTCGTGTCACATAATCTTTAGTGTTTGGGCGATCAGGCTACTTTTTTCTGTAAGAACTCCAAACAGGATGAATTGAGGTACTGAAAAGAGAGTCGTTGGTCCAATCATACGGGAGAACGAGATGAATCGACCGGAAGGTTCTCCACGCAACCAGTCAGAGCGGGCCACTCCGTGCAAGTTGAGCCAAGATTGACAAGGTGTCAGCACAGAGAAATCCAACCTTGATAGCTAGGGGGAAAGGAACCGTTGCTAATACGGTGGTTCTTCTCGGGTAATTCCACTGTGAATGGCGGAGTCTCTCCTCAAGGGATCATATCCTGGCCACTGTGTCGATCTTCCTGTCTGAAGAATGTCAGCTTGATCTAGCATGAAAACCAGAGATCACACTAAATTTAGTCGAAGCGCTAATCGTCCCAAAGCAGCTGCATGTCACGGCCCATGTCACCACTGACAACCAGGGCATCCACACTGGAGAAGCCGAGCCTGCTTCAAATGTTGTCGAAGGAGAGTAGCGTCTCAGAGTATCCACTGGGAAATAGCGAATTCCCAGCCCTTGCTGATGGGGGCTTGTACGTCGACCACCACAATTGGTATGGAAAGCGCAGAAGGCATGTTGGTAGACCCGTCGTCGTAACTCTCACCACCATGGGACGCCACGGAGAATCCATCCCGGACGCTCTCCTTTGCTTCAATTTAGCTGTTTTAGGAAGATGGTGCTTTCCCAAAGAGATAAGAACCCAAGCAAGGGTCCACCGTACTAAAAAGGGTGGCAAAGTCTCGCTTGCCCTGGAGTTACATTGCCAATGGCTCTTCCTCGTGTTTTGCCTCGTGTTTTGAGCCCGTGATCGTATCCTGTCACGGCACGCAATGTCGGCCCAGATCTGGCTTTATTTCTTGATTTGCGTTTTTATAAGCAAACCAAGAATGCTTAACCAGCTCGACACAGCATATATACGCAGCCATGGGCGCCAACAATTGACCGTCGACTCCAACAGTCAATCGATATTTAACCATCTTCGGATATCGAGATGGAGAAGCGCAATGCGCGCAAACGTACCCAGACGCCACATCTCAGCTGCCAGCTCTGTCGCGAGCGCAAGGTCAAGTGCGACAAGGTCGATCCCTGTACCAACTGTGTGTCTGCGGGCGTCGTCTGTGTGCCTATCCAGCGGCAACGACTGCCCCGCGGCATCCATGTGCGTCGTTCTCGCCGGGTATCGCCTGTTGCGTCTCCCTCCGAGCCGGTGAGTGCAATGGAAGTACAAGCGGACGCTCCGTCCGGTGCAGTCGCTGCAGTCGACGATGACCTTAAGAAGCGCATTCGCCATCTTGAGGAGCTCGTGAATAGTATGCGTTCGTCAATTACAAGCCCCTATCCGACACCTGTCAACCCGGTGAGTCGCACCTAACGAAGTCATAACACTCGATAATGCTGACGGGGCGCCAGCCCGTCGATAATCTTTCGCATCGGGCTCCGACAGGCTCCCTGCCGTGCACATCCTCTCTCGAGACTGGTCTTTCGCAACCCGATCCCTCAGCTGGAGATGTTGGGTACTTTTGGGACACCATAGACTCCGAGGTATGATAGCATTACGCTCTGACCGACCTGTATGGGACTCGGCAGGCTAACTGTCGCGACAGTCGGAACTGCAGAGGATACGTGCATCCTTCAGCCTAAGGGGAGCGGCTCAGACGTGCACAGAAGCAGCTAGACCGCCAACGGCAAATACTTCAGGTATGGAGAGCAGCACCTTCAGCGGCGGCCTCCGAGTCCTAGACCTGGGCGGGAACATCGATACACACGACTCCGCCCCCCTGTCCGAAGAGAAAGAGACGACAAGGCAGCTGTGTCAGGTCTATCTGCAACAAGTCGACCCGGTCATCAAAATCCTGCACCGACCATCTGTAGAGAAGTGGATGATGCAAGGAGAACCGTACCTGGGGTTTCCGGACGGGCACGTGGCCGTCGACGCATTAGGGTCTGCTGTCCGCTTCGCGGCTGCGGCAAGTTTAACGGAGAATCAATGCTGGGCGCGCTTCCACATGAGCAAGTCTAGTCTGGTGGCAGATACTCGAAGAGTGTGTGAAACCGCCCTGGACAGAGGCGGGTTACTAGCCTGTCCCAGCATTACTGCGCTGCAAGCGTTTGTACTGTATCTTGTAAGTGTTCAACTTACCACATAACGGAATGGTAGGTATCAATATTTTTTTTAACCCCCGGATTAGATTGCCAGAAGATGCGAAGATAGCGGATGGGCTGCGTGGACACTCACAGCAGTGGCCGTAAGACTCGCAAAGGCACTCGATCTCCACAGGGACGGAGACGAAACATTCTTCAACCAACAGATGCGCAGAAGGCTTTGGCTAACGATCTGCCTGATGGATCTGAAGGCCTCCTTCAGCCACGCCTCCGACCCGCTGATCAGCCCAGAAGAGGCGACATCCACATTCTTGCTGCCTCGGCACATCAACGACTCCGATTTCGACCCAACCACCGCCCATGAAGTCCCTGACGAAGAGGGACTGACCGATACGACGTTCGCATTAGTCACATACCACATCCAGCTGGCCGGCCGGGTTCTCAATTTCGGCGCGGCGACATCGGGTGGGGATAAGGCGCGTCTCCAGCAACACACGCACCAGTTCGAGCAGGATGCACTCCGTCTCTTGCACTTTTGTGACCCCGAGTCCTCACCATATGCGTGGTTCACGTGGCACGGGACCCAATGTCTCGTCGCAGGGGCACGGCTGTCCGCTCTACGGCCCCTTAAACGGTCGCAGCTCGGCAGTGACAGCCGCCAGTCATCGCTCTCTGCCTCTCCTCGACCGCAAGAACACAGCACGGAGTCGCTCCGCCTGACTGTAAACGTCCTAGAGAAGGCGCAGCTTATGCACAGAGATTCCCGTGGGGAAGCGTTCCGCTGGTACGTGACGATCCCGTGGCATGCGGTGGCGACCGCAGTCACGGAGTGCTTGGTGTGTGGGGATGAGTCCCTAATACGACGGGCATGGCCGATAATCGAGGCCTCGTATCAGCTCCTGCAGCAAAAATCGGTGGTTAGTGTTCAAGGTGATGCCGAGACAATCCAGAGCCCCCTGCAGAAATTGATGCGCCGCGCGAGAGAGCAGCTGGCGCCCCTTTTACAGCGCCAAGTGAGCTCAAGCCCATCACTTGGGTGTAGTAGTAGCACTGTAACTTCTGCAACACGAACACCTTCCTCTCGATCAAGGCCCACCTCTCCCATCGACGATCTGAGCACTCTATCCTGGCCAACGATTTTCTCCCACCATCATTCGGGTTTCGGTTCCGATCTGCCTTCCGCAGCGTGTGGACAGCCCTCGACTGAACTGGATCTTGACCCGTCGTTGTTGATGCCGTTCGATATGGATACCCTGCCACTCACCGACCAGATTCCGCCAGTTGACCTCGAACAGCGGCACCAGGCGTGGGAGGGCCTGACGTCGGATATTAGTCACGACGAGTCTACCGGGTCGAGTATGTTTTTCTGTTGAAACTGCAGACTCTCTTCCTGCTTTAGTTGTTGTAAGGAGGACATAGTCGGAATTGAGTTCAGGTTTCAAAGGATGCCAGATTGACTGATTGCTCGGATTTTAGCGAAATATGCCGCTCTCGAATGACAGATTTAAGCCCTAGGCTAGACTGCATAATATTATGCAAGGATTTGAGAACTCGTTCAATGCAAAATTCAGGATACACCCACCTCACGTTCATCTAGCGATAGTGCCATTTCAAAATTCAGACTGCTTCCGAAGCATTCAAACCTCTACAAAATCATCTTATGCGTCTTAGCAACGCGGCCCAACTGTAGCATAAGACGTCGCCTGTTAGTTGCTGAGATCGCGCCAGAGTACTGATTCTGTCTCTGTTCCTCTCCAACCCCCAAGGGCCGAAGGCAAAGGGCCTCGGATTTTAGCACCAGGCATCCTTCTTTCGGGTTTTAGCCTCTACGGGTAGCTCAATAAGCCCCAATATAACACTCGTTACAACAAAATCCTTGTTTCAAAACACAAAACTGCATAAACTATTAGTGCCATCCGACGAAGGGAAAGGAAAATCGCGTACAATGGCCCTCCATATGCCCTTCAACCAAAGCTTCTGGGCAGAATACCTGTCCGGGCAGGAGGCCAATCTCCCCGTGCTCCCGGATATCGCAACGCTTAGCAGTCGAGTGGTTCGCATACTCGGCGGGAATCCAGGTGCCATGCACCTACAAGGCACGAATACATACCTTGTGGGGACTGGGCCGTCGCGGATCCTGATTGATACTGGACAGGTAATCACCCACCTCGCCCATCCGTTCTCTCTCGCTCCAACAAATGGATGGAGGCTGATTAGTAGGCGGGATAGGGCCTCCCAATCTGGATCACCCGCATAGCGAACTACCTCGCTAAACACAACATCTCAGTCTCCCACATCCTCCTCACACACTGGCACGGTGACCATACTGGCGGCGTCCCTGATCTCATCTCCCATAACCCTTCACTGGCAGGCCACGTGTACAAGCATACCCCGGACTCTGACCAAGAGCCTATCGAAGATGGCCAGATCTTCGTTGTACAGGGAGCCACAATCCGCGCGATCTTCACACCAGGTCATTCAATCGACCACATGTGTTTCCTGCTCGAGGAGGAGAATGCCCTTTTCACGGGGGATAACGTGCTCGGGCATGGGTTTAGCGTTACCCCTGACTTAGGGAGGTATATGCTGAGTCTGGCGTGTATGCGGGATTTGCGGTGTGGCACTGGGTACCCGGCTCATGGGGCGGTTATTAGGGATTTGCCGGCGAAGGTGGAGGGGTATATTCGGCATAAGGATGCTCGGGTACGAGGGGTCTTGGCAGTTTTGGTGAAGGAAAAGGAGAAGCCTGACGTTGGGGTTGGAGCTGGGGCTGGTGTTGATACTAGAGGGAAGAAAGGAGGGATGACACTGCATGAGGTTGTGAGGGCTATCTTTGGCCTCGTACCACCGGAGGTTGTCGACCAGGCGCTGGCACCGTTTCTGCTACAAGTTTTGTGGAAGTTGACAGAGGACCGCAAGGTGGGATTTGAGCCTGGCGATCCGTGGACGAGGAAGTGGTTTGCTGTTACCCGGCGTGCGGTCGAGGCAAAGCACAGGCGTTATGGCTCGACTGGGAGGACGATAGGAGCCATTTCCACAACGCCACCTGCAAGTAAAGTCAGTTAGCCAGACAGTGCACGATACAGGGTGTGAGTACCGGAGGGATCAAGATGGATCCCAGAGAAGTTTCCGCCGTGGTAGACTGGCCGCGGCCTAGGAACGTGAAGGACGTGCAGAGTTTCATGGGATTCGCGAACTTCTACCGACGGTTTATTAGGAATTTTGCGAAAACGACAGGTCCGCCCACGAAGTTAAGAAAGAAGGATGTAGCCTTCTCCTAAGATGTAAACTGTGGGCAATCTTTGATGAATCAAAACAGGCCTTCCCATCAGCAACGATTCCCCAACATTTTTATCCAGATAAACCACCATAATAGAATGTGACTCGTGCTGAGCGCGAACAAGAACGGTAATTCGATACATGCACGACAATGAAAGATTGCAAGCATTGCACCCCATCCCAGTCATATTATATGCAGCGTCTCTTGCTCTTTAGGTTTTAGTGGTTGAAGAAGCCCTGTTATGGCTGAGCCATATTAACTGCGTGAAATACACACATGCTGCAAACATATATCAGCCAGTATTAGCACATGACAAAGCCAGATATTAGAATTGGGGGAACAACGAACCTAGGCCCCGTACATACCGGCAAGCCTGAGGTCTGAATAGATTACGTAGTGAGTTACTAAGATCTTGCACCTTTACCGGACACTTCTGTATGAAAGACGGAGTAGTAGATAGGAGTTTACACGCCCAAAAACCGCCTAATCAACCCCAGAACCTCGCTATTTTTCTCAAGATGTACACTATGCCCGGCGCCGGGGAGAACAACAAGTTGCGCTCCGGTGATACCATCGGCGATAATCTGGCTCTGTTTCGGGGGACAGATCCAGTCTTCCGTGCCGGCGATGACGAGTGTTTTTGCGGTGATAGCCCCCAGGGAGGAGCGGTAGTCGAAGTACTTCTCGCTCTCGGAGTAAAGGGCATCTGCATAGACAAGATGACATGTCAGTGAGTGAGTCGGGCGTTTCTCATTTGCTAACATCAACCTTTCCTATAGAAACGGAAGGTACGACTGTGCTCCGGATTCAGGGAGTCGGGGTCGCTCCTTCTCATCTTGTGAGTGTAATTCAACAGCTGAAAGGGGAGGAACGACACCCCCGCGCCCCAAAACAGAAAGAGCGAAGCGAATTGGATGAGGTAAATGGGACTTACTATGCGCATCCGCATTAACAACCATCCCGCGCGCACGCTCGAGGGCGCTATCCGCATCAAAGTTCGCCGCGTCCACATACAGCGGCGCAGCGGCGTGCATGATGAGCCGGAACTCGGTATCGTCGACGAAGGCGCCGAAGATCTTGTCGCGCAGCATCGAGATGCTCATCCCCGGTGCGCGGGCCAGGCGTGTTGCTAGCGTTGCGATGGCTTCGGATTCGTCTGTGATGTTCTAATTAGCTTTTGAGACATCATTGGAGGGGAATGGGTGGGTTTGGGGTAAGTAAGTAGTACGGTGGTGCGAGGGTGCTGTGCCTCGGAGGATCAGGTGTGAGACGTGCTGTGGGTGTGTGATGGCGTATTGCTGGGCGAGGAAGCCGCCGAAGCTTCCGGCGATTAGAATGATGGGCTTATTTTCCGTGAATTGCTGGCGGAGCGTCTCGATGTCCTCGACCAGTTGGGCGAATGTATATGGCCCTGTTCGCGAGCTGAGCCCGTGGCCACGGTAGTCGAAGGATAGGATGCGATAATTGGTGTTTTCTGCGAGAGGCGAGAATGCTTGAAAGTCGGAATTGTGATCGCCGAAACCACGGCCACCGTGTAGTGTAATTATTAAGGGCGCATCCAAACCGCCAGGGCCGGAAAGCCGATACGCAAGGGTTGCGTTGTTGATTGTTACGTAGGATACCATTTCGTCAATGTTGGATTAAAGCTGTGGTGGGGAACACGTTCAATTAGAGGAGGGAACGGGCAATTTATAGTTCATTTCGAAGCTCGTTCTAGAAGCGGAGAGTCTCCGAGAGAAATTACTCTATTCGATCATTGTGTCTCTACATCTTCAGTCGTCCCTCGCTTGCTCCATCGCTCAGCAATCCTCTGCGACGCATCAATGCCAACTCCCGTGAAGAGTGTCAACGCAATCACAAACGCCAGTCCGCTGGGCCATCCATGTGTTTTCTTAAACTCGGGGGCCTGGCCACTGGGAAACTGCAGTTGCTGGAATGGAATGATAACCGCCTGCCCGAGCGAAACCATAAACGCCAGTACAAATGCTCTGAGTTGCTGGTCTCCGCCGCAGACCGAGTTGCACCACCCGGCGAGGATCGGGGTGTAACAGCCGTAGCAACCGGCAAGGATAAACGCAGCCATCTTGAGCCTGTCCGGAACATCCCACGCTACCATGATCGCGTAGCAGAAAATCAAAAGACAGCCGACTGCGGCACAGACGGCCCCTCGTCGCTTTGGTCCCAGCAAATCTATCAAATACCCCGTCGACATCATGAAGACAAAGTTCACCGCACCCAGAGCTGTCGGGATGCTGTTGATCTGCGGAATCGAGTAGTCGCCTGTTGACTTGAGCCAGAGCGTAAAGTACTGCATCACGTATGACCCGCACGTAAGTGTCCAAAGGCTATACGCGATTGAGAAAACATAGAGCTGCCAGGCGCCCAGAACACGGCGGATAATAGTCCAGTCGAACTTCGCCTTTGGTGCGCGACCATCCTGCTCCATGCGATCGATCGCTCGCTTCCTTTCCCAATCGCTGAGGTAAAAGGCCGTCGTAGTCTCTGGCGTATCCGGGTAAAAGATCAGACCATAAATTGCAACCGGAACCGCGATGATGAAATCAAAGATAAACAGCCAACGATAAGCAGGCATTCCTCCTTTTCCCTCCATTCCAGCATATAGCGCGGACTGTAGGTACCCAGAGAACATCTGGCCGAGAACGCCAGACATGACGAAGAGACCACTCCGTCGGGCAATCTCAGACTTCGTGTACCAGCATCCTAGCACGTATTGCACACCGGGCCATGCCGCAGATTCGAAAAGACCGATGCAGAAGCGCAGAGCGTAGAATTGGTGCGCGGTGGTGCACTTATACAAGAAAAGCACGAAGAACGACCACGCAAAGAGGCAGAACGGGAGCCAGAATCGAGGTCGGACGACAGTGAGAATCAGATTAGAGAATGGGCCACCGATGATTACAGCCGCGTTGAAGTAGGTGTTCATCCAGCTGAGTTCGTTTCCCGGGCCGAAGCCTAGGTCTGCCGACATACCGGAGGCATACGCATTCGTCACATTGTTCTGATCAAGTTGCTTCACGAAGAAACATAGACAGCTGAAGCTGAGAAGGAACCAATCTAGCTTAAAGATGAGCCATTTCTCGGCTTTGCTCGTGCCTGGCTCATGCCACTGGAAGAACCGGCGGCGGGGCGGTTGCTCGTTCGACGAAGCAGCAGCAGAGGGTTTGGCGACCGTGGGCACGTCCTTGCCCGTAGTGTCGTTGACGGAAGCCATGATTGTTGATGCTGTTCCCATTCAAGCGACAACAGGTTTTTTTTATATGGGATTGTCGGAGTAGATTGCGCAATCCGGGGTTTGCAGCGCAAAAGCTAGGGCTTCCGTCGGAAATTGCCCGATCAGGAAGTCCAACCTAGTGGGGCCGATGGTGGCAATGATCCCACAAATTCCCACGTTGTTCGGCATCGATGTCGAAACTAGAGATAAGAGCACACAATCGCACTAGCATCTTCAACTGGGACAAATGGCGGTCCAGACCTGGGAGACTCATCCTCCACGCGGGAATACGGGACGCTTTCCTCCCCGTCGATGAGGTCCTGATAGCAAGTTGCCTTGCCCAGTGTTTCGCCTGCTAAACAGAGTAGTTCACTGCGCAGCGATTGCACCCACTCCTTTCTTTGAACTTCCACGGTATACATCTCGGGGCTGGCAACCAGCTCAGCGAGCTCGATCATGACACTCGCCAGACGCCGCGCATGCGTCCACTTTTCAGGAAAGCTTTCCAGGATTTCAATAACAGCACGGATCTCATTTATAGCTGTCAGTGCAGTGCCGCCCTCGCCGCGCACGAAGCAATAGAACAAGACGAGGCCCGCAGGTACGAGCCGATCAAGCGTGACTCGATTCAAGGGTAGCTGCTGGTGACTGAGGAGAACCCGGTTGTACTGCACGAACTTGCGAACCAGCTCTAGCAACGCAGTAACACGCGCCGCGCTATGAGCTGCGGTGCCAGCATTAAACTGGCATGGATAATAGAGCAGCAGCAGAAGGTGATAATACCGCGCATTCAGCCAGCCCATGGTATCATGCAGGCGCACATTATCCGGCTCCGGCTTCGTGATCAGACAGCCATGACTGTACCAGTTCTCGATCTCCGACCGATATCGTGTCGTGATGGTATTGCGGTCCGCCTGAGTCAGGCTGCTGACCGCAATTCGCGGCTGTAGATGGATCGTAGACAGGATTTTGGACTCGAGTTGCCGCAGCTCGATGACATGACGACTGACTTGCAGCATGCTTGCGTGATCGGCTCGCTTTGGTGAGGCAAATTCCACCACAGTGATTGCGGGAAACGGAACGGCCATTTCTTCTACCACGAGGCCGGGTGACTCGCCAACAGAGACTGCCATCATCCGATCCAGGCCAAAAATGCTCCAGAAGAGTCGCCGTCGGAGCTCGACGGTTTTTGGCGACAGACTTTCCTCGACGGTTGGTCGAGTGAGACCCTGAGCCAGGGCTTGTCTGGTGATGATACCCACGATAGACCAGGTTGACGGGCCGACCGGATCGAACAGTGAGTACAAGGCAAGTAGGACTAGTATCTGAATCGAATCTATACTCTCTTCCATGATACATCGCTGCATTATATCCGCGTATGGAATCTCAAAGCCAGATTCGATCCCTACTGGTGCTTTGCCGGATCGCTCAAGGCTTGTGTAGCCGATGGCCATGACCATGTACAAAATCTGCTTAATTAGCTATGCATATAAAAACTGGTGTATTGACTCACAGTGGAATCGGTATCGTGACAGTCGGGTGTGGTGGAAGCAGCAGCAGCCTGTCTGACGCGTTCCTCGTCGATGAACGGGTACGCCCTGTAGACATGATGGAAGAAGGCATCAACCAGCACGGTCGGGTCCGGTACTTTCATTCGCGGTGGTACATTAACCGGACTTTCAGGTGCAACCCAGGTCGCCGTGTAGTCATTCACAACCGTATCCTTCTGCTCCAAACCGTGGATCAGCTGCTGAACTCGTGCCTGCAACGCCTCGTAGGAGCATGTCCGACCGGCGTGGACACAGTTTGCGCAATCAGGAAAGCCCCTGTCGCATCGTTTCTTCAATCGTCGACATCGGTCGCAGACGGGACGCGCACTGGGATTCTTTGGCGGCACAAACGGCGACTTGGATGGTGGTGAGCGTTGGAGACGAAAGCGATGAGTTGCAAAGTTGCGATCCTTTTTGGTGATTTTTGGCGGCATCTCGCCGTTGTTGAAGAGGGGAAGTCTCCAAGTGGGCCTGGGAAGCGAAGCTATTTATTGGCGTCTTATCAGCATGCAATCGCACTCTGCGATGGTGTCATTGCGCCTTGGTGTGTTGACCCACATGGTAGGTCCAAGGAATCACGATGGACCTAGCTCAGAGTATATAAACGAGAGACAGTGGTTAGGAGGAGTCGCAGAAAGTTGTTAGTGAACGATCACCATGGCTATCTCCCCCGACATCAACATCTCAATTGGTACGCTTTCTCGATCTTCTCCCTATGTGTAACGTTAATTCTCTTAGCAAGACCGGGGCGGGACATTCTGCGATGTGCTCGTGCAAGTCACCGGCCAGCCAGATCGCGTTTTCAAGCTCTTATCGGAAGACCCAGCAAACTACCGCGATGCACCCACGGAGGCGATTCGACGAGCATTAGAGGCTATTGAGGGTCGCCCGTTTCCGAAAGGGGAGAAACTCGACGCTTCACGCATCGCCTCATGCCGCATTGGCACAACAATCGCGACTAATGCACTGCTGGAAGGCAAAGGAGAAAAGTTCGCCTTCCTCGCAACAAAGGGATTCAAAGATGTGTGTCGGATCGGTGATCAGACCAGGCCGAAGCTTTTCGACCTCAAGGTGCGAAAGGCACAACCGTTGCATGAAAAGGTCGTCGAGGTCGATGAGCGAGTGACAGTGGAAGACTATGATCTTAACCCATCTCCTCTAGACAAAACAGCGGAAATCACAGATCCAAATCTGGTTCGGACGAAAAGTGGCGAGATCGTTCGCATTCTCAAGCCGCTAGATGCTGTGGCCGTGCGCGAGTCACTCCTTGAGCTGGAGAGAGATGGCTACACGTCGATAGCGATTGCCCTGATGCACTCCTACCTGTTTCCAGATCACGAGCAGCAGGTAGCTGACATCGCCCGAGAACTCGGGTTTCGTTACGTGACTACATCTTCTGAAATCTGCCCCGTCATCAAGTACCTCGATCGGAGCAACTCTGTCTGCTCGGAGGCATTCTTGTACCCAATCGTACAGCAGTACATTGCGGATTTTGAAGCAGGCTTCTCGGTCCTCCCACAGCGAGTCGATTTCATGTGTTCAGATGGAGGTTTGAGATCAGCCACGAAATTCAGAGGAAACGAGGCCCTCCTTAGCGGGCCAGCTGGTGGTGTCGTCGGCATAGCAAAGACATGTTTCGACGAAGGAGACGGCACACCAGTCATCGGATTCGATATGGGGGGTACGAGTACTGATGTCTCGCGGTACGACGGCACTTATGACTATCTGAGTCAGACTCTCATCGCCGGACGGATTATCACGATTCCCATGTTGAACATCGCCACCGTTGCAGCTGGAGGTGGTTCAATTTTGACCGCCCGAAACGGCCTGTTTGTGGTCGGACCTGAGAGCGCAGGCTCGCATCCAGGACCAGCCTGCTACCGTAAAGGTGGTCCTTTGACAGTGACGGATGCGAACCTTTTCCTAGGAAGATTGCTGCTGTCATCATTTCCATCTATCTTCGGACCGAACGCAGACCAGCCGCTTGATTATGAAGCTACGGTCGAGAAATTCAAGACAATCACGGAAGAGATCAACTCGCAGACAGGCCAGAGCTTGACAACTGAAGAGGTTGCCCTAGGGTTCCTCGATGTCGCAAACGAAACTATGAGTCGTCCGATCCGCAATGCTACCGAGGCACGAGGATTCCACCCTGAACGGCATAATTTGGTCAGTTTTGGTGGTGCAGGAGGCCAACACGCCTGTTCCATAGCGCAACGGTTGGGGATAAAGCGGATTCTGATCCACAAATATTCATCAATTCTTTCTGCCGTTGGAATTTCAAAGACCGAGCTGCAGTCAGAGTCGGTTGAGCCGTATGTTGGCGCTTTTGAGCTTTCGGCACTCGCTAACATAAATGCTCGCCTGGCTGCATTGAAGGAGAAAGTCAAAGCCGACTTGCTTGACCAAGGCGCAACCGTGGCTTCCATACGCTTCGAGGAATCCCTCAGCTTGCGGTATCAAGGGACAGACACCAACCTTGTCATCGCGAAACCATCTGACGAAGACTATGGCCAGGCATTCCGCGCAACACACAAGCGCGAGTTCGCATTCGCCTTAGAACGACCGGTCATCGTGGACTTGCTCCAGGTCCGTGGAACTGGATCTACAAGCGGTTTTGGCATGGATTCCTGCTCGCCGTTCCCAGCTTTGCGGCAACTCAAGGCTAATCCTCGGAGCGCTGATGCTCAGTCGCATTCCAGAGTATTTGTTGAGGATTCCTGGAAGGAAATCGCGGTCTATAACCTAGAGTCTTTATCATCTGCCGTCATTGATGGGCCGGCTTTGATAATCGATGCCACTCAGACAATATTCGTCGAGCCACAATGGCAGGCGTATATTCTGGCCGAACACATGATTCTCGAGAGGCGCGAGACCAAACTTGCTTCTCCTTCCGAGATAGAGACACAAGAACTCAGCCCAATTCAACTTTCGATCTTTTCACACCGCTTTATGTCGATTGCTGAACAGATGGGCAACACCTTGCAACGCACATCTATTTCCACCAGCATCAAAGAGCGCCTCGACTTTTCCTGCGCTATATTTTCGCCAGATGGTAAATTAGTGGCGAACGCTCCCCATATTCCTATTCACCTTGGAAGTATGCAGTTCGCCATCCAATACCAGCACCGATTATGGGAGGGCAAACTCCAGCCAGGAGACGTGCTGCTCACGAACCACCCCGAGTGCGGCGGTACACATCTTCCTGATTTGACCATCATCAGTCCTGTGTTTACACAGGACGGCAAGACTCTAGCATTTTATGTCGCTGCTCGGGGCCACCATACCGATATTGGCGGAAAAGGTATTTCTGCAATGATGCCAGACTCGAAGGAGCTTTGGGAGGAGGGTCTGAATGTGAGATCTATGAAGATCGTATCGGATGGTGTCTTCCTAGAATCTGATGTCCGCGATGCCTTCCAAGCGGCTGGAAACCTCCCGGGGTGCAGTCCGACGCGCCGTATAAACGATAACATTTCCGACATTAAAGCGCAGATCTCATCCAACCAACGAGGGATTCTCCTTCTGCAGAACCTCTGCGAGGAGTTTTCATTGCCAGTTGTACATCGCCATATGTTTGGCATTCAATCGAACGCCGAAGTCACCGTGAGAGAGTTCTACAAGAAAGTCAGCTCTAAGCACCCACTGCCCCTAACAGCAGTGGATTACTTTGACGACGGCAGTCGCATCCAAGTCGCCATCACCATCGACTCCGAGACAGGCGGTGCCGTGTACGACTTTGCCGGCACTGGACCCCAAACCTGGAGCAACTACAACTGCCCAATTTCGATCACGCATTCTGCCGTCATCTACACTACGCGGTGTCTGATTGACATGGACATTCCGCTCAATGACGGATGCCTCGCTCCGATTGACATTCGCGTTCCAAAGGGATCTGTGTTGAACCCTACTGCAGCTGTTGCCATATGTGGTAGTACTCTTGCGAGTCAGCGTATCATTGACACCATTCTCCGCGCATTCGGCGTATGCGCCGCATTTGCGGGTTGTGCAAACAGCTTTGGCTGGGGTCTTGGAGGTAAGGATCGGGCAACAGGGTTGATCAAGCCAGGCTGGAACTACGGCGAAACCGTTGGCGGAGGGTGCGGAGCTGGCCCCAGCTGGGACGGAGAGAGTGCGGTCCAATGTCATTCAACGAATACAAAAATCACAGACGCGGAAGTTGTTGAAAAACGGACTCCGGTGATTGTTCGTCAGCATTCGGTCCGATATGGCAGTGGGGGCAAAGGAAAATTCCATGGTGGAGATGGAGCGACGCGCTTGATCGAGGCGAGGATTCCAATGCGGTTCAGTATCTTGAGTGATCGGCGGGTGTATGCTCCGTACGGGCTGGAAGGCGGGGAGGATGGAAGTGTAGGGAAAAATTATGTCTATCGGTGGAACGAGGATAGAACCGGCCATGAACAAATTTCGTTGGGAGGCAAGGCTGAGCTGAAGCTGGATGCAGGAGAACTAATGGAGGTGAATAGTCCGGGAGGTGGAGGCTGGGGACAACGGGGATCCTACAGATAATTAAAATATATCCACGCAGCTGTTGTGTAACATACTGCTCGCGGGCAACTGCCGGACACTAATGTATCGAGATAGTCTTCTTGTGCAGGATAGCTACCCGCAGGTAGTTTATCTCAACTACCTTCATCAGGAACTGACATCTTCTCGGTCAACACATCTTGATGGAGGAAGCTGTGCGTTTTGCACGCGTCCATTCCACCTGTAAATATAACAATCGTTAGCGTCTATCGCTCATATCAGACTCCGAGACCGGATGCAGCCACTTGCTTTCCAGGGTCCACAAACAACTTGAAGCTTGCCCGTGATTCACTGTGGTGATCTCCACTGCATTGCACCTGAATACTCGATACTCGTATTCAGCGTTAGATTTCTTGTGTCTTCTCAATGGCTCCGTAACACCACTCTTCACCAACGACGCGTCTTCAGACGCGTCCCCACCATCACAAGGGCTTCGATGAAGCTCCGGTTCTCCAAAAACGCACAGGAAATGTATCCTTCAAAGTAGAGCTTGGAAGAACGAAACAAAATGCGATCAATCCCAGACAATTGCAATGGCTTGTTTGCGAGGAAGGCGGATGTCAAAATTGAAGGAAGCGGAGGAAGCCGGGAGAAACTCAAGCGGGAAAACGCAAACGGAAAGAGCGACCCTGCGCCCTCTGCCTCGTCAGATTGGATTTCTTTCTCTATTCTGCTCTAATTGTTGAAATCAAGCCTGCCTACACCACCCATGCGCCCATCATGCTATGTACAGAAAATTTCTAGTTAGCCTCCATCTATCCGACGCCGATATCGACGGTGTCGACCCCTCCATCCGTGTTGATCTCTACCCCGCATCTCCACAATCTAGACCGGAGATTCGTTCACCGGAGCGCAAAATCAAAATGACGCGGCGCGACAGCTAGTAGTAAGTAGGTAGCTTTTCTAGTTTCGCGACTAGTTCGGAAGAGCAGCATCCCTCTCACGCAGCAACTCCTCGATATGCGGGTTGAGCCAATACCCCTCCAGATCCTTCCGACTCATCCCCTTGGCCCCCTCAATTAGGCCCTTGCACTTCTGCCCGGAGCCACAGGTACACTGGAAGGCCTGGTCCATCTCCCACTCGGAGCTCGGGTAGAAGAAGGTGAGTGCGTCGCCGGCGGTTAACGGGCGCTCGTCGATAACGCGGACTTCCATCTTGTGCATGTCGAAGTTGAGCGAGGGCGTGCACGAGTGGTTGCAGAAGACGAGGTCCGAGTTGAGCTCGATGTGGCTGTCGGGGCCCGTTTGCACGGAGGTGTAGGCTTTTGTGCCAGGGGTTGCGGTGGTGATTTTTGCGAAGAGGGCGCCTGCGGGGAGGGAGACCTCTGAGTATGCGCCGGATGCGAAGGCTTTTGTGCTGCGGACGACGCGGAGGAGCCCGGGGTGCGTTGCTGGGGGTGAGAGCGCTGTGGGCGCTGGAGTGGGTTCTTGAACAGCGATGGGAGCCATTTTGACAAAAATTGAGGAATCTAGTGAGCGGGATGGGGGGATTGGGTGTCTGGAAGAGAAGTGAGGTAAAAATAGGCTCGAAAAGTCTCGGGGGAGCGTTGTTTATATGATGACGTTCTTTGTTCGGCCTGTGAGTCTGAACCTCGGAACTTCCAAGGACGGCGGTACAAGGTGGGCCTGTCAATTACCTTAATGAATGCGGTATTATTATTATTATTATTCTTATTATTAAGGACTATTGACGCTTCACCGGGAACAGCCTCAAACTTGGCGGGCCCGATCGTCTTCCATCTATCCGAGGTACAGGACTGCCGCTCACATGGCAGGCCATGTTGGATGTCGTGCAGATCACCCAACGCTGTGCCTGAATATCACCTGCATCGGTACGCGGTTGCCTTGCCATGGCACCATCCATACAGTAGTCCTATTTGTAAACTACCCCTGGCAATAATAAAATTATAGCACCTACAGTAGCGTCTTTAATTCCTCCCCATTCAGCCATCGCTCTAGATTCCCCGCAACCTCATCATACCACCCGTGGATCTGCTCATCGCCGTAGCCCATGTGCGGCGAGAGAATGACCTCGCTGCGCCCGTCGTGGCCCCACGCCGTCGTCCTCCAGGCGCTATCCAGCGGCAGCGGTTCGGGATCAAACACATCGATCGCAGCGCCCTGGATCCCGCCCGCATTCAACACATCCAAAAGCGCCCGCTCATCAATCAACGGCCCACGCGACGTATTTACCAACAATGCCGTCGGCTTCATAGCCGCCAACTCATCCCGCCCAACAGTCCCGCGACTCCTCTCGGAGAGCACATTATGCAAAGAAACCACATCCGCGCTCGCAAAAAACTCGCGCTTCGCACTCACAGCGCGGAAACTGCCCTTCGGCAATCCCAACCCCACCGCCGCCTGATCGGCCTTCTCCTGCGTGAGATTCGCCGACCACGCAATCACATTCATTGAAAACGCCTCGATCGCGATCTTCGCAACTGCACTCCCCAGCTTTCCCAGTCCGATGACGCCCAGCGTCTTCCCCGACAGACTCACCCCCAGCGACCCCTGCCAGTACGCTCCGCTCTTCAGGGCCGCGTCGTCGCGGGGTACATACCGCGCCAGCGCAAGGATCAGCGCCCAGGTGTGCTGCACGGTTGAGGGGGTCCCCGCGGGGCGGCTCACGGTGCCTGCGACGGGGATCCCGCGCTCGGACAGGTAGGCGATGTCGAGGGAGAGGTTGCGGGCGCCTGTTGTGAGGAGGAGTTTGAGGTTCGGGAGCTGTGAGAGGGTTTCCTTTTGGAACGGGGTGCGCTCGCGCATGGCGAGGATTGCGTCGAAGGGCTGCAGACGGGCGATGAGTGCTGCGCGCTGGGTCTCGTCGCGCGGGTCGAGTGTTTCGGGGAAGTGGGCGATCTCGACGCGGTCTTCGAGGTGGGCGAAGTGCGGGGCGGCGATGCCTTGGTAGTCGTCGAGAATGGCGAATTTCGGTTTGGACATTTTGGCGGTGATAGCGGCTTATTAAAACAGCTGTGCTGGTGAGTTGGAGACCTGAATGAGTCTGGGAGTTGGAGTTCTTTTATTCGATCTGGTGGGGAAGAGGATTTACCCCGCGGCGGTCGCGCTCGGTACCAGCCAGCTACAGTATGACTCCATCGCAGAGCGGATTGCGTCTTCATATATTGTCTGACAAATCGTGATCTGTAGATCACAACATAAGATCTAGATAGAACTGGCTCCTTCTGGGCCAAATGCCAGTAGTCAAAATCTACGCAAGATCCTTCAGGTACGTCTCCGCAAACTCCTCAAAGGTAGTCAACTTGCCCTCAACAATCGCAACCGTCTCCTTCACCTTATCCTCCGTCCCAGGCCCATAATACCCAGCCTCATCGATAAACTGCATCATTGCCACCATGCGTGCCCCCATCTCCTCCTTCATGTACCCGGCGTACACCTCGCGCGGGATCTGCACATACCGCACCGTCTCCCCAGACACACGCGAGATAATCTCCACTATCTCCGTGAAGGAATACAGCCCCGTCGCAGCATACATGATCTTGCCATCCATCGCCTCGGGATCCTGAAGGAGCGGCACCACATAGAGCCCCGAATCCGCCGCCGTCTCGATAAGCGGGATCTTGGCGTGCGGGTTATTCGTCCCGATAATCGCGTAGCTGCCATCGCCCTGCTTCCGGGGTATCATCCCGCGCGTCAGATTGCTCATGAACATCCCCGGTGCAAAGAACGCGCTCTTGAGCGGGAGCGCCCGGATGTACTCCTCGATCTCAGCCTTGACGTCGAACTGGTCAACGGGGCCGTGGGCCCACAGCTTCACGGAGTGCACGCATGTGCTGAATATGAGGAATTGCACGCCCGCGGCGACAGCGGTGTCCGTGACGTTCTTCGCCTGGCGGAACTCACGTTCCTTCAGATCAGTCTCATACTGGGATTCGGTCACCAGGACGACCGTGTGTGCGTTTTCGACGGCGCGCGGGAGCGAGAGGGGGTCGTCAAGGTTCGCTTCGACGATCTCGACGCCCTTCTCTACGAGCTCGACGGCTTTCGGGCCGGATGCGTTGCGGGTGATGGCGCGGAGGGCGTACTTTTTGGAGAGCTCGGGGTGGTTCAGCACTGTGGTGACGATTGAGGAGCCCTGTTGGCCGGTTGCGCCGAAGACGGCGAGGATGGATTTGGAGGACATTGTCGCGGGAACGCTGATTTTAATTGTTCTTTGTTCTTTCCTGGGTCTGATTGTTTCGATATCTGGTCTCTGTTACTTTGTATACTTCTATCCTTTGATTTATCTATATATATACCGAAACTGATTGGATGAAGCTGGACTTGTGCATACTAACTCCGCCATCACCCTCCGGAGACCGATACTAGATCCGGCCGGAGATAAGCATTGCTACTTTATTTCCACGTGCCAATGCTCCATCGAGCCTAGCTAGCACTCGTCCAGTTCAGCCTCATCAAGGAACTAAGCTTTTAATGCTTCTTTCGTCCGAGGGCCGTTGCTTTGCTCGGAGGCAGCGCTGTACCTAATTCCGTCCATGGTAGACGGACCCCGTGTTTGCTAGAATTATTCCTCAAAGCACTCGGATATACACACAACGCTTCTGCTCCAGGCAGCGGGATAATATTCCATCTATGATCGAATGAAGCAGCCGCACGAGACCCAACGTCCGGTGCTAAACAAATTCCAGTTCAGTTCGCGTGCAACTAGATCCCATGCAACGGAAAACGATACTCAGCCCGACTAACCAGATACCTCGCGAGCCCAACCGTACCCCTCAGAAACTCCCTCCGCGCATCCCAGTAGTCGACACTAGCAATATCGAATGTCCTCGACCGCAAGACTTTCAGCCCCCCATTCACACGCTCGTTCGCGCGTATCGAGCGGATGTACTCCGCCGATGCAATGGCGCGCACGAACGTGTATTGGAACGGCCGGTGGAAGCTAATCACAAACGCGTCGTATTCGTCTCGGCTGTCGTCGAAGTTGAAGACCATGTTCAGCTGCAGGAGTAGTTGGGGGATTTCGCGCTTCGCCATGCCGAGATCGCCGCCTTCGGGCTTTGCCTGGCCGGGATAGTAGTATCATTCATTAGCACTGCAAAAGTGGAGTTCGAGAATATGAAAGAAAATGTACCATAATCACAGCCAATGGAATCCCCGCCAGAACCTGAAATCCCTCGTTCGTGGTCGTCCAGCCTAGTCGCCCAATACTCGCGTCGACTTTCTCGCCCACTGCGTCTTTTACCCACAGTTCGGTTGCCGCTAGCGGGATACGATCGCATGGACGTACTTGTCTGGTGAACGACCCGTATCAGCTCAGTCACTGACCACTGCTACTAGCACACAGAAGCGCCCAGAGGAAGCAACAACGGGGAGGGAGGGGGGGGGGGGGGGGGGTGGGACATACATGCGCTGGTCCGGAAACACCCTCTTGAGAATCGCATCGAGCACATCAACGCTATCAAAGATGTCGCTACCATCCATCATACTGTCATCGTCTCCACTCTCACTGTACTGGACAGCTGTGAAGAAAGTGAAGAACGGGATCGTCGGATCCATCCTCTGCGACTTGTCGGGCCTGTCGCCGTCTGGGACCAGCCAGGGCGGGTTGCGGAAGTCATTTGACATGCTTTGGAATTCTGACTCGCGTGTTAGGCTATCGTTGGTTCTTTTAAATGTGCATTCAAGGGAGAGGGCGGATTGGGGTACCTTCATCGTCATCAGAGGAGATATATCCCGGGTCTATAATCCGTTCAAACGGCACATTGACCTCATGTTCGACATTCGCGATCCGCAGGTGCTTGCGTGTCCATCTCGCGGGGTTTTGATAGAGTACCAACGTGTCTCGCTTTGGCGCTCTTGAAATTATCCTCGCCGTCATCCCCGTGTGACTTGCCTCCGGCTTCGAGGGGTGCTTGGAGATCCCCAGGGGCCATTCGCCTGCCCTTGGGCGTAGGTTATACCGCGACAGACTCATTAGTAACTGTTGGTTTTGCGTAAAATACCTTGGTGACTCATGGAGGCAACCCCGAGGTTGAAATTCTGCGCGTGGAAAGAAAGCCCCTTCTAGAGACGAGGGAGATAACAACGAGCCATGGCCATTCAGGTAGACAAAGAGTGGGTCTTTTCGTTTAATAAAACCGCATTTGGGCTCTGATGGAACAAGGAATGAATTGGAGATTCTGGACTGCTAGACAAAGCGGACTCTTTCCATGGGACGCAAAGAATAGATCGGCTGCTAAGGTCTCAGCGGGATCAGGTTTCGGATTTCCTTTGCTACATCAGCGCTGGGAAATCTAATTTAGGTCAGGTGAAGTTGCCAAGCAAGTCATATCAGATCTTCAAGCACGGTACCTATAGCAGCCCAGCCTCTGCTTTTGATTTTTTTTTTTTTTTTTCAAGAAAACAGCTTGGCCCAAGATGCTGATGGTTACCACGAGGAAAGCCGAGTATAAGTAGCTCGGGAAAATTAGTCTCTGGACCAATGCACTATATAAAGCGATAATAGTTTATTGACTAGAAGAGGAGCCCCAGCCCACCGGGAATCATCTCATCTTTACTGCCAACTGCACTTCCCCTGTGTTAGGGCTCCGATCAACATGTCTTCTCCCCGGTGGTACCGCACCCCCCACCGGGATCCAACGCAGAATATCCACCTCAAATCCAATGACTGATGATGCTCTTGGTTGATGGTGTGCTTCGCGGTGAATTCAACCGCGCAACGAACGGGCTGGATGCTGGGACTGCCCTACTCACATTCGGGGATCCCCCCAAGCTTCCCCTTCCTCAGCGCGATTTAGGCAGTCAACATCGTCGCACACTAGCTCTCGCATGATATTTGGCCTGTTTAGTTGGAGAATACACGCGGGGTTCCGTCTCGCAGCAACCCGCGACCTCATGCATCGCATCAGGGACGGCAAGGGCGAGCTGGGCAATCAAGCGGCGAAGCGCACCAAACAATGGGCACAGCCCTGCTGGGTGGGGTTCCTGCTTTCCGTGCTCCTCGCATTCGTCAAGGTCTTCGGGAGCAGGAGAATCCCCTAGTCGCAGGTACTCGGCGCGGCAATTGTACTATTTATTGCGCGCATTAGGCGAAGGTAAGAACATTGAATGGTACTACGCGGTCCCGTTTGCGATAATTTACTTGATCCAGGGCAAAATCCTTGTGTATTTTTTTTTCCCACGATCGGCGTTATGATTTCCTCGCTCTCATGCAGCTGCTCTGTGTTCTCGTCCAGCCGCCTTTATTCTAACACCATGTTGTTTGACCCCGCCAGCACATACGGAGCGCATTCGGTTCAAGTGGTTTGGATAGCTGAAAAAAAAAAAACACAGCTGTAGAATAGCCACAATGGGCACATATAGTTACCTGACACGCAAGATATGGGTCAGCAGACTATAACCATTTCTAGAGGCTGCTAGCTTTGCTATGTACAGTGTCAAACCCTTGTGCTAAGTCGTTGTTATGAGGACTAAAAAATGGAATTATAATGCCCGTCAAAGGCTGGGGTATTAAAACGGGAGACACCATGTATCTACACTCTGTCAAGCTACCTGTACCCAAAAAACTAGAAGATAGCACCTTTCATTCAGCAGCCGCTAGGATCGTGGACTTCTTCTGCGCCGCCGTTTCCAAAAGCTCTGTAATCTTGTGGTACTCCTTCGATCGTGCGGCGTCGATAGGTGTTTCGCCTTCGTTGTTAGCCGAGCTTGGGTCAGCCCCTGCGTCAAGTAACAGTATAACTGCATCCTTCATGCCCTCTTCAACCGCATGGAATAAAGCGCTCCTCCCGGAATGGTCTTTCATCTCTATAGCAGCACCCTTATTGATTAAAATTTCTAGACATTTAGTCCCGAAATATGCGCAAGCAGCATGGCTTAGTGGAGTTCTCCCTAAATTGTCAATGGAGCTGATATCAGCTGCCCTATCAAGGAGCAGCTCGGCGGCTCTCACAGACTCATACCCTACTGACTCGGATAAAGGGGTTTGACCAGTGTTATTCTTTGGATCTATGTCAGCCCCAGCTTCAAGAAGGAGTTGCATTACCGATAGTGCGTTGTATAACACTGCCTGGGAAAGCGGAGTGCGGCCAGCATTATTTCGGTCATCCACTGCGGCACCCTTGGCCAATAGAAATTTGGCCATTGGACCCGAATTGTTCCACGAGACGATGTGAAGGGCACTATCATGGTCGGAGGCTTTCAACATAATATCAGCCCCTCTATCAAGCAGCAGTTCCACTATCTTTCGGTTTCCGGCCAGTGCCGCGTGGTGTAGTGGCGCCCATCCGTTTTTGCATTGGTGATTTGGTGCCGCCCCAGAAGCGAGAAGTAACTCAACAATATCAACATAGTTCTTCTCTGACGCAACTGAGAGTAATGTTCTACCCTCGATGAGCTCATCCAAGCGGCCCTTCAAGGATGGGTCCATTTTTAGAAGCTTACGGGCAATTTCTCCATTTCCCTTCATCACAGCAGCATGGAAGGGATGACCATACCGCTCTTTTGAAGCAGATACAGGCGACCCCATATGGACGTCTTCGTCCAGGAGGTTTGCGCAGTTTTTCTCTGCGAAGATGTACATTCGATCTCCAGATTTATATCGCCGGTTATTGTGTATCTCGTATAGGTTATTCTTCAAGACCCATGTATCGAATGGAAAGCTCGCAACGAAGTTTGTCTGTGTTATCCCGTGCACACCAGCCATATCTGCATGATGGAGCACATTCTCAACAGCGTATTGAAGGAATGGGTAGAGAGTCAAGGTCTTTCCTCTAAGTTCGCGGCATTCCGTGGACTTGCTTGGCGGTAGAGACTCAAATGGGGGAAGTCGAGTAAAGAGGTCGATGTTCACGTACTGCAAGCAGCAGTTCTTGAGTGCTTGGTGGCTAGGACCAGGGGCAATAGTTCCAACCCTTGTGTTCACAAGACCCTCGTCGTGGAGGAAATCCCTGACAGACTCATGAATGAATTGTACTGTTGCCTTTTTACTTTTCGTAAACTCGGCTAGACCCTTTGAGGAATCTAGCACGAGTTTCTTCATGGCTTCACTGTCGGCTTCTTCGGTCGTCCAATTGGCCAAATCCTCTGAGCTCATCGACTCTGCAAGGATGGCGAAATAGGCCTCTTCTTGTGACAAAGGCCGCTTGGCATAGAGTATCCACTGCAAACAGAGGAGGGTGGTCGCCATGTCGTTGTTGTCGCGCGTCAGAATGTCCTTTAGCAGAGAATGCAGCCCGTCCGGAATTTCTTTCAGTCTTTGCTCCAGGACATGCACCCGACCACGATCACATTCCTTATTTAGTATTTGCACAACCAAGACTACCCACAGGAAGATACCGGATGCTCTCATGATGGTATCATCTTTGATTTGTAAGATCTTTTTACTTCGACCGGCTTTGAGCTCGGAATGAACGTAATTCGCGATATCCTGCTGGTGTCCGTCTTGATCCTCCAGCACTAGCTCAACTTTGTGGTCAATTGTCACGTGTGGGTAGTGCCGACTTGAGAAGCACACGAGTAGCGGGTAATTTTTTGAGGCTGCCAGCTCACCGAGCTGTTCGAAGAAGGAAAGCATGTCTCGAATCTCTTCCTCGTCACATTCATCCAGGGCGTCAATATAGCATATCACCGGGCGATCGCCAAGTTGAAGTTTCTCAACACATGTCTGAAGGAGAACCTTCAAGGTCTCAACGTCCCAATCTGGCCCTTGGCTGGGCGTAATGAACGTCGGTACCATGTCGAAAACTACACGCAAGTCTGGCATCCTCTCCAGGAGCTGGTACAAAAGAGCTCGGAGCATCCCGATTACCGTCTTCTCTAACGTGTCGCCTCTGGCGTTGAAGAAGAACGAGACTACCGTGGTACTTGCGAGTTTTCGAGCCTGGGTGAAGGCAAACTTCATGAGTGTCGACTTTCCTGCGCCAGGCTTCCCTTTGATCCACAGAAAGCCATGGTGCTGGTGATAATGATCGGGGTCAAGCCAGCCCTTGTACTCCGGCGAGCTGAGGATCCATCTGCACGTTTTCGAATGCGCCATCCTGACCGTTCGGTGACGACTATCTAGTTGCTCGAATGCCAGAGACTCGTGGTACAACTGGCGCTGTTCCGGCGATAGCTGGACCTGTGCGGTGGACGATCGCTTGGACTTGGCTTGATTCAGAACGAGGTTCTGCTGATGGGATGTTGAAGGTGATTGCAACTCTTCGTGAAACCGGGAATCCCTCTCCACAGATGTGCAAGGCATGTAGGTAAGAATTTCTCTCGCAGTGGCCGCCGCAGCCGCAGCAGCAAAGGGCTGAAAGAGTTTATTCTTATGTGAGTCGGCGTAGTCACAGATGCCACGAATGACCAGGCAAGATTGTAGATTGACGACACCGGCGGCTTCCATCTCGAAACAGAGGACGCCTTCGAGAGCGGAATTTATCTGATCCCTTGTGCGCCCATATTTGATCACTGAATTCCCGGACGCGATAGTACCGAAGAAAATTCGAATGTCATCGTCGCGATGTACTCGATGGATGATCATATCCGTACGGCAACTATCACAAATGTCTCCTCCTGGATGATCATAGTGAGATTCAAAGAGAATATCGGCCTCTGATGGCGGCCTTTCAACAAGGTACGGCCTCATACGCTCTCTGGTAGCCTGAGAGCTTAGACTTGACTTGAATCTGGAGACAGCGGTCAACAGAGCGTGGGACGGCGCATTCATGGACCCAATCCGCTGAAACCCGCTGGGAACAGTCTTTCCAAAATCGTATTGAACAACCCCTCCGTACTGACCAGCAGGCTGCCCAACAACGACATCGCCAAGTCGAATGTCAACCTTGTCTCTCGGGGCGCCGCCGGCGATTCCCACCAGAAGTAGCGACGTGATGGAAGGGAAAGTAGAGATCATTCGCGTTGCAGCCGCGGCTGCAGCATTTGTCCCCATTACTCCGGCGGGCAAACAGCAAATAACAACCTCATGGTTGTGGATGCGACCGGTCGCGTACTCGGAATCGACATCATCGTACTCCTCGTCCAGAACTCGCTTTGCGGCGGTATATTCGAGGACAAGAGGGCAGATCCAGCCTATTGTGAAGTTCGAGGCACATGGTCGGCGGCGTTTCATCGTAAAATCGAGTCTTTTTTGATGGGCATTCTGCGAGAGAGTGAGTGAGAGATGAAAAGTTTCGAGGAGAGTGGGGAGAAATGACGATTACGAGTGCGCCTGATGAGGCTGAAGAACTAGCAAGACCCAATCACGACCAACGGTGAGTAGCACAGCATCGCCCCTTCCAGAATTAGAAAAGCCACTTGCTAGCATCAAAAGAAAGCATTGTCGTGTAGTGTCTACCTTGGCCAATTTCTGCCCACCACTCATATAGACACAATAGAGAGCATTTAAGATGCGTTAAAGAGGATTATATATTCTGTTCGCTATGCACATGTCAGATAACAACAACCAAGCCCAAAAAGCAACTCTCCAACATGGCAGTACTGCTGTCCAAAGAGCAGTACATAGGGTATCACTGTGGACCTTGAAATCCCGATAGCCTAAGCTTTCTCACCAAACTTCCTCAGATCCGACCAGGCCGAATCGGCACTACCTCAACACCGCCGGTATCCTCTCCCTCATCAACACAAACCCCATCAAACACCTCTGCGCGATTCTTCAACCGCGTCGCCGCCGCTTCCTCATCACTCGTCTGATCGACGCGCACGTGCTCATCCAGCTCGATCGTCTTGCGCGCAATCTGGATCGCGTGCCTCGAGTCCCAGATCCCTTCGCGGCGGTTACATATTGATAACAGGTACAGTGCTTTTTGTTTGATAGCTGGGTCGCGTGAGCGCGTTGCTGTGAGGCACAGCGGTGGGATGACGCCGAGGGAGAGGGTGAAGGTTCGTTTGCGGGTGGGGTTTTGTCTGAACGTTGTTAGATTTAGGGGAGAATAAGGGGTTGGAAGGAATCAGAAGGGGAGGAAAGAGAAGGCATACTGTTGAGTACGCGCGAGATATGCCTCAGCGAGGGTAACTATTCGTGCAAAGTTATCGTTATGCGGACCCCATGCATCGGCTGGATCCCATGTATGCGCCGTCAAGAGCATCGGCGAGAGGAGGAACCATATCCGCAGGATTTCCGGGTCCTGCCCGTAATCGTCGCCTTGTATTAAGCCCGGTATAGGCGCTCCTCGTTCGAATATGCTATGTAACCGGCTCATATTCTCCTTGACATTCACCTGCGGTGTTGATATTGACGGACTCGACGGTGCTCCTTTTGCAAGGGCTCTTGCGGAATCTAACATTCCGTGGAGGATATGGTTCCACAGTCCATTCAGCGCGTCGTGCACATCATCCTCCGACGAAGGATCGCCAGCAATCACCTCGAAAGAATCATTCGGATTCGTCATACTTAGCGTACTCCCCCGCATCTCGATAAGCTGATTATCCAGCCTTGTAAACAGCGAGCGCATCGTTCGCTTGGGGACAAGCATGCCGATGCGAGGATGATTCTCGTACTCGCGCAACAGGTTCAGTCCGGAGCGGATGTGGATTATCGCAGCGGCCACAGACCCGCGCAGACACTCGAAACACGCGAAGAAGATACACGAAATGAGAATAATATCTGGACTTGTCGACCCCGTCCCGCGGGCGTTGAGCATGACTCGATCCTGTAACAGTCGCAACGCCTTCCCGTACTGCTGCATCGC
The DNA here is from genome assembly GCA_027569055.1 of Aspergillus baeticus. Taxonomy (NCBI): domain Eukaryota; kingdom Fungi; phylum Ascomycota; class Eurotiomycetes; order Eurotiales; family Aspergillaceae; genus Aspergillus; species Aspergillus baeticus. The sequence continues at coordinate 3,410 of JAPDEI010000012.1, read as the reverse complement.
AAACTGCGTCATCGGACTCCAGCTCCCGATCGACGACGAGTCATCATATTCATAAACCTGCTGCATCGCACCGAGGGCGACAACAACGTGCGACAGCACATCCTCGCGATGCGCAGCCTGCAGGACAGGCTGGGTGAAATGCATCGGGAAACGCGAGCGCATGGCAGCGAGGAAGAAATCCAGCGAGTGTTTTTGCGCACCCGTTGTCGCAAACGAGGCCTTGGGCGTGTAGACGACGAAGCGCATGTTGGTGTCGTGTGAGGGCTGCGCGTATTCGCACCGCCTCTTGGAGCGGGTGCAGTTGCGGCACGTTGGGCGGGCCTCGTCGCATTTTATTCGGCGGGCTCTGGAAGGTGGCGGCGTTAGTCTCAGATTGAAGATGAACACAAGATGAAGGGGGACGAGGAGAGCGCGCACTTGCAGATGAGACATCCTGAGCGGACTTTTGTCGAGCCAAATCGGAGGGGGCGTGGCTTTTCGGCCATTGTGAAGAGATGAGAAGACGGAAAACGAGAGTGTTGGGGAACGAAGAGTAAAAGACGAGTCGGAAAAGGCAATTGGATGGGGTCGTGTCGGCCCGGATTATCACCTGCTGTTCACGCGTTAGCCTCTGTAGATCTGCCGCTTTCGATTGGCTGTGGCGGAATTCTAGCCCCAGGGGCCAATACCCAGAATATCAAATCATCTGGAGAAATGATGTTATGTTAGGTAAGGCAATCCGTTACTCCGTAAGGAAGCAACATTTGGCCTGAAATTTATCATATATGATTACCGAACTATGCTTAAGCAACTACTAAGATACTGAACAAAGAGTGATGCTAAGCCTGGCGAAAGGATCAACCCTCCAGCTCTTCATCCTCGTCGGCCTTGATAACAACATCAGTGGCTCCGGTAACTTGCTTGATATCTCTGACAAGGGCCTGACTGTGCATAAAATACCCCCGGTCATTCGTCCTCCGAGCACCAAACAGCAGCCCGACGACCTCACCCCCGGCATTGAACCGCAAGGTACCCGAATCGCCCTCCTTCACAGCAGCATGCTCACTTGAGTACTCCGCCCCGATGAATGTATGCTCCCACGTCTTGGAAGACGTTTCGACGCCGTCGGCAATGACTGTCGACACAAGGCATTCCTTGAGGCCTCCGTATGTGCCCCGAGTGAGACCGGTACTGGCACCCACTTTGAACAGGACTTCTGCGGGCCTCAATTTGGCGAAAGAGAAACTTTCCAGTTCGAAGACAATGACTCCTTGTTTCAGGATCTGTAGTAGTGAGAGATTGTGTCAGCTGAAAGGCCATCTTTTCGTCCGAATGAGGTAGCTGACTCACCGTGTTCTTTAGATCTCTCTTCCCCCCAGGGCGTACCAGCGCCCAGTCTACATTCGAAAGCATGTTGCCAGGAGTGTACGCTGCTGTGTTGTCGAGCGTTTTGGGCTGGGAGCCCGAAGCGGCAAAGACGCTTCCAAAGATGTGATCCTTGTTATGGTGAACTTGCGTCAATTCCTGTCTTCTGCGTTCGAAGAGGGCGATTGATTCGTTGTACTTGGTCAGGTGTCTCTCCTCCTTCGGCTGCATGGATTTTCCTTCCACCTGAAGTCGCTTGAGGTGTTGGTATGGGCGCAAATCTTCGATGATTTTGACACTCTTGGTGCAGCTCTGGATCTCCGCTTGCAGCCACTCATTGGTGGGAACATCGACCAGCAGCAGCTCGTTTGCCCGTTTGTCATCTACTGCAATACCGTGCTGTTTCCATTTTTGGGTCACGAAACGGTTGGGTCGGAAACTGTTAGCATATATGCCTTCAGACGGGGTACAACAAACATACAGGTCAAATCTTCATCTGGAAGGGCGGAGTCTTCTGGGAAGATACAATGACGAGAAGTAATACCCAGGTCAATGTATTCGCCCGAGTCGGGGCTCTTCAACTGAACCCAACCGCCAAACGTTCCAAACCCTAATTCTCGCTTGTGCGCAGTCAGGCTCGCACCGGGCACCACTAAGGAGTCAGTGTGCTTGCGGGGAGCGATTTTAGGCGTGACCGGTCTGTCATCACTAGTCATGACGGGCGGTCCATCCCATCGGATAAGCACCGCCACTGACTGCATCCCGGGCGTATTATCGAGCAGGTGCATAATCTGATCACGAGTGGACCGCCAGTCGATGCGACTACCGAAGTGAACGCCCACCAAAACGGTGACGGGGCATTGATCCTCGGTACGACTTGCGCCCACTCTGTAGCATCCTATACTGGAAACGCCGGAAAGGTTGATCGTATCGACTATCCGTGGTCCTAGCGTCTGCTCCCAGACTGCGTATATCGGGTCACTTGCGAAGCAAGAGAATATATAGGGCCGCTCGTCGAACCGGGGATCGATAATCTCAACTGCGACCCCGCTCATGCCTAACTCGTTGACGAGAAAGGAGAGGATTTCCCTGGCGGCATGTATCCAACCTTTTCCCCCTGCGGTGGGATTTTTATGTTGTCGTTTGGCATAGAGAAGCACCGTGGGCTTGTATTCGCTCGTATCGGGGGAAGAGGAGTACCGCGAGCGGCGGCTGCAAAACATCACCTCTTCGATTTTGACCCCTTTCTGGGCCGCAACTGCGGCAATCCTCGAGCGATAATTACGATCACTGATCGGGTCTGTGAGATCCCGCCATTCGGGGGTGTCGGGGGTCGAATCGATCGTCTGGCAGGGCGGTTGGCAGAGCCCCGGCCCGCCCGCTCGCAGGTCCTCCTCGACCATTCCATCAATTTCAGGCCATGGGTCGTCCGACGATGAGCGGTTCGAACGCTTGGATCTGGTGGCGCTAGATCCAGAAGACGAGGGGGTTCCCGGTCTGCTAGGCAACGTGTAGCGGCCGGAGGCATATGCAATTTCGCCAGAGGATGCGGGGATGATGAGAGGGTTAGGAAGCGGGCTGGCAGTGACCATTTTAAACGTCGAAAAGTTTATGCTAGACGAGGTGGGAAAGGATGGAGAAGATGGAGAAGATGGAGAAGATGGAGAAGATGGAGAAGATGGAGATTCGATGGAAATGGAGGCTACATTTATTAACTCTACTTGTTGAGTCACAGACAAGATGAACTCTGAAACCCTAACTAGTAGACAGACATCCTCGATCCGTGGGTGAATGGTGGCGGTTACTACTACGATTGTGCAGCCTATTGGTTGGCCTGATTAACTGTGTCTGTTCCAGGCAATGGAAGTATGTCTCTTGAGTTTCAATAAAGACTTTGCCAAGCCTCGCTAAGTGCCTCCCTCAGGGATTCACTATGGACTTCACTATGGACTTCACTATGGACTTCACTATGGACTTCACTATGGACTTCACTATGGACTTCACTATGGACTTCACTATGGACTTCACTATGGACTTCACTATGGACTTCACTATGGACTTCACTA